>OX424526.1:20659013-21859013 GCA_949152445.1 Cerastis rubricosa | reverse complement strand
AAGTAAGTTTATGAAAGACGATATTTTGTGTACATTCGTAACCATAGCCCTATTGTACCTGTAGTAATTTTACAAATGCAAAAGTAACGCCATCTGTATCAATCAAGCCTTAGCGGCCGAACGGATTGCGATACAATTTGGCACATTGGTAGACCTGGATATGGACAAGGGATACTTTTTATGCCGGTAGTATATACCCGTGGGATTACTGTTTGTCAGACTTTTGAGTTTCGGCCTACTCACAACGACAGTCAAAGGTGAAAAAACTGGTCAAGTGCGAGTCGAACTCGCGCACGAAGGGTTCCGTACCATTATTTATAAAAACGAGCAAAAACATCACTTTTTTGTATTTTGTAAAATAAATATTTAAGGGGGCTCCCTTAAATATTTATTTTATTCTGTTTTAAGTATTTGTTGTTATAGCATCAAAAGAAATACATAATCTGTAGAAATTTCAAATGGCTAACTATCACGGTTCATGAGATACAGCCTGGTGACTGACGGACGGACGGACGGACGGACGGACGGACGGATGGACGGACGGACAGCGTAGTCTCAGTAATAGGGTCTCGTTTGACCCTTTGGGTACGGAACCCTAAAAAGACAGCTGGGACCCAAGGCTTAATGTGGTTTCCGAGGCACGCAGGAAACTCGGTACGTAAAGATGGTCACCCATCCACGGAACGACCTCGTGAAGCACTAACCTTGACAATCAACCCGTGCGGCTGATATTATTTAGCCATAAGCTCCTCGAAACGACAATAGGCGGTACTTTCAGCAAATCTACGGAAGCGATATCACAGAGTGAGTTTCATAGAAACCAAAAAAAGGTTGAACAAATTAAACTCAATTGAACAATAAGTGGTACTTCAAGGAAATGTTACCAAATAATTGGGTTTATTTATGCATCAAGAAGGTATTGAATCCCTTGAAAGGTAATGCTTTCCTTTCATCCTCCAGAGAACCCCGGATTTACTAGGGTTGAATTAATTAGGTAGTCAAGTTTCCTTGAAAATGTTATAGTGTGGTCAATACCCAAATTTTTCAAGTAGTTATACAGCGTTGTCGGGGATCGTTCGTGCCTGTGTTGGGGACGTGCACGGAGAGGGTTTCGGGTTTTGTAAAGTGGCGAGGGTCTGGTCGTCGCGGGCTCTGGTCCACGTCATTAATTCACTGTAATGGATTCTTTTTTATATTAATTTGAACACTATTGTATAGAATCTATTGTAGATTTTTGGCAGTCGTTACGAGTAGTCAGAAGCCAAAAGTCTGACATCCAGTCTTACCAAGGGGTGTCGTATTACCCAGTTACTGAGTTGTGGAGGTCAGATAGGCAGTCGCTTCATGTAAAATACTGGTACTCAGCTGCACCCGGTTAGACTGGAAGCGGGCTCCAAGATAGTTTGGGATAAGACTAGGCAGATGACTATCGTATAGAATCTGGTTCTTTTAACCTAACAGTCAGATGTGTTGCTGGGGAGTTTGTACCGCCACTTCTTCCCAGCCAAAACACTAGGAACTGGCGAAAGGTGGGCGTTTTGGGGGACTGTCTCTTGTTATTTTGACGTTCATAAAGTGCTGATTATGAGCCTAATTTGAATAAATGACTTTTGATTTTGAAGTTATATGGGAATGAAAAGACGGTGGTAGTGCTTACAAGAGACTAAACAGATGACCGGTAAATGTGCTTGGAGGCCCGTATAGGCAACAGTAAAGGTCTTTCAGCTAAAATTGTGATGATGAGGTGATTAATGGGCATTTAGTAAAGGTCTTTCAGCTAAAATTGTGATGATGAGGTGATTAATGAGCATTTCATGAATGGTGTTGAAAACAATAAATATTGAATGATCCATAAGGAGCCTTCAAACAGCGCAATTCTCATCAGCAAGGCATCTTAAGTCTTCATCACCTTCCTGCCCTTGTCCCATGTTATTTGGGGTCGGCGCAACCCTATTTTTTCTTCGATTCTTCCTTCATATCATTTCTCAAACAGTCCATCCACCTTTTCTTTGGTCTTCCTCTCCCTTCCCATCTTAAGCCTTGCGTAAGCCTTATTAACGGTGTAGGGAAAAATAATTATGCGTAGTTAGATCTAATTATTAATCATTTATTTCGATCAACAAGACTCTTAATATTAGTAACAATGTACTTATAAACTATGTTCGTAATACACCCACAGATTGTGACATCACTGAAGCAAGGTGACAGGCCCAGCCAAAACCTTGCAGCAGTGGTTCACAATAATCCCGCCAACTTTCTTTCATTCCGAGTTGGGTTGGGAAAAAAACAGGAGACCTCTTCGCAGTAGTCTTCTTGATCCATACCGTTAATTATTAAGTGTATCACTAAGTTACTAGTCGACCAAGCTAAGTTTTCACCTCGCATTTTTATAATGTATATTTTAATGTACCTTTGTATAATATAATGTTAAAAACAATAAATGCAAAGTATCTTACAAACATTTGTTTATTTTTTAAAGTCATAACGAATCCTTTTTTTGCAGACCGTACCTAAGCATCAGTGTGACATAACCGACGCGAGGTACAAACTTAGCTTGGTCGAGTAGTAATTCGCTTTAACAACCAGACTCTCTGTCTGACCCATATTCATACAGCACAACATACGCTCATATAACCCCCCACTCGGCCATTAAGGGCCATAAGTAACCCTCCACGGACCATAAACACAAACTTCTAAGCCCATATAAATATCATGTTGGGTATTACAACCCGATACGTTTCATATCACTGTTGTTAGTTGCCTTTATGTGGAATATTACAGTTTTTTATTTCCTTATGCTTTTATAGAAAATAAAAAGTTCTTTGTGAGGGATTAACTTTGAAGTTAAAGCGATGTTTGTTTGGTGGATAATGATGTGGTGTATTTGTAAACCAAAGGGAAATGTTTTAAAACAAACATAACTTTATTTGCTTCAACATGAAAATTAATATACTTAGAAACAGGTGAACTCTTATGATCGATTATTTAATTATATGGATTTTGAAGGGCTTTTAGGCGCGTGACTGAAAACAGAATGAATACTCCATCTTGATTTTTCAATTCACAAAACATTTCCGCAAATGTACACCAACAGGCACCACTAACAAAAACAGCAGCTCTGTACTAATTCTATTTCAGTAACTCCCACGCTTTTAACAATTGATTACAGCCTAGTTTACAAAACAAAGACATTGTAACTTTAATCTAACTTAGCCAGCTAATCGCGAATTCTTGCTTACCTACTCTGGTAACTTACAAACAAACTTAGTTCAAGTTTGCTCATATGATGACAGTTATTATCGTAAGTTGACACATGAAAAGTTTTAAAGATGGCGACGGTTAACGCTCATATTTTGACAGCAACTTTTGTAATGTCACTAGTAGTAGTACGTAAGTCAAGTTTTAACGGATTTAACATTTCGAGTTTTGATGCCGTTTTCTATAGAATATAAAGTCGCATTGTTACAGCCAATCACAGAAATAAGCAATGTCTCTAATTTGAATTGAATTTAGTTTGTTAAATTTATACCTAGGTATTGATAGAAACCCATACCTAGGTATAAATTTATTATGCAGTATTATCGCTCTCCTGTAAAATTGCAATTTTTTACTTACTTTTGTTAGAACTTCAACGACGAAAATTTCCAAGTCTGGACGGCTCAGTTGTCTTAAATTAGATGCTTAAATTTCACGTTTCATCAATTTGTACCCGTCATTGCACGTGGCCGATGGAGCAGCACGTGTATTGATAATTACCTGAAAAAATATAATATCTCGCAGCTGTGCGACTGAAATAAATTACTTTAATATTAATCAATAGGTTCTAGTTGAAGGTTTTTTGTCCCTCGTACATATCTTTCAATAGATGGATATGCACAAACGTAGATTTTAAAACAGATAGGTACTCAATGGTACAATATGTTACTAAACAAAGTTTTCTTTTAAAAAACGTATGTGTTGGTTTAGTGTTATTTTTTGGGTCCATAAAAGCTTGAGCAGCGTCTTCCATTTTCTTTTCCTGCGCAGATAATGCTGGTTCATTGGCCCAGTGCAGCGTGGACTTTATGGTATACTTATTAATAATTCAATCTATTCATTTCGAATTCAGTTAACAGGTAAGGAATGAACATACAGCTACATAACAAGGAGATTGTCCTGGACAAACAGCTAACATCTTGGATCTTACAAGTATTTGACGCAAACTACCATTTTGTCGAAATGCGAGTAAAAGTCTCATTATATATCCCATATGAGGAAGTTCCTAATACCTACACAAGTTAATGATACAGATAAACGGTAATCCTCCAAAAAGTCCGTAATGCCCTCTCAATAATTCAGTAGATCCCTCGTCTGAGCGGAGTAACTCTAATGTGCCTTTGGACCTTACCACTGGGCAGTCGACACCTTATCTGACAACGACTACCAATTATCCTAATTTTCACTCTGATTGGTGCCAAATGGTGGCGCCAGTTTTTATGCCCTATTTGACCCACATCCTGGACGACCTATTGACTTTGGCATGGCATGGCACTAACCTAATAAGAGACACTTACTGAGAACTTTATTTTTTTGTACTTTATGGACTTGCATTTGGTAGAAACTCGCTAGATATGAAGCGATGATGCTTCATTGATATTTTTTTTTGTTCTAGGTCGTACCTTGGAACTTTAGTTACGGAGATACCTATTAGGGGTAAATGTTATTCTTTTTTAATTCATACTACTCTGTAATGTTATAACTTTAAATACCTCCACGACCCCCGTACTATTCAATACATATTCCAGCACAATGCTTTGAGTGCGTTACATTGAGTTCTACCGTAAAACGTGATATATTTTGCGTATAGTTTCTTAGTTTAATACACAGAAAACTCGGTTAAAGGCTTCGTGAAAGTTCAATACTTTTACAGGTACGCGAGAAAACTTACATAAGTGATGCACAAGCACACGGTGTCAAATAACCCGAGTATTTGATCCCATCATTTGCATGAGATATAGGTGAATATTTCATCATTGTCGGAGTCGATACAGATCGAGTCGGGGCAGTCAACCGAGATGTCGGCGATCCAATTAAGAACCAACGTGTGTTCTACCTGACCTTGATTGCAGAATATAGATTGATGAAGTGCTTGACTGGCTAGGAGGACTGGCTTTTATACACGTATTTTTATATTCTTTTCAGTGCGGGAAGGAAAAGTACAGGGAAGGTGGTAGATTTCTTTCAAACGGCCAAAAAGTTGATATTGGTGTTTTTAAATACCTTCAGTATTCTTACAGATGTTTTTAATTTCTAGTCAAAAAACTTGAAATGAGAGTGAAAACTGACAAAGTAACTGTCTCGAAAATCTTTATGAAAAAGCATGACAATCTGTAATACAATAACAGAGACGATACATGTATTTAACTAAGAAACTTTGCGGGGTTTAACTTCCTTTACGTAGATTATATCCTGTCATGTCTACTCTATTTCCATATTACCTATCAGTTTATTTTACATTGCGACTTTGTTTCTCGTAACAAAAGTTTAATACGAGAATTTCTAATCATCATTGCCTTGCCTGCATACTAACTTTTTTGAGGTCGGCGAAGCATCTTTTCCTCCATACTTTTCTATTACTCACCCTCTATCCAGACATGTCATCTTTCACACTGTCTGTTTCTTTGGTCTTGCTCTACTCTTATAGCCAAAATTCATTTATAGTAAAAAAAATCAACACAAGCTGTTCCCCATATATCACGCTTTCCTGCAAAAGCCAAATTACTACCTATACAAAACAGCGTCCATGTTGAAACAGTAAAATAAATAGGTTCCGGTGCTTACGCGCCAATCTCCTTATTTTACGTGATATAATTCTTCATTTCTTGCTTCGCCATTTTTCTTTTGCTGTCGTTCTCGACTGCTCGAGACCCAAAGGGACACGCTTGGGAGATGGCGGTGAGTTTCGCCCGAAATTATATGTTTGCTCGAAAAGTTTTGAGAGTAAAAACGTTAACTATTTGGCTCGTATCAAATAGTTAAGGCTTTTACGCTCAAAACTTTAAAAGCTAAGTTAAAGCTAAAAAGTTTAGCTTTTAAAATGTTAATATCAGTCCCTGTCCCATCGTAGGATAAAGTCTATCAAGATGAATCAGGTAAAGCTTAGGTCGGTGATAGAATCTCAAACTTATTATTTTCACGATTACTCACTTTGAAATTATGTAGGTATTCGTAGATACTAACCATTTTTATTTGGGTTTCTTCGCAGAATCTTTATTGATTTAAGAGCGTTATGACATTTAAGCAATTAAATGCCGTAAGGTGTAAACGCTCTTAGTTAATCTGATGTTTTACCAATATCATTAAATCATGCCTAAAAGAGAGAACCTGCAACTAAAGTTAATAATGTACTCCTAAAACTTCATGTAGAAAGTATGTAGGCGCCGTAGAAACCGTTTCCCAACTAGCTCGACACACTAAACTATAATCTCGCCAACTTTTGACAGTATAGTAATCAGATTCAAGTCTTCCTTGAAGAGCAAACATTTTTATGGCTTTCAGATGTTTGTTCTAAATTTCAATTCTACTCGTATTTGATTGTTGCTATTCCATAATTGTTCCAATTCGCACAAAGCGTTTTCAAATTTCTTTTATAATGCGCACAGCAAATGAGTGGATCTCTCTGCCTGAGTCTGTGTTTCCGAACGCTTACAACCCTAATGTCTTCAAAATTAGAGTAAACAGGCTTCTTCTGGGTAAGCTCGTACCATCGTCGATTTTGTGTCTGTCATCTATGGCCTAGACTAGAGTTAAGAGAAAACCCATCTGAAATAAAAACAATAAAAATAGAAAACCAATATCTTCGTAACCTTTAAGTATACCTTTAAATGGTGTCGTAAAAGGGAATCATAAGATACGTTGGTCGTCCACCCATTAGCTTATAAAAGGTATTTATTGCAATTAATATTCTGTGTATGTAATTTATCTGACATTCATTTTTACATTTATTTGTCTGTTTTTAGGGTTCCGTACCTCGAAAGGAAAATATGGTACCCTTATAGGATCACTTTGTTGTCCATCCGTCCGTCCGTCCGTCCGTCTGTCCGTCTGCCCGTCTGTCTGTCTGTCAATACCCTTTTTCTCAGGAACGCGTCATGGCATCAACATGGAATTTATTTCAAATACTCAAGTCTACTGTCTCTTGGAGCTGTGAAAAAATCTTCACAAACTAAAAACTCCAACTCAACTCTCTCTCTCTTCTTAAACTTCTAAGCCAAGGCAATAAAAGATACAGCCGTTTGCCGCCAATTTTCGCAAATTTTCGAAACTCGCTTGTAATCAAAACTTACAGGGTACTTCCCGTGACCTCATAATCTTGAAATTTGGTACGAAGCAACGTCTTTTATCACAGATAAAGGAAAATTGCGAAAACCTAAAAAATTTTTGGTTCCGTCATATAATAAAAATATTTTTAATAATTTTTGTACGGAACCCTCGGTGCGTGAGTCCGACTCGCACTTGGCCGGTTTTTTTTTAAGTTGTTTGACATTCGTTGAAAAGACAAAAATATTTTGATGTCGTCCAATTCCCCAAATATATTATAGAGGGTGGTAATTATCACGAATTTCATACTGTAAGTCCATTATATGAAATCCAATTTCAGTTAATCCCTTTGATATTCCGATGTACTTCCAAAACAAAGGCCCAAAACGAACCATAATAAACCATTTTCCATTCACATCAGTGTGGGATGAAAACGTAAAACTCATATAAACCGCTGAACGATTCCTGAAACTAGTTCCATCTGGCTTTCAGCACGATATTACTCTGTTGTACTTGTTTGGTGTATTTTCAGTATTTTGTACACTGAACTTTTGAGTTGTTATTATAGACTTGAAGCGATTATAGGATTATGGAAAATGGAATTCATTGGAAGTTTAGATTTCCAAAACAAATAAATTATTTTGAATGTAAATGCTCGCTGGAAAAAATACTTTAATTTAATTTTGATTTTGTTATTTGTTTTATTGCCAGTTAGCCAAAATGCAACCTGTACTACACTTGTCTAAAATATATGTGTTCTTGTCTAGTATCCTCTCACTTTAGTCAAAACTCCCCAAGAAACGCACCTTTGATTCCTCGGATTCATGTGCGTATTGTATAATTGTCACTTGCTTCTTGCTTGTAAAGGAAAACATCGTGAGGAAACCAGTATGCATGAGAGATAAATGTCGACGGCATGTAAAGGTAAGTCAGGGGCCAATGGCAAATGGCCACACCAGGTTAGGCACTCGTTGCTAAATAATTACAGCCGCACGGATCGATCTATAACGTAAAGCCGTGCTTGCCGAGGTTGGTCCGTGAATGGGTGACCATAAATACATACCGAGTTTCCTTCGTGCCTCGAAAAGCAACTTAAGCCGTTGGTCCCGGCTGTCATTTGTAGATCTTCGACAGTCGTTACGAGTAACCCGAAGCCGAAAGTCTGATATCCAGTCTTACCAAGAGGTATCGCATTAGCCAGTCAGATAGGCAGTCGCTTCATGTATAATAATGGTACTCAGCTGCATCCGGTTAGACTGGAAGCCGACCCCAACATAGTTTGGGAAAAGGCTTGGCAGATGATAATGACTAAGTTAGGCACTAGCCACACGATAAAGAAAGAAGTCAAAATTAAACCCAAGTTCTTGCGAATATACCTCATCTCTTCCCAAACCTACCTTTTTAGGGTTCCGTAGCCGAATGGCAAAAAACGGAACCCTTATAGATTCGTCATGTCTGTCTGTCTGTCTGTCTGTCTGTCTGTCCGTCTGTATGTCACAGCCACTTATTTCCGAAACTATAAGAACTATACTGTTGAAACTTGGTAAGTAGATGTATTCTGTAAACCGCATTAGGATTTTCATACAAAAATAGAAAAAAAACAATAAATTAAGGGGGTCCCCATACTTAGAACTGAAAACCAAAAAAAAAATTCTCATCAAACCCATACGTGTGGGGTATCTATGGATAGGTCTTCAAAAATGATATTGATGTTTTTAATATCATTTTTTTCTAAACTGAATAGTTTGCGCTAGAGCCACTTCCAAAGTGGTAAAATGTGTGTCCCCCCCCCTCTAATTTCTAAAGTAAGAGGAGGAAAATTCTGAAAATATTTAGGATTGTAGAACGTAAAAAAAACGATCAACGAAAATTGGTTTCAATAAGATATGATGTTTAGTTTTTGAGATATGGGACTTTTTCTTCAAACTGCAGCAGTAACTTTGTTTTTCATAAACATACTATGAAAAACAAATTTAGTTTTGCGGTTGTGTGGAAGTTTACTAACTAATACTACTAACTAATGAATGACAGTTCAAAATATTGTTATTATATTGTTTGGAGCTATGGAACCCTGTGTGCGAGTAAGACTCGCACTTGGCCGGTTTTTTTTTAAACTAAATCGGATATCACAAGCGATTTCCCAAGGTGCTTAGTACTGGTACAAGGCTTGGGAGCTCAGCGTCGGGATAAGGCAAGAGCAAGAGCTTAGGAAGGATTTAAAACCTGTAAACTGTGTCAAGATATTCTATCTGGAAAAATATTTTTCAGATTTCTGTAAAACGTCGATGTGTGGGGTTTCTGTACCAACAACATATTTCAGCTCTGGTCGTGGGTGTTTTAAAACGTGGATTTACGATTACTCCAAACTAGCCTATGCCGCAGCTTCGCACACGTGGAGCTCGTTTATTGTCCCACGGGTTTGTACTACCGGGATAAAAAGTATCCTATGTGTTAATCCAGGTTATAAACTACCCGTCTACCAAATTTCATCTAAATCCGTTCAGTAGTTTTTGCGTGAAAGAGTAACAAACATCGATCCATGAATCCTCTCAAACTTTCGCATTTATTATATATAATATGTACTATCTGCGCCTATCGGTTTTACCCACGCAGACCGGGATAAAAAGTATCCTATGTGTTAATCTAGGGTATAAGCTATCTACATACCAAATTTCATCCAAATCTGTTCAGCCATTGAGGCGTGAAGGAGTGACAAACATACAAAAACACGCACACACTCAAAAACTTTCACCTTTATAATATTAGTGTGATATAGCACGTTAAGCCGTTGGTCCCGGCTGTCATTTGTAGATCTTTGACAGTCGTTACGAGTAGTCAGAAGCCAAAAGTCTGACATCCAGTCTTACCAAGGGGTATCGTATTACCCAGTTACTGGGTTGTGGAGGTCAGATAGGCAGTCGCTTCATGTAAAATACTGGTACTCAGCTGCATCCGGTTAGACTGGAAGCCGACCCCAAGATAGTTTAGGAAAAGGCTAGGCAAATGATGATGAATATTAGTGTGATATACCTAAGTAGGATAGTAGGATAGGATTTCTGAACTATGGAATCCTTCTATTTGTGCGGTATGCTGCCATTATTAAAATCTAACCACCGAGTACAGCAGTCTAAGTTTTGCTAGAGAAACATTTTGTGCCAAGCTTTTTCTAAACCATGTCGGGGTTGGCTTCCAGTCTAACCGCATGCAGTTGAATATCAATATTTTATATGGAGCGATTGTGTTTGCTTTGTAATAAAAACATAATCGATAAAACTTTCATTGACTGTCCTGACTTTGGCTAGAAAGTACATCAGTCTGTCAATAAAACGCCAACCAAAAAGGATGATACCGAGGTCTGCTTTATATATAACTCACTCTGGTTGATTATTTCACCTTGCACCCAGTTATACGGGATAAAGTGCCCCGTTTTAAGGTTTACGCACTACTCAATCATCATCAATGTGTATCTTCACAACACTTAAAAATACACCCAAAAATGTGGAATTGCATTTCTTCCGAAATATAAAACACCGGCCAAGTGCGAGTCGGACTCGCGCACGAAGGGTTCCCGTACCATTATTTTTAAAAAACGAGCAAAAAAATAACTTTTTTGTATGGGAGCCCCCCTTAAATATTTATTTATTCTATTTTTAGTATTTGTTGTTATAGCATCAACAGAAATACATACATAATCTAAAAAAATTCAACTGGCTAACTATCACGGTTCATGAGATAGAGCCTGGTGACAGACGGAAGGACTGACGGACGGACGGACAGCGAAGCCTCAGTAATAGGGTCCCGTTTGACCCTTTGGGTACGGAACCCTAACAAACACCCTTAAATATGGAATCACCTATTTTGCTTCAGGCCTCAGAGTGTCAGCAACGTACTGTCGTGTACTAAATTCTTGGCACCAGGTACCTATTTCCATGTTACCACGACAGCGAGCAACAGCCGAGTAAGACAGTATTTAGTGAAAAGCTCCATAATAATAATGACTTCGCGGGTCTTAACGATGTGGTGAAATGCCCGGTGGGGCATTCTCTTCTGGCATGCCTGACTTATTGCGGTTTTGAACGGGATACTGTTTAGCTTTCCAATTTGCCAATCGTTGGGTTTTGGTATTGTGACGGGTTACGTGAGTGGTAATTAATTTCTTGTGGTCCTTGGGCCCGTAAATGTTACTTTTGTTTCAACACTGGTATAGGGTACATCAAACCACATAATGTTAGCAAGAATTCAGTATATGTTTATAGACCCCTTGCACATAATATTTTCGTGGATAATTAAAGCAGTTTCATACAAAAGTACAATGCTTACATTACACGGTCATCATGTATTAAGCAGCTGAATTTATTCAAATGAACCGTCAAAAAAGTTCAACGCTTGGTTCATGGTAACAATTACTTTACACCCTGTAAAGACCAAACTTGGTCAAACACCTTTGGTTCATCTCACCCATGCGACCTATTTATTGCAATATTCAGATTGTTCTCAAATTTACCTGTATAACCTATGGATGTAGAAGAGAACTCACTTATCTTTTCTAGATATTATGTAACCGCGAACCGCGACCGCGAACTGCGACCGCGAACCGCAAGACGTTTATTTATTTATTTAACAATTTATGTACACAATTCATACAGAGAAGTAGAAAGGAACAGAAAATAGGTACAAAGGTGATGCTTATTTCTAAAGAAATCTCTCCAGCATACCTGCGAAAGGATATATTAAAAAAAAGAGATGCCGACATAGTGTGTAAAAAAAGAAGAGAGAATACACAAAACATAAAGCAAATAACTATTTAAAATACAATATAAAAATATACTAACGTTGCGTTGGAAGGCCGCCCACTAGGTGGACCGATGACAGTTGCGGGGATCCGCTGGATGAGAGTCGCACGGGACCGTTCAATGTGGCCACACTAAACCTGAACTGGTGGAGGCCTATGTCCAACAGTGGACGACTTTCAGCTGAAATGAATGATGACGACCTTTCTAAGCTGTTATATAAAAAACCGGCCAAGTGCGAGTCTTACTCGCACACAGGGTTCCATAGCCATAATATTTTGAACTGTCATTCATTAGTTAGTAGTATTAGTTAGAAAACTTCCACTCAACCGCAAAACTAAATTGGTTTTTGATAGTATGTATATGAAAAACAAAGTTACTTCTGCAGTTTGATGGAAAAGTCCCATATCTCAAAAACTAAAAATCATATCTTATTGATACCAATTTTCGTTGATAGTTTTTTTTACGTTCTACAATCCTAAATATTTTCAGAATTTTCCTACTCTTACTTTAGAAATTAGAGGGGGAGGGACACACATTTTACCACTTTGGAAGTGGCTCTAGCGCAAACTATTCAGTTTAGAAAAAAATGATTTCAGAAACCTCAGTATCATTTTTGAAGACCTATCCATAGATACCCCACATGTATGGGTATGATTAAAAAAATTTTTTTGGTTTTCAGTTCTATGTATGGGGAACCCCAAAATTTATGTTTCTTTTCTATTTTTGTGTGAAAATCTTAATGCGGTTCACAGAATACATCTACTTACCAAGTTTCAACATTATAGTTCTTATAGTTTCGGAAAAAAGTGGCTGTGACATACGGACGGACAGACAGACAGACAGACAGACATGACGAATCTATAAGGGTTCCGTTTTTTGCCATTCGGCTACGGAACCCTAAAAACGACAAATGCTGTGACATTTGGAAAGAAAACGTGAACGATGCAGTCTACCAACATGCGGTAGTATTGAAGCTGTCATGATGGATGGCTACCTACAACAAAGGTTATTGAGATATATATATTTAAATTCACTTTTGTTCTATAAACTTTGACTTTCAACTTATACCTTTTTTAGGGTTCCGTAGCCGAATGGCAAAAAACGGAACCCTTATAGATTCGTCATGTCTGTCTGTCTGTCTGTCCGTCTGTATTGCACAGCCACTTTTTTCCGAAACTATAAGAACTATACTGTTGAAACTTGGTAAGTAGATGTATTCTGTAAACCGCATTAAGATTTTCACACAAAAATAGAAAAAAACCATAAATTTTGGGGTTCCCCATACATAGAACTGAAAACCAAATTTTTTTTTTTCATCATACCCATACGTGTGGGGTATCTATGGATAGGTCTTCAAAAATGATATTCAGGTTTCTAATATCATTTTTTTCTAAACTGAATAGTTTGCGCAAGAGCCACTTCCAAAGTGGTAAAATGTGTGTCCCCCCCCTCTAATTTCTAAAGTAAGAGGAGGAAAATTCTGAAAATATTCAGAATTGTAGAACGTAAAAAAAACTATCAACGAAAATTGGTTTCAATAAGATATGATGTTTAGTTTTTGAGATAAGGGACTTTTTCATCAAACTGCAGCAGTAACTTTGTTTTTGATTAACATTTTACTATGAAAAACCAATTTAGTTTTGCGGTTGACTTGAAGTTTACTAACTAATACTACTAACTAATGAATGACAGTTCAAAATATTGTTTGGGGCTATGGAATCCTGTGTGTGAGTAAGACTCGCACTTGGCCGGTTTTTTTTTAGGATGTGTAATCATCAAATGATTTCTCCCGCTCTGGGCGGAGCGGAAGGGAGTGTCAGACTTGACTGACTAAAACCCATCCATGTTCCTTCCTAGCCCTTTGCGTTCCAGGGCCTCGGTATCTCTTTCGAACAACCCGCAGCCCTGGTTCAACTTATACCTAAGTTTTTCAATACGCAAAAATCTCAAACGGATTTTTTCTGAACCAAAACTCACGCATGAAATTTAAAACCAAATCAACAAAACTTAAAAAGAAACAACAAAAAACATTTTGTTGCAAAAATAAACACATAGTAAAAATCTTCTGCCTTAGTCTACGGAGGGACATTTATATAAGTTAGTTTGTTCCCCTAAGGGTAAGGGGTGGCAGTCTCGGTCGATATCACCCCTTCAAACTCAAGGGGAACTTTCGGGCGCCGAAATGCGTAGTTTCAACGTCCATTGATGATTTTTTAAGGGCGTTTTAATCGGTCGTGGGTACAAATGGAGCAATGAATAGTGAAGTGGGGTAGGTTGGGCATAATGTTATAAATTTGTGAGGAGACCATGTCTGTGCATTCCAGATGTCGGCGAATTACTTTTGGAGGGCAATTATAATGAGTTGGAGTAAGAAAACTTGGTGAAAACGTATTTGTTTAATTTTGGTCGAAGTTTTGCTAAAGATTTTTTTTTTTTTTTTTTTTCCCTTATTAGTAAGAACCAAGTTCTTACTAGTTAATTGCAATCTAGCCTTACACACATTTGTCACATTTTAGTAACAAATCTTTAGCAAGGCTAGATTGCTAAAGATTTGTTATTATAATGTGAGTAAGTTAGGGAATGTAATGTGGAAAAAATATACCTACATGTTTAGTTGACATGTACCCATTGGCGCCATTCATTTTATTGTTCTTTCCAATCTTTGACGATCGTCAATAATCATCTTGAGGGACCCACCCTCGTGCTATAACTACTATTTATCGGGCAATAAAGTCAATTATTAAAATCCCCCAAACTTCGATCCAACATAAGATACTGATAAAGTTTTTATGAGTTCACTACAGTGATCTCAAACAAAGTTAGGGAAACCTCGCCTTTATAAATTCGGAGAAAGACAGGGAATCTTTCTGGGAATTTGATAGCTTTTGTGTGTTGTCCGTAGAGTTTGAATAAACGAGTGCTATTGGCGTATACATATTTATCTTCGCTACTTATTTATTTAAACATGTTTGTGGAGGACTAAGTTCAGGCTTTGGTACTATGTTTGTTGTCGATCTTCTTTACCTGAATATGAATTTTGATAAGACTAACTTTTAAGAATTTTGATTGACTAGACATCAATGCCTTTGAATTTATTTGATTTGTAATTGCATCATAGGAGGAGCTCCTGGCTAAATAATAACAGCCGCACGGGTCGATCTTTAAGGTTAAGCCGTGCTTGCCGAGGTTGGCCCGTGGATGGGTGACCATAATTACATACCAAGTTTCCTCCGTGCCTCGGAAAGCACGTTAATTTGTTGTCCCGGCTATCATTTGTAGATCTTTGACAGTCGTTAAGAGTAGTCAGTCTTACCAAGGGGTATCGTATTACCCAGTTACTGGGTTGTGGAGGTCAGATAGACTGCCTATCTGACCCCAAGATAGTTTGAGAAAAGGCTAGACAGATGATGGTAATTGCTTCATAGTTTTAAACTACCATCATCTGCCTATAGCCTTTTCCCAACTATGTCGGGTTCGGCTTCCAGTCTAACCGGATGTAGCTGAATATCAATATCATAGTCATCAATAAAATATAAATCATTACTTAGAACGGAAAAGTTTTCAACTACAAAAACACAAGGTCAGTTACTGAATGATTTCCTTTCAAACTGATATAGTTAGATGTTCAGATA
Organism: Cerastis rubricosa; assembly: GCA_949152445.1. Taxonomy (NCBI): domain Eukaryota; kingdom Metazoa; phylum Arthropoda; class Insecta; order Lepidoptera; family Noctuidae; genus Cerastis; species Cerastis rubricosa. The sequence continues at coordinate 21,843,289 of OX424526.1, read as the reverse complement.
ATACTCGTATTTACGTCATACATAAGTACCTACTTACCTGCTGAATAGTCAATCGATGTCTTGGCATCCATCGAACGACCGGGATATTGGCGAATTCTTTCCTACCGATAAGAATGCATGGACTCGAGAAGATTAGCATACGACCGTTCACGCCTTACGACATTTCATACTAACTTGCAAGTCCTATTTTCCGAAATGACTTAACCGATTTTGTTGAAACTTCATACGCATAAGCAGGATACATAGGTCTATAAAGTTTCTAAAAAAAAATCAGCTAAATTAGCCCGATTATAAATTATCTATAGAAACAGAAATTTCCAATTAACTTTTATTTTTAATAGACATTTCTAAACGTTTTTTAGTTTATTTTTAGACCTACTTATCCTGCTTATACGTATTAATTTTCATTTAAATCGGTCCAGTAATTTCGGAAAATAAGGACTTGAAAGTTTGTATGAAATACCGTAAGGCGTAAACGCTCATAAGAGACCGCTCAGGCGACATGGTATTTTTCACACCTTTGAACATTACTATTCACTACTTTTACTGTTAGTATTTTTATTTTCTACATTAATATTATAGTTCCTAAACATAAAACTAGATAATTAAAACTAAAATAACAACAAATTATAAAAGGGCGTCAAAAAACTTCTCCTCAACGCTGTCAGCTGGTAACGTGCCCAAGAGACTGGCGGCGTTGCCACGTTGAATGGCAACACTTAGCCTCTGGCCAAAGTAAAAGCCAGCCCTTGGGTCACGTGAAGCGTCAACTAAGCGTTTGGAGATTTCCTTAAAAAGGCTGTGAGCACTCGGACCCCACGGCCCCAGAGTTTCAACCCCAAACGGCTCGAAAATATAGTTACCACAAAGGTTACTATATTTACGCCGCTTGAGGTTCTCCGCAGCCGCAGCGGCAGCGCCAGCACAGCACGATGAGCTTGGAAGATGTGATGGCGCAAGAGTATCGACGCATGTTGCGTCCCACACTAAAGGCCTACCCATCTTCCAAGGAAACAACGACATGCCGTCCGGTCTTTTGCCATCGTCGCGTGCCAAGCCATTGGGCTCTAAGATAGCTGGAACGCCGAAATTAAATAAAATATTTAATTAAATATTTGTGAAGTTAAACTATTCACTATAGTTTAACTTCACAAATATCATCACTCATGTAATCATTGAAGGGTTGGCCAGAGTACACCCACATTTTGTTATGTTTAGGTCCCATGTAATAGGGGGCGATTCAATTGCTATCATCCGGCCACAAATCCAGATTCCAGTTAACTAACGAGAAATTCCTGATGGAAATACCGAAAAACTCTTGACTCGTAACGTAAATCGAAACCGGTCACGGTTTCGATTACGAGTTTAAGGCCGTACTCCTTGCCACTACTAGACCCCATGAGAGATAACTTATACATATAGGCCTAAAAACACCTTGCCATTTATTGGGTCCTATATTATTTATCATCATCATTAGCCTATAATGTTCCCACTGCTGGGACACAGGCCTCCTCTCAATGAGAAGGAGTGGGCTGTAATCCACCACGCGGGCCCAGTGCGGGTTGGTAGATGTCACATGTCTTCGAATTTTTAGTTCTAGAACATTTCCTCACGATGTTTTCCTTCACCGTTTTTTAAGGGCAGCGGTGATAAAATAAATAACACAAAGTAATGCGCCTGCCTGGGGTCGAATCCACGGCTTACTGTTCGTAAGTGGGAGCTGCCACCACTGGGCCACTGCTGTTCTCCCTATATTATTGGGTCCTACATATTAGGTCGGTATGTTAGGTATCTCATAATTCGATAAACTAAATTTCAAGTGACTTTAGCGCGGTAATCTATCAACTCCAACATATTACCTAGGGACATACTTCAACTATTTATCTCTTCCGCTTCAGGAGGCTGTAATATAAGATTCAATATATGACGCTCCGTTCACGTCTTACGTAATGAAATATCTAATATTTTCAGTAAGGAGCTCCGTATCGTTATAGTAACGATTTCCAGTTCATATTCCCATTGATTTATCAATAAATATTTAGTAAATCATGACGGCGCTCTTTCTCTGTCGTTCTCGTTCTCTTCGTGATAAAAATGTATTTTACTTGATTTTTATGTTAACCTATTCTGGCCCACAACCTACTGGTCAAAGTGATTACTTGTGATAGCGTTACTATAATTTAACTGTTCTTCTACTCCACTTGCTACTTGTTATAGATAAGTAATTCTAACTTAGTGTAGTTGAACGTAAGTGAGTGTGCCCTATACTATGTAAATAATATGTATTACCGGTGTACTGTAACCTAAACTTATGGCCAATAAAACTTATTATTATTATTATATTTCCTTTATTCATTTAACTTCTTATTTTATATATTTTTAAATATTTCTTAAAAAACAAAAAGGTAAAAAAAACATTTAAAAATATAAAAAATAGGTTTCCGCCGGTGTCGGGAGCAGGGTCCAAGCTACCGGTGGTTAGGGCTGCAGAGACAGGAACCTCCTCACAATGCGGGCCGTATCGAGGAGTACTGCCTTCTGAATCTGGCTCTTGATCCAACCCCCAAGTGAAAGCTTCGACAGATGGTCGTCGAGGCTCTTGGCCATAAGGCCATTGGCCGTTACGACAATCGGCACAATGATAGCTGAGTCCACATTCCACATATCGACTACCTCGTGAGCTAAGTCGAGATATTTTATTTGTTTCTCTTTCTCAGCTTTCACGAGGTTTTCGTCATGCGGGATGGTAACATCGACTATCATTACGCGGCGCGCTGATCGGTCTATCACCACTATGTCAGGCTTATTGGCGACAATAGTCCTGTCAGTAATGATAGGCCGATCCCAGTACAGCGTGACATGGTCTTTCTCGAGAACTGGGTCGGGCACATACTTGTAGTACGGTACCTCAGATTCCACAAGTTCATATTTCAAGGCAAGTTGCTGGTGAATAATCCTGGCTACTTGGTTATGCCTGTGCAAGTACTCGCCGTTAGCCAGACGAGAACAACCAGAAATAATATGTCTGATGGACTCACCCGGACGGTGGCATGCCCGACACACATCCACCGTCCCGTCCCTCATAATATGTTTCCGGTAGTTGTTCGTCAGCATAACTTCGTCCATAATCGCACAGACAAAACCTTCAGTTTCCCCAAAGAGGTCACCGAATCGTAGCCAGGATACGGATGCTAGAAAATCTACATCAGGCCCATGAAGAGCCTGGTAGAAGCGCCCGTGAAGCACCTTGCCTTGCCATACTTCCTTGCGGTCATCGGTAGTAAGTACTACAGGTTTGCGCCAGTTCTCTTTAGCCATGGACAGCGGGGTGAGTACCTTATCCACTGCGACCACATCTCGGTGCATACCCACCTCGGCTTTCAAAAAATATTCTCTGAGGCTGCACACCTCGCGGTTGTGGAGGGTCTTAGCGTTTAAAAAGCCTCGACCCCCGCACTTCCGCGGGATGTACAGTCTCATCACCGATGATCGTGGGTGATGCATCCGGTTTGCGGTCAGCAGTGTACGAACTCTCCTATCCAGGGCGTCCAGTTCGGTCTGAGTCCATTTGAGTATGCCGAAAGAGTACATTAAAACCGGCATGACCCAACCGTTGAAGGCGCGCACCTTGTTCCCGCCTGAAAGAAGGCTATTTAGTACCTTCTTCAGGCGACCAAAGAAGCGCTCCCTCAACGATTGCTTCATGTCAGCTACGTTAATGCCTAACGCTTCCGACATACCCAAATACTTATAACTTTCGGATGAGGAGAGAGATCTGAGGTGTATGGAATCCGAGAGTTGGATTCCCTCGGATTCCATAATCTCTCCTCGCTTTACATATATGACTGCACATTTGTCCACACCAAATTCCATCCTGATGGCGCTACTAAAAGTTTCAGTTACTTTCAGTAGCTTCATCAGTTGCAATTTGTTAGGGGCAAAGAGTTTCAGATCATCCATGTAAAGAAGGTGAGATATGACCTGACCACCTCTCCTCAACCGGTAGCCTAGACCTGAATCCTCCAGCAATGTGCTTAGAGGATTCAGGGCTAGACAGAACCAAAGAGGACTCAGACTGTCGCCCTGAAATATTCCCCGTTTAATCCATACAGGGTCATCGTTCCCCTGGATCTGTCGACATCCTGGATATCGAAGGACCGTCTTCCATTGCCTCATACACGACTCAAGGAAGGCGCGTAGAGTGGCATCAATCTTGTACAACTCCAGCACCCTCATGAGCCATGTATGTGGCACAGAGTCGTAGGCCTTCTTGTAATCTATCCAACATGTCGACAGATCCTTGTGGGATCGACGAACCTGTTGGCTAATGGCCATGTCAATGAGGAGTAGCTCCTTAGTTCCACGGGACCCGTTCTTACATCCATTCTGAGAGGCCGACATAATAGAATTACTATCGATGTGTTTGTTAATTTTCTCTCTCAAAATGGATGTAAGAAGTTTATAGACCGTCGACAAACACGTGATCGGTCTATAATTCTTGGGTTCCGCAGGACTACCTGACTTATGGAGCAGGTGGGTAACACCCGTTGTTAGAAACTCTGGTAGCGACCCAGACTCTAAGCATGCCTGGAATTGAGATGCCAGGCGAGTGTGTGAACTACTAAACCATTTGAGCCAGAAGTTGTGCAGTCCGTCCGGTCCCGGAGATTTCCAGTTCGGTAACGGACGAACTGCCCTGGCAACATCTAACGGTGTTATTGAAATTTCTTCCATTTGTGGGAAAGACTCACACACTCGCTCAACATCTCGCATCCAATCAGCCTCCGTATGACTGACGGGCACCGACCAGATGCTGCGCCAGAATGAACTCGTAGCAGCATCATCTGGGCGGCACACGTCCGTCACATTTAGTTCGGGTCGCTCCCAAGCTCTGTATACCCACCTCTCATCACTCTGGAACATGCGATTCTGCGAATACCGATCAACACGCTTCTTATACCGCCGAATACGGTTCGCCCATGCATAAACTTTCTGCTTCAGGAAGTCGATGCGCTCTGTGACTTGTGACATGTATTCTTGAGGGCTGATTCCGCGATGAGGCGGGCATTCTTGGGGACTCCCAAGAATGCCCGCCTCACAAAGCGCATCACACGTGGGCGTGTATTGCCCTCCCTGAAGCAGTATAGTTTGCCGATGAGTACCCTGGCCCCGTCAATACGGCACTCGATCCTGCGTTGCCAGGCTGGTACGGCTGGTTTTGGTCGAGTAGCTACGTCAAATTTTGGGAATTTGACGTTAGCTAAACGACAAGCCGCTACAGCCCCACAATACAGTATCGAGTGCGTCTCAACGAGGTCCTCGCTACTCTCAAAAATATTCTTGAGTTGCGAGTCCAAGGCACACACCAGCGCCCTATTTTTCTTATGCATGGGAAGCCGTGGTAATCGGGGCCTAAGTTGGGCAGGAGTGGATCGATATTCGTGAAGCGCATCTTCCAGAGCGCCCCTCAAACGTACGTTGCACTGGCTACTTACCGTGGCAACCCTATCATCCTCCTCTACAGCACCAAGATTGGACCGCGGAGGTATTGCGTCAATAGATGACGCTTGCACCGCGGTTTGCGCCGGAGTCAAGTCGATATGGTTGCTCGGTACCTCTGAGCGCAGCCTATCAAGTACGGCGTCGTCCAACATGTGATTGCGTTGAATGACCCGCACCTGATCCGACAGTCGTTGGGCCGACACGTTGACGGTTGGTTCAAGAGCCTGAAAAAGAGACAGCATCCTAACACGGTACGCAGTGAGGTTAGTTCCCCCCTCTGTAGACCCGTAATATGCGCGCATGACGTTCTCGTTTATAGACTGAGTCCATCTCATGCGCTGCACACAACCACCGGCAGCGGGGACCCGGCTCGGGGCCGGTTGGCCCCTAGGTCCGAAGCTCGACGGTGGCCGGCCTCGCCTCGGCCGACGTACAGGTGTTGGCGACGTCGGCGGGGAGAAATATTCGTCGCTGGAACTCGACGCTACTGCCGCTGCCGGTGACATAGGTGATCCGGGGTCCGGCGGCGGCGAGGCGGAGCTCAGCGACGATTCCGGGGGTGGAAGGCGTGCTCGTTGTGACGCAGCTCTTGTTATCATTTTCTAAGTCATTTTAATTCATCCATAATTTATTTGTTGGTATATCTATGACATCTGTCATCTGTCTGCTTGACTAGTTTTGTTCTTTGATCCATGTTTCGATAAATATGTAGGTTTTAAATAATTTTCTGTTAATTAATGGAACTGGTAAACCTTTTATGAAAACGGCTGCAGAATGGTAGCAAAATAAAAACTGATATTTGATAAAAATTATATGGAGAATTTTTGAGAGACGTATTATTTATTTCCTTTATTCATTTCTATGTACAAATTTGCTACATTTTTAAATATTCCTTATAAATAATAAAAAAATAAAAAAACATTTAAAAATATAAAAAATTGTAGCCCACCGGTATCGGGAACAGGGTCCAAGCTACCGGCGGTCAGGGCTCCAGAGAGAGGAACCTCCTAACAATACGAGCCGTGTCCAGGAGTACCGCTTTCTGAATCAAGCCCTTGATCCAGCTGCCTAACGAGAGCCTCATCAGATATTGGTCGAGGCTCTTGGCAATTAGGCCATTGGCTGATACGACTATCGGCACAATGATCGCTGAGTCAACAGGCCACATGTCGACAACCTCGCGAGCCAAGTCAATATACTTGATTTGTTTATCTTTCTCGGCCTTCACGAGGTTCTCGTCATGTGGAACCGTTATGTCAACAATCATTGCGCGCCGCTCTGATCGATCCACCACCACTATATCAGGCTTATTGGCTACAATAGTCCTGTCAGTGATGATGGATTGATCCCAATACAGTGTGATATTGCCATTTTCGAGAACTGGGTCGGGCACATACCTATAGTACGGCACTTCCGATTCCACAAGGCTGTATTTCAGAGCAAGTTGCTGATGGATAATCCTGGCTACAAGGTTGTGTCTATGCAAGTATTCTCCGTTAGCTAGACGAGAACACCCGGAGATAATGTGACGGATCGATTCGCCCGGACGGTGGCATGCCCGACATATGTCAACCGTGCCATCCTTCACAATAAATTTCCGGTAGTTATTCGTCATCATAACTTCATCCATAATTGCACAAACAAAACCTTCGGTTTCTCCAAAGAGTTCCCCGGAACGTAGCCAGGCTACGGACGCTGCATGGTCTACATCAGGCCCATGCAGGGCACTGAAGTAGCGTCCGTGAAGCTCCTTACTCTGCCATACTTCCCTGCGGTCATTAGTGTCAAGCACTGCAGGTTTGCGCCAGTTCTCTTTAGCCAAGGAGAGCGGGGTGAGGGCCTTGTCCATCGCGACCACATCTCGATGCATCCCCACGTCGGCTTCTAGGAAATATTCCCTGAGACTGCATATCTCGCGATTGTGGAGAGTCTTGGCGTTTAAAAAGCCTCGACCTCCACAACTCCGCGGGATATACAGTCTCATAACCGAAGAACGTGGGTGATGCATTCGATATGCCGTCAACAATGTACGGACCTTCCTATCCAGGGCGTCTAGTTCTGTTTGAGTCCATTTGAGAACGCCGAAAGAGTACATCAAAACCGGCATGACCCAACCATTGAAGGCACGCACCTTATTTCCGCCTGATAAAAGACTATTAAATACTTTTCTCAGGCGGCCAAAGAAGCGCTCCTTCAACGATTGCTTCACGTCAACAGCATTGATGCCCAGCGCTTCCGACATACCCAAATACTTATAGGTTTCGGTTGCTGAGAGGGATCTAAGATTTATGGAATCTGAGAGCTGGGTTCCCGCAGATTCCACAATCCCCCCTCGCTTTACATGCATGACCGCACATTTGTCCACACCAAATTCCATCCTGATGGCGCTACTGAAAGTTTCTGTTACCTTCAGTAGCTCCATCAGTTGCAAATTGTTGGGGGCAAAGAGTTTCAGGTCATCCATGTAAAGAAGGTGAGATATAACCTGACCACCTCTCCTCAACCGAAAGCCCAGACCTGAATCCTCCAGCAGCGTGCTTAGAGGATTCAAGGCTAAGCAGAACCAAAGCGGACTCAAACTATCGCCCTGAAAAATACCTCGCTCTATCCTTATCGGTTCGCTGTTCCCTTGGATATGCCGACATCCTGGATAGCGAAGGACTGTCCTCCATTGCCCCATACACGACATCAGGAAGGTGCGCAGAGTTGCATCAACTTTATACAATTCTAGCACCCTCATGAGCCATGTATGTGGCACCGAGTCGTAGGCCTTCTTATAGTCTATCCAACATGTCGACAGATCCCTTCGGGAACGCCGAACCTGCTGGTTAATGGCCATATCAATGAGGAGCAGCTCCTTAGTACCGCGGGACCCGTTCCTACATCCATTTTGAGAAGCGGACATGATCGAATTGTCATCAATGTGTTTGCTAATTTTAGCTCTCAAAATGGATGTAAGAACTTTATACACTGTCGGGAGACAGGTTATCGGTCTATAGTTTTTGGGCTCCGCAGTACTACCCGATTTATGGAGCAGGTGAGTTATTCCAGTAGTCAGGAATTCGGGCAGCGACCCTGACTCTAAGGCTGACTGGAATAGGGCTGCCAAGCGAGCGTGCGACCTTTGGATCCACTTAATCCAAAAGTTGTGCAGCCCGTCCGGCCCTGGAGATTTCCAGTTAGGTAACGGACGGACTGCACGAGCTACGTCTTGGGGGCTGATAGTGATAGCCCCCATTTCTGGAACTGGATCGCACACTCGCTCGACCACCCGAGTCCATTCACCCTCGGTGTGGCTGACAGGCACCGACCAGATGCTGCGCCAGAACGAGCACATGGCGTCATCATCCGGTAAGCGCATGTCAGACACACCTTGGTCCGGTCGCTCCCAAGTCCTATAAACCCACCTTTCATCTCTTTGGAATGTGCGATTCAGAGTGTATCGTTCCACCCGCCGCTTATACCTACGGATACGGTTTGCCCATGCATACACTTTCTGCTTCAGGAAGTCGATGCGCTCTGTGATACGGGACATATAGTCTCGAGGACTAATATCAGTACCCGCAAATGCCCGCCTCACAAAGCGCATCACTCGAGGGCGATTGTTGCCCTCCCTGAAGCAGATCAGTTTGCCGATGAGTGTTCTGGCCCCACTAATACGTTGCTCAATCCTGCATTGCCAAGCCGGTACGGCAGGTTTAGGTCGTGTAGCTCTGTCATCAGAAAATTTGACATGAGCTACACGACATGCCGCTACAGCCGCACAATACAGGATTGAGTGAGCATCAGTGAGGTCTTCGCAGTTATCAAAATAGTTTGACAACTGCGAATCCAGAACAGCCACCAGCGCCCTATTTCTGTTATGCATGGGCAAACGAGGTAAGCGTGGTCTAAGTTCAGGTGACATGTACCGATATTCTCGAATCGCACCTTCCAAAGCACTCCTCATTTCCTCACTGCATTGGGTACTTACATTAGTAGCCACGTCATTACTCACTTCGTCAGCGCGATTAAATAACTGACTAGACTGTGGTGGATCCACAGCCTGCGACGGAGGGACAATGACGTGACTACTCTGCATTTCAGTTCGCAAGCGATCAAGTACGGTGTCGTCCAACATATGATTACGTTGGATGACCCGCACCTGATCCGATAATCGTTGCGCCGACACGTTGACAGCTGGCTCAAGCACCTGAAACAGAGAGAGCATCCGAACACGGTACGCGGTCAGGTTGTTTCCTCCCCTCTGTAGCCCCATAGTATGAGCGCATGACGTTCTCGTTGATGGCTTGAGTCCATCGCATGCGCTGCACACTTCCGCCGGGAGCTGGGACCCTATCAGAGGCCGGTGGGCCTCGAGGTCCTAAACCGTCCGGCGGCCGGCGTCCTCCCCGTCGACGAGCAGGTGGTGGCGTCGTGGGCGGAGAGAAGTACTCGTCGCTGTCGCTCGACGCAACTGCCACGGCCGGTGTCACAGCACTCACTGTGAGGCTGGGTTCCGGCGGCGACGAGGCGGAGCGGGGCGACGAGTCCGGAGGCGGTAGGCGTGCACGAAGAGCAGCTGATCTCGTCAACATTTTTCGTCTTTAATTATTTCATTTTGTGATAAATTTTCTTTGACACGGTCTGACATATGTCAGATCAATCGCTTCCGAAATGTTTCTGGTTTTTTCTTTGTTGTGTAATATTTTGCCATTTTGGTGATAATTTGGAGTTGCAAAGTCTATTTGAAATGGATGGTGTAAATTTAAATCACAGATTCAACAAATAACTATTAAAATATGGGTAAAAAAGGTAAATCGAAATTGAAGACGTTTACGTGACGTAAGTGTTGCCAGCTTATATAATTTATTTTATTATTATTACACACGGGACCGAAACGTGGTCGCTCACAATGGGCCTCATCAGAAGGCTTAAAGTCACCCAAAGGGCAATGGAGAGGGCTATGCTCGGAGTTTCCTTGCGTGATTAAATCACAAATGAGGACATCCGCAAGAGAACCAAGATTACCGACGTAGCCCGAAGAATTGTCAAACTTACGTGGCAGTGGGCAGGGCACATTGCTCGCAGAACGGATGGCCGATGGGGCCGAAAAGTTCATTTATTTATTTATTTAACATTTTAAAAAGAAGAAGAAAGAATTGAATGCATAAAACATAAAGCAAACACTATTTAACAACAACTATTTAAAACATAAAATACGATCTAAAAATATACCTACTAACTTACGTATATATATACCAATAAAATAAATACCTATGCAACTATGACGGAATGGAAAGATAATGTTCTTCTAATCTTTTCTTAAGATCGGCAACAGTTCTGGAATGGCCGCGAACTGGAAGATGATGCGTATGAAGGCCTCCCACTAGGTGGATCGATGACCTGGTGAAGGTTGCAGGAATCCGCTAGATGCGAGTCGCACGGGACCAGTCAATGTGGCGACACTTGGGGGAGGTCTATGTACCTACACCAGTGGACGTATTTGGCTGAAAATGATGATGATGACTGGTCAAAGGCTACCACCCACTCACGCCCATCCATCGTAATTCATCCAAGAAGCGTAACCCGCCTTGTTCCATTTCAACCTGGCAGACGTTTGACCAAAATCGGCGAGTATGTTTTTGGATTACGCTGCTGCGAAGACGAAAGCTAAATAGCAATACATGGAAGACATTATTTTGGTACCTTATTTTATCAGGAGTTCCTTTCATCTTTTCAAACAGTAATTCCTTGCGGAAATTCCAACTACGTCGTTACTTAACTTTTTTCTTGAATAAAGTAAAGTCTTTCTTTTTGTGATATATAATATGTTCTTTGAGAATTCCGTGTATTGTTGATGTCTGTATACCCAAAAGACCGATTGACCTGGATTAAACGTCCAAAACTAAACAACAAAAACCGAAAACAACAAAGATTTTTTTTTCGTTCTCTTTAGCAAAAACCTTTGCGTTGAACAAAGACATAGTTCCCTAGAAAGTGAATTTATTTCGACATACAAATAAACAATAGCTTTTCCATGTTTCCTTCGTTTCTCGATACATCATTTCATCAATCGTTTTAGTATCCGATTTAAAAGCCGCGTCGTGTAAACAGCGGATATTCCTGGCTACTCTCAAACTGAAGAAACGCAGACGGACACACAGACATATAGTAAACAGTGTGTCGCTTGTGGACGCCGCTATTTTCCAGGCCACACAATAGAAGGTTGATATAAATCACTATAATATCCACCTACTACGGTCCCACGGAACCATCTTGAACGTCATGCTTGCTCCTGTAGTGGTGGCCCCAGAAAATAGAATATACGTCTAAGTGGTACTGACTTCTCCACCCTAGGTCCAACTCAGACACTCTTCTTCTTCTTCTTCCACCCCTGGCCACCCAATGCTGAGTGTAGGTCTCTTCCAAATCTCTCCACTTTTGGCATGGTGTCATGGCTATCCAGTTTCTTCCGGCCACTTAAATGAGATCGTCTGTCCACCTCGGTTGGTTGTCTTCCCACATTCCTCCGTCCTGTCCGTGGTCTCCACTCCAGCATTTTCTTCCCCCATCTTATTTATTAATGTTATAAATGTAATTAATTTCAACTCCACTGCTCTCAAAATAGTGAAGATAAACATAGTGAGGAAACCAGCAAGTCCTAAAACCGACTCCATGACATTTGTCATGAACCAAACCGCACATGGCCACGTAGTGGATTATGGCCTACATCCTGTCACAGAGAGGGGGGGTCGGCATCCCAGTGGTGGGAACCTTATAGGCCGATTACACTATTATTCCACTCAACGACCTTTCTTGATCGTCATGCTAACTTACATCCAATGTGAGACATTCAACAGCCTCTCTTTTGAACGCTTCAACCCGAGTTCCATAGCTATTAGCTTGGTGTATGATGCTTTATTATATTATAGCCAGCTCAACTTTAAACCCATCATATTTATGACATAAGTAGTTTCTACCCGAGAAATGTTTATTACAAAAGTAGCTCCACTAAAGTACTTAGTGGTGCTTTAACGCCATTAACCGGTTACTCGGCACTAACTTCACCTATTAAACATAATGTTTATATACTTAGTATTAATGTAGGAAGTACCTTATGTACTTGATATGCAGAGCTCAGACTGGAACTAATACGAGATGTCTTTGGCAGTATACTGCAGTTGAGTTTATGATAAACTGACGTCAGTGACCCATTTAATTTCTGTGTCAATTCGTGCGGGGACTTAGCAAGAAGGGTTGTCTTTTACCTTCATAAAACTTGATGTATCTAACCACAGTTTTACATTAAAAAAAAAGGCAGTAAATAATATATTCCACAATTTGCCTATAGGCCTTGTTTCGTTCTGTCTCCTGTAGATATGGAGGGTAGACGAAATTATGTGTTTCTACTCCTAAATGAATTTGGAACGCCCTTAAATTATTTTCTTCTTTTAAACATCTACATATTGTTTATAGTTTGTAAATTATGTACTTGTATTTTCGTCTTAATCTCCGAAACAACGTTACATGTAACCGTTTACCCTGTTTGGAATGAAAACAGGTTTCCCAGATATGTGATAACCAAAACATCGAGCATGTTGATTTTGGTATTTCGCAGAACACGTCATACTTAGTCCAGTTAGGTATGAATTTATGTTAGTAATTTAATATTACGATTTCTTGGGAAATAGTGTGAGGCATGAGATGAAAGAGACGTTTATTAATTTAAAGAGATTAAGTAATCCAGGACTTATTCTTCAGTAGTTACAAAACTTCTAAGCGTTCGCTTTTGTTTTGAGAAAGTTATAATTAAAACCACAATGTAACAAATACTCCATTTAAACTTAGTTCATCCTTTCCATAAACTGTATAGTTTGAGTTTATTACGCAAAGCCTCATTTTCCACAACAACATTACGGTATAATTTGCACAAGTCCAGGGCCCCGACTCCGAACGGCTTCGCCTCAAATTACTTGCGATAAATTCATTAAGGAGAGCGGGGAGAGCATTTTATTAAAAAATATTAAAGATAACAAACAATATTCGTCGTTGAAAAGAAGCGAACATTTTTACTTGGAAATAATTATTACTGTGAAGGAAAGATGGTTTTATGATTTTTTTTTCTGGATTGGCAAAGATTTTGAATTAAGAAAAAAGATTAAAACACGAAGAATTTATTCCCATCATGTAGTTATATTTTGAAGAAATGAAAAGAAGGGTTTTATTTACTATGTCAATAAAATAAGCACTCAAATTGCCATACATTCTATCGCAATAGAAGGATTTTGAAGGAACTTTTTAATCCATTGCTTCGTTTGTTTGAAAAAATCGTCTTTTTAAACAAGGCAATCATGCAATGAATGTTGTTGAAATGTCACTTTGACATTCCATCAACATTCCTTGTAAGTAATAAGAACCTTTTAGTGAGTAAAGTAGTAAACCCGTGGTTGGTTCAATTCCATTTATTGTTTTACTAGCTTAAGCTCACGACTTCGCCTGCGTTTTGTTCGGTAATTATCCCACGGTGTCGTACTACGGAAGGAAGGGATAAAAAGTTTCCTATGTGCCATTCGTAGTAACAAACATCCATACATATTATAACATCTAAACATCCATCATGATCATCAGCTTATAATGTTCCCACTGCTGGAAATCAGGCCTCCTCTCTATGAGAGGGAGTGGGCTGTAATCCACCACGCGGGCCCAGTGCGGGTTGGTAAATGTTACATGTCTTCGAATGTTTAGTTCTAGGACATGCCAGTTCCCTCATGATGTTTTCCTTCACCGTTTATGAGGGCAGCGGTGATGAAATAAATTATACAAAGTAATGCGCCTGCCTGGGTTCGAACTCAGGGCTTACTGCTTGTAAGTCGGGGCTGCCACCACAGGGCCACCGCTGCTCTTCCACAGACATCCATACATCGTCACAAACTTTATAATTTCTACTATTTTTTAGGATTGAGTTCGGGCTTTATTTTACGTCATACAATTGCTAGCCCTTGTACTAAAGTAATAGCCCTTTTCAACCAACTTTCACGACCAGATGGAAGTGTGATAAACTGTACCACTTTCCTAACATTTATACTTTTATTTTACCGCTTTATCAACGCGGAAGAAAAATGAGAAATGTTTTACAGACCGCTTTTATTCTTTACAATGAAAAGACTCGCATTTGTTTGGTCCAGCAGTAAATATTTGCGAAGTACACTTCTTTGCACTGGCCGACCATAGAGTACTTTTATCTTTTTTTACAACGCTGGCTGGTTGCAATTAAGATTTTCTTAGCGTCAATGAGGAAGAAAACCTCGGAGGAGCTCGTGGCTAAATAATAACAGCCGCCCAGGTCGATCTTTAAGGCTAAGCCGCGCTTGCCGAGGTTGGTCTGTGGATGGGTGACCATAATTACATATCGAGTTTCCTCCGTGCCTTGGAAAGCACGTTAAGCCGTTGGTCCCGGCTGTCATTTGTAGGTCTTTGACAGTCGTTACGAGTAGTCAGAAGCTATAAGTCTGACATCCAGTCTTACCAAGGGGTATCGTATTACCCAGTTGGTACTGGGTTGTGGAGGTCAGATAGGCAGTCGCTTCATGTAAAATACTGGTACTCAGCTGCATCCGGTTAGACTGGAAGCCGACCCCAAGATAGTTTGGTAAAAGGCTAGGCAGATGATGAGTTGAAAGGAGTTCTTATAATCTTTTCTTGAAATATTGTATAACATTTATAGTGCTGAATGCGGAAGAAAACCTTTGTTGTGTTTGCAAGTTCCTGTTATTACAACTCCTCAAGCTTATTGAGACAGTCGACTATTCTGGCAGCATCATGTAGTGACAGCAACGTTTAAACCAACAGTTATTTTCGGCAGTTTTTCCCGGACCATTCGTGCCCACGGGTCCAAACATGCGATACAGAAACAAAATGACGCCGTGACAAATCTGCTGTCGTTTGGTGAACGTGACCATTTTACTAGCCGATGCTCCGAGACAGTTTGAGACAGTGACAGAGTGATGATACGTGTTAGTTCAATGTGGATAATGCATACAAAGAAACAATACCAAAATCCATGTGTATTCGAAGAGAAATGGATGCAAATGATATGTGGATCCACCATCATCATTCTCTTGCCCTCATTTCTTTATTTATTTGGGGTCGGCGCTACATATCTTCTTTATCAATTTAAGCTTTAAAATTTCTCATTTTTTCATATTTATTTGACTCGTGCAGGACAAAACAATCAAACAATATAAAAAAAAAACCGTCCAAGTGCGAGTCGGACTCGCGCACGAAGGGTTCCGTACCATTATTTATAAAAACGAAAAAAAAACTTTTTTGTATGGGAGCCCCCCTTAAATATTTATTTTTTTCATTTTTTATTATTTGTTGTTATAGTGTCAACAGAAATACATAATCTGTAGAAATTTCAACTCGCTAACTATCACGGTTCATGAGATACAGCCTGGTGACAGACGGACGGACGGACGGACGGACGGACGGACGGACTGCGAAGTCTCAGTAATTCCCGTTTGACCCTTTGGGTACGGAACCCTAAAAACAACCAAAAAAGATAAGACAAATATTAAAATTAAACTTAAATTGTTCCTCGAGTCCAAAAGGCCTATCTCAGCCTATCAGCACTATCAACACTGTGCTTATAATATTAAAAAAACCTGAAAACGAAATTTTACAAGAAGTTTTGAATTATGTTGAACTTATAGGTGAACCCAGTGGTAATAACATTCTCGGCGCCAAAAGTGTGACGAGCGTACCTACAACTGCCGATGCCGTGACGAAACGCCGCCATTTTTTGTACGTCATTTGCGCCGTGGTACGAATAAACAGTGACGGTTTCTTTTCATGCAAAGTGTTGGTAATGCCGCCTCTAGCAACGACAACCATGATATCTTCATGCTCAACTTACTACCTCGCTAACCCCAATATATCGAACCAAATTGATGTATGATTCGAGATTAGGATCCACAAAATATAAACCCTATATCAAAAACTCGTAAACACAAAACTTCAGCCCATAATCCAAGTTTTACCTTACCTACATAAATCACATTTTCTCCTACATACGGCACCCTATAGGGCCAGTATATTTATAGTAGCAACATGCTTGCACAATGATTGGCTCATTAAACTCGATTACACTGGCGATAAAATGATCCTGAGCTATCAAATTGCTCCTCATTACGCCCTGAATCATAAACAACGTCATATTTTTAGATTCATCCGTTGTTACACATGTTATTTTCTTCGCGGATTTTAATTGGGGATTTGTGTTCGTAAATATTTGTGTTTTTTTTTTTGTTTTTCGTGGTCTATTTGAAATTGGAATGTTTTATTTATGACTGAGCTTTTGAGAATGTTTTGATCCATTGGAGGCTTTGCGTTGCAATTTACAATGCATTCTTTTTTTCTTTGGTCTTACTATCGTACTTTATTCGTATCTCAAAATACTCTTTCGTTTATTTTGTTACAACATTGAAAAGTGCTTGTCTCTTGTTTTTAGTTAGCCTAAGTTGTGCCACTCCTGAGCAAAACCTGGGAGAAACCTTTGCCACTTCTTTCAATTTGGTTGTTCAGCTTTCTCATTTATGAGGGAGTCATCCAAGGCGTTGTCAGCGTTGTGTCATCTATTTCATTGTTTGTGGTCTTGCGAGATATACCTACAGGCCCAAATTTCAACAGAAGTTCGTTTCGTCGTAGCGTCTTTGTCCCTGAAACAACATAACTAAAATCTTTTTCATCACACTTGCACGTAAACAGTATCTAAACCTACAGGTTAACTTGGCCGTAATGCCCCATATAAAACCCAAGGTCGGTAAATTTTTTTTTTTAAATTTATATCTCAGCACACAGTTCATGCAAGTTCAAGCAAGGAGTTTACCCGCAATTGAAAAATTGTCTTAAAATGTTCTCTAAACAGGAATTTCATTGCAATCTCGCTAAATGTTACTTAAAATACTCAACTAATTTTCTTAATAATCGATAGTGTTTAGTACCAAAAATTTTTTATTTTGCATTCCGTCATGGCTGTATAATACCTACGTAAGTATTTGCCCTTAACGTTTCTGAACGAAACATTTGTATTATCTGTGGTGTGGGCAAGAAGCCCGCCTTCCGCTTAAAAAAAAGTTCACGTATTTCGTAAATCGTATTAATAGTTGTGCTGACTTTCATAATTATTTACTCGCAAAAGTGATGAAAAACATTGTATGTTTCACGGGCGGTACGGGAATTACGAACCTAGACTCAAAAAGCCCTCAGACTTCGACTTCGGGCTTCTACTAGAGCCTCGATCGTAATTCCTTACTTACCGCCCTTAATACACAATGTACTATAATCTACCTAAAATGTCGCCTTTCTATCAGAAGCGTTAACGTGTTTGCGTTTTACTCATGTAATCTATTATGCCGTAAAGCCAGCCACAGTTGAAATTCTTTCCATGTATTAATTACACCACACACTTAAGCCTCGTTACGTCGTGGCATATTTAATCACGCTGAGGGTCACATAATTCCATATAATTTAGGGACGTCAGGTTTGAGGGAAAAAGAGGTTTTACTCATAAAATTTTCAATGTATTTTTAACGACAGAAAGCTTTAAAAACAGAGTCAGGCTTTATTTTGAAAATAAACACAATTTGAAATTCAAAGTTAAAGCATTTATTTCAATGAGATGATTTACTTAAACTTTTAAAATGTCAAGTCGTCCAGTTAGTAAGAAAGTTGTCAGTTCTTTGTTTTAATAAATGCAGATTCTTGTGAAGAAGAACGGGCAAGATTCTCAGCGTTTCTTAAATTAAATTTCAAATTATAAGTATCTGTTCTCAGAAGGAAGAGGTCTTTACAATATTTGATTTCAAGCATCCAATTTTCTCTTCAGTATTAAATACTGTGTAAATCTAAAATTGCTTGGCTACCTGGAAGATAGATAAAAACCTTTGCAACGTTTGCTAGAGCAACATCCAATTCCGGAAAACAATTATAGAAGACTGCTTGCTTTAAAAGCAGCCATATTACCTACTTTGTTGAGTTTTCTGGTGGTTGGAACAACTGCTTTCATTGTTACGATGGCCACACTTTTATAACAATGGAAGCGTTACGAAGTTAAATGTAGATTTTAAGCAGGCACTCATTCTGTTTGGTGTCGGACGTAAAGAATAGCACCATCCCATATCTTCCCGTGGGTGTCGTAAGGGACTTTTCAGAGAATGGGCAGCAGCGTTCTTTGTGCTTTTGTAACAACCGCACTGCGATCGCCAACCCGCCTGCCAAGCGTGGCGATTATGGCAAAACCCCCCTTCTTGGGGGAGGCCTATGTCCAGCAGTGGACGTCTTGCGGCTGAAATGATGATGATGATGACTCATGGCTAAATTCAATGAAGCAAAACTTAATAATGATGTTGCAACTGAGATTTTCGGCGTAGAACGAGATTTAAGCTGTACTTGACGAAAACAGCTATTTTCAATTTAAGACACACAACAAAATCCTTTGAGCAACCATTTGCTATCAATAATGCAACCTTAAACCTGCTTTTATCCGCTATACGTACGCTCCAAGTGTTCACGGAAGCATCCTCCGACCTCTTTGTTACTTCGAATGCACAAAATCTCTATTGAAATAACAGCCCCTGGTTTTGCCCTCGATGCGCAGACTATATTGTTATCCGCTGCCAGTACGCTCCGTTCACTACCACAGGCCATGTAACTTGCGACACGACTTGCGACACGACTTGCGACGCGACTTGCGACGCGACTTGCGACACGACTTGCGACGCGACTTTCGACATGACTTGCGACACGTCTTGTGACGCGACTTTCGACATGACAACAACAAGCAACACGACTTGCGTCGCGACATGCAACACAAATAACAACGCGACTAGCGACATGACTCACAACACGACTTGGTTCTTCCTTTTGTTTTCTTTGCAGTCACAGTCGCAAAAACTTTGTAGTTTATACAAATAGTTTACCAACCCTGTATGCTCAGACTATACCGTTATCTGTCTTTACGTAAAATTTAATTTAATCCTTTTGCCTTCACGTATAATACAAAGGTATTCTTTGTGAACGAGGGGTGATGTTTCTATACGTTTGTGGTTGTATATGGTTGTAGATAAGGGATAAGCCACCTTATTAAGTTTTGGCTCAAATATGTTTTGGAGGGGTTGTGATCTTGGATTCTGGTTTATAGTGGGGCAATTGAAAGGAGTTGTAATGGAAGAACTCGTGGCTAAATAATAACAGCCGTGCTTGCCGAGGCTGGTCCGTTGATGGGTGACCATAATTACATACTGAGTCTCACTCAGCATAATGCTGTGCTATGGCGGGCACACAGCACAACGCTAGTTTTCAATGGTCACCCGAGAAAAAAACGTTAGGAAGTTAAGACAGCATATAATATATTTGGATTACATAAATAAGAAAATAAAATAAACAGCTAAACTAAATAACTCGGATAAATATATAAAAAAACCGGCCAAGTGCGTGTCGGACTCGCTCACGAAGGGTTCCGTACCATTATTTATAAAAAACGAACAAAAAAATCTTTTTTGAATGGGTGTCCCCCCTTAAATATTTATTTTATTCTGTTTTTAGTATTTGTTGTTATAGCATCAACAGAAATACTCTGTGAAAATTTCAACTGGCTAACTGTCACGGTTCATGAGATAGAGCTTGGTGACAGACGGACGGACGGACGGACGGACAGCGAAGTCTCAGTGATAGGGTCCCGTTTGACCCTTTGGGTACGGAACCCTAACAACTATAAGAAAAAAACCTCTACCGGCGCAAATACAGCATAAAGAAACACTAGGGCCATGGGGTCCGCGTGTCCACCTCGTATATCGGAATATCGTCAAGCGGTTGGTCCAATCTTCACGTGACCAGACTGGCCTGTTTTTAGTCAAAGAATCAGCATAAACATTCCAACGTGGCAATGCTGCCAGCCTTCTGAGCACATTTCCTGTTGACAGTGATGTGTACAAATTTTTTGACGCTCTGTAATTCTATTTCCATTGTGGTATTCGTAAATAATGTATTATTATTTTAGATCTATTTGTAGTAAGTAAATAATACACATAGAATTTCTTTATTCGAGCATCTATGACTTAAAAACTGTTAGTAAAACTTAAGACTACGTTAGGTCGCACTGATAACAAATAAACTTGAGAGGTGTCAAGGAACACCCGGATGGAACGAAGTTCCTTTTAACTGGCTTGCTTTCTATGAGAGAGAGAGAGACAGACAGAGAAACACGCACACGCCGCACGGCATACAACTATAGCAATTGTCCTTGTCCCAGTCCTTGTCCCAGTCCTTGTCCCTGTCCTTGTCCCTGTCCTTGCCCTGTCCTTGTCCCTGTCCATGTCCCTGTCCATGTCCCTGTCCCTGTCTCTGTCCCAGTCCCTGTCCCTGTTCCACAATGCAAATTTCCTCCGTGTCACGGCTTACAACTATAGCAATTGTCCTTGTCCTTGTTCCTGTCCCTGTCCCTGTCCCTGGCCCTGTCCCTGGCCCTGTTCCTGTCCCTGTCCCAGTCACTGTCCCTGCCCCTGTCCCTGTCGCATGTACGCCGCACGGCTTACAACTATAGCAAAAAGTGTCGTTACAACTTTTTTGGTCTTAATTTTTTCCGTCTAGCCCCCTTTCGCAACGCTCGATAAGGAACTTCGTTCCAAAACTTCGTTCCAATAAACAACACCACAAATAATGGATAGTGGATCACTGCTGCGACTACCCATGAGAAATTGCACAACAGCGACCCACCACACACACACACACACACACACACACACACACACACACACACACTGCACACTGCACACTGTCTAGGCGACTTGTAATCATGCTTAGGATACTGTTTGTGCTGCCCCACAACCTGCGCACCAGGGAAGCGCACCTTTTACGCATTATTGCGTTAAAACAATCCATAAAATTTACCACAATATAAACAAATAAAAAACCGGCCAAGTGCAAGTCGGATTCGCGCACGAAAGGTTCCGTACCATTATTTATAATTCTGGGTTAAGCTCGCCGTTGTACATAAGCTATATATTATTTGTGTGTATATCTTTTAATTTTATGTGCAATAAAGAATAAGAATTTATAAAAACGAGCATAAAAATCACTTTTTTGTATGGGAAATATTTATTTTATTCTGTTTTTAGTATTTGTTGTTATAGCGGCAACAGAAATACATAATCTGTAGAAATTTCAACTGGTTAACTATCACGGTTCATGAGATACAGCCTGGTGACAGACGGACGAACGGACGGACGGACAGCGTAGTCTCAGTAATAGGGTCGCGTTTGACTATTTGGGTTCGGAACCCTAAAAAACTACAAAAAATATACATTCATAAAATTAAATACCATTAGAAATAAATAAAAACTACAAAAAATATAAAAATATGTCTTTAGGCCAAATCAAACAGGCCCTACGAGTACCTTGCCATTGTAACGCCTCCTTTTCAAAACAATGAATGCAAGATTGTTTAAACTGGAACATTTCCCTACAGAATTTAATTTCAACATCCTACTAACATTAAATCAAATCAACGAGTCCTGTAAACGCAATGTTTATTTGTCGTGCAAAGTAAAGTTGTAGACCGTTTTATAATGAATCATTTTTAATTACAATCGCGTAAACAAGCCAAGTGCTTATTGTTTAAACTGAGCTATCCAAACATTTGAGCTTAGTGTTCATCAAACGTTTTGATTTTGTAGCTTTCGGGAAATAGTGCTGATGTACGTGTGTTTCTGATTTTTTAAATTGTGAGTAATATCAATGATTTACAATTTCTTTTAAAATTAAAAGTTTTTTTTTAACTTTGTCCCACTCTAGGTATTTCTCCTGTATCGTGGATGCGTTTACAAACTTTTAAACTTACATACACAAACAGCCCAGACCCAGAACAACTATCTGTAGGCCATACAAATATTTGTTCCGTGTGGGGATCGAACTAGCGACAAGCAGCGCAGCAGTCGATCGCTCAACCACGGCGCCAACCGTGCCGTCAATCTAATTCCCCCTACCTTATTCTATCATCGGACGAGCAGAGATACGGCGAAGCGTCACCATTATATGGCTGAAGCTCCTCGGACCCGAAATCTTGGTGTGAATCAGTCTGTGGAATTCACTGCCGAAATGTCTGTTTATTTATTTATTCATTTATTTACACTTCAAGCACATAGTACAGAGGCGGACTTAATGCCATAAACATTTTCTACCAGTCAACCTTTGGGTAATGCAGTGACAAACAGATCCGTTCCCTGGTCATTACGTATAATTTGGATCTATTTAAAGTTAAAGTGAATCGGTTTCTTGTAGACAAGCGTGTTCCACTCCAGGCCGCATAATCGCTTCATATCAGGCGAGTTGCGGCCAAGCCTAGCTAGTATTTATTAAAATAACATATTAGGTTTCTTGAACGTCCTCTAAAAACACCGTCCTAGTGTTTGAGCTGGTGAAATGAAGTAGTAGAACTAACTGTCCAGTAACACGTCTGTCTGTTAAGTTAGAAGAAGAATACCGGAATGAATTGTGAACCTTATCTAGTAACTTTTCGTAGGCAACCAAAAGTTCCTTCTGCTCATCAATATGATCTGCGGGTCTAGAATGGCCGCAGAATCGTAATAGGATAGTAATGTGAATCACGTTAAAATTCTTAAAGTGGTCACAAGTGACGACTCAGAATATTAACCATTTTAAGAATTTTGTAATTCATATCATCATAATCAGCCTACAATGTTCCCACTGCTGGGACACAGGCCTCTTCTCAATGAGAGGGAGTGGGCTTTAATCCACCACGAGGGCCCAATGGGGGTTGGTAGATGTCACATGTCTTCGACTTTTTAGCTCTAGGACATGCCGGTTTCCTCACGATGTGTTGCTTCACCGTTTTGAGAGCAGCGGTGGTCAAATAAATTACACAAAGTAATGCGCCTGCCTGGGTTCGAACCTACGACTTACTGCTCATAAGTTGGGGCTGCCACTACTGGGCCACCGCTGCTCTTATAATTCATATAATTATCTTGTTATGACTTTCCTAAAGCGGCTATTTTAGGCCCTCTGTTTTCTATCGTGTTTAAATTTTTTCACTACTTATGTATAAGTGTATGCCAATGCTAATCACACAAACACGCACACACACACGCACACACACAAAACTAGCTTGCATGTTAAAAAGAAAACAAACCACCAGGAGTTGTGAGTACTTGTGAGTCCCTGTCTAAGTGGCAGGAGGGCTCTCCGGACCCTCACCTCTCAGCTATCGAGAGAACCACCTTTGTAGTCGAGAGCTCGCGAATGAGACGCTCCTTGTTTGGCCTGTGACTAACTGTGGGTGTGTGCGTAGGATGTAGTCTCTTGACAAGAGGGACAATGAAAAATACTTGTTTTGTAATCGTATAAGGGGTGCATTATAGAAGCTGGTTTAGGCTTGAGTTGGCTTGACTGCATCTGAAGAACTTTTTAAAAATGTTTGACACTAGGTTTATTTATACGGGCTTAATTCAATTCTGCTGGATCTTGATTATCTTCTTAATAAGAAAGAATATCTGAAGTTAAAGTTATTGAAATTAAAAACAAAAAAACCGAGTGCGCAAGTCCAAAAAAACAATTCGCAAGTATTCGCAAGTCGAATAAAATAATATTTTTGTTGTGATCTTGACGGTTTAGCGGTTAACTGGCACTTTACAAAACGTCAAATGATAGCTTCAGACACGGTTCGGGGTACATCTCAACATGAATGATGTAACCAAGATTATTGTAACAAGATTCTGATTTGTTTTCTGTATCTTCATTTTTATTGTTGTTCGATCATTCAAAAGTGCCTGGCCTATTTGAAATAAATGATTTTGATTAGATTTGATTTGGTGGTCATTTCCTACTGAGAAGAACCGGCAAGAAACTCCTTTGGAACCAGTCACAAAAACAATCATGACTAAAGATTATTAGGTCGTCATCATTCTCTTGCCCTTATCCCAATTTACTTGGGGTCGGCGCAGCATGTCTTCTTCTTCCATACTTCTATTACTTGTCATCTCATGAGTCACCTCCTTTCTTGCCATATCATCCTTCACACAGTCCATCCATCGTTTATTTAGTCTTCCTCTACTCTTAATAATAACCTTTATATTTATCGAAACATGGACCAAAAATCAAAACTAGACAAGCAGACAGATGACACATGTCATAGACATTCTAAGAAATAAATTGGATATAAATGGATGAATGAATTAGAAAATGATAACAAGAGCTGCGTCACAACGAGCACGCCTTCTACCCCCGGAATCGTCGCTGAGCTCCGCCTCGCCGCCGCCGGACCCCGGATCACCTGTGTCACCGGCAGCGGCAGTAGCGTCGAGTTCCAGCGACGAATATTTCTCCCCGCCGACGTCGCCAACACCTGTACGTCGGCCGGGGCGAGGCCGGCCGCCGAGAAGCTTGGGACTTAGGGGCCAACCGGCCCCGAGCCGAGTCCTCGCTACCGGTGGTTGTGTGCAGCGCATGAGATGGACTCAGTCTATAAACGAGAACGTCATGCGCGCATATTACGGGTCTACAGAGGGGGGAACTAACCTCACTGCGTACCGTGTTAGGATGCTGTCTCTTTTTCAGGCTCTTGAACCAACCGTCAACGTGTCGGCCCAACGACTGTCGGATCAGGTGCGGGTCATCCAACGCAATCACATGTTGGACGACGCCGCACTTGATAGGCTGCGCTCAGAGGTACCGAGCAACCACATCGACTTGACTCCGGCGCAAACCGCGGTGCAAGCGTCAACTATTGACGCAATACCACCGCGGTCGAATCTTGGTGTTGTAGAGGAGGATGATAGGGTTGCCACGGTAAGTAGCCAGTGCAACGAACGTTTGAGGAGCGCTCTGGAAGATGCGCTTCACGAGTATCGATCCACTCCTGCCCAACTTAGGCCCAGATTACCACGGTTACCCATGCATAAGAAAAATAGGGCGCTGGTGTGTGCCTTGGACTCGCAACTCAAAAATATTTTTGAGAGTAGTGAGAACCTCGTTGATACGCACTCGATCTTGTATTGTGGGGCTGTAGCGGCTTGTCGTTTAGCTAACGTCAAATTCCCAAATTTTGACGTAGCTACTCGACCGAAACCAGCCGTACCAGCTTGGCAACGCAGGATCGAGGGCCGTATCGACGGGGCCAGGGTACTCATCGGCAAACTATACTGCTTCAGGGAGGGCAATACACGCCCACATGTGATGCGCTTTGTGAGGCGGGCATTCTCGGGGACTGGAATCAGCCCTCAAGAATACATGTCCCGAGTCACAGAGCGCATCGACTTCCTGAAGCAGAAAGTTTATGCATGGGCGAACCGTATTCGGCGGTATAAGCGCAGGGTTGATCGGTACTCGCAGAATCGCATGTTCCGGAGCGATGAGAGGTGGGTATACAGACATTGGGAGCGACCCGAGCAAAATGTGATAGACGTATGCCGTCCAGATGATGCCGCCACTAGTTCATTCTGGCGCAGCATCTGGTCGGTGCCCGTCTGTCATACTGAGGCTGACTGGATGCGAGATGTCGAGCGAGTGTGTGAATCTATACCAGAAATGGATAAAATTGTAATAACGCCGTTAGATGTTGCCAGAGCAGTTCGTCCGTTACCGAACTGGAAATCTCCGGGACCGGACGGACTGCACAACTTCTGGCTTAAATGGCTAAGTAGTTCACACACTCGCCTGGCATCTCAATTCCAATCATGCTTAGAGTCTGGGTCGCTACCAAAGTTTCTTACAACGGGTGTTACCCACCTGCTCCATAAGTCAGGTAGTACTACGGAACCCAAAAATTATAGACCGATCACGTGTTTATCGACGGTCTATAAACTTCTTACATACATTTTGAGAGAGAAAATTAACAAACACATCGATAGTAATTCTATTATGTCGGCCTCTCAGAATGGATGTAGGAACGGGTCCCGTGGAACTAAGGAGCTACTCCTCATCGACATGGCCATTAGCCAACAGGTTCGTCGATCCCGCAAAGATCTGTCGACATGTTGGATAGATTACAAGAAGGCCTACGACTCTGTGCCACATACATGGCTCATGAGGGTGCTGGAGTTGTACAAGATTGATGCAACACTACGCGCCTTCCTTGAGTCATGTATGAGGCAGTGGAGGACGGTCCTTCGATATCCAGGATGTCGACAGATCCAGGGGAACGATGAGCCTGTATGGATTAAACGGGGAATATTTCAGGGCGACAGTTTGAGTCCTCTTTGGTTCTGTCTAGCCCTGAATCCTCTAAGCACATTGCTGGAGGATTCAGGTCTAGGCTACCGGTTGAGGAGAGGTGGTCAGGTCATATCTCACCTTCTTTACATGGATGATCTGAAACTCTTTGCCCCCAGCAAATTGCAACTGATGGAGCTACTGAAAGTAACAGAAAATTTTAGTAGCGCCATCAGGATGGAATTTGGTGTGGACAAATGTGCAGTCATGTATGTAAAGCGAGGGGAGATTATGGAATCCGAGGGACTTCAGCTCTCTGATTCCATACACCTAAGATCCCTTTCCTCATCTGAAAACTATAAGTATTTGGGTATGTCGGAAGCGTTAGGCATAAACGTATCTGATATGAAGCAATCGTTGAGGGAGCGCTTCTTTGGTCGCCTGAAGAAGGTACTGAATAGCCTTCTTTCGGGCGGGAACAAGGTGCGCGCCTTCAACGGTTGGGTCATGCCGGTTTTAATGTACTCTTTCGGCATACTCAAATGGACTCAGACCGAACTGGACGCCCTGGATAGGAGAGTTCGTACACTGCTGACCGCAAACCGGATGCATCACCCACGATCATCGGTGATGAGACTGTACATCCCGCGGAAGTGCGGGGGTCGAGGCTTTTTAAATGCGAAGACCCTCCACAACCGCGAGGTGTGCAGCCTCAGAGAATATTTTTTAAAAACAAAGGTGGGTATGCACCGAGATGTGGTCGCAGTGGACAAGGCACTCACCCCGCTGTCCATGGCTAAAGAGAACTGGCGCAAACCTGTAGTACTGACTACCGATGACCGCAAGGAAATATGGCAAGGCAAGGTTCTTCACGGGCGCTTTTACCAGGCTCTACATGGGCCCGATGTAGATTTTCTAGCGTCCGTGTCCTGGCTACGTTTCGGCGACCTCTTTGGGGAAACTGAAGGTTTTGTCTGTGCGATTATGGACGAAGTTATGCTGACGAACAACTACCGGAAACATATTATGAAGGACGGGACAGTGGACGTGTGTCGGGCATGTCACCGTCCGGGTGAGTCCATCAGACATATTATTTCTGGTTGTTCTCGTCTGGCTAACGGCGAGTACTTGCACAGGCACAACCAAGTAGCCAGGATTATTCACCAGCAACTTGCCTTGAAATACGAACTTGTGGAATCTGAGGTACCGTACTACAAGTATGTGCCCGACCCAGTTCTAGAGAAAGACCATGTCACGCTGTACTGGGATCGGCCTATCATTACTGACAGGACTATTGTTGCCAATAAGCCTGACATAGTGGTGATAGACCGATCAGCGCGCCGCGTAATGATAGTCGATGTTACCATCCCGCATGACGAAAACCTCGTGAAAACTGAGAAAGAGAAACAGATAAAATATCTCGACTTGGCTCACGAGGTTGTCGATATGTGGAATGTGGACTCGGCTATCATTGTGCCGATTGTCGTAACGGCCAATGGCCTTATGGCCAAGAGCCTCGACGAACATCTGTCGAAGCTCTCACTTGGCAGTTGGATCAAGAGCCAGATTCAGAAGGCAGTACTCCTCGATACGGCTCGCATTGTGAGGAGGTTCCTGTCTCTGCAGCCCTAACCACCGGTAGCTTGGACCCTGCTCCCGACACCGGCGGAAACCTGTTTTTTATATTTTTAAATGTTTTTTTATTTTATTGATTTTATATAGGAATATTTAAAAATGTAAAAAATATGTTGTTTAAAATGAATAAACGGAATAATAATAATAAATTATTTATTTCGAGTAACTATGACTCATATAAAACGGTTAGTAACAATATTTACTTAAGACTATGTTAATATTTTATTTACATCAATTAAAAAAGAAAAGAAAATACATTATGAATCACTGCTGCAGAACTCCACCCGAAATTCTGGAGCAACGATTCACAATGCAACAGTCTAACCTATCCGCAATCATGCTCAGGATGCTATTGGAGCTGGCCCGCACCCTGCGCACCAAGGATGCACATTTTTTCCGCATTATAGCATAGAAGCAATCTACTCGCATTTCTGCGAACATCCCTGATGCGCTACAGAAGCGAGGCAGCCCCATCAGCACCCTAAAAGCATTATTGTACTGAACGCGAAGGGCGCTGTACGACTTTTGCGTAAAATGTACCCACAGGCTACAGGTATAAAAAGAAGTACAGTGAGCCTTATAATCATCCACATTCATACTCAAAACTTTCCTCACGACATTTTCCTCATTCCTCCGCATCACATGCCCATACCACGACAGCCGATTACCACACATCTTTTCAGTCACTGGCACCACTTTCAGACTTCCTCTTATGTATTGATCATTTCTTATTTCATCCATTCGCGTAACACCACACATCCCCCTTAGATTATAGGTAATATCTAAAAATGCAAATACATGATGTATTTGCACTTTTAGATATTAAAATAAAAACTTCAAAACTACTATAAGGATTCTGGTGGATAACATATAACGTCCTACTTTCAAAGAAGTCGGTTAAAAATATTTGCATCTCTAAATTTCTTTTACGATAACGGTCTTATTATTCCGCCTTAAGATTTAGTCGGAGGACGTCTTAAGGATGAAAGTTTTGGAGTAAGTCAACTTAGCCTGCGGCGTTCATCATTTTCAGTTAAATTTAACCGTTTATG
This sequence comes from Cerastis rubricosa, assembly GCA_949152445.1. Classification (NCBI taxonomy): domain Eukaryota; kingdom Metazoa; phylum Arthropoda; class Insecta; order Lepidoptera; family Noctuidae; genus Cerastis; species Cerastis rubricosa. Next base: position 21,813,896 of record OX424526.1, on the reverse strand, counting down.
CTCCGTATTTCAGTTCAAATTGCCCGATCAAGATTAACATTATGATGAGTAAAGTTTGTCTATTCATGACGTTGAAAATGTAAGATAAATGTGAATCATACGTCCTACCTACGTTGTATCATTTCACTTCTCTTTTAGAAGACGTAAGAGTCATAATTATGTGTTCAAAGTCAGAATAGTACGGAACCATTATTGTCTGGATCACCAGTTGCTAAGTTTACCGGCTATGATTGCAATTAAATTCACTGATTTTAAACTACTACTATATTAAAATCAGACATTCGTTCATTCGTTCACTTACCAGTAACTCCCTGAAAAATCGTTAGGACTCGAAGAAAGTAAGATTGCGTGTAAAAGATCTCTGTAAAGATACAACGAAGAATTTTTGAAAACTCATCTCCCTAAGAAAATTAGTTTAAATAGGCAGTTAGTTTTTTGTAATTTTTGCGATGAGAAATTTATACTAGTGGGCACCGCTTTTACTCTCTTGCCGCTATACCAATTCATTTGGGGTTTGCAGCATGTCTTCTTCTTTCATACTGCTCTATTACTTGTAATTTCAACACAAACCTCCTTTCTTGCCATATCATCCTTCAGATACATCCATTTTTTGTTTGGTCTTCAACATTTTATAAATAACGTATAGTAGTTGAATTCAGTCAAAAGTTTGCGAGAGAATTTGTAGTTAGACTTTTATATATTCACTTTCTGGTTAAACTAGAAACTAATAACATAAAGTTCCGTGTTCCGAGGTGTGTATGTAGACTTTTGTATGTTCACTTTCTGCAGGTTAAACTAGAAAAGTATAACATTAAGTTCCGAGTTCCCAAGAATGCCAGCAAATTTCTCGTGGCCCACAGACAACAGCAAGCGAACAGATTTCCACATAAAATCGTGGCAATCGCACGAAAGATTTACAGTACAATTACAAAATGTTAGTATCATCCTCTGTTTACACACAAACACAAAAACTGACAAATAAAAGAAGAATTAGAAGCTATGAACGTCGCGTGAATACGGCACACCTGTTACGCTTGTTTATTGCATTAAACATAAACATTTCTACTACATACAGTATGCGTGTTTTTAAATAATTATATGGTTCCTTTGACCCATTTAATCTAATATGCCTGGTACTTTTACTGAAATTAACTGTCTAAAATAGGGTGAGACCATAACTTCGTCATCCTCTTGCCCTTAATCCAATTCATTTGAGGTTGTCGCAGCGTGTTTGGTGCTATCATAATTTTTAAACATTCTTTATCTCAGTAGTGAGTAGATATTCAAAGTGTATAATAATAGTTAGACTCAGTATGGTGTCGGACGTAAAGAATAGCACCATCCCATATCTTCCCGTGGGTGTCGTAAGAGGCGACTAAGGGATTTGCCAGAGAATGGGCAGCAGCGTTCACTGTGCTTTTGTAACAACCGTACTGCGATCGCCAACCCGCCTGCCAAGCGTGGCGATTATGGCAAAACCCCCCAAAATGTCAATGTGGCGAGACTTGGGGGAGGCCTATGTCCAGCAGTGGAAGTCTTTTGGGCTGAAATGATGATGATGATAATAATAGTTTATAAATAAGGTACGATGGGGTTGCCATATCCGTATGGATAAAACCCATTTTCTAAACTAATATTTTAAAGAGGAAAGATTTGATTCTTTGTTTGTTTGCATTGAATAGGCTCCGAAACTACTGGTCTGATTTAAAAAAATCTTTCAGTGTTAGACAGCCAATTTATCGAGGAAGGCTATAAGCTATATATCATCACGCTACGACCAATAGGAGTGGAGCAGCAATGAAAAATGTTGCGAAAACAGGGAAAATGTGACACAAACGAAGTTGCACCGGACAGCTAGTAATAAATAAAGATTTAAAAAAAAACTCAGTAGGGAGTCCCTTTTTAGCCATATCATCTTTCATACAGGCAATAACTAAATCGAATAAGAAAAAAACTGTCTCACTAACTCACACTTCGTTTTTACTTATGCAACCATTTTTCTGCAATAGACAATTAGAACGAAGTAAGAACCACCAAAGAAAGCAATGCTAAGAATTCTAAATTCTGTATTCAGTAGTTCAGTAATTGCTTGAAGTTAGAACTCTCAAAGTTCTAAATTCAAGCATTTACTGAACTCATCATCTGCCTAGCCTTTTCTCAAACTATCTTGAGGTCGGCTTCCAGTCTAACCCGATGCAGCTGAGTACCAGTATTTTACATGAAGTGACTGCCTATCTGACCCCCGCAATTCATTAAGTGGGTAGTAAGTAGTGGAATGTCAGACTTTTGGCTTCTGATTACTCGTAATGACTGTCAAAGATCTACAAATGACAGCCGGGACCAACGGCTTAACGTGCTTTCGGAGGCACGGAGGAAACTCGGTAAATAATTATGGTCACCCATCCACGGACCAACCTCGGCAAGCAAGGCTTAACTTTAAAGATCGACCCGTGCGGCTGTTATTATTTAGCCACGAGCTCCAAGCATTTACTGAACTACAGAATGCAAATCGTATCATAAGTAACTACTTTTGCTTAAGATATCATCATCATTTCAGCCGAAAGACGTCCACTGCTGGACATAGGCCTCCCCCAAGTGTCGCCACATTGATCGGTCCCGTGCGACTCGCATCCAGCGGATCCCCGAAACCTTCACCAGGTCATCGGTCCACCTAGTGGGAGGCCTTCCAACGCATCGTCTCCCGGTTCGCGGTCGCCATTCCAGAACTTTTCGGCCCCATCGGCCATCTGTTCTGCGAGCAATGTGCCCTACCCACTGCCACTTAAGTTTGGCAATTCTTCGGGCTACGTCGGTAACCTTGGTTCTCTTGCGGATGTCCTCATTTCTGATTTGATCACGCGGAAACTCCGAGCATAGCTCTCTAGAAATGTCTTAACCAAAAAGATAATTGGAAATTTCTGTTTGTATAGATAATATAATATTGGTCTAATTTAGAAAATGTTTTTGTGTAACTTTTTGTTCGGAAAATAGGGATTTGAAAGTTTGTATGAAACGCCGTACGGCGTAAACGCTCTTAACAAATAGTGTATTCGTGACTAATGCAGTTAATAACGGCCATAATTACCGGCAAACAATTTGTTTTGTGTTAACTGTTTGATTTTTCCGTTCTGCCGTTTTTGCGTAACTGAGTATAATATAACATTAGCATCATGGTTCTGACAAAGTAACATAATTATTATAAGCTTCGTTTTGGTACAATGAGTTTGGAAAAAAGATTATTGCAGAAACTTGTACAACTTTTACAGTAAATCTTATATAGGGATCTTCTTTTAAGTAAAATATGTACCTTTGCATATTATAGTAAAAGTGGTGTTCAAAAAGAAAATAAAATACAAACTTGAAATTAAAGTGATCATCATCATCATTTCAGCCGAAAGACGTCCACTGCTGGACATAGGTCTCCCCCAACGCCACATTGACATAAGCGGGGTTTTGCCATAATCGCGACGCTTGGCAGGCGGGTTGGCGATCGCAGTACGGTTGTTACAGAAGCACAGAGACCGCTGCTGCCCATTCTCTGGCAAGTCCCTTAGTCGCCTCTTACGACACCTACGGGAAGATATGGTGCTATTCTTTACGTCTGACACCATACATAAATTAAAGTATTATATAAAATTAAACAACTAATAACAAAGTAAAAGAAAAGAAAAAAAAAAGAAAGAACTTAGAGATGTCTAAAATAATGTGTGTGTGCGTGTGAGTGCGGGTATGTGTGTGTGTGTGTGCATTCGTGTGTGTTTGAAAGAAAGCGATATCCTTTTTTCCCGACTAAAGCGGAAACCGAGGAGGAGGTTAATGTTTTTGACAACGGTCATAGGGAAAATTGCAAATAAACCTAACGACTTTATGTAATAATGAACGCTTACAAACAAACGACATCTATAATAACTCCGGATAAAGCCCTACCAACACACTTGATGAAAATGCCAAGCACTTTATCCAAAACCTAAATCCTATAGAAAAACGGGCAAAAATAATTGGCGTATACCCTTGGGCGAGTATAAAAAACAATGTGCTCACACAATGGGCCATTCGAGCAGACTGCTTTGTTCCCGGCGATATTAATAAATACAGCTATTGGCCCATTTCTGACGAAAGCAAATTGGATAAGGTCTTTTATGGATAATAATAAATGGATAAGTCTGTACGGAGATGGTATTGCTGAGATAGTTTATGTTATGATTGATGATACATAATATAATATATATATCGCCATCATATATATGTCGCCGTCTGATGATTTTATTCCGTTAGACTTGTTCATCTTGTGGGCAGAACATGGGTTTCGTGCAATCAATGAAAACACACACACACTGTACACTGCTTTTATCGAACTAACAAATAACTTGAAATTACAATCCAACACAATAACACTAGGCACCATGAATCGGGTTACAGTTTCGGGACGTCTTGACTCCGCGGTGGTCAGACACAGACTGTCCGCCTCGCTGGGAGCTCGAAACATCACGACTCTGTAGTAAGCGCGCTTAGGTGTGGGTAGACTGGTAAGCAGGTCGCTTGACCTTTGGCGCGCTTTCGATCCATAGTCAGTCTTGTATCCGTAATAATGACTCCGACTCCGACATATATATATATATATATATTATATACAATATGTATAATATCCTATCTCTATTGTTCATCGGTTTTAGGGTTGATAACCATTCTAGTTCTAGTTAAGGTTAAGCCGTGCTTGCCGAGGTTGGTCCGTGGATGGCTGACCATAATTACATACCGAGTTTCCTCCGTGCCTTGAAAAGCACGTTAAGCCGCTGGTCCCGGCTGTCATTTGTAGATCTTTGACAGTCGTTACGAGTAGTCAGAAGCCAAAAGTCTGACATCCAGTCTTACCAAGAGGTATCGTATTACCTAGTTACTGGGTTGTGGAGGTCAGATAGGCAGTCGCTTCATGTGTACTGGTACTCAGCTGCATCCGGTTAGACTGGAAGCTGACCTAAAGATACTTTGGGAAAAGGCTAGGCAGATGATGAACCCTTCCAGTTTACATACGTAACTACACAAACTCATGATTTCGTCCTATGGCGCTAGTGGAAGAAACTTCAGGACAATCCTTACATACTTGTTCTTCATAGCGTGTCGATAAATGGGTGGACTTGGGATTTTCATTGTGGTGACGAACTCGTTGACTGTCCAGGGTGCGCTGGACGTATAGTGGTTCAGTTGATACGTCAACTCGGGGAGGCTCTTTTCGTGCACTCCGTACTGATTTTGCTTGTCCTCGTTCATATTTATTTATTGATTATAGTTAATTAAAACGGTATTACACCAATTACAGTATTTAACATAGAACAGGAAATAAAAGTTATATATCCAATTGACAACATTAAATCTTTCAAATCAAGTTAAATTAAATTAAAATTAAAACCACGGAACAGTGGACACGCTAGATCCCACTCAGGGTTGGCAGTCAGAAGGGCGTTGAGCGTCATAAGACTACGACACACTGGAGATTCAGCTCTGGCGACAGTTTTGGACGACGGTGGAGAATAAGATATATATCTGTTCATGCACGTACATCGGCTGCGAATACTTTCTCTTAAAGTTTCCACCTCAGAATTCTTCTCCATCTGTTGCTGTTGAGCCAAGGGTTTGCCTTTACACAACTTAAGAGCGTTTACGCCTTACGGTATTTCATACAAACTTTCAATGTAGGCACTTATTTTCCGAAATGACTGAACCGATTTTAATTAAACTTAATACGCATAAGCAGGATACATGGGTCTAAAAAGTTACCAAACATTTTCAAAATGTCTTATAAAAAAAAAGATAATTGTTAATTTCTATTTGTATAGATAATTTATAATTGGTCTAATTTAGCTGAAACACAATTTTGCGAAAAAAAAAATACGGTCCAATCATCTCGGATAATAAGGACTTGAAAATTTTTATGAAATGACATAAGGCGTAAACGCTCTTAGAACAAATCAAGAATTAAAGACACCCGATAATTGCACGCTCAATTATAAAACACAAGCATAGACCAATTATACACGGCACATTTTAACTATGGCCTACATAGAGCATATTAAGGACCACCAAAGCCATCAATAACTCCTTTGAAAATGCGTTAATTTTCGTTGTTTTCTGCACCTTTAAAACTTACACTGTCATGTCTGACTTAAAAGTCAGCCACATACCTATTCATACTTATAATTCATAATACAAAGTACATACCTACTAAACTTTGGTTTCGTTCGTCACGTCATTATCTCGGGTCCAGTTGAATTCCGAAACTATTCCCTCCCCGTGCTTGTGCTCGGGGACTTCAATGCCAAAAACTTGGCTTGGGGTTCTCGTTGCACAGATGTGCGGGGTAGGATGGTGGAGGACTGGGCTCTGGAGGCGGGCCTGGTCGTCCTAAATCGGGGTTCTGTCCCCACGTGTGTGCGGATGCGGGGCGAGTCGGTGGTGGACATCTCGTTCGCTAGCCCCGCTCTGTCACCGTGTGTCGTTGACTGGCGCGTCATGGAGGGGGTGGAGACGTATTCCGACCACCGGTACATCCGGTTCGATGTCTCCGCCCAGGCCTCAAGCGCGCCGGTCCAACAGGCCCCGAGTGGTCCGCGTTGGGCGCTGAAGCAGCTGGACCGGGAGCTGCTCCTGGAAGCCTCGTTAGTGCAGGCCTGGGTGACATCACCGAACAGGCCTGCCGACATCAACAACGAGGCAGGGTGGTTCCAGGAGGCCATGTCCGACATCTGCGACGTGGCAATGCCCCGAGTTCGGCCAGGAAGCGCCCGGCGTCAGGTGTACTGGTGGTCGCGAGAGCTGACGTCTCTGCGCGAGGCGTGCGTCGCCGCGCGGCACCCGTACGCCAGGCATCGCAGGCTCCGCATCCGCCCTCCGGATGCGGCAGCCATTGAGGCGGAGCTGTACGAGGGATACAGAGCAGCGAAGACCGCCCTCCAGGAGGCTGTCCAGCGGGCCAGAGACCTGGGCCGCGAGGAGATGCTGGAGACTCTCGACAGAGATCCGTGGGGGCGCCCTTACAAGATGGTGCGGGACAAACTCCGCACCTGGGCCCCCCCGCTGACGCAGAGTCTCCGCCCTCAGCTCGTGGAGGACGTGGTGAGCGCTCTGTTCCCTCTGCGAGGGGAACATCCTCCCCCGCCTATGGCTCCGCCGCTTGCGGTGCCGGAAGCGGACCACATCGAGGACGATGACGACATTCCGGAAGTGACCGGGGTAGACCTGAGAGCGGCGGTAGGCAGGCTTAAAGCCAAAAATACCGCCCCGGGACCCGATGGCTTGCCTGGCAAAGCCTGGGTCCTGGCCTCGGAGGCTCTCGGGCCCCGACTGGAAGGGCTCTTAAGCGCATGCTTGGAGAGAGGCCAGTTCCCGCTTCGTTGGAAGACGGGGAAGCTGGTCCTCATCCGGAAGCCGGGGCGCCCTGCGGACTCTCCGTCTGCATACCGGCCCATTGTGTTGCTCGACGAGGTGGGCAAGCTCTTTGAAAGAGTCATTGCCAACCGCCTCGCCGGGCACCTTGTGGGGATGGGGCCGGATCTGGCGGAACACCAGTTTGGTTTCCGCAGAGGGCGCTCGACGGTGGATGCCATCATGCGCGTGAGGGCTCTCACGACGGGGGATGCGGTGTCCAGGGGTGGGGTAGTCTTGGCGGTGTCTCTTGACATCGCCAACGCCTTCAACACCATGCCCTGGAGCTGCATAAGGGAGGCACTCCGGTATCACCGGGTGCCGACCTACCTTCGTCGTGTGGTCGGGGACTACTTGACGGATAGGGCCGTCATCTACCCCGGTCGCACCGGAGAATGGAACCGGCGAGAGATGTCGTGCGGTGTTCCACAGGGATCGGTTCTGGGGCCGCCCTTGTGGAACATCGGCTACGACTGGGTGCTGCGCGCCGACCTCCCTAGCGGTGTCAGTGTAGTTTGCTACGCTGACGACACGCTGGTGCTGGCACAAGGGAGGTCGCATGAGGCGGCGGCCGAACTTATGACACGCGGGGTTGCGATAGTCGTGGAGAGAATCCGGCAACTGGGTCTCGAGGTGGCACTGCACAAGTCCGAGGCCATGTGCTTTCATGGGCCTCGGAATGCGCCACCGTCGGGATCCATACTGACGGTAGGAGGGGTTCCCATCGGCGTCGAGTCGACGCTGAAGTACCTAGGGCTTGTCCTCGACAGCCGGTGGAACTTCGTGGAGCATTTCCGACGTTTGGCCCCCAAACTGGAACGGGCAGAGGCTGCGTTCAAGCGGCTCTTGCCCAACCTGGGGGGTCCAAACGCCTCCTGCCGCAGGCTCTACGCGGGGGTCGTGCGGTCCATGGCCTTTTACGGGGCCCCGGTGTGGGCGCGTTCTCTGAGGCGGCGAGCCGCCCATTACCTGAACGCGCCCCAGAAGGTGGTAGCCGTAAGGCTGATCCGGGGGTACCGCACGATCTCCGGCGAGGCGGCGAGCCTCTTGGCCGGATTGCCGCCATGGGATCTGGAGGCGATAGTCCTCGCGTGCCTGCACGAATGGCGCGCGGAGGCACTACGCCGGGGGGAAACTCCGCTGCCGCGGCAAATTGTCGCTCAGCGGACAGACCTCCGGCGCGATCTCATGGCGACATGGAGGGAGCGACTGTCGCAACCCCGTGCAGGGCACGCCACAATAGTGGCGATAAGTCCCCTCTTTGAGGAGTGGCTGGAGAGGCGCCACGGCGCCCTCACCTTCCGCCTGACGCAGGTCCTCACCGGACACGGTTGTTTCGGGAGGTTCCTGCACCGAATCGGGCGGGAGGAAACGCCCGGGTGTCACCACTGCGAGGATCGACCGGAGGACACGGTGGAGCACACTGTGGAGCTATGCCCCGCTTGGGCTGAGCACCGCCGTGTCCTCGTAGCGGCGATTGGCGGCGGCGACCTCTCGCGTCCGGCCCTGGTTCAATCCATGGTCCGGAGCGAGAGGGAATGGGAAGCCGTCGCCTCCTTCTGCGAAGCAGTCATGCTAGCGAAGGAGGTGGCGGAACGTGAGAGGGAGAGAACCTCACGTCCCAGCCGCCGCGGGAGACGCCCCGGGCGTCGGGGGGCAACCAGTGGCCCCCGGCCACCGTAGGCGCGGGCCTGTGGACGGTGAGTAATGGGCTAGCTCACCGTCCGTCCGTCATATGACGACAGACCGTGCCGACGGCGCGTTCGTGTTCCACGCGCGCCTCAAGGAGATGTCAGCAAATCGGAAGGGGTCCGAGAGGGCCGATGCCTGCCAGGGCTGCGGGTTGTTCGAAAGAGATACCGTGCCCCTGGAACGCAAAGGGCTAAGAAGGAACATGGATGGGTTTTAGTCAGTCAAGTCTGACACTCCCTTCCGCTCCGCCCAGAGCGGAAGAAGTCATTTGATGATTTCCCATCCTAAAAAAAAAAAAAAAAAAAAAAAAAAAACAAAAAAAAAAAAAAAAAAAAAAGGGTCCAGTTGAAAAGCAGCGTCGGGCACTAGCTGCTCGGCAGTTTGCTGAACTGGGCCTATTTGGCGCAGCGGTGAGACACACAATATTATCTTTTTCTGTTTAGTTTTAAGTTTTTTTTTTGTTGTTTGCACTTGTGGTATGTGCTAAATAACTATGTTTTCTTTCTTTGTTTTCTTCCATATCAGTAGTAGCGGTGGTGTTTGTGAGTTCTCTAATCAACATATTATACATCAGCAAAATGATCTTATGTCGTTCTCAATCTCACTGCTGCAAAAGCCTTCTCTCATTTCGTCTTTTCCGCTCTTCTCTCTGTAAAATGGAGTGGACTATATGGAATGGATACGGCCCAGTGCGCGTTGGTGGATGTAACCATGTCATCAAATTCATATTAATATGAGTGAAGACTTAATTAAGATCAATCCTCAAACCACCAGCAACTTTTTAATTGCACAGAGCACGTATTTCCCATAAAGATGAACAGCAATAAACTTAACTGAATAAGTTCGCGTTTGCACTAAAGACGACCTAGATATCCTAGTCCCTTAGGGATCCGTGTCCGAGTCTGTATACGAATGCACACACGTTTTAGAGGCACGTGCGACAATATTACCGGGTTTCTTACGGAATACGAAGCAGGGGGTAATATATCTAGGGTATGTAGTAAGGTAGATAGTAGGTTCTCCCTTTGTCGGGTTTTGTATTAATCTTTCTGCAACGTTGATTGATTGCTTTCATAAAAGTGACGGTGTGGCTCCGGATACGGTTTTACGGATTAGGTGCAGTTTCTGTATAAGTACGTTGAATGGAAATGGTTGTATTACTGCCTGAGGGACCAGTGTGTACCGTGCCGACGGCGCGTTCGTGTTCCACGCGCGCCTCAAGGAGATGTCAGCAAATCGGAAGGGGTCCGAGAGGGCCGATGCCTGCCAGGGCTGCGGGTTGTTCGAAAGAGATACCGTGCCCCTGGAACGCAAAGGGCTAAGAAGGAACATGGATGGGTTTTAGTCAGTCAAGTCTGACACTCCCTTCCGCTCCGCCCAGAGCGGAAGAAGTCATTTGATGATTTCCCATCCTAAAAAAAAAAAAAAAAAAAAAAGGGACCAGTGTGTTAGTGCGTTTTCGGATGGACGTTTGCACTTGCGTTGAATTTACCTTATGGAATTTGTAGCACCTTTTGTTGTATGTGTGTTTAGTGTAAACTGAATGACCTTATTAGTACCATATTCTTATTAAAAAAAAATCTCCTTTAGTACAATGTTAATTATTTTGATTAGTAACTTTGGGTGCTACAGTATATTTAGGTGTCTTAAAATAAATAAATGCAATATTACAGCATCAAAAATTATGTTCTTGAAGTTATTTAATCAACTTTTTTTTTAGTTTAAGCTCTAGATAGCTTGACTTAGGTGCTTATAGTTATCAATACCTCTCTGTCTTAAAAACTACGTCGATCTTCCAGTAAAACAGAACTTTTATTACAAACTTTTCTAAAACAACAACATTAATGATCTTTAAAACTCTTTCGGCCTTGGCATAGACGATAAAAATTATCTAAATTTACTTCATTTAAACAATAACTGAGTACACCAGACACACAGTGCACTCACAAAAAAATCGTCATTACCAAGGTTTTCCATCATAACTGTTTTAATTCCGTCATTTCGTTTCTAACCACTGCACTGTGACAAAACACATCACTTTTACGACTTTGAAAATGAGAAGTAAAATATCAATGCTCGAGTGCTCTCGAAAGGAAAGTTGGCCTTTTCACCAATGCTAAAGTAGTTACTTGAACAATGGCCTGGACATCCTTAGATAAATATCTAGACGAAGAAAGTTCAGATATTTAATTTTTGGATTATTTTTGCATTGTTTGGAACCTTACACAAACATAAACTACTTTATAAATAGTTTGAACACGGTAAACGCATTTTAGTTTATTTTTTTTTATTCAAAAGAAGCGACAAGAAATTCCATGGTTACTCTTTTAAAATCATTTGGTTTTACAATATTTGAATGTTAATGCGTTACTACTTAAGTATGGGAGGATAACGTAGGCCCGACAATAAGTCGTTGCTTTCTACAAAAAGTAGAAAAAGATAAAAAAGCCACCACATCCAATGTGTATTAGAGTTGACGAAACCACTTGGTTTCATAACACATCGACACATTTATATTACAACTAACCACAACACACGTTACCACAAAGGGTAATGGGCAAATCATTTCGTAATATCGCAATGTTAAGCATCGATGAATGTTCGTTATGGTCAGATTGCGATGACATTTACTAGACACAGCGGACATTAATCAGAAGAATAATGAGGGTTGTAAAGGTTATAAATTGTGTGTTAGAAGCTTTCGATCAACAGTATTTTTTTTATTTGCGATTGGTCTGCTTTTAACTGTAGTCTAGGTCAGAGATGACAGAGACAAAGTCGACGATGGTACGAGCTTACTCGAAAGAACCCTGTTCACTCTAACTTTTAAGAGATTAGTGTTGTAAGCGTTCGGAAACACAGACGCAGGCAGAGAGTTCCACTCCTTTGCTGTGAGCATTATGAAAGACATTTGAAAGCGTTTAGTGCGAATTGGTGGAATAGCAAAATTTTGATTTTAAGTTCTATTTTTTTTTGTTCCAGTTGTTTGCCTAGGCTCTTGGTCTAGGCTATTAATTAAAAATATAATATAAATGAAAAAAAATAATAATTATAAAAGTTATCAACTTAGGCGCCCAGAATCAACAAACTAAGAATAAAAGTTTTGAAATAATATAAAATGTGTTCAATGTAATTATAAGTTATAATTATTTTCCGCCATAATGATAAATTTAATGTGCTGCTATAACCGTGTTATTTAAGTACGTCTAGTCTGGATGTACCAGTACTTAAATAAACACTTAGAGCGTAATAAAACTGTTTGGAGAACAGTAAAATTAATCTTATAAATAAATAAAAACGGTGTATTGAGAAATTTGAGAATGAACATACATAAATTGGGATTTTATTCATTGATGTTCGTACATCAATGAATAAAATCCCAATTTACAGTATGTTCATTCTCAAATTTTAATTAAAGCCAAAATGTTATGTAAACAACCAACGAAAACATTTTCTAACCCTCACTCAGTTATGAAAGCATGAGAACATGGAAAATTACTTTAAAATGCAACATTTTAACACTCCTGTGTACTGTCTTCTTTTTTTTTTAAAGTATTTCAATTATAGTGATATCAGAAGTACTAAAATGTAGCAGAGGTTAGTAAATAAAAACTTACTAAATAATACAATTGCTGTCTCCAAAACCATGCATAAACCCCAGTGTCTGTGTTTGCTACAAAAATGTTCCAGCTGTTTTACGTCAATGTTTAATTAAATTAATGGGTCTTAATATGTAGGACATCGACAAGTTAAAATAATAAAAAATGCCGTCTTTTATTTTGCAAAAAGAATAAAAAAGGAATGAGAAATATTTTGAGCTGTCAATTGTGTCAAAAAATGCTATAAAACATTACTTTAGAAATTCGTAATGACGTGTGCTAATTTGAATTTGACAGCTCCAAATCTTTCTCCGTCCCTTTCGAATCATACCAGTTAAAAAAAGACAGCATTTTTTTAATTGCAGTTTTTTCGATGTCTCACAGAATAGACACCATTGTTTGTTTATTTTATTTGAGTCCCGTTGTTATAACCCCCGGGCATTTTAATGTTGACAGGAGCTTTTCGATCCACGACTTGTAGCGCTTTCCCTGCCCAATGAAATTAGGATTGTTTTCGGATCAATATTTGGATAAACTGTGTTAGCCTTGAACCTTTTGTTTTTAGAGGAAATTACTGTCTTGTATTTTCATGAATAATGTGATTACTTGGGGGTATATTACGATTTCAATGAAATTTTACATTGGTTTGAGCTTTTACACGAGTCTACACGCTTTCTAGCTTTGATAGTGTATTCATTATTAAAAAGTAATGACGAAGTAAAACTATTGATTATATTATCAATATAAATTTCTTCAATTTTCGGTTTGAGTAGATTGACGATTCTATTTTATAACATTTCATTCAAACTTTTGTAATGAAATATCTTTGATAGCATCTATCAAATATGGCCTCATCGCTATCGATTGGAGGGCGTAGATTTTATCATCAAAGGAAAACGTAATAATACAGGAAACAGTCCAGTTTTATTGTTTTCTATTGAAATTGTTATTTCACCGTACATTTTGCAACCTGACCTTCGCGGGAAGGTCATTTTCAATAGGTTGAGGTGCCAAGCCTGAATTTGTAAGTGTACCCCTCGCGGTCCAATTTCCATAATTATTTGCTTGGGATTATTTAAACACCCTGTATTATTCCAGCTTTGTCCAAATACCCCATCCTATTGATATAAGTACGGTTTTTAATTTGATTTATCTCTTTTTCAGGAAACAAATCATGGAGCCAAGCTTACGCCTGTATAAATCGAAAAAACAAAAATATAAGTGGAAGTGTGTGAAATTAAATAATATTTAGACCCAAAATTAAGTTGTTGCCTAAATTGGTGATGAAATAATTAAGATGATCAAGTGATTAGTGATGACCTGTGAATAGCTCGGCTGCTGTGATGGGGTGTGGCCAAAGTAAAATTAATCTGTATCCGAGGCGTAACAAGAATGGCGGCAAAGGAAACGGTGCCAAAAAGTCAGGTGAGAATTTGGAGAAAAGGATGAATACTACTGTTTTTTTCGATCTTTTAATTTCCCTGAATAATTTCTTATGACTTTTGAATAACCAATAATGGATTTCGAATCAACACCCTCTCTTCTTTCTTCACGACGTTAACCGAAATTCGTTTGATACGTGGCATCCTCATTGTGTGTTTCACCGTTTAAAGCTAAGTTATATAACCTACTTAACAAGCAAAATAAGACCATTCTCCAAAAACATTTGACTTAAAAAAAAAACGATGATACTGAACCAATTTCCTTTGGGAACTGATATTCCCTACCAAAACGCCTTCAAAGGTAAATTTACCTTCCAAAACCGAGGCTTGAAGTTTTATTCTATATATTTGATAAGGCGAAGTATGCGGGGAGGGAACGCTAAAGGCAGCCGCGGACGTGCCCTAAATATTCATGAGTTGAAAGAGCTCTAAACGCTTGGCCGCGACTTGCACGCAGCGACTACGGCGGAAACAAATAAATGAGGTAGCTTAGTGCTCATTTACGGAGATGCGGTACGCGTTATCACACACCCAAACACAAACATATGGCTATTTACGATGTTGTTAATGAACACGCGGGGTGTGACTCAGTGCGTAGTGCGGTGCGTGTGGACCGGTGGTGCTCGCCGCGGTGCCCACAGCGGATCTTGTATCGTGTATAAGCTTTTATTTACGCGACTCGATTCGACGCTACAGCACTCACGCTAAGGGAACTAGTGACACACGCTTTTCATTTGACATTGACTTATGTCCCATCTCCAGAGGTCGTGAACAAGGCTTAAGGCCGAGGCTTGGAACGTGGTGAAAGCGGATGCGGTGAGGTCTTTTGACGCTGCGTGGAGTTTCAGCATTAGTTATGATGTGGTGATGTGAAGCTACGTATTCAATGTATCTGTTGGGTTTATTGTATTGATTATTCCTAGAAGGTATTATCGAGGAGTGTCAAAGTATTAGTGTAGAATTGAATTTGTTTACTAGTTGTGTTTCTCGTATATATGCGAGTGTATTTGATGGTCCATGGAACTCCACATCAATGAAAAGCCTGCGTTCGAAGTTCTTATATTCTATTGACCAAGATATTTGGTTCAGTAGAAAAAAAATATCACAGGGTTTTTTTTTATTTCCTCAGAGTTTGTTAATTTAATTTTCCAACTTTCCCAACTGAATCGTGACAAAGTAATATTTAATAACGAAAATTCCATAGCTTCAGTAATAAGTAAATGATTTCAAATGGACATACATTTTCCACTTCGCGTGTTTAACCCTCATTCATCACAAAGAACTTGATTAGTACCAACAAGTGGTTTACGAATACTATTTATTTTATTTATAAAGAGGTGCTTTTCCTTAACGTAATTTGTTAGTTGATATATTTTGGAAATGTCGACTGATTACTTAAGTAAACAAGACTATTTTTAAGTACTGGTGGTAAGTTCAATATTATACCTAGTGAGAAAATTTTGGCATAAATTATGCCAAAGGGTGACTGAAATAATTTAAGACACACTTTTAAGAAAGCCATTCAGACAGGATCTACAATCCTGCATGCTTGTTTTATGAATAACTCAAAACTGCACTATTTGAAGATTGAAAAACATCGGATTCTTGATAAAATCACCTTCTCATCCATTTGTAACAAAGGTTTTCCTCGAAATCTTTTCAACGCAGAAATATGAAATTTAGCATAACGTTAAGCGTTTTAGTTTAATCAAAGACCGAAAGGTGTTTTCCTATAACACTTCTAAAATCCCTCTCTTAAGAGAAATTAGTTAACTTTCCCTTCAAACAAAACCAAACGAACTCGCTCACCTCGTGGCCTCGTACAAAGAAATGTCTAAAACTTGGCCGAAATAAGGGAAACCATTGTTTTACGCAATAATTAATTAAGAACTCTAATTATATGGGAGTTAGGCACAGTTAAATGTAATTGGATAATGTTTTATGAAGCGCCCTCGTTTACATTTTTATCTTCCGTTCTCGTCTGTGCTGACTTTAAATGGATAAGCATTTGTTCTGCTATCTCTTTCAATGGTAGCCATGATGGGCCCTCTGATTTAAGGAAGGCCCATGACCAGCATTGTAATTCTGTAATTCAAATTTAAACCGTTTAATAATGCCTGTTACCCACAAAGGTGTAGGCAAAGATGTAGGAACTTCCAGAAGCCGGTTTCGGCTGTTAAGTTTAAGTTACCATTGTAAGAAAAATTGAGTTTAGAAGTTCTTAATTTTTATTAATAGTAAGCTTGATTGCTAGCTGGTACTGCTTGGCAAAAAGCTCACCAAAGTTAACTAAGTACATGTTACTTTTCATTCCCAGAAGAGCACATGTAAATTCAAACTTTGCCGAAGAAGATTTTATTTAAATTGTGGTGCCAAGCCTGATGATAAATCTGCTCACAGTTGGGCAACCCTTCCCTGATATATTATGTTTGGAGGCTGGGGGACTAGAGGCTACACATGTCACAGCACAAATGTATTCAGTAACCACTTTTTGTGGTTTGTTGTTCTCATACACGACGATCTGGATATGAATAGCATGGCGATGTTTCAGCTTTTGTGACAAATATTTTGTCATGTTTAACCATTTTTTATTCTTTATCGTTGTTTTTTCGACCTTAAGATCCTTCTTCTATATTATTAAGTTCCTGGAGAAATTCAAGTAGTTATTCTTCTTCTTTGTGTGTTGATGTCAATTCAAATTGCGTCAACCTATTTGGTGACGAATTTTCCACTTTCAGTAGCGTCCAATAGCTCCTGTGACAAGTAAATAACAGGAAAGACAGAATACGATATCAAGTGGCCCATCGTTTGTCGGGCAACACCACATTTACACTCTAGAAGGCCTACCATGACGTCTTAAAACATTATTGTTTTGCTCCTTAGCCAGTGTGGGAAAGAGTTGGCGCTAAGCATCCTGTATAGCTCCATCTCTAAGTCTACACTTGGATAAGAGTAAAACAATACTGCTTTAAGACGCCATGGTAGGCCAGCAGGGCAGAGGTATCTATCAATCTCCACTTGAACAGGTTTTCCTTGCTCCGGCCAACCAGTGCCCGGAGTGTATTTAAAGACTTCCAGGTAGGTCTTAGCAACTGGTACTATTTATTAGTTACTTTAGTATTTACACTCGTATTAAGTAATATTTATAGGCCATTCTCTTATTGACCCATCTATGGTAACACACTATTTCTTTAAAGAGGAACTGCAGCTGTAGTAGAGCAAAGGCCGGAGATAGTAACGAAGCATGAATAGCATGCAGACCAACACCTGCCCGGGGAAACTGGACAAATTCCGAAAATGTTCCAGCATCCCAGTCAAAGGTAGTTGAAGAAAATAAGGTATTCGAAAACAGTCTGACATAATCTGGGCAGTATTTCGGCCGTCCTATTATTGTTGAGTCTACCGGTTGTCCGTTATTAAACTTTATTATTTTTAGGTACAATAGAAAAATGTTAATTAGTAGGCTCCTTTGAAAATCCAGCTTTTATAATGTTCCAGTATAGTACATGACACTGCTTGAAAAAATCTATTTTTACATGGTAATCCTATTATTTTTTTCTTTTATTTAGATAAGGCTTTGATAGCAATAACAAAAGTTTTGAAGGATCTTTCAATTTGTTTCTTATTTACTTAGTAAGTGGCAATTAATTTCAGTAATACTTTAGGCCGCGGTCTCGCTCGCTTTTCCTCAAAGTAAATGATCCTTTGAACTTTCTCTAAGTTGCCTTCCTTCTTAACTTGACAAATGCCAGTAGCTATTGAATTGATTTGATTCGAAGAAAGTCGGGTAACTAAGTGGAACAGACAAGTGTAGTCGCATTCGTCTGCCTAGCCTTTTCCCAAATTATCTTGGGGTCGGCTTTCAGTCTAACCGGATGCAGTGAGTACCAGTATTTTACATGAAGCGATGCCTATCTGACCTCTACAACAGGGTAATACGATACCCCCTAATAAGACTGGATGTCAGACTTATGGCTTTTGTCTACTCATAACGACTGTCAAAGATCTACCATTTGTAGATCTTTGACAGTCGTTACGATTAGTCAAACAGCCGGGACCAACGGCTTCCCGAACTTGCTTTCCGAGGCACAGAGGAAACTCGGTATGTAATTCTGGTCATCCATCCATCCATCACGGACCAACCTCGGCAAGCACGGCTTAACCTTAAAGATCGACCCGTGCGGTAAGAGTTGTCGCATTATAAGATTGTATTTCTGGTTTGATGAAACGTGTCTCGTGTAACCCAGTAAAACTGGGTTATAGCCGTCAGATGGGCAGTGCGTTTTACATTAAAAGCCATATGTAGGAAGCCGACCCTACTTATGATAAAACACGACTGCTGAAAAATCACTCTAAAAAGTATGAAACAAGAAAATATTGTCGTCTGAAATTTTTATGCACCTACAAACCATTCAATATTTTATCGTCTATTAAATAAACAACTTACTTAACTTTTCCATAAAGTTTATGATCCCTTACTAATATAAGAATGTATTATTTTTAGGGTAGGTGGCATACCAACGATGGTTCAACGATAATTATCCAACGATACTTCATTTGTCGTTGTTGTGAGAGTGCAGTGTTGGAACCTTTGGTATTGGTTGGAGAAGGTTGTAAATGAAATCACAGTGTCCAGTATAAAGTCTATTGATAATAACCAGGAGTAAAATGTAGTTACAGTAACGATTCTTACATAATCTGAATAGCACACAAGTTAATGCTACGGCGCGGCAAAGACGACTGGTCGCTAGACTATGTGTGGGGAACTTTGCTTTTAGCATTGTCAGCATTATTGTTACCTGTAGTTCCTACATACATTTTTCTCAAAATCTTAACCCTCCTTTTTGCTTCACCGCTATCCGGTAACAGGTGGCTTGCTGAAACTGGGTTCAACAAGAATATCCATTTGTACCTTTACCCTCTACCTTTCAATAACGGTTTTGCAAATAATATCCAGAATTACTTATTTTATTCAAAATTGTCAGTTTTCGCGTCTATTACAGTTGACAGCATATCGTTCAATATTTTTAATTGACTTTCGTAATTGCGAAGTTGTAAATTACTTCGACTTTTATTGAAATTTTAAAGGTGAAGTTTGTTAGAAGTTTCGTAATAAAAGTTTAATAGGGTGAACTTTTTTTTCTCATTTATTTAACGAGAGAGATTATAATTTATCGTTTTTTTTTTCATCATTAGCTTGTACACTAGACCTTTCCAATGACAAGCCACTGCGTTAAGTCCTTAGCCACTGTCATCCAGCCTTTTAGCGATCCTGCCAAGATCATCGCTCCACTTAGCCTACGGGGGAAATCCTGGTGAAGCTTGTACAGGACTGTGAAGATTGGGAAACGAAAAGGGAGGCTTATACGAAGCAGTGGGTGAATTCAAGCTGTGAATGATGATGATAAGGACCTCTCTTGCTCTGGGTGGAGCGGAAGGGAGTGTCAGACTTGTAGCCTTGTGACCTTGTAACCTTAGCCCTTTGTAACCTTAGCCCTTTGTGTTCCAACGCCACGGTATCTCTTTAGAACAATGCCGCAGCCCTGGCAGGCATCGGCCGTCTCGGACCCCGTCCGATTTGCTGACATCTCCTTGAGGCGCGCGTGGAACACGAACGCGCCGTCGACACGGCCTGTCGTCATAAGACGGACGGTCGGTGAGCTAGCCCATTACCTACTCACCGTCCACAGGCCCGCGCATTGACCGACCTTCCCCATTGATTCATCATCATCATCATTTCAGCCGAAAGACTTCCACTGCTGGACATAGGCCTCTCCCAAAGGGGGGTTTTTGCCATAATCGCCACGCTTGCACGGCAGGCGGGTTGGCGATCGCAGTACGAGTGTTGCAAAATGCATAGAGAACGCTGCTGCTCATTCTCTGGCAAGTCTTCGCCTCTTACTACACCCACGGGAAGATGGTGCTATTCTTAACGTCCGACGCCATACAGAGCCCCATTAATTAGTGTCGTCAAATACCCTTTTAAGTCATGCTTCTAGCATGTATAATGTTACATAACCATACCCAACTATAACTCTACCCCACAGTGCCTGTGGTTATTATATCATTTACATAATATAATTAGTTCTACTGCCAAACTTGCTTGTGATCGGTTATATGACCAGTTCCCGTAGTATCTGATGTTAATTTCTAAGAGAACTAAGCTATATATAATGCATGAATTATCTCCGATGAACTAAAATGTTGTAAGTGTGCTCACTGCTGTGGTACTAATTGGATTGAAGAAAGATGGGCAGCGGCCATTTTGTGGGCAAAATATATTTAATTTTGACTGCCTCGTGTGTTTAGTAGTCGGTACTGCTAAGGTCCCATGTTCGTTTCCCAGTAGTAGTTCAAAGCCGGGATTTGTGCCCGGTTAAGGGAAATACTCGTGCCTCCATATTACATACGACTTTAACTGGAATAATAATGCTAAGGCGCGACGTTATGTTTAGTTTCAATTTCTAAAGTCAAGCTTATCGCATAAATAAACAAAAATAAAAGTGCCATAATATCATAATTATAATTTATCTGGTCGCCAATCTGCCTCGATGCGTGAATAATTGAATTATATCGGATATCGCCGTCATTAGTATTAATTATAACGTAAATTAATCTAGAGGACGGCCCTTGATAATAATTCTCCTACAGGTGATAGAATAAGATAATAGCTGGAGGAATTATATTGTTAGGCCAATCAGGAAGTGGCTTATTATTTGGTTTCAAAACCAAAAGTTATCAGCACTTTTGAGCGTCAAAGTTTTCAAGAGACATTCCTCCAAAACTTTCGTTTGTTTCCCGAAATGGCCGATGTTGCCGAATGTTTTAAAGCTTTCCTAGCGAAAAATCCATTCATGTAAAATTGAGCTACATTTGATTAGACAGGAAGCCGAACCCTTTCATCATTCTCTTCGCTTCTCCAAATCATTTGAGTCATTTGAGTCCGACACCATACAGAGCAGTATATCAATGCATATTTAAAATTATTGTTTATTTGCATCGGATATCAGGCGAATAAATTCTCCAGAGTTCTGTAAAAAAAAGTGGAGCCTGGTGCCATCGAAATATTTGGAACAATAGTTAGTTTGGTTCAAATACATCATGGGGGAGACAAATTGCTCAATTGAATTTCGTGCAATTATCTGCATATCCATCCATTTTGTTTTATTTATTTACTTTCACAATTTAAATTGAATACTGTTTTTGAGCTATAGATGAATGGTGTCTATGTTTCTAGTTTCTATCTAAGCTGTGTCCTAGATATATATATATATATCTAGACTGGAAACCCCCAACATACTTGGGTAAAGGCTAGCGAGATAATGAGTACATTACACGTGGAGCTAAATAATAACAGCCGCTCGGATCAATCTTCGGGTAAGCCGCGTTTGCCTAGGTTGGTCTGTAGATGGGTGACCACCCATAATATACCGAGTATCCTCCGTGCCTCGGAAAGCCCGTTAAGCCGTTGGTCCCGGCTGTCATTTGTGGATCTTTGACAGTCGTTACGAGTAGTTAGAAACCGAAAGTCTGACATCCAGTCTTACCAAGGGGTACCGTATTACCCAGTTAATTGGTTGTGGAGGTCAGATATGCAGTCGCTCCATGTAAAATACTGGTACTCAGCTGCATCCAGTTAGACTGGAAGACGACCCCAACATAGTTTGAGAAAAGGCTAGGCAGATGATGATGACACGTGGAGCTATAATCCAATCCATGATCTATAGTTACCTAGGTGTGCCGAGGATTCGAGGCAATAATTTGATAGTAGAGGTCGGGTACTCAAGTTTATGATCGCACGTCTTACAAAGGGTGTCTATTTCTTATAAGTTTGAGCGTCTTGACGCACGCTATGTTTAATATTGAAGGGTCGGGAGAGTTAAGTAAGGGTGTGGGAGAAATTGAATCAGTTATAGTCGTACTGTTTGAATAGTTAGTAAACTGATGATAATGAACTGAACAAGTAACGCTTTTTGCTTGGGTTACACGAAATTAGTTAGTTAGCTTTTGAAGTTAGCTAGTTTTTGAAAAAGTCTGCATGGTGTCGGACGTAAAGAATAGCATCATCCCATATCTTCCCGTGGGTGTCGTAAGAGGCGACTAAGGGACTTGCCAGAGAATGGGCAGCAGCGTTCCTGTGCTTTTTTAACAAACGTACTGCGATCGCCAACCCACCTGCCAAAGCCTGGTGATAATGGCAAAACCCCCCCTTCTTGGAGGGAGGCCTATGTTCAGCAGTGGACGTCTTTTGGCTGAAATGATGATGATGAGTTTTTGAAATATCCTCGTTTTTAGATTTGTAAGATAGTCAGTCATATAGTAGGAAGATAATTAGCTAATTTATTAGGTTAGGATTCTATTTTGATACTGACTCGTTGGTCGAGTGGTCGAAAGCGAGACAGCTGAGCATGAGGTCCCGAGTTCGATTTCCAGGCCGGGCAAAGTGTTATTGGGTTTTTGCATCAGGCTTTTCTCGAAGTTCCACGGAGTCTGGATTTGAGCCCGGTTAATAGCCCGGTTAATTTTAACACAACTGGCGAAATGTGGGTATACTATAATTGGGTACACCTCTACCTAATCCTTCGGAGATTACAGGCGTGATGTTATGTTTTGATTCTATTATAGAAAAATAAAACTGGAGATGAAATCTGTTGTTTTAACATGAGCTAACAAAGTTCTACTGCTTCGTCATCATCAGCCTATAATGTTCCCACTGCTGGGACACAGGCCGTCTCTCAATGAGAGGGGGAGTGGGCTGTAATCCACCACGCGGGCCCAGTGCGGGTTGGTAGATGTCACATGTCTTCGAATTTTTAGTTCTAGGGCATGCCGGTTACCTCACGATGTTTTCCGCTACCGTTTTTGAGAGTAGCGGTGATGAAATAAATTACGCAAATTAATGCGCCTGCCTGGGTTCGAACCCACGGCTTACTGCTCGTAAGTCGGGGCTGCCACAATGGGCCGACGCGGCTCAACTCAACTACTTATCCAATATCAAAGGTTTGTTGTTTTATTTAAGCGCCAGAATATGATACAACGTTAGTCAACTTTAAAGGGTCCTTTATCTCACCCAGCAAAATCTACATAACCTTTCGGTAAAGTGTTTTCCGATACTCGGCCTTCGTCGAAAAAGGGTTCATGATCCCAATTCTTAACCCATTTGTCAAGTACATGCTATGACCTTGGTGTCGGTACTTATTTTGTTTCATATACATTAATTAGGTACTCATGCTGAGGGTTATGGGTGTAAAATAACCTGGGGGAAAAAGGACTTGGACAGGGTTACCAAAAAAAGAACCAAAAATATCAAATCAATTGAAGGCTCTTAGTACATGAGGCTCAAACATGACTGGCCCCCATTTTGCCAGCCATGTATGAGCCTCATGGACATGGACATGGATGGACAAAATGGAAATGTTCGGGGATTACTGGCGTGAAGTTATCTGTATTCGTAAATATTTGATTGTCTTTGCCTGTAGTATATTTTGATATTCAAATTACTCCACTATCATAAATTTTCCCACTGCTGGGACACAGGCCTTCCCTCTACGAGAGGGAGTGGGCTGCAATCCACCACGCGGGCCCAGTGCGGGTTGGTAGATATCACATGTCTTCCTATTTTTAGTTCTAGGACATGCCGGTTTCGTCACGATGTTTTCCTTCACCGTTTTTGGGGCCAGCGATGATGAAATAAATTACACAAAGTAATGCGCTTGCCTGGGTTCGAACCAACGGCTTACTGCTCGTAAGTCGGGGCGGCCTACACTGGGCCACCGCTGCTTTCACTCCAGCTCCACTATGTGGTGGTACATTTGGCAGATCAGCCTTGCTGTACCCTTTTATTTATTACCCTTGATGGCTGGCTGGAATTACATTTCAGAGAAATAATCTAAAAATATATCTTGATGAAATTAACACCATCGTCATCAAATACAGAATTAATAATCAGCCTATAATGGTCCCACTGCTTTATTTTTCGATGCCATCTATTTCAACTTCAAAAAGGTGTTATACCAAGCACCAATCACTGGACTAACCTGTATGTATTCATAGTAGGCATTATGTACAGTATTAGCATATACAAGCCGTATAGTCAGAACAGGAAGCTATATGGTAATGAAATCTAACCCGAACGGTTTATGATGTAACAGTAACTATGATTTGTTATCAGTTTGATTAGTTCTGATATGAATGATCTGAACTTCAAGATAATAATTTTGAATATTAACTAAACGATGATAATACGGGGTAGACTAATAAAATATCTAGCTACCGCATCGATCATAAATGCACAATTTTAATATAATCAAAGCATTTCTCTGTAGATTTTGCTTAAGACTTCGCCCGCGTAACACATAACATAGCAACGCTCGATAGAGTTTCTTGCCGGTTCTTCTCCATAGGAAACGTCCAATCACAACCGAGCACCTTTTTGTCGACGTTCTGTCCCCATGTAGGCCTATGTAAAACAAAAACATTTTTTATTTTGACACCTGTAATCCCCATAGGGTTAGAACGAGGTGTACCTGGTCTAATAGTACACCCAAACGCCAGTTTTGTTTATGTCCCATTTAATAGGGAGGCAGCCTATTGCCATCAACCGAATCTTCGACCGCATAATTGTGAAAAATTATCCATGGGATCGTCTGCCTAGCCTTGTACAACTATGTTGGGTTATATGTATAGATACCCCTTGGTAAGACTGGTTGTTAGACTTTCATGCCTACCTTACCTGACTTTCACTACCTGTAAAGACTTTAAAAGATCATGGGAACGTACTACTAGGCCTATAGAGTATCCTATGTCCCAGGTCATGGTCTATTTGTCTGCGAATTTTATTTGGGCGTTAAGAGCGTTTACGCCATTTCATATAAACTTTCAAGTCCTTATTTTCGTAAAATAGTGTTACAGCTAAATTAGACCGATTATAAATTATCTATAGAAACAGAAATTTCCAATTATCTTTCTTTAAAAGACATTTCAAAATAGTTTTTTAGTAACTTTTTAGACCTATGTATCCCGCTTCGTAGTCATTTCGGAAAATAAGGACTTGAAAGTTTGTATGAAATGCCGTAAGGTGTAAACGCTCTTAAAAGGTAACTGATAGAAGATACATAATGGAATCAACGTACGACTATGTATAAAATGATTAAAATGAGCTCGACACAAATCAATATTGTCGGGTACACGCCAATGCACTCTGAAACTGAAATTCAGGAGTACGTAGGTAATCCCCGTAGGCCGGCTTCATCCGATTAATCTGGAAACGGTCTAGACAGGTGATGCGTGTTCTGATTTTTTATGTCGAGACTTGGCGTTGGAACAGTCAGATTATTTTCAGCCACATTGGAGTGAAAGACGGCAGAAATTAAATGGTGCAGCATGTGTGTGATGTAACAGTACTTTCCGATTGGTCCCATAGAAATGCCATCAAAATAGGTTCGGTAGTTTTTAAATCAAAATAGCTGAAAAAATATGAAACTGTATACAGGGTGTTATGGAATGGGGGGGAATGGGATGTTACCGGCCAAACCCGATTTCAGGCCAAACTAGTTTGTCCTAAGCCAAACCGGTTTATTGGTTTATCGTCTCAGGATATACTAACCCAAACAAAACATTTAAAATGCGCCCAATTTGGATGTGGCATCGCTCGCTACGCTCGCTCAGCTCGCGCGTTTATGGTCACAGTTCTAACGTAACCTAACCCATTTAGATGGGGTGCAGAGTCCTTTTGATTGAGTTTGGCCTAGGACAAACTAGTTTAGCCGGAAATCGGGTTTGGCCGGTAACATATACATACTTAACGGTGTGCTACAGACTATCAAACTGAACATGTTTCTCCACAAAGAAACATCGTCATAGCGAAAAAAATATCAGCTGCCCCATGCATTTGGGTCGAATAGGTATTGAAATTTCGTATGGGGCAGTAGATAATTTTTTCGTTATAACGATGTTTGTTTGTGAAGAAACATGTTCAATTTGGTGATCTGTAGCACACCCTTAAATATGTTTATACCCTTTCCGTTACATCCTGTACATCATCCAAGTAAACGAAATTTCGTATTTTTTTTCGTGTGTTGCATCCCCTGTGGGGTACGAGCCTCGGCTTAGGGCGTCGCTGGGGAGTACTGCATGGGGACAGGCTGGATCTAAATGATATCATTATTTAGGGGCTGAATTAAAACTACTGGCACAGCATCGCGGGCTGGCTCGAGCGAGGCTCGGGATTGTAAGCCAGCTACATTCAGCCAGTTACATTTAAGTCCCATGTGGGGGCGAGCCTATTGCCATTAACCAGAAAGAAATTCAGACTCTGTGGTTACTAATGAATTTTATCCTGATGGTAAAACCCAATAACACTTTGGCTGACCTGGGTATTGAACCCAGGATGTCATGCTCAGCAGTTCGCGCTTGTGACCACTACACCAACCAGACAGTCCAAGGTAAGCAAAAAACAAAATATAAAAAAAAAATGTACCAACATTCATTTGCCTGAGGTCGTGGCTAAATGATAACAGCCGCACGGGTCGATCTTTAAGGTTAAGCCGAGGTTGGTCCATGGAAGGGTCACCATAATTACACACCGAGTTCTCTCCGTGCCTTTGAAAGCACGTTAAGCCGTTGGTCCCGGCTGTCATTAATTTGTAGATCTTTGATAATCGTTACGAGTAGTCAGCAGCCAAAAGTCTGACATCCAGTCTTACCAAGGGGTATCGTATTACCCAGTTACTGGGTTGTGGAGAGTCAGATAGGCAGTCGCTTCATGTAAAAATACTGATACTCAGCTGCTTCCGGTTAGACTAGAAGCCGACCCCAAGATAATTTGGGAAAAAGGCTAGGCAGATGATGATGATGCATTTGCCTAGTCTTTTTCCAACTTTATAGACTGGATGCAGCTGACTACCGGAAAATATTGAATCATTGAGTAGGTACCTATGTATCTATTATAAATCCCACGCGCATATTCACCAATCGACATAAAACCTTCAACTAGAACCTATTGATCAATATTAAAGTAATTTATTTCAGTCGTACAGCTGCAGAAAATTATTTTATTTCAAGTAATTAACAATACACGTGCCGCTAAGAATATAACTCCATCGGCCACCTGCAATGCCGTGTACAAGTTGGTGAAACGTAACATGTAATGTAACACTACACCGAGTTCCTTCACTTTTAAAACAATCTGTAACTGCTTTCATATTTATATTGGAAGTAGGGCGGGGCGAGCTTCTCATAAACTAGACTCAGAGATACTACCTAGTTAGAATTTACTTTCAAGATTGTCATTTTCCTCTCCCTTATCCTAATTTATGTCTTTTTTTTCTTTTTATTCACTTCCCGCCCAGCTAAATGCACAGTGTTCATCTATCTTTACAAAAGATAGACATGGCACTGTAGCGGTGGCCCAGTGGTGGCAGCCCCCACTTTCGAGCAGTAAGTCGTAGGTTCGAACCCAGGCAGGCGCATAACTTTGTGTAATTTATTTCATCACCGCTGCTCTCAAAAACGGCGAAGGAAAACATCGTGAGGAAACCGGCATGTCCTAGAACTAAAAATTCGAAAACATGCAAGTGGCATCTACCAAGACCAACCCGCCCTGGGCCCGCGTGGTGGATTAAAGCCCACTTCTTCTCATAGAGAGGAGGTATGTGTCCTAGCAGTAGGAACATTATAGGCTGATGATGATGATGATCCATCTTTTCTGTAGTAGTCATTTTGCAAAGTACCTTAGCTAGTACTTGAGAGTTTTCTTCTTTGCGATACTCTGGCTCTACATTATTTTAATTGATTTGACCCGATACTTCTACTACATTTTGAAGGCAACAACGTTACGCATTAATAACGTAAAAGTAATTGAAAAATCAATTTACCAAATACACATAACCTATCATTAATTTCATTTAATTTAAATACATATCATCATCATCATTTCAGCCCGAAAGACGTCCACTGCTGGACATAGGCCTCCCCCAAGAAGGGGGGTTTATATGCCATAATCGCCACGCTTGGCAGGCGGGTTGGCGATCGCAGTACGGTTTTTACAAAAGCACAGAGAACGCTGCTGCCCATTCTCTAGGAAGTCCCTTAGTCGCCTCTTACGACACCTACGGGAAGATATGGGATGGTGCTATTCTTTATTTCCGACACCACACATACTATTAAAATATTATACACATAATTAAAATTTATTTATTTGTAATAATGTAATTTTACATGGTATGGGTGCTAATATGATTTAAGCTCTACTACACATATATATTCTTATAGCTAAGTATTAAGTACAATATAGTACATTGTTACCCTAGGGGTGAAAGTAACTTATTTAGTCCTGAGACGGGGTTTGGCGCCCAAATGAAGTGAGGGCGCCAATAGTTCGAGGGACTAAATAAGTCTTTAACCCGAGGTAAACACTGTGCTTTTCATTACGAATACAAGGAAAGTAAAAATAAAAACATGAATTCGCTAAAGAAAAAATTAGAAATTAAATGATTGATGAAAATGAAAAATAAAATAGGTGGGAAAGCGGCAATCCGAAATAAAATGTAGGTAACATTTTATTTCGGATTGCCGCTTTCCCACCAATTTTGTTTTTTTTCTGTGGCCAGCCAGCTATTCAGCCATTATTTTTCATTTTCATCAATCAAAAAATGAAAAATAATCTTTTTAATACAGTTGCTCAAAAAGTGGCGTATTGCAGGGACGTATAGCGTTCGGGATGTGGGCTATTACACACTCGAGCTTTTTCTTTACCTTTTCCGAACTCGTGCGTTCTCTTTCCCAACTGTCAAAATAATGTCTATTAAAAAGAAAAAAACCAATCAAGGAGTTTTTACTAAAAAAATATCATAAAAGTTTTGTATGATTCATGCAAATATTTCTAAAAAGAAGCTACTAATTTGTTTCAATATCAGATTGAATTCAATGAGTTCTAATTTTTGATTCAATGAGTTAGATTTGGTTTCATTTCATTTTCATTTCATATCAATAAAAAAAATCTACTGAAGACTTGGCTGTATATAGTTCCGTTTGTCTACCCAGAATGGGTGAAGAAAACAAAAATAATCTCTGCTTATATTCTTTTACGGTTGGCGCCATTTTCCAAAAATTTTCTTTATTGAATTGCTTCATTTTTTCACAACTGTATTAAAAATAGTTGTTCAGTACACGTGCGGAACCGTCATTGCAACTTGTTCCGACTGTCAACCCTCACCTTCAGCTGCGCCTCGGCTCGGGTAGACATTTGTCGGAACTCTTTGCATTGACAGGCTTTCCGTACTCGTAATGAAATATACTATTCTATCCTGCCTATCTCAGTTGTACTTTTCTGATATTATTCGGTCTCTCATGAACGCTTAGTAAACTAAAACGAAGTACCCTACGCAAGCATTTCACGGTATTCAAACAACTTAAGTTTCGTGCTATACATAAGGTCACCACCACACCAATCGATCGATGCCGTCGATGGTATTGATCGACGTCGATCGATAGTTTCTACTACATCAATCGATAGATCGTCGATCGAGGCGAGCGATCGATAGTAGAATGGATTAGTCTACGTCGATCGACAGTTTCTATTACACCTTTCTATCGATCAACGTCGACCGATGTCGATCGATGGTATTGAACGGCGGTTGAGCAATTGTTTATCGCGCGGTATCCGTCAACCAGCCAAAGCTACCACACCAATCGATCAACGTCGACCGATGTCGATCTATGGCAGCGATCGATTGATGTGGGAACACCCTAAAACTGAGTTTACTTCGAAAATTTCATTTTCATTTCCAAATTAATTTGTGGAGCTTTGGGAATACATTTTCGGTGTGCAAACCTAATATTGATGCTCCATTTTTATGTTTCAGTATACAAAAGTAGAAACAAATGTATTTGAATTAATATTTGCATGTCGAGTTAATTACATTTTTGTGGATTCTTTTGGAACGTGAAAAGAGAATGGTGACTGTTTGTTGATTTACAAAAAAACCTTTGTGACTGACATGGTTCAGTTTACATTAGAATGAATTACTTGTATTTACATAATGTGTCATGATCATCCACAGTCTGAATTCATCCACAGCTGGATAACATCATCATCTGCCTAGCCTTTTCCCAAACTATCTTGGGGTCGGCTTCCAGTCTAACCGGATGCAGCTGAGTACCAGTATTTTACATCAAGCGACTGCCTATCTGACCTCCACAACCCAGTAACTGGGTAATACGATACTCCTTAGTATGACTGGATGTCAGACTTTTGGCTTCTGACTACTCGTAACGACTGTCAAAGATCTACAAATGACAGCCGGAATCAACGGCTTAAAGTTCAGCCCGATCACTATGTACGGTAAGCCTATCCCTTGGGAGAAGCAAGCCAAGTACTTAGGAGTCTTACTTGACAACCACCTGTCTTTCGCGGCGCACATCAAGGCAGCTCGCGACCGAGCTGCCTTTGCTATGGGTAGGCTTAATTTCATGATTTCGGCAAAAAGCAAGTTGTCACTCAAGTGCAAGTTGCGCCTTTATACCGCGGTGATCCGCCCCTTTATGACGTACGCTTGCGTCGTGTACCCTTAAAACAAAGCCTAAGTACATCCATAGGATGCAAACCTTGCAGAACCGGTTCTTACGTAGAGTCACGGGAGCCCCTTTTTATGTCCGTAATGACCGTCTACACGTAGACCTTAGAATGCCCACCGTCCTTCAGTTTATGAAACGTCTTTCGAAGCGTTTCTTCGATAACGCCATTAAACACCGTAATCCCCTGATTGCAGCGGCCGCCCGTTACGAACCCTCGCGCATTAGTACAGTACGCCGTCCTCGGCATACCCTCGTCACTCCCGATGATGCTATCACCCTCCTCCAGGAGAGTAGCAAAGAGACTAGCACTCTCAAAAAGTTCAGACACAAACCGCCGTCTTTCCGACCTCGCCGTCGAGGTCCGTCGCGACGTCCCGATCCATGCCCTCCCCGACCCTCGCTCGAGCCAGCCCGCGATGCTGTGCCAGTAGTTTTATATCAGCCCCTAAATAATGATATCATTCAGATCCAGCCTGTCCCCATGCTGTCCTCCCCCAGCGCCGCCCTGAGCCGAAGCTCGTACCCCACAGGGGGTGCCCTTAGCATGTAGTCGCTTAGTTTGTAAGTTTTTATGCCCTGGCTGGAGGCCTTACTCTTAAGGCACCCACAGGATAGTCCGGTTAAGCAGACGACAACCTCCTAGGCTGAACTGCGAGATGCCATTCCAAAAAAAAAACGGCTTAAAGTGCTTTCCGAGGCACGGAGGAAATTCGGTATGTAATTATGGTCACCCATCCACGGACCAACCAAGGCAAGCACGGCTTAATTTTAAAGTTCGACCCGTGTGGCTATTATTATTTAGCTACGAGCTGCTCCAACTGCTGGGTATAGGCCTCTCTTTTTTTGTGCCAGTCTATGCGTTCCCGTGCCAGCCTCTTTCAGGTTTTTCCCACTATGGCAACCATCTTTCTCGTCTGCCCATCACGCCGTCGGACGACCTGCATTTCTTTTTCCAGTTCTTCGACGACATTTGGTGACTGCTTTAGCTCACCTGTTATCACCTTGCTAGTGTCCTGTAAATTTAATGTATGCTCTGCTCTTATTGACATCTTTTTAAGCTAAGAAAATTAATTGTTTAGCTAATTGATTACTAACTTGAATTGCCCGGTTATTCAAATCACAACTATATTTTTTGGCAGATGTATGAGATGGCTAT
The DNA here is from genome assembly GCA_949152445.1 of Cerastis rubricosa. Lineage (NCBI taxonomy): Eukaryota > Metazoa > Arthropoda > Insecta > Lepidoptera > Noctuidae > Cerastis > Cerastis rubricosa. Next base: position 21,782,013 of record OX424526.1, on the reverse strand, counting down.
AAGACGGTAAATTGACGAAGTGATTAACAATAATTTTCCTTGACTGGACATTTTATATTTTCGTAATATTTACAGATGCGTAGGACAGACACAAAACGAGACTCAAATTATCTTCAATAGTACCTCACCTATCTTGCTTCAGTATGAAATCAGAACAGAGTCGTACTTGGAATATCTTTCCACCAGTTAGAATTGCAACGAGGGCTACCATCCATCCAGATTTGTCCGGCCTTGTCCGCGTTTTTGGGTCCCCGTCTGGTCTGGTCTTTTTTGATCGACCTTATCTACAAAAGGGGACATTTTAAGAAACTAGAAAATAAAATACGTACTTACAACAGACAGATAAAAATGAATGTCCAGACTCTCTTGCAAAGAAATAGTTACTCTAATTGCAACACAGCACGTTGCTACGTATCCATTTAGTATAGGAGCAGGGTGCCAACAAAAATGAGGATTTCGGGACAACGGGTAGAATCCAATCAGGGTTTTAAAACCCGATGAGGGTTGTTTTACGGTATTGCAGCCTTTTTGTTAGGGTGGGTGTGTTGGTGAAACAAATAGGGTGTGCATTTTACATTGCCTTCACAGGGTTCAAGGTAACTTCATCGTCTTTTAGTAGATGTCTGTCGTCAGTAGGATAATATTTTACGAAAAGGATCAAAGTAAACTGATGTGAATTCTCCATGTCTAGCACCGTGAATAAACCTTGGTCATTCATTTGCCTCCCCATACATGTGATTCGCGGCAGTTGATGAGTTCATGCACTTTTTTCTACACTTTATTCCACCAACACCACATTTTACTGAAGGGCGTGAATCAGACCATCAAGCTGAACAACTTTCTCCATAGTATTAACATGGATTTGCGAAAAAATAATCAGATCTTTGTAATACAATGTCGTTTGTTTCGCGAATCGGCGTAGCGGGAATGGAATACTGTGCCGGCTTCTCTATTCCCTTTTATTGTATGGATCTCTTTGAAGTTCTAGTGAAACGGTTTCTTCTAGGCAGGCGTTCTCCAGCTTAGACCGCTTCATCGGTTCCCATCAGGCGAGTTGCGGCCAAACGCAAGCCTATTTCATCATCATCATCATTTCAGCCGAAAGACGTCTGGACCGAGGCCTCACCCAAGTTTCACCACATTGACTGGTCTCCTGTGACTCGCATCCAGCGGATCCCCGCAACCTTCACCAGGTTATCGGTCCACCTAGCGGGTGGCCCCAAATATAAGGTATATTTTTCATTACAGAACTTCAAAAATATAAATTTTACAAGCACAAAGAATTTTTTCATTTTTGCCAATCAAACCAATCCTATTTTATAATAGCTTCACTGCGACACCCCTGCTCCGACCGGTAGCGCGAAAGTACGTCGAAAGTTGATGCAATTTGCTGATTGGCGTCACGAGGTGCCCTGAATGTTGTCGACATCGTTCTAATGGTATTGAACTTTACAGTAACAGTCTATTTAAAAAAGTTTTACATACAAACTCTATTGGACTGGATGATATTACTTTTAACTTTATTTGAGCTTTGGTGTAAATGTTCAATGTTAACCTTGAACTATGTACCTGAGTGATTGTTATTCATTTAATTTTGTTTGCTTGTAAATGATCTCCAAAACATACAGCATTGATCACCGCAGTTGCTAACTGGCTGCGTAACTTGTTTCTTATTTGAACGGTCCTTGTCAATTAGTAACTTTTTAGACCTATGTATCTTGCTTATGCGTATGAAGTTTCACTAAAATCGGTTCAGTTATTTCGGAAAATGAGGACTTGAAAGTTTGTATGAAATGCATTTTTTTTTTCGGATCGGAAGTCTTCAACTGACTTCTCCCGCTCTGGGCGGAGCGGAAGGGAGTGTCACACTTGAATGATTTAAACCCATCCATGTTCCTTCTTAGCCCTTTGTGTTCCAGGGCCATGGTATCTCTTTCGAACAACCCGCAGCCATGGCAGGTATCGGCCCTCTCGGACCCCTTCCGATTTGCTGACATCTCCTTGAGGCGCGCGTGGAACACGAACGCGCCGTCGGCACGGCCTGTCGTCATAAGAGGGACGGACGGTGAGCTAGGCCATTACTCACCGTCCACAGACCCATGTATGAAATGCCTTAAGGTGTAAACGCTCTTAGGGAAAATTTAAATTGGCCACTAATAAATTCCATTTGCAGGTACTTACAATAAAATAACCTGCCTAAATGACCTGCCTAATTTAAGTAGCATAATTAACAATTCCTTTATCTAACTACTTTGTAACAACTGTGTAAATAAATAAGTATTCCAAAAGAGACAAAGAAACAACCCACTTTCACTAAAAGCCTGTTCGTCTGTCGTCACAATTTAGAGACCTAGAAACTTGTTTAGGTCTCAAGTTAAGCCCTAAATCGTGTCTAGAGCTAGATTATTGTGATTATTTATGTTTGTTTCATTTTCTTCTGTTTTATTTGTTGTGTCGTATTTTTGCTACGATGAAATATATTGTGGGCAAATGTGGACTGGCTCGTTAGTCTAAATGCTGCAAGTGTACCGGTTGAGTTTGGGTTTGGGTTCTGGATTCGATTCCCAGGTTAGTCAAAGTGTGATTGTTCCTTTAGGAATGTTTTGAAGGCCCAGGGACGACGAAGACCGAAAAAAATATTGATGGACTGTGTGAAAGATGATATAACAAAAATACTGCGTGGAGTCCCTCCGCGCGGAAGAAGTGAAACTATACGCAACAGTGCTTTCATACCCCCCCTATGGTAGCGTTAAACGTTTAACGCAACCTTGTTGGAAGTCGCATAAGAAGTTTCACTTCAAAAAAGAGGTGTCTGATGAGATGACGTTTAATACAGAAGTATAGAAGATGATGATGAGTGTAGAACTGTAGACACAGAGACAGACTAACTGGCTAAACCATTAAAATTAGATGCAGAGATGTTAACTTCTGGGTACACTTTCAAGGAATACAGGCAAGATTTTATTTTATATTGTGCGGTATTATTGCTATTACGATCACGTATGCTGTCGCTTTCTTCCCTCTCCAACGAGTGGACCTTACTAAAAGTTCTTCGTTACATACGCGTTGTCTATAAGGTGTTACATTTTGTTGCGTGAACATCTAAGGTATTAAATTACAAAAAGATCCGAATGTTGCTAAACTAAACTAGATATCCCCTCCCCTTGTAAGTAGGTTCTTTCACACCACACAGGGCTTGCTTGGATTACGGCCTATACGGAACTCTAATGCTGGTTCCAAGTTTAAGCATTACCTCTGTGTTCTTCATTGACAATTCTATGAAATCTTCGTAGTTTCGAACCGAAAACTTCGTTCCGATTCTTACTACTAAACTTCTAATATAAAAACCCCATACAGTCCATAAACTTTATCTGCGGGAACCGATGTGCAAGACAAAGAAGTTTTCCATTCATTCAGCGACCATACAAACACATAGTAAACATACTAAGGGTAACATATAGATAAAAATGTTAGTGATCTGTCTGCAAAGTTTAGTCGTTACTTTCATTACGACTGGTAATGGGGTGGTTATCAGCGCATTGACAGGGTTTATTGTGATGTTGTGAGAGCAGCGGTGGCCCAGTGGTGACAGCCCCGACTTACGAGCAGTAAGCCGTGGGTTCGAACCTAGGCAGGCGCATTACTTTGTGTAATTTATTTCATCACCGCTGCTCTCTAAAACGGTGAAGGAAAACAAAGTGAGGAAACCGGCATGTCATAGAACTAAAAATTCGAAGACATGTGACATCTACCATACCGCACTGGGCCCGCGTGGTGGGTTACAGCCCACTCCCTTTCTCAGAGAGGAGCCCTGAGTCCCAGCAGTGGGAACATTATAGGCTGATGATGATGATGATTATGATGTTATTGCAAAGCGTAGGTGTGGCTTCAAACACAGACAGGAAATTTACTTAGAGTTATTTATTTTATTAAATTCTGTTTTAAAATGGGATCAGTGTATGTCCTACTACTGGTGAGCTTCTGCAGGAAGGTCAGATGCGTTGTACTCGCAACCGGCGTGAGGGTCCGACGAGCACGCGTAGCGTGACACTGGAAACGAGTATAGTCGACGGAAGAATCGACAAAATGACAGATAGACAATGACAATCTGTCATTTTGTCGATTCTTCCGTCGATAAAACTTGTTTCCACAGTGGTCAAACTACTCGAGTAGATGTATGAACGTGGACGAGGAGAAAGAAGTTTGTAACGATGGCGGTGGAGGAGGCATTTTACCCCATGGGAAAAAATCGTGAGTTTTTGATATGTTTTAAAACTGTGAAGGTAAAAGATCCTGAGGAAAATGGCATGAGTGGTGGCTTCTAGAAGACAATAGAACCAAAAAAACAAAGACATGTGATATTCCAGATACCAAGTCGGATTATTACGGCTCACGCCTTCTCAAACCTGGGTCAGCAGGACCATTACTGTGTGCTAATGCTACGCTGATCTAAAGTAGTTAGGCGGGTTTACTTTACCTTTCATTAATCATCATCATCATCATCATTTCGGCCCAAAAGACTTCCACTGCTGGACATAGGTCTCCCCCAAGAGTTTTGGGGTTTTGCCATAATCGCCACGCTTGGCAGGCGGGTTGGCGATCGCAGTACGGTTGTCACAAAAGCACAGAGAACGCTGCTGCCCATTCTCTGGCAAGTCCTTTAGTCGCTTCTTACGACACCCGCGGGAAGATATGGGATGGTGCTATTCTTTACGTCCGACACCATACAGAGCAAAATCAAAATCGTGTTGACCAAAATGTATTTATTCTATCTTCCTACATAGCTTTAGAAAACACCATTGATTACTTCCAGAGTGAGATCCTCCCCATAACTACCATAAAAAATGTCTTCCTTGCTAAACCATCATTTTGTCTTTACAATAATCTTGGACCAATATTTTCATAAATGTGACACGGAAAGCTAATCTCTGCATGTTGTTTTAGGACGGCGAATATTTATCTTCGTAAAAGCTACCCGCGTATTTGATGGACTTTTAAATACTTTGATAAGCTATTTCTGAGGGATTTTATGAAAAACATACTCAACTAATTCAGATTGTTTTTAAAGAAGTTTGCTGATTAATTTGGAGAATGGTAAATAAATGGCCATCATTCATCATCATCATTTCAGTCCACAAGACATCCACTGCTGGATAAAGGCCTTTCCCAAGTGTCGCCACATTGACATTTTGGAGGGTTTTGCCATATATAATATACAGATTATTTGATTGAATCTCATTGGCCGAGTTGTTGCAAGCGCGACCGCTGAGCATTAGGTTTTGGGTCCGATTTCCGGGTCGGGCGAAGTTTGTGTGCCAACTTAATGGCAATAGTATAGTTCCCTATTACAAGGCTTATACATAACTGGCGAAAAGTGGGTGTGTTATTAGGTACAATTCTGCCTAAACAGTCGGGGATTTCAAGCGTGAAATTCAAATTTCAAAGCATTTATATTTAGCATATATATTTTTTATTTTCTAATTGAAATAGACCATTACAGGCACTTTTGAAAGTCCCAGTCACAAGACATAATAACTTGTGAAAGTACTGTAGTTGCCCATTCTAAAGCGTAGATCTCTATTGAGAAGAATGGGCAAGCAACTCCATGGACAGTCTTTTAAATCAAAATATATTACAAAATCTTGGTTACATCATTCGTGTTGAGAATTACTAGTATATGAGCACAATGTAGAAATACGGGCAAGTTAAGCGTAAAAACTTAAATCAGTAATTCGAAAATAAAGTAATTAAAATAAACCGTGGCAGCTAAGAGATGACCAGTCACAACTGACAACGCCCGATCACGAACATGACGAATTTATCAGCCATATTGAAGGGAACTAAATGACCCGTCACGACATGATGTTATGTTATGTTGTACGTAAACTAAGTTAACAGAGTTTCAGAATAGTGTACCTAGACGTAGTGTTTTTTGGTGACCCTATACATACAAACACTAAATTATTTTCACCTGAAGTTTTTGCGGGTGACGTGTAGAACATAACTTATGCCAGCCTCCCTGTCCCTGTCTTGCACCGACACCGATATTTCAGTTCACCTAAAGTTTACGATGAAATAAATAGAAAATGTAACTTTCCGACACAAAGAGAAAGATCACGTATTGCTTAGTTGCTTTAAGGGGCTGCCAATTTGCTGTTTAATCAGCCTCTGTAATAATTATCTCATTGTTGGGACACAGACTTGTTCTCTGCGAGAGTACCGGTCCATAATACACCATGGAGGCCAGTGCAGTTGGTAGTTGCGTTTTTAACAATAACAAGATAATTACACAATGGCCCATAAAAATCATAATTCTTCCATGCCATACTCATCTAAGTGCTCTTCAGTGCTACCTTCATTAAGAGATCACAACATCTCACTATAGATTTGGTGCGGTCTGCAAAAGTCAAGGCATGTCAGACTGATCTATGTAATGAGAACTATGAAACTGTTGATTTGAAAACAAAACATATGGATTCTGAAACATTTTTTAAAAACCTAAAGATTTATATAAAAAAAACCCAAAACAATACTTTTTAGTGATGTGGTTTTGATTATTAAAGTTTCTACCTACATTGTTAATATTATATAATAAATTTTTCAAATTTGTGAACTGCCATAGTGTAGATCACTATGGCAGTGATTTTTTTTCGTAAAATAAAAAATGTTCGCTTTATTAAATAAAAATAAATTAAATTGACAAAACGTGTTCTCTTTTTATTTTTTTAAACTTATCAGAGTACATTAAACTAAAATATAATAATATAAGGCTCATAAATTTCTTGCAACAAAGTCCAACGCGTTTCCTTATTTTTTTCGAAACAAAATCTTTTTTTGTTCTAGATCATTCTGGTTCCAACGTCGTACATTAGGTATATTACCTTTGGACATGGTCGTTACAGGTAGTCAGTGGCTCGAAAGTCCGAAAAATAGTCCTATCAAGGGTTATCGTATTACTCAGTACTAACTGGGTTGTGGATGTCAGATTTTTGTAGGCAGTCGCACCATTTAAATTACTGGTATTCAGCTGAATCCAGTAAGATTGGAAGTCGACCACAACATTGTTGGGAAAAGCATTGTTGCTAGGTAGATGATACTATGACCTTTAGGCATAGTGGTAGTTTCCATTATTTCAAAACAATACAAAACCACCAAGTCGGATCCTTAAGTTTTGACACGAAAACCTGAAAAAAAAATATTTGTACCTTCCAAAAGAGTTGTGACGTGCCTCCGTCAATTATCAAACTGACGCACCCATCTTTTATGGTTTTAGTGTCTATTACCGGAATGGACTTTCCTGTTATTATGGTTACTGTTGGTATAGGCCAAGCGTAGGCGCTGTGACATACAATTAAATTATATATAGTACTTCAAATATGTTTAAAATTGCTGTGAAATGAACTAATACCGAACTACGTTACTAAAAAGGGCAAAATACATATTTACGGCTATTTATGGTTTTACGGACATATTGTGTATGTGTACACATGTGTCATTGACGACCATCGAAGGAGATCGGGCAAGCTTTTATAGACTCTGGTCCAAAAAGCTTTGTTGATTCTCTGATACTTAGATCACTAATTGTGTTGGAAGCTCTTCAATTATCAAAGCTCGTGAAAGTCGCTTAAAAAAAGGGTTAAAATAATGCAATTTTTTATTCAAGGAGCATCATACAAGTGATATTACTAATACGGGTAGTATGAAGGCTTCACTACTTCATCATTGATAAACATAAGCGTTACCTTCACTCCACTCTTTACCCTCGTAGCGCACTTACAGCGTAGCACTCGTGGTGTAGCACTTGCAGCGTAGCAATTCTAACGTAGCACTTGCAGCGTAGCATTTCCAGCGTAGCACTTGCAGCGTAGCATTTCTAGCGTAGCACTTGCAGCGTAGCACGCATACTCATAATACGAGTTACGACTAACATGATGTCGGTCGCGCAGTGCAATAGAAGTTGAAAACTTCATTTACATGGTGCAAGTGGACTGCAGTTGGTGAACTCTGAAAGTGCAAACAGCATAAAATGATCAGATTATGTGTTAATATTGTAAATAAACGAAATAACTTCTATACCAGTGTGAAAAGTCTAATAATTTCAGAATAAAATTATAGCTATCTAGTTCGGAGACAGAATTATCACTATCCAAAAATGACTTTTCCTGCCCCAATAAGTGTCTTTGTCAAAAGCTGGCTTTGAAAGGGCGATCCCTTGAAGGCCGACTGCCCTCAAGAATGGGGTAAAACAAACGATAAGTAACACAAAGCCGTGGTTACCCCTACCCCACCCCTCTGGTGATCATCTGGATCAGATAAGACCTGCTTGTGGACTTTGTTTAGAAGACACTGAGGATAATTTGTCCGAAACAAATTGAAGTTTGTTTTTTTCAGGTAAATTTTATTGTTGAAACGGTGGGGTAATATTTTGAACGTATTCATACTTCTTGTTTATCGTGTGGTTAGTGCCTAACGTGGTGTCACAGTTTTTATGCTACCCACGGGCCTCTTTACATGCCGTCGTGTAATATCTCTCAGACAAGCTGGTTTCCTCACGCTGTTTTTCTTCACCGAAGCAAGGACGTTCTGAAGACGTTTAATACTATCTTAAACATAAATGTTGAGAGTTACAAAAGGATTTCGAAAGATTTAAGTCGGGGGGTGGCCAGCGGGAATAATCCCGCGAAACTTGATAACATTTTAAAAATATGATTCTGAACTGATTGTTTAATTAGCTTCATAGACGGCAAGTTTATCCATTATAGTTTTAAATGAGCAATTGTGCTTGCAAAACCTTCATGCACAACTGACTTCGACAAAGGACACATGATACGCAACTGTAAGCCTGTCGGTTGGCTCATTTGCAAGCATGTCATTACCGGCAACACACGACGATAAGGTTGCTTTAGTGGGTTTATTAATTGTTATATAAAACAACTGAAGGCTGTTCTTACGACCTGTCACACACACTCGGTTATGCTTACGCTGTCGCACCGCGCAGGCAACACCAAGCGGAAAAATATCTATATCGATATTCTATAAGAGTTGCATGTACCTATAGGCCAGGATAACTGTACAGTTTTCTCTTACATACGTTCATACATGCCTGCACAGTTTGACTGCACATGCACAATCCATCCATCGACGGCCGGCTTTATAGGCAGATCGGAATGCCAAAGATATCCCAATTCCAACTGTCTTTCTTTTCTTTTTTTTTAAAGCTTTGCCCCTCATTAGGAATTTCTCCTGTATCGTGGGTGCGTTTACAAACATTTAAATGAACATACATAAACAGCTAGACTCGGAACAACTATCTGTAGGCCATACAAATATTTGTTCCTTGCGGGCATCGAACCCGCGACACGCAGCGCAGCAGTCGATCGCTCAGCTACTGCGCTAACTGTGTCGTCTGTGTCAACTTTATTATAATACTCTTTGATTACATGTAATTACGTCTCGGAAAATTCCCCAAGACTGTCTATACATAGGTTCCCATTTTCAATGTCACAGATAGACAGCTTTTTTCCATACAGATTCCAGACGCATGGCCTTAAGCTATAATTTAAGTAATTTGTAGTCTGCCGAGATGAGACGAGATGACGAAAGAGATACTATAATGTAACTGTTTGTATAAGTAACAATTTGTAGTCCCCACGTAATAATTAAACACTTTCATGACATTTCAGATACCGTACAGGGACTTCTGTACAAATTTTCATCGAGTATTTAACTACTTTGTGTGTCCTGTCAGTGAGTACATGAATTTAAAATTAATTGATGCCATTGATGATTTCATGGGTTTCACGGATGTCGGTTCGGCCACAAATTAATTTAAAAAAAATAATGAAATATCTTAACTTAGGACTACCTGCAGTATTGTCTCTCGCTATTCCTGTAGCCCATCCTAAAATTTACTTGAAAAGATTGCATTCAGCGAAAATAAAACATAGAATTACAAAATGGGCGGCAATTTGCAACCCTATGTGTATAATGTTTTATTTTATAAAAGTTACTCGTATGGTGTAAATAATAAACAATATTCTATTCTACCAGGCCCCTCAGAAAGTATTGCGAAAAAAAGTTTTTATATATGGGAGACTGGCCAGTTATTATGTTTTTCGAAAATATGATTATTTATAAGTAAAAATAAGTAAGTTCCAATTTCAAAATTTCCCTCCACATTTTTTGCGAGTTAATTCAAAGTATTGTGTCTCACTGAAATATGGATCTGCGCCGGGAACATTTTAGAGCTATGATTTTATACGATTTCAAGTGTCGCCTGAAACCGGATGAATCGTACGATAGACTTCAAATGGCATTCATGGATGAAGGCCCTTCCAAGGCAACCGTGTATCGTTGGTATAACGAATTCAAGCGCGGTCGACCAACTTTGGGGGATGACGAAAGAAGCGGTCGCCCTTTGACGGCTGTTACCGAAGAAAACGTGCTAGCAGTGAAAAATTTAATCCAAGACAATAGGCGAATTACATATCAGGAGATTCAACACATATTGAAGATTGGATCGGGAAGCGTTCACGAGATTCTACACAGCCATCTTCGCGTGAGGAGGATAGTATCACGCTGGGTGCCGCACAACCTCACCGATGCTCAGAAGCAGGCCCGGGTGGAATGGTGCCGTGATATGCTTAACAAATTTGAAGCAGGCTCGTCTCGGCGTGTTTACGACATCGTTACAGGTGATGAGTCCTGGATTTATCAATACGACCCAGAAACCAAGCGCCAGTCGACTGTTTGGGTGTTTCAAAATGAGCCAACGCCTACCAAAGTGAAGCGATCTAGAAGCGGGGGTAAGATTTTGATCGCTAGCTTTTTTAATTTGACTGGCCACTTGGTATCAATTCCCTTACGGGATCAAAGAAGCATTAATGCCGAATGGTATACTTCCAAATGTTTGCCAGAAGTTTTCTCTGTTATAAGCAACAAGCGACCAAACACAGGGCTCCGCGGGCTACTGCTCCACCACGACAATGCACCTGCGCACACCGCACTCAAAACGAGGGACTTCCTGGACAGCACGCCAGTCAAACTCCTGGGTCACCCTCCTTACAGCCCTGATCTAGCACCGTGTGACTTCTTTTTATTCCCAAAAATAAAAAATCAGCTCAAAGGGATACAATTTTCGTCGCCGGAAGATGCGCTGGCTGGGTTCGAGCAGGCTGTAAACGAGGTGTCTGCGGCGGACTGGAAAAAGTGTTTTGAAAACTGGTTTAGGCGCATGAATCTTTGTATAGAGGCTGGTGGAAAGTACTTTGAAAAGATTTAATAAAAATATATGTACGTATAGAACAATTTTTTTTAGTTTCGCAAAACTTTCTGAGTGTCCCACGTATTCTTAACGATACTCATAAAACAAAAACCAATTAAGTATTTTCCTCCAGATTTAAAAATTACTATATTTAAAATGGCTGTCGATCTTTTTCTAGAATGAACTCGGACAGCTGCTCTCTTTGTGACCAATTTACGTAACTGTCATGAATGTCATAACAACCGGGTAAGGGATTGTATCAGGTGCCCGGGTAGCGACACCCGGTTAAATATTGACAGGTTGCGGCCCAGACACTTTCTATTTGAATATAATATTCTCGAGAATTATTCAGATCTAGTCGGAGTATTTTGAGTATTTACTTACGAAGTTGGTAACTGTACCAAAACCTAGTTCTTCGTATTTCATTCATTAATGAACAATTTACATTGTGTTAAATAAACAACAATTACATACAAATACAAATAACTATAAATTATTAGTTAACATTCCAAGAAATTCAAATATAGTGAGAAACACTTTCAAATATAATGTCGAACATTTTTAATTGTAATGTCAAAAGATTTCTCGATTACATAACATCAGTTGACTTTAAAATGTAATTCATTAACTATTGGTTGACACTAATTCCGATATTTAATAGACATTTTTCTAATAAAAAGGCTTTTAATTTTGCTTTAAACAATTGGGAGAATTACAAATCAGGGCAGTCTCAGAAGGTAACATAATTAAATATCTTTACAGCATGGTACTTCTAGCAATGTTCTATAGTACTTAGTGCATACATAATTTGTCCTAGCACAGGTTTTTATCATACTTAAAAAGAGGCCTGCCTCTATGAAAGATTATAAATGTAGAAGTTTGTATAGTTAACTGAAATATTTTTATTTATCCTACTAATATTATAAACGCGAAAGTTTGTAAGAATGTATGTTTGTTACTCTTTCACGCAAAAACTACTGAATGGATTTTGATGAAATTTTGTATGTAGATAGCTTATACCCTGGATTAACACATAGGCTATTTTTTGTGTCGGTCTGCGCGTGTAAAACTGCGGAGCGCTGCTAGTTAATAATATTATATAAGTTACAAGTAGGAAGAATTGGAGACTAACGGTGTAGACGTACCGTAGATTATTTAACCAGAGTACACTCTGGTTAAATTTTATTTTAAATATATGAAAAGGATCATTCATCAACAAGTATTTTCAAGTAAAAATGTGTCTTATTATGTCCCCAACAAAACGGTCAAAGTTAAAATGGCAGATATTATTAGGTACGTATTAATCAGGCAAGATAATATTCCTGCCTATACTTTTGACTGAATTCCCTCAGTGATTCAGAACAGCCCCTTTGTGGTCTCTTGCAAGGGCATTTTCGCCGTTCAAACTTTCGTTTTTCATAGCCTATACTGTGCAAATGCTTATCCTTCCAAAGTTCTCTATTTATATGCAATGTTTGTCAGACATGATCAGATCGTTAAAACTATAAAAACAAAAAAAACTTCTATCTACCAAAAACTGTCGCAAAGATCTTTAAGTTACGTGAAAAAGACATGACTAACCAGTTCCACAGCCTAGTGTAAACTTCCCGGGGACCAATTTGTCAGCAAACTCGCGAGAGTACCCTGAGGCAACGCTACACACTGACATGTTTGGACGGAGCCGGAGCCGTGAGCTCAAAGGACAGTGCACATTAGGTTTACGGAACTATGTTAAAAGTGAGAGATCTGCTGGCCTACCACGACGTCTTTAAGCAGTATTGTTTTACTCTTATTCCAGTGTGGGAAAGAGACGGACTTATACAGGATGTCTAGCGCCATTCTTTCCCACACTGGAAAAGGAGTAAAACAATAATGTTTTAAGACGTCATAGTAGGCCACCTGGTCGGGGCTTCGGAGAATTTTGTGCTGTATTTGTTTGGGTTTTGGTATAAGACTTTGTGTATAGGATATCTGACATGTTCAGTTTCCGATATAGAGTTATAATAAGTATAAGAGAAACCTTCTGGAAAAAAATCTCTGAATAATGGAGAAAAAAAAAAAAGTTGGCCGTCACGGAACGCCCGGCAGATGTGCAACATCCATGTAAATATTAGAATTCATTATTTATTTCATAAAAGGAACCTAACTATGTACATTACAACGATTAGCAAACTAATAAATTCAATAACTAAAATAAACTATAAAAGGGCGTCAAAAAACTCCTCGTCAACGCTGTCAGCTGGTAGTGTACCATCATCATCATCATCATTTCAGCCGAAAGACGTCCACTGCTAAACATAAGCGTTCTCCAAGAGTCGCCACATTGACCTCGCATCCAGCAGATCCCCGCAACCTTCACCAGGTCATCGGTCCACCTAGTGGGAGGCCTTCCAACGCATCGTCTTCCGGTTTGCGGTCGCCATTCTAGAACTTTTCGCCCCATAGGCCATCCGTTCTGGGAGCAAAGTGCTGCCCGCTGACACTTAAGTTTGGCAATTCTTCGGGTTATGTCGGTAACCTTGGTTCTCTTGCGGATGTCCTCATTTCTGATTTGATCACGCAAGGAAACTCCGAGCATATATATAGCCCTCTCCATTGCCCTTTGGGTGACTTTAAATGCCTTCTAATGAGGCCCATTGTGAGCCACCACGTTTCGGTCCCGTATGTAATCACTGCCAACACACACTGGTCATAGACTTTCGTCTTAAGACACTGCGGTAATTTGGACGAGAAGATACCACGCAACTGCCCGAACGCTGCCCAGCCGAGTCGGATTCGTCACATTATAAAATTTTGTGTAATTCACACACAAAATTTATTGAGTTAGGATATTTGTATTGTAATGCTACACAATGTCAATAAATATCAAATTAATATTTTTGTCAATAAATATCAAATTAATATTTTTTTATCGATATCTATCTATCAAATCTGCATCCAACCTAACTACATCAAATAATGAGTGAGAGAGAGAGTGGAATTTTCAAAAACAAAAAAAGATCAATAAACTGTCCAAAATAAACTTTATTTGAATGGGAAAAAGTTAAGTAAGACAAATAAGGGGGCGTCACACCATTTCCCGTCTCGGCATACGAGTCGGTTTTATTGAAAGGCGCGCATATAGATGTTTTACATTTAAACACGTAAAAATCTTTACGATTTAATTTCGAAAAATGTTAAATATAATGATTCCATGTGCCAAATCGCTGTCATCTTACCTTTACAACTCCGCGCTCACATTGATCAAAAGTATAGATTAAACAGACCTACGAAGTAATAGCTGGATTATAATAGCTAGTGCATTAACGCAAAATTACTAAATAATTATTAAAGGCATCAATAATGCTGTCAGTCCGGCTGTCGCTATCCATCAAAGGGACTTAGCGGTCATCATTAGAAAGTGGGAGTAAAGGTCGGTCGACACCTACGCGTTAAGGCTCCGACACACAGGCGCGGTTTCGCTGAGCTCGTGATACAACTCTTACGGTTTCTGTAAACGTACATATTTAATTGAATCGGTTGTGAAACTCGCAGCTACATAACGACAGCCGGTCGGTTCGACTCGGTTAAGCCGCGCTTGCTTATGTTGGTGCAAATGGTCCGAAAGTCTGACAACCAGTCTTACCAAGGTGTATCATATTACCCAGTACTAAATGGGTTGTGGAGGTCGGGTAGGCAGTCGCTCCATGTAAAATACTGGTATTCAGTTGCATCCGTTTAGACTGGAAGCCGACCCTAACGTTTTTGGGAAAAGGCTAGGAAGACGATGGTGGTTATTAAACTTGGGCTGTCCTATTAGTATTGGATTGTTTTTTTTTTTGTTATTGTATTGATTAACCTTTTAGAAAACGGGTGTGATGTGAAAAACTCCGCGTCTGTAAACCCTGAAGGGATAAACAGAAGCGTAGGTGCACCGGAATTTCACGAGTTATGCTATGGCGCATGTAATAGAGGCGACGGTTGGAGTATACGTAACGGGGCACTGAGGAAAAAAGTCTTTTTTTTTTTGGTTAATTGTTTATTTTCTCGATTCTATCGTATAGAACACCTTAAAATAAGGCGAAAAGCATCTGGATGATTTTTGTTTCAGACCAACCGTCCGGCCCGCCCCTTCGTGGTTATTTTTTTTTTAAACCACCCAGAAATAGGAGCCCCGGTCTTTTTTTCATAGTGCCCCGTTTCGTATCCACTGACCGAGGCGATCCTTTTATCATAAACCGGGCAATAATCCTGACTGCGGGGTGCTACTAAATTATGATGAAACACTCCATAACTCTTTTCGCGACCTAGAAATCAAACCAAAGTATTTTAAATAAACCTGTCGTAAGACTGCAAGGCAGGTGTTGTTCTTTATTCATAGTGTCGCATCGCGTCAGTGCGTTCCAGCCTTAAGTAACGTGTTTAATTGATATGCGATATTGCGATAGGATTATGTAGGCGGATAAACTTGCTTGCCTCAGAGAAGCCACTAAAGAAATAATTAGTAATACTGAAACTTAATTCCAGAGTAAGTGGGTGGGAATAGTGAGGGTAAGGCCTGAAACCTCATTTTCATTGATGAAAATTTCTGGCTAGGCAATTGTACAGTTTACCTGGAATCTTCACTCGGGCCTGTCTTAACTAGTAAATAGGTAAGAATAACAACAGCGTTAGATTTCTGATATGAAAATATTGAGCTTAAAAGCGTAGACGCGTAACCGTCATGCAAAAAGTTAGGAACAACAGCCAAACTATGTTTTATACATATCGCAAAAGCAATACTGAACAATAAGTAAAGAGCAGTGGTGGCCTAATGGTGCAGCTCCGACTTACGACCAGTAAGCCGTGGATTCGAACCCAGGCAGGCGCATTACTTTGTGTAATTTATTTCATCACCTCTGTCCTCAAAAACGGTAAAGGAAAACATCGTGAGGAAACCAGCATGTTCTAGAACTAAAAATTCGAAGACATGTGACATCTAACCCGCACTGGGCCCGCGTGGTGGATTACAGCCCACTCCCGCTCATTGAGAGGAAGCCTGTGTCCCAGCAGTGGGAACATTAAAGGCTGATGATGAACCTTAAAATAACTATTATGTAGGTACCTAGGCACAATTTACAGTAACTTCGCTCGAAAGACTAAAAACGGACAGCGTCATTCACAGGATGCTCAAAGCAAAGCTATTCATAACTACCCACAAAGGAAAAGTTGTTAAATTCACTCAAAACATCCATTAATGAAACTCAGACTTTACTTAAATCCTTTGACCTGTCTGCTTGCCTCAGGTAACATTTTCTTTGTGAAGTTTTGGACAATTTTCTTTTAGATTTCTGGCGTAATTAAATGATGTTTCCAGTTTTCGGGCAAAAACTTGTAAGATGAAGTAATGTTATGTAGTTATGTGCCTGTTGTTGCCACTAGCATTGAACTGGCAAAACTCTATTGTTTTTTCTGCACCTAAATTGTGTAACATTCAACCATAAGGATTTTGAAGATACCATTAACACTGAAAACAGGATATTTACCATGTTTACTATTTGTTTTGAGTTCCTGATATTTCAGCGCTCTTGCAAGCATCATGATCACAGATAAACTGAAGTTATTGCGGGTGGGTGTTTATGAGCAGACAAATCGGTCTACCCTCTTCCTTGTACGTTTGATTAGATTTCCCATCCATTGCTGTAAAAAACTCAAAACATTTATTTCAATTAGACCATTACAGGCACTTTTGAAAGTCATAAAACAAAAAAAAACGCGAAGCTACAGTCCCAGTCACAAGACATAATAACTTGTGAAAGTACTGTAGTTGCCCATAATTCCAAAGCGTAGATCTCTATGGAGAAGAATGGGCAAGAAACTCCATGGACGCTCTTTTAAATCAAAATATGTTACAAAATCTTGGTTACATCATTCGTGTTGAGAATTAATGTGTTGAGAGTTATTGTATAATGTTTGTAAATTCGTCTAGTTGCCAATGCAATGCATTTTGCTAAATTGTCAACATTAAAGGATTACGATGGAACCCGGGTTTGGCAATCACCACGCGGGTTCAAAAATATTAATACCTAAGCATTTGTAAGTATGGCAGATAAGAAGCACCAAATAATTGATTTTCCAGTTTGCATAGCCAACATCTCCAAAAATAGTAGCCCGGTCTAAAGAAAATCGATATCCCCTTCATTTTTTCTCGTCACAGTACGGTACTCAAATTGTCTTTCTGTCAACTGAGCGTCTTTAGTCCCACCTGCGTCCCTGAAGCTAATCTACCTTCTCGAATACGTCTCATGGACGTATGTACTTACGACAGTGTGAACAAACGCTGTAAGATTTATGTTTTGTGCCGATTTTGTGAATCTACTGAAGTAGAAATATCCTTTGATCAATTTGTTTAAATGCAAAACTCTTTTATGAATATAAAACTCTTTAAATGCAAACTTTTTTATGGAAAGCAAGCTTCAATGGTTTATTAAACATTTTGATAAAATCTGAAAAACATTGAAAAATATCAAAGTTACAATTTTATTGAGTATTGAAACCTTAGAATCACGAAACAAACAAAGTTTAAATAAAATTAGTGTGATCATCAAATTGTATAATTTACTTACGCAGCTGTTTTCAAATAATTATAACCTAAAATCAAGTTGTCCCCAAATTCAGAAGAAATATTAAGGAAAATTCTCAAGCAGGAAGATATTAACAAATGTCATAGACGCCAATCTAGCCTGTACGAAATGCTGAATGGCATAAAATATTGAGGAGAATCGTATTAGAGCGAATTTCCCCGTAGTGATGCGAAAATCCCGAAATTATAGGAATGATTAAAAATTAAGATCGGGACCCGGGATTTTCTCTCGACCCGAAATGGAGCTTTGATGTTTCGTTTATTGTTTATTTGATAAATTGCTTTTTGATAGAAATTAATGTAATGTTCACTGATTTCATAAATTAATTATCATTCCATTTAATGTAAATTTGCGAACGGTTACATTAATTATTTTGCTATTTATCAAGTGTTTAGATTCTTAGTTTTTTAAGGTTTCGTACCTGAAAAGCAAAAGGAAGCCTTATTGAATCATTTTGTCGTCCGTCTGTCTGCCAATACCGTTTTTCTCAGGAACGCGCAGAGGTCTACAGATTAACCAAGGGGTTAGCTTTTATACAGTAACTGGGTTGACAATGCTTCCTGAAAAAAAAAAGGTGTTCAATTAGTTCCGGTTTAAGTAACCGACAGCAACAAGTTGAGAAAAGGCGCCTCGTTTTTGATAAATAAATGGTTTCAAAATACCCCTAACGAACAAAAATACCGCTTACATCCTGTATAATGTAATGTTGAGAACAATTTTTTTTACAATAGAAGTATTACATGGGATAACTGATGAAATGACAATGTTCTAGTTTTAGCTCTTCCTGAAAATACAGGGGTGGTTTTATATGTTTTGTCATTTTAAATAACAGCTGCAGCAATTAAAAATAGCAATAGAAATGTATTAAAAAAAACCGGCCAAGTGCGAGTCAAACTCGCGCACGAAAGGTTCCTTACCTAACTACCTACTCCTCCTACTTATAATTATTTATAAAACCCAGCAAAAAAAAAACAGTTTTTGGAATGGGAGCCCCCTTAAATACATATTTTATTCTGTTTTAATATTTGTTGATAACAACAAAGACTAAAACACCCTGATTATGTATTTCTGTTGCCGCTATAATCTCTGTTCTCTGTTCTGTTGTAGAAATTTCATCTGGCTAACTATCACGGTCCATGAGCCTGGTGACAGACAGCAGCAGACAGCGAAGTCTCAGTAATAGGGTCCCTTTTGACTCTTTGGGTACGGGACCCTAAAGAATCATCGAACCTTTGTTTCCAATTTTAATTCAACATCTACGAAATGAATAAAGTTATTTAATAAAGCCTCCGTATGGTCACTGAATGCCACGGATCCGGATATAGTCATATTAGCAAGTTAAGGGACGGATACTCGGGTATTCCCGGAATATTCCCGGGAAAGATCGGGTGGACTCAATCAAGCGGGGATTTATATTGCATTTCATTGCAACTGGGTAAGCATACAATGGTTACACGCGTTCTACAACCGAATGGAAGGAGATTGAATGTCGTATATTAAATTGTATCTTGGTTGGTTTATTTGATAAGGGATCTTAATGGGTTGGTGTTTTGGGTTCAAAATTGGTTGCCATATGGCCAGATGTGTTCATGTCAAATATTTTCTTGCGTATCTTACTCTCTTTTGCGCACATATTTTTCTTACTATTTTGACGATTTCTAAGAACAATGGCAAGTTTTACTTGGAATTTAGCTGCAAAAAACATAGAGCAATAGAGAGTGTGTAGGTAGCCTGGAATTTAGCCAAGTAGGTGCTGTTAAATACTGACTTTGTGACAACTGAAGAAAGAAACACAATATTCAAATAGAAAACGTTATAAAATACATTGGAGCATATCGATGATGACGTCATATTATGATTCTATTGTTAAAGAATTATTACTACTGTGTACAGCTCAGGGCTACTACTGAGAAATAATTAATTAATGGAAAACCGATGCAGCTTCATTAATTAATATTGTATATTTTACGGCCATGGTTTCTTTACACGCAGCCCCTATTGGTTTTGCCGAATGCATATTAAATATTAGTTCTCCAGATGGGAATACTCTTTGCATGGCTAGGTATTCCGGGAATGTTTTATAGAAATATATGTTGCTGTACAACGAATGAGGCCAATCAATAGGGAATATAGTTACCACGTTACAAATGTACTAGCATTTTCAGTGGGTCAATGAACTGGTTTGTAGGTTGACGAACTTGTATGAACTGTTGTCTATTTTCTGTACGATATGGACATTCGGGTATTGATTGAATACCATTGAATTTGAAATTGAAATGATGCTTCAATATTATTAAAGTATCATTATCACACACTTCGAGATTGGATTTTTTGTAAGAAGCAATGGCAAGATTATATTGTTTAAAATCTAAAATTTAAATTAGAGTGAACTAACTGCTCTGTTTGGTGTCGGACGTAAAGAATAGAACCATCCCATATCTTCCCGTGGGTGTCGTAAGAGGCGACTAATGGGACTTGCCAGAGAATGGGCAGCAGCGTTCTCTGTGCTTTTGTAACAACCGTACTGCGATCGCCAACCCGCCTGCCAAGCGTGGCGATTATGGCAAAACCCCCCAAAATGTCAATGCGACACTTGTGGGAGGCCTATGTCCAGCAGTGGACGTCTTTCGGCTGAAATAAAGATGCATCACCATCATCATTCATCATTACAGCCCAAAAGACGTCCACTGCTGGACTTGGGCCTCCCCAAGAGTCGCCTCATTGACGTTTTGGGGGGTTTTGCCATATCGCCACGCTTGGTAGGCGGGTTGGCGATCGCAGTACGTTTGTTACAAAAGCACAGAGAACGCTGCTGCCCGTTCTCTGGCAAATCCCTTAGTCGCCTCTTACGACACCCACGGGAAGATTTGGGATGGTGCTATTCTTTACGTCCGACACCACACAGAATCGAAATAAAGAATGATGATGATGAACTGCTCAAAAAGTCGTTGATATTACGATAAGATGAAAATGTTTGTGGAACTTCATTTTCTTAATCAACAAATAACTATTGAAAACAAAACTCATTTAAAAAAACTAAAAACCTGACTGCCGTGGATAATAACTGAAAATCCTCTAAGCTCTAACTGAGATAACACTCTAAGCTCGTCTTCGTACAAAGCTGTTCTTGTATCAGTGTACCAATGTCTCTGTAATCTATGAGTACAATAACAAATACTGATAGAAGACTACATAATAACACGGAAAAAACACTTTCACAAGAGTTTACAATAAAAACAAATTATAAAGTAGAACTCTCAGTACCTACAGGCAATTTACTTCATATTCAGCTTCCACGAGAGAGAATTTATGAGCTAAGCAGAATCTAACCTTTGAAGCGAAACGTGCCAATTGTTTGCTTCCAAGCGTAGAGATCAACAATAAGGGTGATTGCAGTATTCCGGGACGCATATTCAAGACTTCTGAATGTCAGATTAAAATCAGGGGAAATTAATAAATAGTTAAATAAATTGCATAGTTCACCACGAAGTTAAGTAAAAAAAGCAACTTTACAGGAGAGTGAAAAAACTGCATAATTATACCTAGGTAAGGATACAATACCATTTTATGATGTTGTTGGGGCTCCCACGTTACTGTAGCGTATCAGGAATGTTTGCAGAAGCACGTACTGACGGTTTCAGTACCATCTTACGTAAGATTGCTTCTATGATGCGCAGGGTACGTGGGAGCTGCAATGTCATTCTGAAGGTCATTAGTGAAAAGCCGTGCTGCACCATTATGTACGTGTACGTATTAGGTACGTGTACATGAACATATATACCCGATGCGTCAGGTGAGTGCAGCAGATATATGTTTTTTTTTTTCGGTTTGTTACTAACATAGTTTATAAGTAGTGTGTATTACTAACATTATATGGATCAAGGTCTGAAATAAAGTACTTTTTTATGATTTGTGTTCTCTTCACATTATATAGAGACGTTGCTTATTTCTATGATGGGCTATAACAACGCGTTATCCGATTATCCAGCAAACGGTTTAATCAAAATGCCAAAACCGCATAAAATTGACTTACGAGGTGTCTTATAGCTTCAACGACCCTATGCCAATTTTGCCTAGTCAGGCCCTGATCACAGCCTCGGGCATTGCGACGTGCGTCGGCGATACATGTGCTCCACTATTCTCCTCTGCAAATTACGTATAGATTACACGAGACACGCTGTAAACAATTACCGTCATTTGTTTTATCCACCGACACTCACTAAAAACGTATGTCGCTTGAGCGTTTAGGTCGTCGCGTCGGTAGAAGTTAAAGTCATTTCATGCAACTGTCAGAAGTTGACGTCACTCACTTGACTTTATTCTACTCAAATATGGATAAGTTGGTTTTTGCTCATCAATTCTTTTCTCAACATGTCAAAGAGTCACACACATAATTGAGTCCATATTTCAGGTTCGTTCACACCTAATTCCCTTGTATATGGTACGTATTAAAACCAAGCTTATTGCAGTCAACAGCTGGACGTTGGCCAAGCTGCAGTTGTGTCAGTAAACATGATTTATGAACCGTTGGACGTTTGCGCCGATATCATCGTTACTTTACTTGTCAACACGGGCTCAATAGCTGCTAGGCTGATGCATCACTAGAAGGTGTTTCACAATAAGCATTTTTGCGACTATCAATACTTTGGCAACCCATACTTGACGACCCGTGTGGTGGATTACACCACCCAACCCCCTCTCCCGAAATGAGGCCTGCGTCAGTGGGAATATTATAAGCCGCTGAATTACGCCTTTCTTGGATGACATCATCGTCATCTTCCTGCCTTTGTCCCATTCTGCTGCTTGGGGTTGGTGCAACACGTTTTCTTCTTCAATTATCCATTGTCAGACATCACGGCATCATTTACTCCTTTCCCTTTCATATCATTCCTCACGCAATCCATCCATGCTTTCACTGGCCTGTCTCTCCATCCGTCAACATTCATACCAGTCAGGATAAAAATGGTTGATAAATCAGGAAGTGGTCCATGTTCACCGGTAATGGAGTCCTGTAATACTAGAGTCAACGCAATTGCAATGCCATCCAGAGCCCCATTCCTACTAATACCATTCGATACTGATCATCATCACATCAATGGATAAACGTCTTCGATTGGACAGTACCCCCAGGCGCCTACAAGTCCTGTGCTTTCCGAATGTTGTATTTTAGCAGAAAAATTATCAAGCAGTAAATATTATCGTTATACAAGGTGTTGTTTTGCATCCTCGTCAAAATTCAGGATGTTGTCACAAAAGACATAAATAATCCTGAATATAAATTACGGTACCTAGTAAATTATTAAAAACACTGCGTTTTTTTGTTGTTTAAATTTGTCAATATTTCAGAATAACCCCCTTAACGTGGTGTAGGGATTATGAAATTATCGAAAAAACGTTTGAGGTTTTTTATTTGTGTGTAAGCGACGGTATAAGGCGGGGATCAGACGGCCCGTGTTTAAAACACGGATGGTTCACAGTTACCGATTTCAGTAAATAAATAAAAAAAAGAAAATTACCTACTCATTTTATTATTGATTCGGGGCGAGAATCATTAGCATAGTTACCTCCTAGAATTTGACGAGGTTGCAAAACAACA
This sequence comes from Cerastis rubricosa, assembly GCA_949152445.1. NCBI lineage: Eukaryota > Metazoa > Arthropoda > Insecta > Lepidoptera > Noctuidae > Cerastis > Cerastis rubricosa. Next base: position 21,758,552 of record OX424526.1, on the reverse strand, counting down.
CCTTGTATATTATTTGTAAATGTTTTATTACCATTTGTTTGTTATTTGCTATGTTTTCTCTCTGCATCACCCTAAGGTAGACTGGCAGAAAATGCCCAAGGCATTAAGTCCACCTTTGTACAGTGTTTTTTTATACTTGTGCATAAAGTTTTAATAAAAAAATAATAAAAATAAATAACAGTAGATCACTGCATTATCAAACGTTTTCCATTGTGGTCGAATTGTGGTGAAGAAGTTAATTCAAAAATCATTGAACTCCAAACCGATATTGATATAAGGCTACTAAGAGTTTAAACCTCGCTCAAGCAAAACCTCAAGCGGGATTATGTTGGATTTACGAAACCGATAATTTGTTGCGCCAGCGGAATCCAAAAGTTCGGACCTTTAAGGATGGAACTCAGTCCAAGTAACAAGGAATCCTTTGAACTGACTACGCCGAGTAAATAATGCATAACTTGCCCGGAAATGTTTCAAATTGTATGAAGATATTTTCTCTTTTGCTGTAGTAGAGTTATTCTGTTTTTTGTTAGTTTTTATAAAGATTGGAGGATCTTCTTGAGTGGTGGAGCGGAGATTTAAAAGTGTTGTTTGTTCTTTTCAGAGTAACATAAATCTAGGACAGTCATCATTTTCTGTCTAGCCTTTTCCCAACTATGTTGGTGTCGGATTCTAATCTAACCGGTTGTAGCTGAATACCAGTATTTTATATGGAGCAATATTGTCTATCTGACCCCCACAACCCAGTTAGTATTAGGTAATACATATAATAGGTCTTGGTAAGACTGGATGTCAGACTTTCGCTTCACTGAATTCCTGTAACGACTGTCAAAGATCTGCAAGTAACAGCCGGTATCAACGGCTTACGGGCTTTCTTATGCACGGAGGAAACTCGGTATGGAATTGGTGGTCACCCATCTACATAACAACCTAGGCAAGCGCTGCTCTGAAGATTGATCCGAGTGGCTGTTATTATGTAGCCATGAGCTCCTCTAAATCTTAGACAGAAATTTCACAAATAAATAAATCTGACAGCAGCGAACCAACAGAAAACTGATTTTAACTGGAATAAAAATTACTGTTTTGACCCATTTCTGTAACTCGTGAATTTATTATGTACGTAGGAGTATGAAATTCTATTTTATCATTATGTACATACGAGAGAACATAAGGAAACAATATAACTTAATTAGAGTACAAAAACACTGCTTATTTCGAATATTTCAAAAGAATTTTCTAGCAGCATACCTGCGAAAGGAACAATGGAAAAAAATATGGAGAAAGTAGTGTGGTAGCTATGTATTATTGTAACGAATATAAACCTTAATTTGATATTGACAGTGATATACAATTAGAGAACTTGAGGGTACAGCTAGCGCAGTGGCTGAGCGATTAAATGCTACGCTGCGTGTCGCAGGTTCGATTCCCGCACGGAACAAATATTTGTATGGCCTACAAGCACTTATTCCGGGTCTGGCTCTTTGTGTATGTGAGTTTAAATGTTTGTAAATACATCCACGATACAGGAGAAATCCCTAATGTGGGGCAAATTTAAAAAGAGGTAACGAAACAGTAAAAAGACTGTAAAAAAATTAAGAACTTTCCTAATTTGATCCAAAATACTTTGTGCATAGAAATTGGTCTCCTTTAATATAACACAGCTTGGGTTTTCTTCATTGTAAAAAGTTTTATGTTACTCCATTTTACAGCATTCTTGATTACGTACAAAACAAACTGCATTCAACAAATGAAAACGGACGGAACCGACACGTTCCCACATAGTAACACAAAGTTCCATTTATAGCAAAACACCTACGCTTACTACTGACCCATTTCTTTAAGAAATTGCGGGAAATAAGGTCCATTCTGCTTTGAAGGCTTCCTGGGATACAATGTAATTGTGTGGTACAGGAATCTTTACAAAGTCCTTGTATGATTATTTGCCACCAACGGCAACGTTCTACACAAGGAATGCAACCGTTCAACTATTGTTAGGTATGTTGTTCAGATTTCAGATGGCTCAGGCGCAAAACGTCTCTTTCGCAAAATGTCTACTGTTAGTAAAATGTCTTTTTCTTATAATGTCGCTTTCGCAGAATGAATCCTTCTCCAAAGGTCGCTTTCGCACAATACCTCTTTCGTAGAATATCTCTTTCGCAAAATGTCGTGTTCTTTGTGCTATTGGTGTATGTGTTATGCGACGATTCCAAGAGTATTTGAGTGAAAGAGAAACAAACATTCAAACATCCTCATAAAAGATTTCCAATTTATAATATAGCGATAATAATAACACTTTAAAAAAACAAAGAGTAAAATACGAAGACATTAAAATAACCCACCAAAAGTACTAGGCTAGCATAACTTTAAGGTAGTATGTATATTAAGAGTTCTGGGTAGGTAAGTAGAGCTTAGAACGACATCATCCGACGAACTCTTTTCACCTTCAGCGAATGTAAAAAGAAAATAAAAACAGCTGCACGAGGCGATCTTCAAGGATAAGCCGTGCTTACTGAGGTCAGTCCGTGGATAAGTGACAATAATTACATACCAAGTTTTCTCCGTGCCTAGAAAAGCACGTTAAGCAGTTGGTCCCAGCTGTCATTTGTGTAGATCTTTGACAGTTTACAAGTAGTCAGAAGCCGAAAGTCTGACATCCAGTCTTACAGAGGGGTTTCGTATTACCCAGTCACTGGGTTGTAGAGCTCAGATAGGCAGTCGCTTCATGTAAAATAGTGATACTCAACTGCACCCGGATAGACTGGAGCCGACCCCAACAAAGTTTGGGAAAAGGCTAGGCAGAGGTTAGTATTTAATTATTGTAACTTGTAAATACAAGTTAATTATACCATGATTTTTTTCTATGTATTTCTTACTACTCTATACCTGCTGACAGTTTGTGTGTCACAGTCACGCGCCAAACCATTCCGTTCTTCATAATTTGATGACTTCATGGATGGAGAAACTCAATTTCCAATAATAATAAACTACAAATCTTTGATGTTGCAAAATCTATGGAAACGTTCTCAACAGTAACAACATCATCAATTGTGAAACAATATATTTACTAGCATACAAAGTACTAGGAGTACAGCAGACAGGAAGAGAGTAAGCAACGTTAAACAGATGGCGCTGGGGTCGTTAGCGCCACAAACATACTGGGTTTATTGTCTAGACTTCATTGTTAGGCATTCTGTTTAACGGGCTGGGTATTTATAACCCTGCAGTTCTTAGGGAAATAAGCATCCGGATGAGATACAGATTTGTAATCATCGCCTTCTCAACAACAAGAATTGATAGCTTTAGAGTTTTGATATTCAGAGAGCTATACCATATCGTTCTGGTGAGACCAGATGAATGCAGATTACCTGTGTTTAAAAATCCTTGTCAAGCAGGTTTTATAGGTATAAAACCTGCTTGACATATATGCTGACTTTGATAGTGACTACTACTTAACAACTAATATTATAAAACTGAAGAGTTTTTAAAGAGCGTTTACACCTCACGGGATTTCATACAAACTTTCAAGTCCTTATTTTCCGAAATGTCTGGTTCCGATTTTAATGAAACTTAAAACGCAAAAGCAGGATACATAGGTCTAAAAAGTTACTAAAAAACATTTTTATAATATAACCGATTTCATAGTAGCTCACTTAGTGAACCAGAAACCAAAAAATGCCGTCAACCTTCACACGACTTGTTTCTGATTCTATTTTTCTACAAAGAAAATAACTGAAAACAGAATTAAAAAAAAGAAACTGTTTATCCGAATAGCAAAAGTGGCAAAATGTTTGTCTTTCATTAACAAACAGTGTGAATTTATCGGTCGTTTCAATAAAACGAGCTCTATTGCCGAAACTTTTGCTTTATTTTACGGCAAAACAGCCATTTTCATTTAAATATTCTGAAATGTATTGCGCCCTTATTCGGATATTAAGTACTGTAGGGTTTCCAGAAATGTTGTTACACTTTAGGATTTTAGTATCACATTTATTAATTAGAAGAAAGGCTGCGTTCTCTTATCGAAAAAGATTTTTATTTTACCCTCAAAAATTCTTGTCAAAAAACCATTTTACATTGCAACTAGAAGTTATTAAGGACCATCATGTCGTCAACATAGACCGAAAAGAAAAAATACGCATTAAAAGAGCTAACTCATGAACTACTCAAGAAAAGTTTAATATGGGTACGCACGGGCTTTGGACAGCAGCGGTGGCCCAGTGCTGGTAGCCCCGACTTACGAGCAGTAAGTTGTGGGTTCGAACCCAGGCAGGCGCATTACTTTGCGTAATTTATTTCATCACCGCTGCCCTCAAAAACGGTGAAGGATTACATCGTGAGGAAACCGGCATGTCCTAGAACTAAACATTCGAAGACATGTGACATCTACCAACCCACCACTGGGCCCGCATGGAGGATTACAGCCCACTCCCTCTCATAGAGAGGAGGCCCGTGTCCCAACAGTGGGAACATTATAGGCTGATTACGATGATGATGCACGGGCTTCCTACCTAAACCTGCTACCAAATATAAAAAGAATCACTTAAATCGACCAAGTAAACACGGCTAAATCGGAAATAAAAGAAAAAAGAACATAAAAGAATGATGCTGGTGGCATTTACAACCTCCCCCTTTTTTAGAAGTCGGTTAAAATGTACGAAAATTATGTAGGAGGGTTTTTGCATTGCGGTACGGCTCGCCCAAAGGTGGGTCAGCATAATAGGCATTCCTAAAAAACCTGTATGGTTAGGTTAGGAGTTCAGGACACGTCCATAAAATTATGAAAATTAGGGGAATCTACTCCGTACATGTTCCGCTTACTAAATTAAATTTATGTCTCGCTTATTATTCCGACGTTTAGGACTGGATTACAAAAAATATTTGTAAGTACGTTTATATGCTTAATAATGAAGATTTCTATGAGAAGTACTCTTGTAGAATACTAAGTAGGCGGATTTGCTAGATTGGTTTGATTTGATTGATCTAAGGTGATTGCTTGTGTAATTCTCTGGCAAATAAACTTTCACGAGATGACAAACCTTCATCTGCCTATCCTTTTCCCTTCTATGTTGGGGTTTGTTTCCAGTCTTACCAGATTCAGCTGAATACCAGTATTTTACATGGAGCAACTGCCTATCTAACCTCCACAACCCAGTTAGTACTGGGTAATACAATAGCCTCTGCTAATGGTAATGGTTGTCAGACTTTCGGGGCACTGGCTACCTGTAAAGACTGTCAAAGATCTATAAATGACGTAAACCTACGGTTTAACGTGCTTTCCAAGGTACGGAGGAAACTCGGTATGTAATGGGTGATCCACGGACCAACCTAGGCAACCGTCGAGCCAAGCGGCTGTTATTATTTAGCCACGAGCTTCTGACGAGATGACAAACCAACTACCTATATCATCATCATCATCATTTCAGCCCAAAAGACGTCCACTGCTGGACATAGGCCTCTCTCAAGTGTCGCCACATTGACATTTTGGGGGGTTTTGCTATTATCGCCACGCTTGGCAGGCGGGTTGGCGATCGCAGTACGGTTGTTATATGTATACGTGAATATATAGAAGGTTTGAAAGCCCTCCACATCATTTAGTTAACGCTACCGTAAACACTTCATACATTAATGAATTAAAATTGACCGTAGTCTATTAAAAACTGCTCTGCAAGCTTTAATGGACATAGTCATTAAAATAAATTGATTCCATCGCCTGATATTAACATGGTGGCAAGCTCCGTGAAATGGAAATCGTGTAATGGACAAATTGTTTAATTGGTTGTCTTTGTAATGTGTAGTAATAGATTAATTAATTAATTAAGTGTGATTTCTCGATGTTTTGGTGTATCTGAAGACAGCAGTGGTAGACCACTGGTATGAGCCCTTTTTTTACGGATGGTAAATCATCAAATGACTCCTCCCGCTCTGGGCGGAGCGGAAGGCAGTGTCAGACTTGTACTGACTAAAACCCATCCATGTTCCTTCTTAGCCCTTTGTGTCTTTGTGGCCACGGTATCTTTCGAACAGTCCCGCAGCCCTGACAGGCATCGGCCCTCTCGGACCTTTTCCGATTTGCTGACATCTGCTTGAGGCGCGCGTGGAACACGAACACGCCGTCGACACGGCCTGTCGTCATAGGACATAGGACGGACGTTGCGCTAGCCCATTACTCACTGTCCACAGGCCCGCGCCTACGGTGGCCGGGGACACCGACGCCCGGGGCGTCTCTCGCGGACTGGTATCAGACCTGACTTACGACGAGTTGTTCGAACCCGGGGAGGCGCATTCCTTTGTGTAATTTATTGCAGCACCACTGTTCTCAAAACGGTGAAGGAAAACTGCCACTTCTTCTTTACAGGTACACTAGGAAGTGGCCAATGGCGGTTGTTTTGGGGGACTTGCTCTTGTAAATTTTGACGTTCAAAAAGTTTTGATTATCAGCCATAATTGAATAAATCACTTTTTTTTCTAGGACAAGCTTGTCTCAAAAAGACAAGCTTGTCCTAGAATTATAGAAGCAAAAAACTGAATAGATTACACAGTTACAGCTGTCATAAAAATGTAGTAGGTAAATAGTGTCCCAAAACGATACGAAGTCCTATCTACTAACTAAAACTAAGAAAAAACCTAAAATGTCTGTTAGTATTGCATTGAACAAGTTACTAAACATGTTTATTGAGAAAAAAAAATCAATGACCTATTACAATAAATTTTGGAAAGTTCAGATTCATATTCCTTTGGGCAAAACGTGCAATAAAAATACAAGACAACATGTTTGTTTGAGGAAACTATTGTTTCAACTTCCTATGGGGAATTGTCTCTAACTACTTGATTACTGACGATTTTTTGCGAGGCTCTTTCATATGACATATTCAACTGAAAGTCATAAATATGAATAGGAGAGATAAATATAAAAAAGTAAAGAACTAAAAAAAACTTAATCTTAGGGGTCTATCCGTTCAGGAGCTATGATGCCATAGGCAGACACACATTCACAGATACACCCTTTTTTGGCCGAGAGTTAAAAGTGGGTCGTAGTGCTTACCTACCTACATGTTTACAATTTCAAAAACTATTTTCTAAATTAAGTGGATATGATATGAGAAGAACAAAAAAATATGGATGGATTGAATGATGGTAATTATGGCTAGAAAGTAGGTGATTAATTACTAATTAATTATTTACTAAAAAAAATTATTAATTACTAATAATAAAGAAGTATGTAAGAAGAAGAAGCTCTGTATGGTGTCGGACGTAAATAATAGCACCATCCCATATCTTCCCGTGGGTGTCGTAAGAGGCGACTAAGGGATTTGCCAGAGAATGGGCAGCAGCGTTCTCTGTGCTTTTGTAACAACCGTACTGCGATCGCCAACCCTCCTGCCAAGCGCGGCAGAACCCCCCAAAATGTCAGTGTGGCGACACTTGGGGGAGGCCTGTGTCCAATAGTGGACGTCTTTTGGGCTGAAATGATGATGATGATGGTGTAAGAAGAAGATACGCTACGCGGACCTTTGAAGGGGATAAGGGCAAAAAAATGACGATGAAGATGAATTATAATCAGTAATTTAGAACCTGAACTAATAATAACTGGCTCCTCAAAATACGTAAGTATGTATCTAAGTAATTTCAAAATAATTATAGAAATACTTTCACTTGCCTATTCTTAAACATTCTAAATGAAGACAACAGTCCTTAGCCGAAAAAAGGAATAGCGATGTTATTGGAGCGCATCAGGAATGTTTGAAAACATGAAACACGTACGGAAGGTTTCAGTACCATAAAAAAAAAAAAAATTGTTACTGACTGACGACACGTTGGACTGTTATAAAACTTATCTGTGTATTTTGTATAGGTGTTTTGCATCCTCGCCAAAATTCAGGAGGTTGTCACCAAAGACATAAATAATCAATTAAAATTACGGTACGTATTTAATCTACACTAATATTATTAATAAACACTATTTTTTTTATTTATTAGGTCTACCAACAATTGTTTACATTATACTACAAACAAATATAAAACATGCATTTAAACTTTACACTGTGCAACAATTACTTAAAGGTAAACACCACATGAACAAGAAAAAAACAATAATATGTAATTATGTTAATTGTTAGCTACATATTGTACAAGTCAACTGAATAAAGTGAATATTAAAAGCATTATTTCTTGAAAAATTACGTAAACACAGTCCAAATTCGTTCACAATAAATCTGATAATCATTTCAGAAATTTACATTTTTGCATATTGAGAGAATCAAAGTGCAATAACATCACTACAACAATTCAAAACCCTACAAAACCTAGCACATGGAGAGTTAGATCCCAACACAGTTCTTCTCATTGGAGGACAACCTCGACGGAGCACGAAAGTTAATGAGTGCGAGTAGCGGCGGTGAGTCGATATTACCATTCAATATTTTGCTAGCAAACATAGCGTCGTTCAAACATCTACGTTCTTCTAAGGTCTGCATGTTGAAGAATTTCAATCGGTTTTTGTAAGAACGCACCTTTTTTGTGATTCCTACAGAAAAAGCCAGATGCCAAACGAACCGTTTTTAGACACGTTCTAGACACAAACTATTTGTTGCGTGGTGTGGCCGCCACACCACACTGCAATACTCTAATACGCTACGTACTATACTCTGATAAAGTAAGATTTTAGTTATAAATTGACGGAAACCTTTACATTGTCTTATGACGAAACCCATCATCCTGGATGCTTTTTTAGAAATGTGATCTAAGTGTGTACAATTCATTACTTTTACACCATTGAATGAGATTATTAAGGTCCACCTGTAAAAGTGAGGCGTCTCTGTCAGATTCAACAATTCTAAGGAACTTCAAATCATCCGCATACATAAAAATTTTAGAGTGCCGTAGACAGTCGGGAAAGTCGTTAATAAAATAGTTGAATAATATTGGACCTAGATGAGAGCCTTGTGGGACTCCAGATGAAATATTATATACGTTAGATTGATAACCGTTTACCACAACAAAGAAAGATCTACCATTCAAGTATGAAATCACCCATTCAAACAAGCCACCAGCGATACCATAAGCACGCAACTTGCAAGATAATATTTTGTGGGAAACTTTATCAAAGGCCTTGCTGAAGTCAGTATAAATGACGTCAGCTTGGTGACCAGAGTCAACAGCTTCAACCAAAAGTTCTGTAAAAGGGACCAGATTAGAACTTGTGGATCGTGATCCAACAAAACCATGCCGATGATCGCTAATGAACACTTTTAGATGGTTTTGGAATACGGGGGCGATTTTTGTTTGTTTATGTTTGTCAGTATATCAGAATAACCCCGTTAACGTGGTTTAGGGAATAAGAAATTATCAAATAAACGTTTGAGATTGTTTGTATATGTGAAAGCGCAGCTATAGGGCAAGAATCAGACAAACCGCGTTTAAAACACGGGTGGTTCACACCTACCGACATCCGTAAATAACAAAAAAAAATACCTTTTCATTTTATTCGGGCCGAGAATCATTAGCATAGTTAACTCCTTGAATTTGACGAGTACGAGTATGCAAAGCAACTACTTGTATTTTTGAATGGTTTTATTGTTATTTTTTGATGATATTCATGTTTTTTTTTAAATGATTTATAATAATTATTTCTTGTGATTGTAATGATTTTTGATGATACTATTTTAATTTTCTTTTATTGCTGTATTGAAATAAACATTTTTTTTAAATTAAGCAATCAAAAGAAGATTGTTCACCTAATAATAGTGCGTTACACGTCAAAAAATGTTTTACAAAACGAGATGGGGTTGGCGTTTTTTTATACCGCTATTCTGAGCAGAAACATCCGAAACAAACTCAGAGGTAACATAACATGCTCTTTTAAAGTCAAGACGTTTAATCTTGGTCAAGTCATACGAGGACCATGCAAGTTAGTGTCTGAGATGGTCTTTTTAGGAAAGAAAACAAAGTTATGAGTGAACCTGTCCAGTCAGTGCAAGCATTTATTTTCAGTTTAGAGTCGCTTTTGTTGCTTTTGTCTCATATAATAAGCTTCAACAGCGGTTCGTATTTTAAATGTAATTTTTATACTTACTGTGTACGTTTGTGTACTTGAAGTATTAAATAAATAAATAAATATGTACTCAAATGAATAGTTAAAATAATTTTACCTTTCAAGAAACACACTCTATATACTACATACTCACAGTACAGCAACGTTACAAAATTACTTCAAATATTTCAGAAACTAAATTACGACTTGAAATCCAAAGCTTTTGAGTATCAGCAGATTTTATCAAATGCGAGCGAGATTTAACTCTAAATCTCTCACAACTGAGTTGAAAATCGAACAGATTTATCAAATGGAACTGCCTATAAAGTCAATAACGATAAAGGGGATCGCTTCAAAGGACATTTGTTAAAGAACTTTGTAATCTTTAGTGAGGTCTCCTTCGAAACAAGTCCTTTAACATAATATCACTTTGAAAACTTTTGATTTTTGGTAAAAAAATTATAGGGAAAAAAGATTATTCAAACATTACGTCAGATAAGCATACGCTAGTTAGTTTTCCCGTGTAGTATGAGGCTTTAGCTATGCTGTCACATTTTTTTACCTTTTGCACAGGTGGAGATTAATAGATGGACTCCGCCCTAGGGTAGAAGTAGGAGCTGTTCGTTAAACGATGAGGCACTTAATTCAAATTCAAGATTGCAAGCAGAGGCTAGTAACATACATGTTTAAAACTAAGTATTAGTAAACAACACGATACGGTGACACATGTAACCGACAGCAGCGGACGTCATATGGACAGTCCACTCTGTCAGCAATCATTTTTAGAACCCTGTTGGGGCTGGCCATGATGCTGCGCGCTTTCGCATTATGGTGTAAAAACAAACTCGCGCCGCGGCAAACATCTCTGACGCACTACAACGCCATGACAACCCCATCAGTTTCCTGAACGCATTATTGAACTGGACACGAAGGGCTCCACACGACGCTTGCGGATAATTTTCCCACAAGCTCCACGTATAAAAGGTGGTACAGAATGCTCTTAAGAGCGTCACCTTTACGTCTGCAGAACAACCTGCGGGCTATCATATTTGCGATTCTTAATAAGGTACTTTCTTGCCCTATGTGTCAAGCTCATCCAAAGGCCATGTTGTTTGCTCGTTACATGAACTGATGGACCTCACTGAAAGCCCAAAGCTCTCCAAATTCTGAGTCGACTTAATTTGGATTGCGATGGACGGATAGATGGTCTAAAACTTTGTAATTAAATGAAGCATTTATCTAATCACTTGCTACTGCCCGCTACTTCGTTCGCGTTTTGATGTGATTTACTAGGATAAATTATACGTATAAATAAACCTTCATCTTGAATCATTCAGTCTATTGATGAAAACTGCAGCAAAACCCGTTGCGGAGTATAAAAGATTTAAGCGTACAGACGACCGGAAGCGACTTTATTTAGACTATGTAAAGAAGATGTGCTAAATATTCATACTTTTTCAAAAACACAGACAGCAAAAACGATATTACAAGTACAAACAACGTACCGTCCACATTTCCACAACATCCATGTCTGTCGCAACTTTTCAATGTACTCCATAATTCATAGGCGTCTATTTGTCCCACATTTGTACCGTGAATAGGGAATGTGCCTGTCATATGGCGAGCCGGAACCATGGGCTCCATTGTGGGATTACACAATGGGGTGGAAGTTGGAATGGAAGTCGGGTGGACAGTGGAACAGGGTCAGATTGAAGTCGAGTGATCATTGGCGAGTTTGACAAAGTGAGGTTTTGTGTTTTTAGATTGTTGTTGAAGTGGAAGAGTATTTTTAAGGAATTAAATATTTGTAATATTTATACAGTTTTAACGAAATTAACTTTATTAATTACTTAATTGTCATGGGTTCGCAAATGTGTGCCTATTCAATGTTTGCTGTTTTGTATCAGAATGTTCAAAGAGTTCAAATTTTTTAGACAACCCATATGCAATATATTGACATATTAAATTTAATATAAAATAAGTTTCATCCATTAACCAGCTCGGTGAAGGTCGTTGTATATCGGGATCCTATACTATACTTAAGTACGCCTTTTGGTAGGTTTTGTCAATCCATTTTTGACAGTTCCATTATTATCTGATGCAGTGTCATTTTGTCTATGCTCTTAGATGGGTAATAGCAGATGAATAATGTATTGCATTGGCACGATTTTTTTTTGTTTTTATGACTGTTTAATGTCGAATCACACAAAGAAGACCCTCCATTAAAGCCTGCCTGTTCTATATATTTATTTGTAAATATCAAAACACCGTGCTTTTGTTCTGGAACCCTAAAATTTGAATACCTTTTAAACAGACTCATAAAACGTTTCACGTAGACCCTTACAATTTCATTGACCCATAAAATAAGACGCAATAACTTAACACAATACTAACTACGCAACATCGTCTATTCAGCGAGCCCCCTTTTAACCTACAGCGGCAAACACAAAAGAGGTTATGAAAAAATAGGTTCACACCTGCGCGGGCACATAAAACGTTGCTCAAAACGATTCCGATGTCATTAAAGTGGGTAGTACGTGTTTATTATGGCGGGAACCCATCTTACGAGGAATAAAAGACATCCGGTTACGTCTTGATCAATGAATGATGTACTGGTTCTGTTGAAGAATGGGGTCTTATTATAGGATACTGGGTCTTGACAAGATGTTATAGAGATTTGTTTTAATACTGGAAAAATTGAAACTGATAAGAAAGTTTCATTTTCCTACAAAGCTATCAATAACTTATTATAACCCACGTGGATCCATGATTATTGGTCTACGTGGACAGACGGTCTCATTAAAGTGGTAATTTAATATGTATTAAAAATTGGTTGTCTGTAAAGTCGGTTTACGGACCATAGTTCAACGTGACAACGTCATAACAAAACATTGATGAAATGATTGCATACTTTTATGAATAGCAAGCCGAACGCTCAAGCTGATCGTGCCTTTCGTTCGCTCGTGCAGCGGTCTCACTCCGATCGTAACTTTACAACGAGCGTAACGTTACAATTAGTCATCCTTTTTCGTGCGAGCAGCTGGCGTTCACCGATTAAAAAAAAAATAACAAAACGAGAAAGATTCGTCATCATTAGGTAAACTACACTTAAAACAACCATCCAAGAATCACAGGCATGTGTGACATGTTCTAAAAGTTACTTCTGCGTTTGTTTTCCACTTTACGTTTCATTTCTACACCGCTGTTTTCGAAGTCTGAGCAATAATTCTTGTGATGACATGCGCAAGTCTTGTCCTCCAAAGTTTTGTACATAACATCTTCGGAACAGATGTTTCTTATACTTATAGCTTCATACATACGTCTGATTGTTTGTTGGGAGTTTGTTTGTGTAATGTTTCTGAAACTTTTACTGGTAAAGATTACCTATCTTTGCTTGTTTTAATATCCCTTGTTATTGCCTGTACTTATTTTAACTATAGTTGAACCTTGTTCGTGGGGAGGAACTATTTATCAGCAGAAGATCTGAAACATGGGTAAAGTTTCTTAGCGGAAATTGACAACTCATACCTAGGTTGAGCATTGTGTACATAGAAAGTAAGACAATCACTTAACTTATCAGATAGGAAAAATAAGATTTGCTGGTATCCCTTAATTATGTTTTTTTTCAATATCACCCAACAAATTGAATTGGTAAGGCCAACTTCGAAGACCAATAAGTGTGACAGAGCAATAGACGAAAATTGGTTGGCAAGTTTGGACAACCTTGTTGAAGTATTGTGGTACCAATAATTTATTTTCTAATACATTTGGTTAACATTAGAGATATCCAAATAAGTTCAGTTAAAGTTTTGTTTTAATTACTTTCAGAAATCGGATGGCCTAGTCAAAATTACATTCATGTATAATTGTATATGCGGCAATGATGATTTAATTTATAAACGTATAAGCTTATCAATTTTGTTAATAATCATTAGGCAAATACAGCTTTAAAGTGAAAGCATCTTCATATCACAAGTTCTTACAATTTATTACACCATTTTGTATTCTCGTTGCGTAGGCGCTGCAGACAAAGACGCTGATGAGGAGGAGGGTCCAGCAGGAGGGGCGCTGCCCGCCGAGGATCACGAGGATGAACAGCAGCAGACCAAGCATATCCTGCCGCTCACCAACCAACTGCCTGTTGTGTAAGTATATAATATAAAAAGCTGGCAAGAAGTAATTAAGCCAGACAAATCAAATACAGTACTTATGGACACATAATCTCACTTCTCTTTCCAACTTAACACGTGAAGTGAGAAGAAAGGTGGTCATCCAGTAGAATGAACATAATGCCACCTGCAACGATCCTTATATACAGGAATTATTATGTTATTTACAATAAAATACCAAAATCAGATTCAAACAATAAATATGTTTTAGCCCTTTGACAACACTCCTTTTAGTTAAGAATTAAAGGATGACAGAATAAATCGATCCCTTGTTGCAGTGAGGTGTCAGCCAGTCAGCAAGATTTCTTCAAAATGCTGGACGAGAAAATTGAAAAGGTAACTTATGCTTCGTAAGAATACATTAATATTAGTATTCGGTAAAGTAAACCATGATGTTTGAACCCATTTTTTTCTACAGGGCAGAGACTATGATTCCTCAAGCGAAACAGAAATCAGAGTAGAGCAGGAGCGACGAAAAATCTTGATCGATCAATGGCGGTCTACTTCAATATCTACACATTCCTCACCATCGCAGCCCAGTCCACCCACTCCGGCAAGAAGACGGGTGCCGAGGCCGATACCACCACCCCCAGAGAGACAAAATAGCCCAGGATCAGGCAGACGGTGCTACAGACAGCATATCCCCGACGGCATGTCACCACCGCCTAGAAGATCCCATAGCGCGCAGTCGCACCATCCACCCGATCCAAGGCAAATCAACGGAGACAACTGGCATGATCCCACAAAATCTCCCGTCAAAAGACCACAGAGTGCCGGAGCTAACTGGAAGAACAATCCCAAAGTAGCCCCTTACAATCAAAAGCCTAGGAAAAACGAAAATGAATATAGAGGTAACCACAATCACCCAGAAGGCCAGGTTCCAGGTCAAGATATGTCCCAGATAACATTTAATCCTACATTCCAAACACACAGTCCAGCACACTCGGCTAAGTCTCAGCAGCCGTACATAGCCCAGATCGTAAGTTACCCAATGTCACAGCAAGTGACGCCACCCTCACCGCCGAAGTACATCGCACCTCCGGAAGAATACCAGGATCCTCAGAACAACGTGGTAGACAACGCCAAACATAACACACAGAGGCAGTCGCCTGTGACTCAAGTGAACCCTCAACCACATATCTACTACATACATGGTAACACCTCGACGTCGATGGCCCAGGACATCGCTCAGCAGCGGCAGCAGACTGCCATGCACCTGCAGCAGTACGTCGCCATGAAACAAGCTCAGCAGCAAATGTTTACATATCTACAGAGAAGTCCACACACTGTGTTCCCGAATGTACCGGATTTCGTGCAGAATCCCCCAGTCCATCCGAACACAATGTATGAGGGACAAGAGTTTGTTGGTCAGTATGCACATCCTGCGATGAGGCCACACAGCGCGCCCACTCCTGTGGGTGTGGTGAGGCCCATGCCGGTCGCCCCCGGCTTCAGCCCCATGGCAGATGGTACCCACATGGTCCAAATGCCAATGTGGACGCATATGCCTCCTGTAGTCTCCACCATGGGCCCGTGGGTCCAAGGTCAAGCACCAACAGACATGCAGTACTACCCACAGTCGCAGTTCATACCGATGTACCGCCCGAACTCGGCTGGGTCCGCCGGGACCCTGACGAGGTACCACAAGAAGGATCCGGGTGATGGTGAAGTGAAAAATAACGTGTGCCAAAGCATAAATCTAGTCAGGCAAAAGCCGATAGGTCAGATCGTGTCCCTCCCTGGTCAGGAGCTGACGGTATGTAATAACGTGAGTGACAGTCCGAGCCCCGCGTCCGTCAGTACGGACAGCGGGGTTTCCCCGGGGAACAGTGTGCCTAGCTCGAAAAACTCAGTCTTCAGCACGCCCCCCTCCAGCACCAGTGACACCTTCAGTTTAGATAATAAGAGCAAAAAGAATAAAAGTGTACCACAAACAAGATCTCTGAAAAATTCAAAAAGTCTAGATTCTTAGTGAAAACGTTTGTAATTATGTAGATTTTCTAAGTGTATGTAGAGATTAGTTGTAATGGCTATGTAAAGTATAGATAATTAGATTCCAAAGTGCTTATTAATAAGGTGTAACTCGAGTTATTTCCTGCTTCAGTTACAAATATAATTAGGCAAATAAATAAAACACACCCGAAAGTGCACATATAAAAATCGGGGCTGATTTTACCGACGTTAAAATTTACATCAAATGTATAGAACTAAATTAAATATCTCTGAAACGGAATACTCAATTAATTATAAAGAAAAGCCTTATCTGATAGAAGATGAATCGTTGAAGTAGAAAATAGCTCGAGGTGCAAAAGTAAATTATTGTATTTATTGTGATTCTAATGAAAACACTTTTTCTAAGATCGGTGTTTAACTTATCAAAGTAGATAATGATAAAGTAAAAGATGACACTGCTTACCTTATTACAGAATGTCCACTACCCGGTAACCGATCGGTCAAACCGGTTTAATGGGTGTAAAAACCCCTTAACGAAACCGAAAGGCACTTGTTTCCTCCGTCATTGTTCTAGACCATACCTGCACGCGTAGCATGACCGCCGTAGAAACGGGCTATGCTGACGGAAGAATCGACAAACTGACACATTGTCACTGTCTATCTATCATTATGTCGATTCTTCCGTAGACAAAACTAGTTTCTACAGTGGTCATACTATGCGTGCTGAGAGTCCTTTTGTTACGGAGATATTGGAAGTCAAAGTTTTTCACATTTTTGTTTTTAATTTAATGTTATAAGTTTACTTTAAATACCTCCACGATCCCCTTGCTATTCAATGCAAACATCAGCACAATATTTTGAGTGCGTTACGTGATTTTATACCCAAAAAAGTCGTTTCCTTTCAATATTCTTTCCGTAGAGTTACTTAGTTTGAAATTCAGAATGTTTGGCTGACAGCTTCGTGAAGACTCAGCTAACACGTTGTAAACAAAACGGGAAATGGTTCCGGGCAAGAAAACCATACGATTACTCTGTCAGTGCCTCGTGTCGGGAAACGTTTCTGATTTTGTCAACACCGTTTTGACCGATCCATAAAACATGGTATAGGTACGCTAAAAATAACTTTATGTATAGACTGACTTTGACAGCTTAACGTTTTCAAACAGCGCGTCACTATCGACTGTCAAACTTGCGAGCACCCGTAGATAATTTTCTGTCGCTCTTTAAAAAACCAACTATCCGAATTTATAAAACTCTGATTTTGTTAAAAACAAACGATCATTGTGGATTATTGGACTCCTCACTTTTTGTGTTATTAAAGCCATTTTTAAATGGGAAAAGCTTTTATTCTCAAGACTCGGTATATTAACATTTCATCAAACTGTGATTTCAATGTGAAAAAAAGGTATCTGGTTTTTTTATATGTATTTCCTCAGCATTTTTTGTTTCTGGCAAATTGTTATATATGTTTTCATTAAATCAATTTCGTATTTTATACATTCGTAGTCTCTATGAATTTAATAAATACGAATTATCCTTTTCTCTTTTATACCTACATTTCATAACTTTTCCGAAATATTTTTGTTTATACTTACTTATTTAAAATAGGAACAGAGTCAATAATACTGTACAAAAACTTATAAATTTATTTTAGCATAATATTTTCTTTTGTAACTTTTATTTTGTACATTTCTTATATTTTTTGTTTATACCTACTTATTTAAAATACAAGCAGAGTCATTATTACTGTACAAAAACTTATTAATTTATTTTAGCATAATATTTTTCTTTGTAACATTTATTATGTAAATGAGCTGTTATATTTATTTTTACATTTCCAAAACGGGTATAATTTAATTTAAATGCTATCTAAACGAATATTTACGAATCTAAATGTATGTTTAGATAAAGACATGTAAAAATGGTACCTTTTAGTGCCGAAACGCATTTTAAATTATCCAATAATAACGGTAACGAACGTAATATATTTGTTTTATTTTAACCCTTCTTATTATAGGGAAAGCAAGATAATTTACATTCAAGTGAATCCATTTTTACCGATGATTTTTTCAATTCTCAATCTCCTAACAATTTTCTTTAAGGCCAGAAAGTAATATTTTGTTAGTTTTCCAAATAAATAAAATATAGATCCTGACTGCTGCAACCATTCAACAATTAGAGATTAGTCTATCAAAACCTAGTTTTGGTTCCATAGAAAAACCCGGTAAAAACCGGGTTATTGTATAGGACCGAAACCGGATTTCGCAAGTCTTATTAATTAGAGATAAACCAGCAGGAGAGTACAATTTGATTTTCGCTTACTATTATCAAGGTCTACCCCGAGGCGAGGTTGGAATAAGCCAGATGGCAGTTGCACGAAACCATCACGAAACACCAACAAAACCCAACGTATCAGAAGAAAACTCCTGATTTCATGAATTACTAATACGCCGCCAGTTATTTCAAGCAGAACGGACCGGGGACCGCAGAAAGGTTCTGATAAATTATTATAAAAACGGCGAAAACGTGTTTACAAAAATATTTATTACTGTGGTCATTCATTCAGCCTTATTTTTTTGCATATGCTTCACCAGACGCCATTTAAGAGAAAGTACAGATTTATGGCATGACTCATTAATTATGTTTTCATATAAAAAGATAATAAATACTTGACCTTTGAGGCAGTCTACTCAGATATCCCACACATAAACATGTCATCATAGACATGTTTACCGAAAACATGATGATTACCGTCCAATGTGGTATGTAAACTGAAAAATTAACCGCTATTTGCCGCACGGCAATGGAACCGGACGTATCGATGGACAAACAGGCCCAGGTAATTTACCTATACATATTTAGAGTGTCACCGGCATTTGTGACTGGGCTATTTTAGGGTTCAACTGCTTTTTAAAGTTATTGATTGGTCAGCAACTAGCAGACGATGTTTTACGTCTGTGTACATCGTAGACTGGAGAGCAGAAAAATACCTTTTTAGGGAAAAGAGGTAGATTTCGGTTCGCTACGGGTTTTTATAAAACTGGGACGATATTCGAATTGACAATTCGTTTACCAAGGGCTCATGAAGTAACAGTAAAGTTCTTGAAGAAGAGTAAAGTGAAGTAAGATGAAGACGAAACTCATGTTATATAGCTAGCTGTGCCCGCGACTTCGTCCGCGTGATAACAAGAAAACAGTTTTAACGACAAATTCAAGTTTCTATTGATTCAATACTATGTCACAATGACTACATTTGACATTTGGTAGAGTAAATCTTATGCACTTGGGTTTTTTTCCATTTAATACTAAATTATTAGCGGTACACCAGTTATTACGTTATTTACGTCGAGGCTTGTGGCACGTCTGTTTATCCCAAATATTAAAGAAGTATCGTCAGCAAACAACACCATTTGTGGTTGGGTTTTAAATAAATAGGGTAGGTCATTAATACATATATATTAAAAGAGGAAAGTACACCACTGCCTAAGCCTTCGGGAATAACAATTTATATGTTATTTTAATTGCTACGTTTCCTACTCACCTATACTTATACAACACAAAATTACCCACACATTATTTCAGCAATGATTGTACAAAGCAAGATATTTTACGACTAGACAAGTAATATACTAGGGGGCCATTAATTTATCTTATCTACACGCATTTGTTCTCATATTACATTAGAGAGAAATAGTTACAAATGACTGTTTTAATCGACTGGGAGGATTCTCTGTTTTTATTTATTTACTAGCTGTTACCCACAACATTCGTACGCGTGAAATGATTATAAAAATATTATTGATTTTGTTAATAATTTCATAGGTTTATTTTTTTTGCTTTTGCACGCAGCCGTAGTCCTTTTTTTAAGTAACTCCTCATAACATCAGCTATCTATCCGTTAAAGTCCTGACAAAATCAGTCCAGCCGCTTCGAATATAAGCCGGAACAAACAGACGGACAAAAGTTAAAATTTTGTTAAAAGTACCATGTAAGTATACTATTATTTGCATTCGGTAAAAACCTGTTATTTTAAAATTAGGTACGAAGCTTTAGAGGAGACGCAATTAGACGCTTGAATTTAATTTATTAGTATTGTAATTTAAAGATAGACAGATAGATTAAGAGGGCCGTTTCGTTTCCCTTGTCTGGCCTATTCGGGGTAGTTTGCATTAGCTACGTGATCTAACAATGACTTGAGAAGAAAGTTATGATTAATTAGATAGCCACTGTAATATTGATCCTCTGGATAGGTAGATTCTAGTTTAGGAGCCTTCAATCAGTCAGGCTGTGCTATCAAACAGTGATGTACTTTCAATATTTATTTTAACTTAGGACTGATATAACTTTTATCTGCAGAATTAGGATGGGAAATCATCAAATGATTTCTCCCGCTCTGGGCGGAGCGGAAGGGAGTGTCAGACTTGACTGACTAAAACCCATCCATGTTCCTTCTTAGCCCTTCGTGTTCCAGGGCTACGGTATCTCTTTCGAACAACCCGCAGCCCTGGCAGTCATCGGCCCTCTCGGACCCCTTCCGATTTGCTGACATCTCCTTGAGGCGCGCGTGGAACACGAACGCGCCGTCGCGTCGGCACGGTCTGTCGTCATAAGACGGACGGACGGTGAGCTAGCCCATTACTCACCGTCCACAGGCCCGCGCCTACGGTGGCCGGGGGCCACTGGTTGCCCCCCGACGCCCGGGGCGTCTCCCGCGGCGGCTGGGACGTGAGGTTCTCTCCCTCTCACGTTCCACCACCTCCTTCTGACTGCTTCGCAGAAGGAGACGACGGCTTCCCATTCCCTCTCGCTCCGGACCATGGATTGAACCAGGGCCGGACGCGAAAGGTCGCCGCCGCCAATCGCCGCTACGAGGATACGGCGGTGCTCAGCCCAAGCGGGGCTGAGCTCCACAGTGTGCTCCACCGTGTCCTCCGGCCGATCCCATACTACATCAGCCCTTAAAAGCCTTAAAAGCCCTTAAATAAACAATTAAGTCTGCTGATCTATCGATGCGACTTTTCATTTTATAATAGTCCCAAAATCAACAATACTTACCCAATGAATGTTACAACTTAGCCACACTTATTGACACCAAACTATCATAATATTGACACCATAATTTACCCTTTTCTATATCCTAAAAACGACGAAATTATGATGTCACAAACCCTATTATTATTTCTCACAATATCATTTACCCGCTTCACATACCACAAACATTATAAAGCTGCTTATTTAGACCAGCTATTTAAAGAGAATATCATGGCATCAATATCATTAATAGGCTTGGTCGAAAGGACCCAATAAGTAGGTTCTATAGAATAATAGAAATCGATTACGGTGTGACCCAACGTCGTATGCAACCTCGGACTTTCCAAGGACAAGATAATAATAGAAGTAAGTTCTAGACATTCTTGTCTAATCGTATTATAAATATTGCTTGGAGTTCGACCTTTAAAAAAAGTTTCGTTTGTAGGTCGAATCGAGGTCTGAAATTTTGCCCACCGGAAGTACCAAAAACTCCTTCTTTTTATGAAAGTTCGAAAAGTTATGTCATAAACTCAGGATTCGATTAAAATAAAGAACAGCCATAGTCTGCTTAGTTTTATCTGATGTGAAATGTATGAGCCAGTCTATCCCGTTTTTAATAGTCACACCTAAGGACCATCTTCAAAGCCTGGTTGTTTTGAAAACACTCAAAAGGTACAGCATATTTTGGAGTATTCCTGTATTTTTCAGAATATACAGCGTGTACCAGAAAAACTAGGTCATATTTCAGGATGTGATTCAGACCATCAAACTGAATAAGTTTCTCCATAAGACCACCCACAAAATTGCAAAAATCTACTGCATTTTTGGTCTAACCTAAAATACGATATAATGTGTCATAACCCTCTACTACCCAGAGCAGCGGTGGCCCAGTGGTGGCAGTCATGACTCCTGACCTGTAAGTCGTGGGTTCGAACCCAGGCAGGCGCATTACTTTGTGTAATTTATTTCATCACCGCTGCCCTCAAAAACTGTGAAAAAAGACAAAGAAAAAGAAAACATCGTGAGAAAACCGGCATGTCCTAGAACTAAAAATTCGAAGACATCTGACATCTACCAACCCGCGTGGTGGATAACAGCCCACTCCCTCTCATAGAGAGGAGGCCTGTGTCCCAGCAGTGGGAACATTATAGGCTGATGATGAACCCTCCATTGTCATTTATTTATTCTACATGCCAGAGACTAGCCAGATCGCTGCTCGAAGTTTAGCCCCAGTCAAACTTTCTTTTAAGCCGCTAAAAATATATACTTAGTCAAAGTAGGACTTTGTAAGTTGGTTTTGCATGTAATATTCTAGTTGAAAAGTTTTACCGAGAGCTACTTGTAGTGGTTACTTCTAAAGTTAAAGTTGAACGATAACAAGGAAGTTGTTTAATTTGTAGTAAATGTTTGGAATATTTACTATCAAGTTTGTTGAAGTTTGTTGAATGGATACTTGTGGCTTTAACTTATTCAACTTGCAGCTAAAGCAATCATAGGTATTTAAACTTTGTGCCATTGATAAACTAAGATAGAGACTTCAGACCTCATTCAAAAAACCGCAAACAATTTTTGAGCAAATTTCTTTTTTGTGAAGTGAAATGCTAAGGATTTCGATCTCAAATGTTGCTTTTCCAAACTATGCAGAGGTGATCAGAGGACGGCTTTCAGTCTAACCGGATGCAGCTGAATACCAGTAATTTACATAGAGCGACTGCCTATCTGACCTCCACAACCCAGTTAGTACTGGGTAATACGATACCCCTTGGTAAGACTGGTTGTCGAACTTTCGGGCCAATGTAACGCCTGTCACAGATCTACAAATAAAAGCCAGGACCAACAGGCTTAACGTGATTTTGCGAGGCACGGAAAAACTCGGTATGTATCCACGAAACTAGGCAAGCATAGCTTAAAAGCGTTTACGCCTTAGGACATTTCATAAAAACTTTTAAGTCCTTATTTTCCGTAATGACTGAACCAATTTTAATGAAGCTTCATACGCATAAGCAGGATTCATAGGTCTAAAAAGTTACTAAAATATTTTCGAAAAATAGTGTTACAACTAAATTTAATAATAAATAATAATTTATAATCGGTCTAATGAGACCGATTATAATTTATCCATGGAAACAGAAATTTCTAAATATCTTTTTTTTAAACATTTCGAAAATGTTTTTAGTAACTTTTTAGATCTATGTATCCTGCTTATGCGTATGAAGTTTCATTAAAATCGGTTCAGTCATTTCGGAAAATAAGGACTCTAAAGTTTGTATGAAATGTCTTAAGGTGTAAACGCTCTTAACCTGAAGATCGCCGCGAGCTGTTATTATTCAGCAACAAGCTCCTCGACCCCGTGACATACTTCTATCCATCAACCTTTCAGTATCCATGGCCAACGGAAGGCAAGCTTCCTTCATCATATTACCCATTAAAACTATAGACATAACACATTATAAACTACAACATAGTCATAATAAACCAACTCATTGATTGACCTACAGTTTTCACATCATATTCTTCAGAAAACCCGCAAATCGTAACAATATTTGTGTTTAATGGCAAAATGTTAACACCTCATCAGCTGTTTATTTTAATTTTAACATCTGTTCAACATCAATTCGGTGGTATTCAGGGTTTTATACGCTCTTTATTCACTCGTTAAATTAATCATCTGTAGTACATTTTTATGATAATTTACATTAAGGTGGAAGTTTAATCGCGCTTTCCCATACATTGTTTTTTTTCCAAATTCTCGATACTTATATGCTTTTTGTAGAAGTAATGAAACAACATGATGTTATTACGAATTAGTGTTGTCGCAAATCCCTTCAAACATAAAGAAATAACAAGGTTTGTAGGATTTCCAGGGCCGAAAAAAAACGAAAAATCTTTGCATGTGTGCGTGCTTGGAGTCACACCATCTACCGGATATCTAAAGAACAATCAAGCCTCTTGCATAAAAAACCTCGAAATAATTATCTGCTAGGACTAGATGGCGTGACGTTGTCATTGTAAGGTGGTGACAGTAAGTCTTAGTGTGTGCGTGACTTTTGATTTCATTCTTCAAACAAGTAGGTAGGTAGGTAGATAAATCTAATTTGGGTAAATTAGATTTATAATTTCATAAGAATGAAGTTAAATATTCTTAAACTATGTCAAGTTGTTCACCCAAACCAATGTTTGAAAGTACCTATTAGGGATGAAATGTGTAATTCGGAGTTGGTTAATGGTTGGCTAATTTTATTGCGTGATAGCTAAAACTTATTAGTTATTAACAAGTAGGTATTCAGACATACCAAACATTCGTTATGAAGCCACAGCTTTTTGTACGTGGACTTTTCGCGGTTTATCTAATAAACTAATAATGTACTTACATTATATAACATTACATTCATTCATCACACTATTTACATTCATGAATGTAGGTAAGTACTACCTGCTTACCTACTAAAACATACCGACGCAGTCAAGGTTATGTTGGGAGAAAATTAAGCGTCGTAACTGTTTCTAATAATAATGATCACAGTGAAAAACACAAACCTAACTGTCGTTTTTGCTTTTAATTTCATTCTTATGTCTACGGAATAGAAGTCAAAGTCGGTTGACCGGACTGTAAAAAAGGCGAAGTGGTAACTGAACTAGAGCTATTCGTGTTATTGTGCGATTTTCCATCATGCTTTAATCTAGGCTTAGGACTAGCAGAAAAGTTTCCAAATATGCATTAGTATTTAATTTGGTTGAAACTACGTAAACTTACAAACATTAGGTATATACATTCTTTCTATTTCCAAGAAACATTGAAGCATAAAACAAAATACATCAACGTTTAATCTCGAAAATGTAGTCTTTAAATGCTTGACAGTAAAGATTATATTGATCGCATTATAATGTCTGTTAGATTTCCGAGAACCGAAATCTAAATCACAAAATTCGCGCTATCCTTTTTACTCCGCTATGTTACCCTTAGTTAGAAAGAGAGAAAGCGGATTTCTAACGAAATCCAACCAAGCGCAAACTGCCGAGTTTACGTTTGGATTTCATTTGGTGATGGATTTGATTGTCGATTCGGTTGGTGGTAGATCGTTAGCGTTTGGTTCGGATAGGTAGATTATTAGAATCAGATCTTCAAGTTTGAGAAATCTATACGAATCGATTTTCTAAATTAAACTGCATATAAGCGCAGACAAAATTAGCGTTAAATAATTAAAACAAAGATTTTATTCCAGTCTCTGTGTCAATTTGATTTATATTTGATTAGGTATACAAAATTATACATTATGATTGCAGACGAAAATATTAGGTAAAAAAAAAATAAGCAGCCGTCGACCTCCTATGTTAAAAATTGCTCAGAGTAACAGGCTTTCCAAATGATCTAAAAACAAAAAGTTTGTTTCATTACCTACAGTCAATGACGTATCACTACATAGTATAAAACAAAGTCGCTTCCCGCTGTCTGTCCCTATGTATGCTTAGATCTTTAAAACTACGCAACGGATTTTGATGCGGTTTTTTTTTAATAGATAGAGTGATTCAAGAGGAAGGTTTATAAGTATAATATATGCATAATATAGTAGAGAAACACTGATAATGTTAAAGGTTTCCAATGTGATGTCGACAGACATTCTGTAGTATATTTAGTATCTGCATTGCACCCGCGCGAAGCCGGGGCGGGTCGCTAGTTATAAATAAAGCGATGTTGGCGGGCACGGGCCGTACCGCCGTACGGGAGAGGAATCAATGTCAAGAAATGATTATGTAGGTATTAAATTTTTAATTTTGAAATTGTTGTGTTATACCTGTGCGAAGCCGGGGCGGCCTGCTAGTTCGATAATAAAAATAAGTAAAGCCAAGGATACACTAGGGGACAAATGTGCCACGACATGTATCGGCGACATGTCAAGCGAAGCCGGCCGATTTCGCCTGACAAATATGGCGACAACGCGCGACTTATGTCCGCAGCGACGTCAGACGAAATCGTGCGACTTCGCGAAACTTCGCCTGACATATCTAGCGACATCACGAAGTTTCGTTTCACAAGGCAGGCGATATCCAGCCACCGAGGTAGTGTTGTTGGCTGCGGCGTACACAATTATTATTAAAAGTCAAAGAAAAAAGACGAGAAGATGGTGGGTTAGAAAGTACTATGTAAAGTATGAATTCGCGCAATGTTACGACTCGGACAAAATAGGTAAGTTTATGTGGAATTATCATGTATGTTCACACGGCGACACATCAAGCTTTACACTTCCAGTATAACGTGGCCTCGCTTTGTCTATATATTATATACAGTGACAAATTTGCATAAACTGGTTTTTTCATACCTTGATCAGCGGTCGTGCGTACCTACTGTTATAATTACATATGTACCTACAATACAACGAAAATGTCACAAACCGTCGCAGCGTCGTGGACACTAAAAAGTAACATTACTCAAGAATGCATGTATTGTGGTCATTATTTTGACAACCTTGTTCGAGCAAAGTCGACCTTGCCGTCAACTCAAACTAACTAAATCGCAAACTATTAGTAACTAGCACCCCGCCCCGGCTTCGCACGGGTATTTAACAATACACAAACATAAATAAACCCTTCTATTTGCGTCAGGTAACTAAAAAAAGTCTCTGTGGTGTGAAAATCTGTATGGACACCATACAGAATTTCACACCACAGATAATTTTTTTGGTTCTGTATGGTGTCGGACGTAAAGAATAGCACCATTCCATATCTTCCCGTGGGTGTCGTAAGAGGCGACTAAGGGACTTGCCAGAGAATGGGCAGCAGGGTTCTGTGGGCTTTTGTAACAACTGTTCTGCGATCGCCAACCCGCCTGCCAAGCGTGGCGATTATGTCAAAACCCCCCTTACTTATGTCAATGGCGACACTTGGGGGAGGTCTATGTCCTGCAGTGGATGTCTTTTGGCTGAAATGTTGAATGATGATGAACTAAAAAATAATAATAATAAACAAAGTTTGAATATTCCCCTCCCGAACGGCCCGTACTCCAGTGACGCCTACATCGTATTAGGTGATGCCTAGCCAGCTGAGCAGGGTGAGCGGCGACCACGCAACTTTTTTCTAATACTTACATTTTTAAACTCGTGATATCTTTCGAATGGAATGTTCGAATTGAATAATTCAAACAGTTCTATAAAGGTATTGAAACAGTCTTGAATATGAAGTAATTTATTTCGATAAGGATTAATACCAAGATACAAATACAGAGCCTTTTCTAACGGCGGCATTAAAATATATTTTTTTAAATAAAAGAACACTTATTGTGGCATAAATATAATAGTTAGACATATGCTGTCGCGACACTTTTTGTAAATAATGATGTGTTCTGCAAAGTCGTAATACATTATTTTATTCTATCATCAATAGTTTTCGCAGCGCACGCGATGTAAAGAATATTTTAGGTAATTTTTATACACCTTGGGTTTCATAATTGCAGTTTGGCAGTAAGGATCCCTAATTTTTTTTAAAATATAATATAGCCTATGTCACCCGCGGATAGTGTAGCTTCCCAACAGTGAAAGAATTTTTCAAATCGGTTCAGTACTTTCGGAGCCTATTCAATGCAAACAAACAAACAAACAATCAAATCTTTCCTCTTTATAATATTAGTTTAGATTTAGACACGGATTAGGACAGATACTTCACTCAGTAGAAAACATCCAATACCTATTACGATAATTGCCTACTCCCTCGCGTCAACAACCACTGTATGCTAAAATGCGCCTAAATGCTCAAGCGTACAGCAGTGATTGCTTCGCACCGCGCGATTCCACAGTAATCGCAGGGCTGCCTCTTCGATAAAATTAAATTAACATAACTTTTTATCTATGTTATTGAGAACTGTGAATATGTTCTGACAAAACAAAAATAAAAAAACACTAAAAACACAAAAAAAACAACCGACTTCAAATAAAGCACTAAGCCGTAAGAAATATTTTTTTTTTATGGTAGTGCTAACAGCTGGTAATTACGAATCGAAAAAGCACCGACATCAAAGAAAAAAATATTTCTTACGGTTTAGTGTTTTGAAGTCGGTACTCTTTTTTAAAGTTTGTTTTATTATATTTGTAAGTTTGTTTTGTTTTATATATTGGTGCTGACTGTGGAAGAAACCTAGATAAAACATAATTATAGGCACCACACGGCATCGTAATACGCGTACGAACGAACAGCACTATTAAAATTGAACGGCGTGCGCGCGCTTCGCTTGCGAGGCGAAAACCGCACTGAATTTGATAAGCCGGCGGACCGAGACCGCTCGGCTGGGCGGTAGGCACTTATAGCGCGCAAGTACATGGAGTGACGGAGGCCTGATTTAGATATCAAACCCGGAAAGACGGTGTTGAATTTTAGTGACTGTACTGTTGTCATTTTAATTAAAATTCTAGTTTATTAATATATTTTTTATTTAAATTACTTGCTGGTTTTATTAGGATTAGGTACTTGCATTTTTGAGTAAAGCACTATACAAACCTTGGCCCACAATGACTGCTTCGCTGGTCACGCTATGATTGCCTCGAGCTAGCCTAGCTACGCTCTAGGCCTTTCAGCTTGGCCATCATTGCAGCCCTTGCTGTCGCTGTGCGCTGTCGGTCATAATCAGCGCGACCAGCAAAGTAGTCATTATAAACCGCGGCAGTAATGTAGGTACTATTAGGTACGTACGTAGTAAGGTAATAAGAAAACAAACTTGTTTTGATAAAAACAGTGATTACATTTTGTGATATTGAGTATTGATAGTACCATTATTACCTCAAAATTTTAAGAAAACAGGTAGGTAAGTAATTTAGAAGAAATAAATATGTTGGTAGAACTAATTAAAATTTTTATATTTGGTATCCACTCGGACATAAGACTAACCCGCACTGGGCCCGCGTGGTGGATTACAGGCCTGTGTCCTAGCAGTGCGAACATTATAGGCTGATTACGCTGCTGCGGAATATAATTAATCGGACATAAACTGCGATGAATTTTCAAGTAAGCATGCGACGGCACGGCGGCGTGAAGTCTGAAGACTCTCTTGAGCGATCGCTGCATAACCACCCGGGGAAAACTAAACATACTTATTTAATAAAATAAGCAATCCATATTAGATATCTACAGAGCCCTTCAGCTGACCAGGTCATGACCTCCGACCCATATACCTATCAGCTGGCCAGGTCATAACCCCTGATCTTAGTACGAACCAGCTGATCCATGGTTACCAATATTAATTCTTCGATCGGAATTCGATTGTTTTTATTATTCAACAGATAAATAATAAATTAATTTAGTTTTGATACCTTCCTTTAAATTTTGAATTGAGTAGTAATATATCACTACCAACATTAACAATATTTAATTGAGTCTGGAAATACCGGAATTACTTTCCGGAAAAATGGCTTATCCATGTTATTCTTTCTGTGTGCATTTATGATACAAGTACCAAAAATCATTCTACCTACTCCTATCTATGGTGATAAGCATATTACCATCATTATGTATTGTTAACAATGTATTTACATTCATAGCAAATAATTTATTAGGATATTACAACTAAATATGGATAAAAAAATTAGAAAAAAAGCAACTTCAAAAAAGTGAAAAATAACTTTAGTTTCAGAGAAGTTGGTGGCAAAAAAACTGAAAACAAACATGTCACCGACTTCTGAAGCTAAAGTTATTTTTCACATTTTTGCTTTTTGAAGACAGTTTTTTTTTGCAAATAGTTTTAGTTTTTTCTTAGGTGACACTAACGAGCATGGCAGTTGAGAATTTGTCATGGTATGGGTCGCTAATGTTGGCACGTGTGTTGCACTTGTATCATACAGCTTCTTTACAACTGTTTGAGCAGAATGGCCACCGTTATTCGAGACTGGTCATCTCTTAACTGCTAGGTCACCTAGTTAATCTTTGTAGGTATTAAATTGTTATACATTGTTCTCGCATGTAGAAGCAAAAAAAATAATGTAACCAGGATTTTGTAACAACTTGTTTTTAAAAAGAGTGTCCATGGAGTTTCTTGCACCCCTAAGACGACCCACTGACCGTACGTTCTTCTCCATGAGTCTTTGACAATTCAAAACTGCCTGTAAATGGTATTTAAATAAATGCTTTGAGTTTGTATCAATTGTATTTTTTTGCCTTATAAGTGCTTATATGATTTGACTTTGATTGTTTTTATAAACAATTTATTGTATTATGTACCTAGTTGAAAAGGGGGGCAGTGACAGCCTAGTGGAAATGGCCTTGACTAATGAATTGTAGGTTGTATGTTCGAACCCTGACAGGCTCTTTACTTTGGGTTAATGAATACTAATACTACTTGAATAAAAAGCATTACTTACAATAGTTATATAATTTGTGTAAACACAACATAACCACATTCATATTTTGTTTGAACAGAACTTCATTGCGGCATTGAAAACGGACACAATGCTTTTATCAAATGGTACACTTACACAACACATTTATGACAACTAATTTGAGATTCCAGAACCAGAACATAAGATTCTCTTGTTGATGTGTAGAAGCTGATGTATAAAATATAATCTCCCTGTGATGTTACATACCGTACCTAGAAGTTTAGTCCCTACAACCATGTCTGCTAACTTTCGGTAGATTCGAGTAGAGAAAATACAAAAGATTTTCGCACATTGAATGTTTATTGTTCCCAACAGAGAAAACGTCAATCAAACGAGAGACATTCCGTTTCAAGTTAGGTAGGTACTTTAGAATGGTAATTATTGTAAAAAAAATAGTAACTAAAATAAAAACGTTGCAGTGGCCCTTCTTGTATGTTTTTTTTTAAACATTTTTGTCACAAAATATTGATAAATATGATATCTGCATGTTTCCTAATTAAACGTTTTTGATGACAATGCCATCTAGCGGTTCAGAAATTAACCATTTACGTGTGCATGTGTGTGTGTGCATGGTGTGTACAGATATGAAGTTGAGACGGCTGGTGGAAATTTCGAAAATCTCCGTTTGAGAAGAGTTAACAAGTAAGCTGTATATGTGGAAAAATCAAGACAAAAGGCTAGTTTACGCAAATAGAATATTGTCCATCAAATATATTTTAGTTATGCGTAATCATAAATAATACCCAAATGCAAGACTACAGCGCCATCTATTGAAAAAACGGCGGCGGGATGATCAACGGGACCACCTTAACAGGTGTCCAAACGATTTTCCACTCATCGTATTTTGAAGTTGGTAAAATTTCTGCGACTTATAAATCTAGAAAGGCGTCCAGAATTGTACCTACAATATTCCGGTACAGAAATAGGTCGTTACATTATACAGTTTATATCCCGGCGGATATTCTCAAGAATCCCTCAGTCTAAAGAGAATGTAGGAACACATAGTGCATCATAATAGGGTCAAAGATCTTCAGTAACGTCTCAAAGTTTTGTTTTATACTTTTTACAAAAACCCCGAATTGAGGAAAACATTGCTCCTTATTACGTAGCACTGCATACTGATCTTTAAAGAAAATCATCTAAAAATAAATTCACGAATTCATGGCAAAACACAACCTATCAAAAACCAAACGAACCCAATGTTTAATATTTCACAGAACATTTTTTCGCCAAACATTGTCAACCGCAACGCAGCTGCTCTGAAAACCGCGTTGCGGTTGTAAGATCTACGTCATATAGACACGAAGCGATAACGAAGCAGAAATTGGCAGAGGAACTCATTTATGAAAGTTTTAGTAATGTCTGCGCAAGTAAGAATCAAAAGGTTAACTAAAATATGTATAGCCA
The DNA here is from genome assembly GCA_949152445.1 of Cerastis rubricosa. Classification (NCBI taxonomy): domain Eukaryota; kingdom Metazoa; phylum Arthropoda; class Insecta; order Lepidoptera; family Noctuidae; genus Cerastis; species Cerastis rubricosa. The sequence continues at coordinate 21,726,609 of OX424526.1, read as the reverse complement.
CCCCAGGAAAAATAACCACAAAACTATTAAAGTATAAAACGGGTCCGAGAGAATTGACTTACAATGAGTAGCTACAGCGGTGGCCCAGTGGTGGCAGCCCCGACTTACGAGCAGTAAGCCGTGGGTTAGAACCCAGCCAGGCGCATTACTTTGTGAAATTTATTTCATCATCGTTGCCCTCAAAAACGGTGAAGGAAAACATCAAGAGGAAACCGGCATGTCCTAGAACTAAATATTCGAAGACATGTGAAATCTCCAAACCGCACTGCGCCCGCATGGTGGGTTACAGCCCGCTCATTCCTATAGAGAGGAGGTCAGTGTCCCAGCAGTGGGAACATTGTAGGCTGATGATGATGATGAGTTGCTAACTGACGAAACATGTTGATGTTTACCCATTTTTGTGTGATTTAATATTGGACCCCTAAAACTACAGAGCGAATGTACACACGGCGACACATCAACAAATACATTTCTAGTATAACATGCCCTCGCTTTGTATAGATTTCCCGTCCAATGAGAGATCCACTTGTACTGTTTTTGTAAAGTTTGATTGTTGTCGTCGTGCGTACAGGGCAGGCCACCAAGGTGACAGTTAACAGTGAGTGACATATGGTTAAAAATGGCATGATAATTTTCATGCAAGCTCTGCCAATGTATGAATATCTTGTAGTAAGCTTTCGCCTATCTATCAGTATAACAAGAGCCTAGAGATAAACAATATTCCTCGTAGCTTAGTACACGTGACATAACTTCCGAATCGTGGTTTCCTTGTATGACCTCAAATATGTGTCATGAAGAGACGACAATGATCTAGCGATATTGTAACCTAGATAGTCCGTTTTCAGGAATAGTAACGATAATTTGGAACCAGAAAACTAAATCTCGTACTTAAAAATTTTCAAACTCAAGTTGCAATTTCATCTCAGCGAATCAATCTTCACAAAAATGTGGGATGGTTAGAGATTTTCGCCAGAGAGACTGACTGACATCAGAATGCGAACGTTCTTCAAATGCGGGGAGTGTCTCTCTGAAAAACGTAAGGTAATGTTTCTCTGGACCAAGGAATCGAACTTGATAGGTGGACCAAGAAGGAAGCACAACAAATGAACATACCGTAAGTATTATTAACAAGCTAAAGCGTGTTAAAAACGAAGTCCGTTAGTGTAATGTGTTCTTTCTGAAATTAAAGACTTGGAGCGTTTACGCCTTATGACATTTCATACAAACTTTCAAGTTCTTATTTTCTGAAGTGACTGAACCAATTTTAATAAAACTTCATACGCATAAGCAGGATACATGGGGTATCTAAAATTGGTTCTAAAAAGTTATTAAAAACATTTTCGAAAAATAGTGTTACAGGTAAATTAGACCGATTAAATACATATTAATAGAAACAACAACAATTTCCAATTATCTCTTTTTTAAAGACATTTCTTTAAATATTTTTTGGTAACTTTTAGACCTATGTATCCAGCTTATGCGTATGAAGTTTCATTGATATCGGTTCAGGCATTTCGGAAAATAACGACTTGAAAGTTTGTATGAAATGCCATAAGGTGTAAACGGCGCAGCGCAGGTGACAGACAAATTTACATTAGAAATTAAAAAAGTTTAATACTTCTTATACCATTGAAAGCTCATTTTCTTTCATTTTCCGCCTTAAAGAGGAGTCTTGACCAGCTAATCTGACATTAATGAGAATCCTCGCAACTGTGCAATCTCGGCCTAAGGTAGGCTTCTAATAAGTACTGCCGGTCCCTCCTGCCGTTTATAACGAGATGTTTTATAGCAGGACTGCTGTCACAACTTTAATCTAGACTATTTGCAAAATGTCTGACCTTATCTTAACCTAGCAGGATAATTTATTTTGAAATGTGTAAGTTGTCTTTTTAAGTTCAGGCTCTGCATTTTTTATTTCTTGGATATTTTTTTCATTTTGTGTCAAATGATCTGGCTATATTACTTTTTGATTAAGAATAAGAATAAATTTATTAAGCCAAACATTTACAGATATTTTCATCAAACTAAGCGCTATGAGTAATCGTATCAAGTTATATTTTAATATAGTAAAAAAAAACAGAGTTCCCAAACTAGGCTTCGCCTGTATTTTGGGAGCCGGAGTTGCGATATGTTGAAGTAAAACACATATTTGTTGATGTGGTAGTTAACAAGGTCTATGTAGGTAATTGTGGATTACCTTTAAACAAAATATAAAATTATTTACAAACATAAAAGTACTCTAAAGTTTAATAATGTTGAGTGTGTGAATGTTGCGTTTAAGATAAATAATTGCCGCATTCTGACAGTGAACTCCTTATGGATTAGATCTGTTGGGTAGCGAAAAGGTTTTCTTAAAGCTACTTATAAAACGGAGGATTGTTTGAAGATTCTTCAAACATCTATGAATGATAGAGAAATCTTTAAGATTCCGAATAAAAACTGTCAAGACGAAAATGGCATTATTACGTCATGAGTTCTCTTTTTTTTTATGAATGGCATCTCGCAGTTCAACCTAGGAGGTTGTCGTCTGCTTAACCGGACTATCCTGTGGGTGCCTTAAGAGTAAGGCCTCCAGCCAGGGCATAAAAACTTACAAACTAAGCGACTATACGCTGAGGGCACCCCCTGTGGGGTACGAGCCTCGGCTCAGGGCGTCGCTGGGGGAGGACTGCATGGGGACAGGCTGGATCTGAGTGATATCATTATTTAGGGGCTGATTTAAAACTACTGGCACAGCATCGCGGGCTGGCTCGAGCGAGGGTCGGGGAGGAAACCCATGAGTTCTCCATTAACGAGCTTTATTTAAGACAGCACGTTATAAAAAAATTCGAATTTTTTCAAAACTTCTGTGTTTCCGTACTGTCAGCAACATGTACACATATAAACAGGATGTTACAAAATTGACGGCGGAAATAATGAACAGATGTACGGAACATCTTCTTCGTATTAATCTTTTGAAGTTGATCTCAAAGACGTTTCGTTTACGTGGATGTATGGAGATTAGAAATGTCGAGATTAAATTAGAATAATACAAACGTGCTCCTTGAACTAGATGTTATAAAATATGAACCATTTTTAATTGTGATGTATTTAAGGTGCGTGTTTTTGTCGTACTAGTTACTATACTAGTTTTTCGAGACTTCGAGATGAATTCAATTGTTTTGCGTTTTCAATGTTAATCGATTTTGTGGATAATTCAATTATGTTTTCCTTTATGAAATAAATATGCTTTTCATAATAATAATACAACTAAGAGATTAGCAATTTCTCATATATAAACATCAAATAAAATGATAAGTATAAAAAATCAAAAGCCATTTATTCAAATTAGGCTGATAATCAGCACTTTTGATTGAACTTCAAAATTACTGGGCTAAACGTCAAACCTTTCAAAGACTAGCCCCTTACTACTTATGGTATTCAACCAGGGTTTTGCTTGTGTTATGGGTTTCAAGAAACTTCCCCAAAACCAAAAACAATCTCAACAACATTATAAAATCTAAATCTAGCCGTCAAACTACACACGTGATCTAAATAAAACATTTCGAAACAAAACGACTCGCTAAAATATCAGACAACATTTTCTTATCCCAGACAACAACAAAAAATTAAATCTATCGGGTTACGACTAAATCATATCTAGGCAGACTCATCCAATCATCATCATCTTCATTTCAGCCCAAAAGACGTCCACTGCTGGACATAGGCCTCCCCCAAGTGTCGCCAAATTGACATTTTGGGGGGTTTTGCCGTAATCGCCACGCTTGGCAGGCGGGTTGGCGATCGCAGTACGGTTGTTACAAAAGCACAGAGAACGCTGCTGCCCATTCTCTGGCAAGTCTCTTAGTCGCCTCTTACGACACCCACGGGAAGATATGGGAGACATCCAATATATTGTCTGAATTTCTGAAGTCGACAGCACAAATAGACAGACTAGATCACGAACGAGACTGTACCGATTTCTCGTAGATTGAGACGGTTCATTGGAATTTTTTCTACTTACTTTTTTTTCTCTATCCATTTTATTTTTCTTTCTGTAGTGGTTACTCGTATATGAACCAATTATTTTTGCTTTCGTGGTGCAATATATTAATTGTAATAGAGATGGTTTTTTAGTTGTCTGTGCGAAAATTATTTTAACTCAGCCTGCATTCCCGAAGGGCTAGGCAGAGAGCCTACTATTTTGGTTCATATGGTAATTTTGCCAGTTCCGTTTATGTCCAATATAATAGAGGCCGAACCTGCTGAAATCAACCAGATTCGAGAAATTCCTGATATATAAACCCAATAAGTTTGCCTGATCCGGGAATCGAACGCAGGAGCTCATGTTAGCAGTAGCGCTTGCTACTAGAACAACAAGGCATTCATTTGATAACACAGGTAAGTACATTAAATAGTTGTTATAAAAAATTACAAACTTTGTTATACCCGAAGGCGTACAAATATTCATAGAGGTCAATGACATTTGACGGCACGGTTGTCGCCGTGGTTGACCGATCGACTGCTGCGCTGCGTGTCGCGGGTTCGATCCCCGCACGGAACAAATATTTGTATGGCCTACAGATAGTTTTATGTTGTTGTTTGTAAATGCACCCACGATTCAAGAGAAAATCCTAGTTTTTTTATTAATACTTTGCCCCAAGCAAAGTATTAATAAAAAAACTTTAAGTTGATAGCATAGTTACATTTATGGAATGCAAATGCTTAGTATTCATTGATTTCGACAAAAAAAAAACAAAGTAACTACTATTACTACTTTGTTTACTTTTGATTTTTTTTACTTTGTCAATATTCAAATAATGTTTAAACAAAAATAAGAAAAATAGTAAAATAATCATTAAAATAACACAAAATGTCACGTGCAATGTAACCACTATGCCCGACAAGATTTTGACACATGACACATCAGCTGAATCGGCGGGGTGATGCGCATTGTCATGAATTTCACGAAATTTTCATCAACTTTCAGCGTTCGATTTTGTTGTGAAAAATATGTCACGGAATCTGTTACATACGATAAATTTGAGGTTAATATCTTCAGTATCGTGTTGAGGTCGGTAAAACGGAGTCAGTCTATTGCCAAATATGTTTAAAATACATATTACTACACCCTTCCAAAAAGTAGGTACCTTAGATGCGCTGGAAATAATGTACATAGGCATGCTTATCGTTTGCTAAAAAAATTTGAAAGGGCAAAATAAAAACAGTAACATTCTATCTGCGTTCTTATTTTTGCCATTATTCTCACATAATTTCATATAAAAACCCAAACAAAGTCTAGACAAATATTACTGAAAACTATGTTGAAACATAACACTTCTTAGTGCTGACCGAAAACCCAGGTTTCTTATTTACGATTAATTAGTTGCATTCAGCCTAATCGATAATCGCAATTAAATCGAGTTTGAAAAAAAAATAGTTGAGACTGAATAAAAACTCATAAGTATAATTTTAAATAATTATTTAATTTTGTAATTGGTCTTATTAACCTATCTTTTTTAAATAATTTCATTAAGTAAGTAATTAGTAGATCAAAAGCATCTTTTAATTAATTAATGAACGTTGACTACATGGGAAGGATATTTATTAAGTACTAAGTAATAAGAACGACAGAAGACAGTAATCCCAAAAAAAAAAGTCAACATTTTAATGATAATTATTCCCGCCGATTTTTTTCGATTTCAAAATTTGAATAAAGAATGCACTCGCTATTCTCATTATTTAAAATAAGTATTTTAATTTTACTAGATAAAATTTTAAGAATTTTGTTGTGTAATATCTGAAGGTTGGTTAAAGAATGTCCAGGATCTTGGAAGGCATAGTAAATAATTATTATGATCCAACAATATAAATTATATTTATTCTTCCAAGATTGTGTATTGTATGATGGGGTTATTGTTACGTTACAGCTAATCAGTGGCCCGAAAGTATGACAGCCAGTCTTACCAAGGGGTATCGTACTACCCGATACTAACTGGTTAGGGGAGGTCAGATAGGCAGTCGCAGGTCGCTCCATTTAAAATACGGTTATGCAGCTGTATCTGGGTAGACTGGAAGCCGACCCCAACAGTTGCATATGATGGTTGACAATCAACAATTCATAAGCCGTTTCAAGGAACATTAGTTTATTGTTTCAAAGCGGTTCACTGGCCCGTGTAAAGAGGTTTTTGAAGTGATAACTTCTGATAGGAGGGTAAACCGCTTCGTAACGTAACGCGTTATGGAATCACTCTGTGTGGCTTCCCTTTCTCTCACGCATACGACAGCAGGCTCAGCTTAGTTTAAGTTATCACTTCTGTCGAGCGTCCCGACACACGTTTTTTTTTAATCTGCCATTTTCAGGTTATCCATTAAAGGCCGAGGGCCGAGTCACTTGAATGAAGCCGTGAACAGCAATAGATATGAACCAGAACCATCAAGAGTCTACAAAATATACGAGTAAGACTCTTACTCGAGAGTCTTACCGTATACTTTGGATAGTTTTTTTTTAAATGGTTTCTTTTTCATTTTTGGGGTAGCTATCCCTAAACCTAGCCTATCTAAGTAGGTATAAAAAATATTGTCGATTAAAAGTATTGGACGGTGAAGGCAAAAGATAAACTAAATTGGAAAGACATGGGCAGGCCTTTACCCGCAGTGGGACAGAACAGGCTGATAAATAAAGTAAAGAGTAAATTATACCCATTAACCAACCCAACCTCCTATCCCTAATCAAACTACATAATTCTGTTTTACTATTCCTACCGACATCCTGTGCATTTTGTTTTGAACTATCTAAAGATTGGTATCTTTAGATAGTTCAAAACAAAATTCACAATTAATTATCTAAAAGAGTAAATTTAAATGCCTACAATATAAATTGGAACAGCGAACGAATTCTAAATTTAAATTTTGAGATGGATAAAAAAATCGGCGTGAATTTAGTCATAATATAATACCTACATGTATTAAATCTTTATAAAATTCACCCTACACTCAAACAATTTTTAGAAACTTCCATGCAGAATTGGCAAACTGTTCTTAAAATCAATACCTCCTCCTCAACCGTAGCTACTGAACCAATTTGTATAAGACGTGGAATTTTTCAAGGAGATGCTCTAAGTCCGCTGTGGTTTTGCATGGCACTCAATCCACTCTCACAATTGCTAGACAAAACAGATGCGGGATTCACGCTGGAAAGCAATAACACACAATATACACTAACACACCTTATGTATATGGATGACATAAAGCTATATGCAGCTGACAAAGAAGCTCTGTATCAACTTGCTGATTCCACACAACAATTTTCTGACGATATTTGTATGTCGTTCGGAGTAAAATTTTGTCCATTGTAAAAGGAAAAATTCAAAATAATAGTTATACCCTTCTATCAGGAGAATCGATCGAGCCAATGGATGAACAGAGTACATACAAGTACCTAGGTTTCAAACAGTCTAGACAAATACAACAAAAGATATCTAAACAAGAACTGCTTAAAAAATTCTCACACCGCCTCAACCTTATCTTAAAAAGCAACCTCAATTCAAGAAACACAATTAAAGCCATCAACACCTTTGCAATACCAATTCTTACATACTCGTTCGGAATTATACGATGGTCAAAGACTGATATTAAAAAACTACAGCGCACTATTCATACACTCCTAACAAAACACAGAAAACACCACCCAAAATCATGCATACAACGACTCACACTTTCACGCCAAGAAGGAGAGAGAGGATTAATAGACATACAAAACTTACACAACAAACAGATACTTTCACTCAGAGCATACTTTCATAAAAAATCTGAAAATTCTCCTCTACACAAGCAAGTAACGGAGACAGATAATAAATTGACACCACTAAACCTACAAAACCGAAACACGCAAATCAATGAACACATCGTAAGTACACAACAAAAAATAGCAGCATGGTCTGAAAAAGCCCTACACGGAAGACATCGAGCCTACCTGAGCCAGCCACACGTCGATAAAATAAAGTCGAACGAATGGCTCAAACGAGGCGAATTGTTTCCCGAGACCGAGGGTTTTATGATGGCTATACAAGATCAAATAATTGCCACTCGTAATTACAGAAAATATATCATAAAAGACCTAAATCAGCCAACTGACTTGTGCAGACATTGCAACAATGCCTCCGAAACTATACAACACATAACAGGAGCATGTAAATCACTTGCACAAACCGATTATAAACACCGTCATGACCAAGTCGCGGCAATCATACACCAACAGTTAGCATTTAAATATAAACTAGTTTCTGAAATGATACCGTATTATAAATATAAACCAGAAGTAGCATTAGAAAATAACGATCAAAAAATAAAACAATTCATTACAATAGACCCGACATTACCGTTCACGACAAAACCAATAAAACAGTTTATCTGATAGATATAGCAATACCTAACACACATAATATTCAAACCACAATCTCCGAAAAGCTCAGTAAATACCAAGATCTTGCAATTGAACTGAAAACCCAATGGAAAGCACAAACTGTTCATATAGTCCCCATTGTTCTCTCATCGACTGGTATTATACCTAAATCTCTCACACAAAGCCTCAACACTCTACAGATGCCCACTCACACACTTTACATGCTGCAAAAAGCCACCATTCTTAATACCTGTCGAATCACCCGTAAATTTCTGACTTTTTCTACATTATCATCCACATTCTCTATCTAAATCTCACCTTACATCCTTGGTTCTGACCCGCGTGTAAGGTTTCTAATGCTTTCTTAAATGAGAAGAAACAAAAAGACAAAAAAAAATAATAATAATAATAAAATACGTTATATAAATACGTCTAATCATTCTCTCTGTACAAAAAAATATTTAAAAATTCAAAGAAACAGTTTTTGGCTTCATGAAACAATACCATTTTTACACAGTGTACTTTTTGTAAATAAAACTACATAAATTAATCATCAATTTGGAAAAATGATAAATATCAAAAAGAAATAAAACGAAAATTCGAACCAGACAGACACTGTCATCTGTCACATATTACTGAAACTATTATGACAATGAGTGAATTGTAAAACGTATTATGATCACAAGATCAGCTGCTGCTCTTCGTGCACGCCTACCGCCTCCGGACTCGTCGCCCCGCTCCGCCTCGCCGCCGCCGGAACCCAGCTTCACCGTGAGTGCTGTGACACCGGCCGTGGCAGTTGCGTCGAGCGACAGCGACGAGTACTTCTCTCCGCCCACGACGCCACCACCTGCTCGTCGACGGGGAGGACGCCGGCCGCCGGACGGTTTAGGACCTCGAGGCCCACCGGCCTCTGATAGGGTCCCAGCTCCCGGCGGAAGTGTGCAGCGCATGCGATGGACGCGAACCATCAACGAAAATGTCATGCGCTCATACTATGGGGCTACAGAGGGAGGAAACAACCTGACCGCGTACCGTGTTCGGATGCTCTCTCTGTTTCAGGTGCTTGAGCCAGCTGTCAACGTGTCGGCGCAACGATTATCGGATCAGGTGCGGGTCATCCAACGTAATCATATGTTGGACGATACCGTACTTGATCGCTTGCGAACTGAAATGCAGAGTAGCCATGTCATTGTCCCTCCGTCACAGGCTGTGGTTCCACCACAGTCTAGTCAGTTATTCAATCGCGCTGACGAAGTGAGTAATGACATGGCTACTAATGTAAGTACCCAGTGCAGTGAGGAAATCAGGAGTGCTTTGGAAGGTGCGATTGGAGAATATCGGTACATGTCGCCTGAACTTAGACCACACTTACCTCGTTTGCCCATGCATAATAGAAATAGGGCGCTGGTGGCTGTTCTGGATTCGCAGTTGTCAAACTATTTTGATAACTGCGAAGACCTCACTGATGCTCACTCGATCCTGTACTGTGCGGCTGTAGCGGCATGTCGTGTAGCTCATGTCAAATTTTCTGATGACAGAGCTACACGACCTAAACCTGCCGTACCGGCTTGGCAATGCAGGATTGAGCGACGTATTAGTGGGGCCAGAAGTCACAGGCCACAGTCCGTCCGTTGCCTAACTGGAAATCTCCAGGGCCGGACGGGCTGCACAACTTCTGGATTAAATGGTTTGCGAAGTCGCATGCTCGCTTGGCGGCCCTATTCCAGTCAGCCTTAGAGTCAGGGTCGCTGCCCGAGTTCCTGACTACTGGAATAACCCACCTGCTCCATAAATCAGGTAGTACTGCGGAGCCCAAAAATGATAGGCCTATTACTTGTCTTCCGACAATGTATAAAGTTCTTACATCCATTTTGAGAGCTAAAATTTGCAAACACGTTAATGATAATTCGATCATGTCCGCTTCTCAGAATGGATGTAGGAACGGGTCCCGCGGTACTAAGGAGCTGCTCCTCATTGATATGGCCATTAACCAACAGGTTCGGCGTTCCCGAAGGGATCTGTCGACATGTTGGATAGATTATAAGAAGGCCTATGACTCGGTGCCACATACATGGCTCATGAGGGTGCTAGAATTGTATAAAGTTGATGCAACACTGCGCACCTTCCTGATGTCGTGTATGGGGAAATGGAGGACAGTCCTTCGCTACCCAGGATGTCGGCATATCCAAGGGAACAGCGAACCGATAAGGATAGAGCGAGGTATTTTTCAGGGCGATAGTTTGAGTCCGCTTTGGTTCTGCTTAGCCTTGAATCCTCTAAGCACGCTGCTGGAGGATTCAGGTCTGGGCTTTCGGTTGAGGAGAGGTGGTCAGGTTATATCTCACCTTCTTTACATGGATGACCTGAAACTCTTTGCCCCCAACAATTTGCAACTGATGGAGCTACTGAAGGTAACAGAAACTTTCAGTAGCGCCATCAGGATGGAATTTGGTGTGGACAAATGTGCGGTCATGCATGTAAAGCGAGGGGGGATTGTGGAATCTGCGGGAACCCAGCTCTCAGATTCCATAAATCTTAGATCCCTCTCAGAGACCGAAACCTACAAGTATTTGGGTATGTCGGAAGCGCTGGGCATCAATTCTGTTGACATGAAGCAATCGTTGAAGGAGCGCTTCTTTGGCCGCCTGAGAAAAGTATTTAATAGTCTTTTATCAGGCGGAAATAAGGTGCGTGCCTTCAATGGTTGGGTCATGCCGGTTTTGATGTACTCTTTCGGCGTACTCAAATGGACTCAAACAGAACTAGACGCACTGGATAGGAAGGTCCGTACATTGTTGACGGCATATCGAATGCATCACCCACGTTCTTCGGTTATGAGACTGTATATCCCGCGGAGTTGTGGAGGTCGAGGCTTTTTAAACGCCAAGACTCTCCACAATCGCGAGATATGCAGTCTCAGGGAATATTTCCTAGAAGCCGACGTGGCGATGCATCGAGATGTGGTCGCGATGGACAAGGCCCTCACCCCGCTCTCCTTGGCTAAAGAGAACTGGCGCAAACCTGCAGTGCTTGACACTAATGACCGCAGGGAAGTATGGCAGAGTAAGGAGCTTCACGGAAGCTACTTCAGTGCCCTGCATGGGCCTGATGTAGACCATGCAGCGTCCGTAGCCTGGCTACGTTCCGGGGAACTCTTTGGAGAAACCGAAGGTTTTGTTTGTGCAATTATGGATGAAGTTATGATGACGAATAACTACCGGAAATTTATTGTGAAGGATGGCACGGTTGACATATGTTGGGCATGCCACCGTCCGGGTGAATCGATCCGTCACATTATTTCCGGGTGTTCTCGTCTAGCTAACGGAGAATACTTGCATAGACACAACCTTGTAGCCAGGATTATCCATCAGCAACTTGCTCTGAAATACAGCCTTGTGGAATCGGAAGTGCCGTACTATAGGTATGTGCCCGACCCAGTTCTCGAAAATGGCAATATCACACTGTATTGGGATCAATCCATCATCACTGACAGGACTATTGTAGCCAATAAGCCTGATATAGTGGTGATGGATCGATCAGAGCGGCGCGCAATGATTGTTGACATAACGGTTCCACATGACGAGAACCTCGTGAAGGCCGAGAAAGATAAACAAATCAAGTATATTGACTTGGCTCGCGAGGTTGTCGACATGTGGCCTGTTGACTCAGCGATCATTGTGCCGATAGTCGTATCAGCCAATGGCCTAATTGCCAAGAGCCTCGACCAATATCTGATGAGGCTCTCGTTAGGCAGCTGGATCAAGGGCTTGATTCAGAAAGCGGTACTCCTGGACACGGCTCGTATTGTTAGGAGGTTCCTCTCTCTGGAGCCCTGACCGCCGGTAGCTTGGACCCTGTTCCCGATACCGGTGGGCTACTATTTTTATATTTTTAAATGTTTTTGTATATAATTTTGTAAAAATATTTAAAAATGTAAAATGTATGTTTATAAAATGAATAAAGGGAATAATAATAATAAAATCTTTTTGATCTGTGGCTCGAGTGTCAAAGTGACATGTCAGAATTTTTTCCAAAACAAATTTTATTTAATTATTCTATAAAATTAATCCAGGAAAAGTAATAAATAACAAATAAATCATGACAACAAAAATAAAATCAATTCACAGTAAAAAAAACCTGGACTGGACCACACCAAAAATGCATTTTTAAATATTGTCACCGATGCTAACCCGACACCGAGCCAGACTTCAAGAAGAGGCACACCTACCATCTCCGGGCTCGTCGCTGAGCTCCGCCTCGCAGCCGCCGGGACGCGCTACATCTGTGGGCGCTGAGTCGCCGGTTGCTGCAGTTGCGTCGAGCTCCAGCGACGAGTTTTTCTCCCCGCCGTCGACGCCATCTCCACCACGACGACGAGGAAGAGGACGGCCACCAGCGGGCCTGGGACCTCGAGGCCAACAGGCCCCGAACAGGGTCCCCGCTGCCGGTGGAAATGTGTCGCGCATGCGATGGACTCAGTCCATTAATGAAAACGTCATGCGCGCATATTATGGGGCTACTGAGGGGGGAAGCAACATGACTGCGTACCGTGGTCGGATGCTCTCTCTGTTTCAGGTGCTTGAACCAGATGTCAGAGTGTCGGCGCAGCGACTATCGGATCAGGTGCGGGTCATCCAACGTAACCATATGTTGGATGAGACTGTACTTGATCGACTACGCCTCGACTCACGGAGTAACCCAGTTACGCCTGCTTCGCCAATAATCGCGGCACAACTGCAAAATGTTTCCAGCGCTTCGCCGCGATCCGATCGCGGTGGTGAAGAGGATGTTGACGAAGTTATAACCGTGAGTACCCAGTGCAACGCACAATTGAGGAGCGCTTTGGAGGATGCGTTCCGGGAGTATCACTCCACACCGCCTGAACTTAGACCGCGGTTACCTCGTTTGCCTATGCACAAGAAAAACAAGGCGCTGGTGTGTACTCTAGATTCGCTGCTGTCAAACTGCTTTGACAACAGCAAAGACCTTGCTGATACCCACTCAATATTGTACTGCGCGGCTGTAGCGGCATGTCGTGTGGCTCACGTCAAGTTTCCTAACAGCGACCGAGCTACACGACCAAAACTAGCTGTTCCAGCTTGGCAGTGCAGGATTGAGCGGCGTATCGGTGAGGCTAGAGTACTCATCGGCAAGTTAATCTGCTTCAGGGAGGGCAATACTCGCCCTAGAGTGATGCGCTTTGTGAGGCGGGCGTTCTCGGGAACTGACATTAGTTTTCGTGATTACTTGACCTGCATCACAGAGCGTATTGACTTCCTGAAGCAGAAGATCTGTGCATGGGCAAGCCGTATTCGTAGGTACAAGCGGCGCGTGGAGCGATACACTCAGAATCGCACATTCCAAAGCGATGAAAGGTGGGTATATAGGGCTTGGGAGCGACCAGACCAAAGGGTGACTGACACGCGTCTACCAGATAATGACGCCATGTATTCGTTCTGGCGCAACATCTGGTCGGTGCCTGTCAGTCACACTGAGGGCGGTTGGACCCGGGAAGTTGAACAAGCGTGTGATCCAATACCAGAAATGGGGGCAATTATCATCAGCCCCCAAGACGTAGCTCGTGCAGTTCGTCCGTTACCTAACTGGAAGTCTCCAGGGCCGGACGGACTGCACAACTTCTGGATCAAATGGTTTCAGAGATCGCACGCTCGCTTGGCGTCCCAGTTTCAATCAGCCTTAGAGTCAGGGTCGCTGCCCCAGTTCTTGACGACAGGCATTACCCACCTGCTCCATAAATCAGGTAGTACTGCGGAGCCCAAAAATTATAGACCAATCACTTGTTTACCAACGGTCTATAAAGTTCTAACATCTATTTTGAGAGCTAAAATAAACCAACATATTGAGAGTAATTCCATCATGTCTCCCTCTCAGAATGGATGTAGGAGCGGGTCCCGTGGTACTAAGGAGCTGCTCCTCATTGATATGGCCATTAGCCAACAGGTTCGCCGCTCCCGAAGGCATCTGTCTACATGTTGGATAGATTATAAGAAGGCCTACGACTCGGTGCCGCATACATGGCTCATGAGGGTACTGGAGTTGTACAAGATAGATGCAACTCTACGCGCCTTCCTTGAGTCGTGTATGGGGCAATGGAGGACGGTCCTTCACTATCCAGGATGTCGACAGATGCAGGGGAACAGCGAAACCATAAGGATCGAGCGTGGTATATTCCAGGGTGATAGTCTGAGCCCATTGTGGTTTTGTCTAGCCTTGAATCCTCTCAGCACACTGCTGGAAGGTTCAGGTCTAGGCTATCGGTTGAGGAGAGGTGGTCAGGTCATATCTCACCTTCTTTACATGGATGATCTGAAAATATTTGCCCCCAACAATTTGCAACTGATGAAGCTACTGAAGGTAACTGAAACTTTCAGTAACGCCATTAGGATGGAATTTGGTGTGGACAAATGTGCAGTCATGCATGTGAAGCGAGGGGAGATTACGGAATCCGTGGGAACTCAACTCTCGGATTCCGTACACCTAAGATCCCTCTCCTCAACAGAAACCTACAAGTATTTGGGTATGTCGGAAGCATTAGGTATCAATACTGCTGTCATGAAACAATCGTTGAGGGAACGTTTCTTTGGCCGCCTGAATAAGGTGCTAAGCAGTCTTTTGTCAGGCGGAAACAAGGTACGCGCCTTCAACGGTTGGGTCATGCCGGTTTTGATGTATTCTTTCGGCATACTCAAATGGACTCAGACGGAACTTGATGCCCTGGATAGGAGGGTCCGCGTACTGCTGACCGCAAATCGGATGCATCACCCACGGTCGTCGGTGATGAGACTGTATATCCCGCGGAAGTGTGGGGGTCGTGGCTTCTTAAATGCTAAGACCCTGCACAATCGTGAGGTATGCAGTCTCAGGGAATACTTCCTAGAAGCCGACGTGGGGATACACCGAGATGTGGTCTCAGTGGACAAGGGCCTTACCCCGCTCTTCTTGGCTAACGAGAACTGGCGCAAGCCTGTAGTATTAGACACTAATGATCGCAGGGAGGTATGGCAGGGCAAGGAGCTTCACGGGCGCTTCTACCGGGCTCTTCATGGCCCCGATGTAGATTTTCTAGCGTCCGTGTCCTGGCTACGATTCAGCAACCTCTTTGGGGAAACTGAAGGTTTTGTCTGTGCGATTATGGACGAAGTTATGCTGACGAACAACTACCGGAAACATATTATGAAGGACGGGACGGTTGACGTGTGTCGGGCATGCCACCGTCCGGGAGAATCGATCCGACACATAATTTCTGGTTGTTCTCGTCTGGCTAACGGAGAGTACTTGCATAGACACAACCTCGTTGCTAGGATTATCCACCAGCAACTTGCCTTGAAATACAACCTTGTGGAATCAGAAGTGCCGTACTATAAGTATGCGCCCGACCCAGTTCTCGATAATGGTAATATCACGTTGTATTGGGATCGACCTATCGTCACTGACAGGACTATTGTTGCCAATAAGCCTGACATTGTGGTGATAGATCGATTGGAGCGTCGCGCAATGATTGTTGATATTACGGTCCCACATGACGAGAACCTCGTGAAAGCAGAGAAAGATAAGCAATTGAAATATCTAGATCTGGCTCACGAGGTTGTCGACATGTGGGATGTAAATACAGCAGTCATTGTGCCGATAGTCGTGTCGGCCAATGGCTTAATTGCCAAAAGCCTCGACCAACATCTTAGTAGGCTTTCGCTTGGCAGCTGGATCAAGGGCTTGATTCAGAAAGCAGTACTTCTGGACACGGCACGTATTGTCAGGAGGTTCCTCTCTCAAGAGCCCTGACCACCGGTAGCCCGGACCCTGTTCCCGATGCTGGTGGGCTACTATTTTTTATATTTTTAAATGTTTTTTGATATGTTTTTTGTAAAAATATTTAAAAATGTAAAGGATGTGTAAAGAAAATGAATAAAGAGAATAAAATCTTTATTCAAAATATTAAAAGGTAAAATACAATATCAATCCGAAATTAACAATGTAGGTATAATAATGTTAGATGCCTGTACTAGGATAATCCTGTATCACAGGCTGCAGGAGCTCTAACAATATGCTATATGTAGGACAGTAGTTTTAGTTTAATATTTAACATTAGATAATTGCAAACTTATTTTCATTAACTTAAACCCTACTTTTTTAGAACTAAACACATAATTATTACAGGAAAGTATTTGCGTTAGCAGATTAATTATAAACTAGGTTGCAAAAACGCATTCGAGGCACTCTTATTTATATTTGATATTTACACCTGGAGACTATAATAATTTGCTTATACATTAAATCAATGGTATGCCAGCGCAGTGGACTTTGTCTCATTGTTGTGTCAGCAACATGCGTTGAACACAGAAGTCTAACCTACAGTATGACGCTTTACACGCCCTCGTAGTCAATGGAGTTGATGTACCTATATTCTGCAATCTTCCTAGCAGGGCACTCAACATCTCCAGTTTTATGACTGACTTGGGCTTTTTAAACCGCCAGCACGTAGCGCATTTAGGTGTGTCCGCTTTTCTCGGGCACTCATTCATCGAGTGTCCTGCTTCTCCACAGTGACCACACGAAGAGTGTATCTCTCTACATGTTTTTGCTGCGTGACCATATTGTTGGCATTTATAGCATCTTGTTACCAAGGTGAAGTCCCTAACTGGGCAGGAATTCCAATTTATAAATAGCCTTGCCTGAGATATTAAGGCTCTACGTATCTTGGCTGGAACTTCGATAACAAAGTTACAAGTAGATGCCTCTTTCTTCCCGGATTTATGGCTAAATTTCACGTCGGCCAAGAAGGTTTCCAGCGACATTGCTGGAAACTTATCGGCAATGTTCTGCTCGTACATGTACCTTAAGACGTCAGCATCAGCCAAAGAAGTCGGCACTCCTACTACCGTGATCCGTGGTTTGCGCTTGTTGGGCTCGTCAGCGGTGAGTCCTGATGTAGACATCTGGACTGCATGCTTGAGTTTATCAGCATCCTTTTTGGTCTCGGTGCTGATAATAACACCTCCATTTTTTGTTTTCCGGACACCACGTACATGAAGTTTCATTTCGTCAGGGCGAATGATGTTTTGCACGAGGTTTTTTGTCTCGTCACTCGACTTCAATTTATCGTTAGGATAAACAGCTACAGAGCTAAAATTGTTTGGACGAACGAATTCACTGGATCCCTTCTTGACCATATCAGCAAACGAAGCGTTTCCCACGGCACCAGAGTCCTTGATTGTCTGCTTGAGCTCCGAAATTTGTTCTGCGAGGTTGCGTTTTTCTTTCAGGTCACCGATTATATTGAGGGCTTGATGGGCTTTCTGCTTCAGAGCCTGATACAGAACTGCCATGTGAGAGGTGTCAGATTCTACTTTACGGCACAAGTTGGTTATCTTCAATTTTTGCTCTGAGTTAATAATAATAATAATAACTTTAACTTCAGCTGAATGCATGACATCCATTTTAGGATGTCGGGCGTAGATACAAATTCTATAGTGAGGTTAGACTGCTGGGTTTTTGCTGGCGAGGCATTGGGTTGCTCTCGACAACTTGATCCATCGGCACCGGGGCTACTATCCATTTCACTGTTTTTATGTTTCCATTATTTAATAAACAACACACTTAGCATAATACTGAAGTAGGTCACTATTATTGCTTTAAATAAATACTGCTAATGAGCACGTCTGTATACTGCGAACGGTCGCAATGCAAGCAATATCAGTCCGTGCTGTTTATTGTTGGGTCGGAATGTACGAAAAACAATTAAGATTACCATTATAAAATCCTAAAAAACATTATAATAAATATTTACTGTATTTCACTCTCAATAAATTTATTTTAATTTTCATCAATCGATTTCTTAAATTTCTCAATTTAATTACTCGAGTTGATCGAAGATTACAAAAAAAATAATCGATTGGAATAATCGCTTTCACACATCACAATAATTAAAAAAAAAAAAATGGTCGTCTATTTCAAAATACAAATTGAGTGGTGGTAATGAATATTATGTGTTATTGGTCCCGTATTAGTAAATAACGCTAAGATCTGGGCATTTTCATGCGGTTTATAATATTTGTAATGATAATTGTCATGTTTGTTACCGAATCTATACGCGTGTGTGTGTTATATTATGTGAAAAATAAAAATGTAAACACGCACGATTGGCGCGAAAATTCGGCTTTAGATTTCAAAACTCATCATTACCACTGCTTATTTAAATTGAACTATGGATGAATTCGCCGCATAATAATAATTAAATGACGAGTTGATTATTGTCCATATAGTGGAGCTCGAATGTTCGAAAACCACATTATTTATGATTTTTAGCCTCGACCAGCACAGCCGTCAAAATGGCGATGACCGTATATAAGCACATGAATTTTATAAGGGTAAATTAAGATACTTGCGCTCTATTTACAGAAGTTTTAATGGCGTTGATATATGAGATTTTTATCTAACTTTCTTAATTAACGCACACTCATAGTATTTTATAATCAGAAAATTAAATATTTGCATAAATTATGAGGATGACGAATGACTTAATTGCAAGCCCCTTTCGGGGCCGATACCAACCCAGCGGAGGTTTGTTCGTCGAGTCCCTTTGGGGGCCCGTACCGAACTATATGGTTAAACGGAATTGAAATTAATAACAATCAGTAGTAATAAATGATTTATTTAAACTTCGAGTTTTATAATGTAAATAGAGTTCAATAAGGTTGTACCATGAAGAGCTGGAACCTTTTTTTGGTGCGCAGCAATAATTCAGTTACCGTCATAAGTGTTCTTTCATAACTCACTGAGATTTGCACTCAATATTCAATCATTCACTATTCATACATAAAATACACAAAATAATCTTATACAATAAAACATAAACTAATATAGGTTAGTTAATGTTGTGGCGCGATTCCAACCTTCAACCCTCAGAGTCCAGTTGGTCTTCACTTTCACGTACTGCACGACATCCTCAACCGTCTATATTGCAGGAGACGCTGGTGTTTTTCGGGAGATCCAGGAATACGCCTTATACCTATCCTTAGGTTATTAACAAAACACATTTTCAGAAATTGTGACAAGCTAGACTTGAATAAGTACTTCTAACCTGACGCAAATACAATGTCACGTTGATGAAATTGGTAGAATCGAGAAAGGAACAGTGGGATTGATCTTTATATTTAGACTAAATTTTTTCCGGCTGGTTTTTATCAGTTCCCCAGCATGAAGCTTACCTGAAAACCATAAACATAATCAGTCTTTAATGTACCCCACTGGTGGGACACAGGTCTCCTCCGTATCAGAGACCTAAAATCACTTGCAAGAACACTGGACATACTTAAATAAAACTACACAACAAAATTAAACAAACCATTACACAGAATACCACAACCAATTCCAGGACCTTTTAAAATAAACCAGTTTTCATTGACGCTTCGTTTATTATGGATTCTGGTTAAACCTCGAGCTCTATAAATATGTAAGCTAATTGTCCATGACTAAATGGATTTCCTTTAATGGTTTACGTAGGATTTCAACCTTTGACCTTTTTTATTTAGCAGTACAATAGTTGTTGCTAATAGCATTTTAAATCACAAGGACAGACAGATAGACAGAACGAAACTATAACTATATGGTTTCGTTTTCTACCATTTGGCTACGGATCCATAAAAACGGGAATAAATAAATGACCTACATACAAAAATAGTGTGCCCCTATTTGTCCAGTCCTAAGTATAGGCAGTGGTACCTAACAAGCCGAAAAGAGATTTTCCAGTCCCGAAGCATCATCCATATTTTTTCTCTAGTTAATTTCTGTAAGGGACAGCACAGCATGGTCTATGGTACAGGAGTACCGACCCCATATAGATTGGGATAAGGGCCTGCCCTTAATGATGTTAAGATTAATGTTCTACGTTTACGAAATAATTTAAGTCTTACGCTTGAACTTCCATACATACTATATTAGTATGAATGGACGTTCAAGCAGCTAACACTATCAACAACACTTGTAACGGTATATTTACCATGTTTATTATTTGTTTTGAGTTCCCGATATTTCGGCGCTGTTGCAAACGCCACTATCACGGATAAACTGAAGTTACTGCGGGTGGGTGTTTCTGAGCAGACAAATCCATATCCCTAGAAAAAAATATATATTCCATATACGTTATCATCATCATCATCATCATTTCAGTCCAAAAGACGTCCACTGCTGGACATAGGCCTCCCCCTTCCACATTGACATTTTGGGGGGTTTTGCCATAATCGCCACCCTCTGCAGGCGGGGTGGCGACCGGAGTACGGTTGTTACAAAAGCACAGAGAACGCTGCTGCCCATTCTCAGGCAAAAATCCCTTAGTCGGCTCTTACGACATCCACGGGAAGATATGGGATGGTGCTATTCTTTACGTCCGACACCATACAGAGCATATACGTTTTTATATTTAATATTTAGTGAATCCTGTAATCAATAACTATTAATGATCAGTCTAACCTATTGTAAGCGCATGCTATTGAAATCAACCCCCAGCCAGTACAGAGAAAGTATGAGAGGGGGTAGGTTTACCGGTAACCACGAACTGTAGAATCTCAAATAGAGGGGTGAGGGTTGAATGCAATTCTAGCTGACGTCACAATTGTCGATCAAGTTCAAGTTGTTTTAAGTTGTGAGGCATTCACTCTTGAACCTTGGTATAAGACTTTTTTAAAGTCATATTCAGAATGGGCTTGGTACGTAAAACGTAAAATTTCCGTTAGTTTATGGTTTATGATAAACCATAAACTAACGGCAATTTTACGTTTTGCAGAGACATTTAAATGAACGCATATATTACGCACGCTGCGTGAATTTTCACTTTTCAACCGTTGAAAGTTTCCAATGGTTGTGTAATTCAACAACGCGATTTCATTGACGCGTCACTTAGCGATGATGAAAACGGAATAAATGAGTTATTGTCCAAACAATAAAACACAGTTTATCTTTTGTTTCTACACCAATAAACCGTTATGGGCAGGCTTTTTGTCCTAAAAATATTTAACAAATCATCAACATCAAATAAAGCGCTATATAGGTTGACTGGTAATTAGTAACCGATATTTAAACCCGTTATTATACTCATGATAACAAACAACTTTCCCAAAGAATCATTTTTTATGCTCATTCACTTTTTTCACAGATGTATGAAATTCGCGTGCGCGCACCTACGCGCCACTTGTGTTAAAAGTGTTTCACCTTGTGTAAACATGTTTCTTTGAGAAAGTTGTTTGATAACATGAGTATAATCACGTGTTTAAATATCGGTCACCCTATATGCCTAATATCAGTAAGGTCCAAAAGTTTCTCATGTCACTAAATTACCGAAGTTTTCTCTAAATACACAGAGCAAAATAATTAATAATTATTTTTGAACAAAAATATTACTTTTTAGTCTCCCTTTATTTCAATCTATTTTTGTTTGTATCATCATCATCGTCAGCCTATAATGTTCCCACTGCTGGGACACAGGCCTCCCCTCTATGAGAGGGAGTGGGCTGTAATCCACCACGCGGGCCCAGTGCGGGTTGGTAGATGTCACATGTCTTCGAATTTTTAGTTCTAGGACATGCCGGTTTCCTCACAATGTTTTCCTTCACCGTTTTTGAGAGCACCGGTGATGAAATAGATTACACAAAGTAATGCGCCTGCCTGGGTTTGAGCCCGCGACTAACTGCTCATAAGTCGGGGCTGTCACCACTGGGCCACCGCTGCTCTCACTGGGCCACCGCTGCTTTCTTCTCTCGCTCTTTGTTTGTATATTAATCCTTAATTTTATTTTTGAAGCTGAAAACTTTTGGTCTTTACCATGTAGTAGTAGGTTAGTTAAATATGTGCCGAAAAGAAAACTTTTTACATGAATAATTTTCACGAGTTTTTCACAAGTCCAACTAAAAAAAAACCTTGGAAAATACGACGAGTATTTTAAGTCAACTAAAAGTTATTGCATGTATAACGTTTGTCTGCTTGGTTCTCTGCACGCTGGTGTGGCGGGGTTGACGACCTCCCACCCTCTGTCTCACGCGAAGGGGCGCGTTTGATCTAGACAGCTACTTGTACGAGTCCACTTGAGCCAGTCGACTGGCTCGCTTTTGATGTGGGCCGTGAAAAGTGCGAAAAGTATTTACTGACTTGAGATTTGTGGCGATAGATACTTCCGCAGAATTTTGAGGGTTCCGAACGTCGAAAGGAAAAAACGGAACCCTTATAGGATCACTTTGTTGTCCGTCCGTCTGTCTGTCTGTCTGTCAAGACCATTTTTCTCAGGAAAAATCGAAAAATTGCGGAGGTATCAAGCTGGAATTTATATCAAAAACTCAGGTCTACTGTCCCTTGGATCTGTGAAAAATCAAACTTCTAAGCCAACGCAATCAAAAGATACAGCCGTTTATGCCACAAATTTCCGACACTCGCAAGGGAATCAAAACCTACAGGGTACTTCCCGTGAACTCAGAATCTTGAAATTTGGTATGAAGCAACGTCTTATAGCACAGATAAAGGAAACATTGCGAAAACCGTATTTATTTTTATTTACATAATCAAATTTTTTTTTGTACGGCTCCCTCGGTGCGCGAGTCCGACTCGCACTTGGCCGGTTTTTTTTTAAATATAGCTGCGATTTTATCTTCCTAGTCAATTTTCACTTCAAGCGGTAAAAAAAACACTAACAGCAAATCTCATCAATGAAAATGATCGCGTTCAGCACACCTAAACCACTTTCAGAGCTGTCAGTGTCGTAATTGCTATGGAATATTGATACTAGCACCTATTGAACGCCGTGCATGACTGTGCTAATGGCGTTTAATTTAATTGGTGAAATCCTCTGTCAGTGACTTTGAACTAAGTTTAAATCTAACATGATTCATGTCATGATGATGTCCGCCACTCTGTGAAATTTACTCCCGGCTCTCTGTTCCGTGACCATTATAATCCATATCTCTACAAAGTTCGAATGAATCGGTTTATTCTAGGAAAGCGTGCTTAACAATTTTTTTTTTCTGTTATTTTTTTTTTTTATAGCGTCAACAGAAATACATAATCTGTAGAAATTTCAACTAGTTAACTAGCACGGTTCATGAGATACAGCCTGGTGACAGACGGACGGACGGACGGACAGCAAAGTCTCAGTAATAGGGTCCCGTTTGACCCTTTGGGTACGGAACCCTAAAAAGGAAAATCTCTCTTTATTTCATTCGCCAGTTCCCCGTAATAACGTTTTAAGTAAATTACTAAATTAATTAAATTAGGTGTATTTTTAGGACCTTTTCTTTATAATAGACATAACAAGATACTTAACTCCTTTACTGTAAATTATAAAAAATGTAGCTATGTAATGTCGGATTATTTAGCGATACTTAATTACACAGACACAGAAAAACTTCTAGAAGTTGTGGTATGATAATGTTATCCTCTCGTATATATTTGTAAATATTAACTTAAGCTAGTTTTAGAGTTTTTCTTTTGTACCAATTTGATTATACTTATAGTTGTTTAAAGATTATTTTTATTTTATAATTTTACTGGCCTAATTAAATTATGCTATATAAAGTGATGGCCTGAAACACAGGTTTAAATAAACCTAGATCGGGCTGGTCGCTACCAAACATCGGAATTGAACTATCATTACTTGCAACTTTTGAATATAGTTTCATATTCATATTCTATTTATTTGCATTCTATAGTGTTTGTAAGGTGTTACAAAAATTCTTATAGCTAAGTACAATATTATAGACTCTGTTAGGGCACAGCAATATACATATTGAAATTAATAGTACATTACTGCCGCGGTCTATAATTACTACTTTGCTGGTCGCGCTGATTATGGCCGACAGCGCAGCATAGCGCAGCTCCAGGCTGACACAACGCGGTCAGCGTGCAGCACTTGATGGACGAGCTGAGATAAAGGCCGAGACCGTAAGCCGAGGCCTTTACAGCGAGGATAGCAAGGGCTGCAATGATGGCCAAGCTGAAAGGCCTAGAGCGTAGCTAGGCTAGCTCGAGGCAATCATAGCGTGACCAGCGAAGCAGTCATTGTGGGCCAAGGTTTGTGTAGTGCTTTACTTAAAAATGCAAGTACCTAATCTAAATAAAACCAGCAAGCAACTTAAATAATTTAAATAAAATATTTTTGGATTTGATTTTTTAAAACGTTGAAACGTCAAACTAGCGGCCGGTCTGTTAGAGCGTCCAGCAAAGCTTTGCCGGCCGCTCGCTCCTTGAAACAGAACGGCAAGGTCGACTTTGCTCAAACAAGGTTGTCAAAATAATGACCACATTACATGCATTTTTGAGTAAAATAATATTATTAAATGATAAGTAACCATTTCCAATTAAAATTTACATTACAGAGTTATTAGTAACATTCACGCTTAGTTATTAATTCAATTAGTATATAGTTGTTGTGTGTTGTTATTATTTTAGTTATAGTTTAATTAAAAGTACTAATTATACCATTGTATGAGAAATAATACTACTGCGCCTAAATGTACACGTTTCGTAATACTTTAGTAAATTATTATTCTATTCTAAATAATATCTACGGGACCACTAGCTCGAGAGCTTCCAACTGGCATAAATCCCTTAAAGCATCACGTCCCCCACAGCAGGCCTCTGAACACTGCAATAAAGAAAAACCACACATACTGGCGCGTTCCTTTGAAAATTTTCTTTTTAGTTTTCTTTCGTCCATGCCAAATGCAGGTATTCTTTTTAATAGAGAATGGTTGCAGTTGATCTGTGTCCGTACCATGACGCTTAAAACATTATTTTTCCATTCCTATTCCAGAGTGGGAAAGAGATGGAGCTAGACGACCTGTATAGCTCCGTCTCTTTTTCACTCTGAAATAGGAATCGAACAATAATATTTTAAGACGTCATGGTACGGACGCTGTTCTTCGTCAAGTTTTTTACGCAAATCAGCTGGCCTACCATGACGTCTTAAAGCAGTATTGTTTTACTCTTATTCCAGTGTGGGAAAAAGACGGAGCTATACAGGATGCCTAGCGCTATCTCTTTCACACACTGGAAAAGGAGTTAAACAATAATGTTTTAAGACGTCATGGTAGGCCAGCTGAACTGTGTTTTTAAAGGTTAGGTAGTACCTAAGTATTATTTTTAAACTCTGTCATCAGACCAAAAGTCTTCCAAAAAATCTTTATCATAACCTGATGACTGAATATTATATCCATAGATCGGAGTAGGTAGATTGAATTGGGGTCATTGATCCGAAATGTACGTGTTTAATATGGACATTTCTCCGGAATTGGTTGATTTGATTGAAATTAAAGTGCAACAATTTATAAAAAGTTGTGGCCATAAAAAGGCTAAAAATAAAAATAATTATTAATGTTGCCATCGGAATTCGATTGTTTTTATTATTCAACAGATAAATAATAAATTAATTTAGTTTTGATACCTTCCTTTAAATTTTGAATTGAGTAGTAATAATATCACTACCAACATTAACAATATTTAATTGAGTCTGGAATTACCGGAATTACTTTCCGGAAAAATGGCTTATCCATGTTATTCTTTCTGTGTGCATTTATGATACAAGTACCAAAAATAAATCTACCTACTACGATCTATGATTATACCACATAGTAACTGAACAGTGAAAAGATAAGTTGTTATAATTAACATAACATAACATCATGCTTGTAATCCCCGAAGGGTTCGGCAGACCTGTACCTAATAGTAAACCCACATTTCACCAGTTATGTTTAAATCCCATGTAATAGAGGGCGAGCCTATTACCATCATCATCTATGAGAGGCCTCCTCTCTATGAGAGAGAGTGGGCTGTAATCCACCACGCGGGCCTAGTGCGGGTTGGTAGATGTCATTTTTAGTTCTAGGACAAGCCGGTTTCCTCACGATGCGATTGCCATCAACCGGGCACAATTCCTGAGAAATTCCTGTTGGAAAAACCCAATAACACTTTGCCCGACCCGGGAATCGAACCCAGGACCTGATTCTCAGCAGTAGCACTTGCGAGCACAAAACCAACGAGACAGTTGTTATAAATACACTTTTGAATCGCGCTTCCCCCAAGTTTCGCCACCTCCAAGTTTCGCCACATTGACATAATATGGGGAGGTTTTGCCATAATGGCCACGCTTGGCAGGCGGGTTGGCGATTGCAGTACGGTTGTCACATTAAGCACAGAGAACGCTGCTGCCCAACCTCTGGCAAGTCCCTTAGTCGCTTCTTACGACACCCACGGAAAGATATGGGATGGTGCTATTCTTTACGTCCGACACCATTGCAGAGCATTTAAGGATAGGGGGAAATAACTGGTTATCTTTTACTTGGGGCATCTTTCCGTCTTCTTGTAATTGGTGGGGTAAAGCAATTTTAGGGTGAATCATTGCAATTTGATTACAACGATTTGAGGGTGCGTTTAGTCTGCCCGTGACAGGTACGGTCTGAAATAAAAGTCGTTTCGCAAAGTTACATTTAAAATAAATAATAATAAATTATGGACCTGGACCCTGTTCCCGATACCGGTGGGCTACTATTTTTAAATGTTTCTTTTACATATTATTTTAAACGGAAATATATTTAAAAAAATCTATAAAAATGTAAATTATATGTAGAGAAATAAATAGATGAAAATAATAAATCTTTATTCAGAACCAAAAATGAGTCAAATACAAAAAATAATCTTAAATAAACAATGTAGGTCTCACAATGTTTGATGCCTGTACAAGGATAATCCTGTATCACAGGCGGAAGGAGCTGAAACAATATACAATTTACAGGACAACAGATTTTTATAACAATATTTAACATCTTAAAGTGATCAAATTAGAATCATTTGATATAGTAAACCTAATTAACTTATTATTATTTACCTAATCACCTATAGCGACTTTTTCGTTTCCATACAGGGTTGTTGGTAATAGGGTCGCGTCCTTGAAATGGCTAATACTAGAGCTAATCTGCAACAATGTTGACCCCGATAATTAGGAGTCCAATATGGGATGTCACGGAAAAATTTAACTTTTAAGTTTTTGTGGAAATTTTCCTCCTCTCGACCAAAAACATCCGATAAAACAAAGCTTGTTACTCTTGAAGAGTTAGATAGTTCTACAGTGAACGCATATTTCAACAAAACGGAATAACAACAACAGCAACAGCCTCTTGAGAGTTATTGCTGACAGGCACGATCAAAGCCCCATAATGATGCATCTTATAAAAACCACCCTGTCTGTAGTAGAATATAAGTACTAATATAGTTTTTTAAAACAAAAAAAAACGTTTCCCGTTACTAGGAATTGCTCCTGTTTCGTAGGCGCGTTTACAAACATTTAAACTCACATACACAACCTATTATAACAAACCCATATCTTCCCGTGGGTGTCGTAAGAGGCGACTAAGGGACTTGCCAGAGAATGGGCAGCAGCGTTCTCTGTGCTTTTGTGACAACCGTACTGCGATCGCCAACCCGTCTGCCAAGTGTGGCGATTATGGCAAAACCCCCCAAAATGTCAATGTGGCGTCACTTAGGGGAGGCCTAAGTCCAGCAGTGGACGTCTTTCGGCTGAAATGATGATGATGATGACACAAACAGCCAGACCCGAAACAACTATCTGTAGGCCTTACCAATAATTGTTTCGTGCGGGGATCGAACCCGCGACACGCAGCGCATCAGTCGATCGCTCAATCACTGCGCCAACCGTACTGTCAAAGTTCAAAGTTAAATTGTCTACTAACATCTAGAATTGTTAATGTCATTGAGACAATGGGGAAGCTCGTTAAAAGCTAATTGTAGATGGCACGACTATAGCTGGTTCTCAATCTGACCAATGAGGTCGAGCTATTATGAAATATAAAATGACATTACCAGATTTTCAACCAATGACGATGCTTGGAACCAGCTATGGTAGCGCCATTAGTTCCAAGGTTTCCATCCCCATTGTTGTCTGAGAGATAAAGAATTATTATTATTATAACTGCACTGTTTGACTGGGAATTCTAACGAAGACAGCCACCAGCCAGCTAGACTGTTAAGCATTAGCTCTACCGACCTCGAGACTTATAACCAGGGGTCAACAACAATGAAATCATGACTTGTCGGCTCTTGTCGGCACGGTTGACGCAGTGGCAGGGCAATTGACTGCTATGCTGCGTGTCGCCAGGTCGATTACCGCACGAAACAAATGGCCTACAAGTAGTGATTCCGGGTCTGGGTGTTTGTGTATGTGAGTTTAAATTTTGTCAACGCACCCACTATGGGTGCGTTGACAAAATTTAAACTGAAAAAAGATCTTAGTGTGGGGCACGTTTTAAAAAAATACAAAACTTAAAAATTTAAATGATAGGCAAAGGAAGGCAAGGAAAATTTAAAAGCCATGGGGGAAGGCTTTGCCCAGCAGTGGGTCGGAGTGGGCTGATATAAAAAACTAGACTAAATAAAAATAAACAAATTTTGCCGCTGACCGTATCTACCACGAAAGGTCTTTGGACAGTCTAAATGCGTTTATCGGATGACAGTGCGGGGTCGGCTCACGGCACGGAACTGCAGTAAAAGATATCTTTATTTAAAGTTGAACCACCGACCGCTCTGAACAATGAGTAAGTTGTTTTGTAAAACTTTATAATTCAGTTTCACGCCCCGTAACACGAAGTAGATTTGCGATGGGTTTGCTCTTGACTCTAGTCTAGGTTTATTCAGTATTTTCACTTTCAATCAACATCATAAAATTGAGTAAATCTAGATTGATAAGTATATGGTCCCTTTATGAGATAATATTTTCCACCAAACAGCATTGCTACTTTATCAAATGCGAAATTTTGTAAAGATGGATGTTTGTTACTCTTTCTCGCAAAAACTACTGAACGGATTTGGATGCAATTTGACACACAGATAGTTGATAACCTGGATTAATACAAGGGATATTTTTTATCCTAGTTGTCTCGATCCTGAGGGACATTTACTGAACTCCATGCGGGGTATGCGGGCGAAGCCACGGGGATAAGCCAATTCGATATAAAATTTTGCTTTCAACCTATTCTTTAAACAAAATAATAATATATTCACTAATCTTTTTATTGTAACAAACGATTTCTGTCTTTCGATCAAGTTTTTCATCTAAGATAATGTATATAGAGGCACATAACCTTTACAAATAATGTATTCAAAAGAAATGGAGTGTGAAATTAGATTTGCCCTGGATATTTATTAAAATTAGATAGACTGAACTCCGTATAACTTGTTTTTAGGGGGTTTATCTCTTCTACATATAATGTATAAATCCCAATCTACTGTTATTTTATTATATGGGAATAGTTTAAATGTAAGAAAAAAGGACATAGTTGAATGTGTCCATTTGATGTTACATCTCAACGAGACAAGTAATTGTAAATTTATTTTCTGTGCCCTGCCTTACTCTCAATATTTGTCTGTTGAGCAAAATAGGTGCATTGACGTTTTTTTTTTTTTTGGGAATGGCATCTCGCAGTTCAACCTACGAGGTTGTCGTCTGCTTAACCGGACTATCCTGTGGGTGCCTTAAGAGTAAGGCCTCCAGCCAGGGCATAAAAACTTACAAACTAAGCGACTACACGCTAAGGGTACCCCCTGTGGGGTACGAGCCTCGGCTCAGGGCGTCGCTGGGGGAGGACTGCATGGGGACAGGCTGGATCTGAATGATATCATTATTAAGGGGCTGATTTAAAACTACTGGCACAGCATCGCGGGCTGGCTCGAGCGAGGGTCGGGGAGGGCATGGACCGGGACGTCGCGACGGACCTCGACGGCGAGGTCGGAAAGACGGCGGTTTGTGTCTGAACTTTTTAAGAGTGCTAGTCTCTTTGCTACTCTCCTGGAGAAGGGTGATAGCATCATCGGGGGTGCATTTACGATTTAAATATGTTAATTTATAATAGGACATGTCATCACAATGACTTTATTTTATATTTTGACTGATTACAAGCTCACTAACCACACCATGTTTTTACCACCTAGTTGTAAGCGAGATATTGCTAATCTCTTAGCATACAATATACACAGCAACACTGGTACCCCTGTTGTACAACCAATGTTTACTTGTAATACTAACACTTCTATTGTTACTAACACTATTTTTGATACTAACACTACTATCGATACACCTTGTTCTTTAAACTATTAAGTGCGACAACGGGTAAGCTGCATATGTGGAATGTTGTGCATCAAAATATGCAGGTATTGTCCGGCAAAGATTTAGAATTAAGTTTGTTTATGGAGTACTATGATGTTCAGGTGTTATGTTTAACTGAACATTGGTTGAAAGAACATGAAGTAGCGTTTATCAATGATGATTCCTTTACTGTACAGAGCGCATTTGTTAGAAAAAATGCTATTCGCGGTGGATCATTAGTTCTTGTGTCAAACAAGTTAAAATGTAAACAACGTTTAGACTTAGTTAACCTTTCCGTTGAGCGCACTATTGAGTTGTCTTGTGTTGAACTCGAGCGATATATTATAATTTGTGTTTATAGACCCCCTTCTGGTGACTTTACTTGTTTCGAATCTGTAATGGAGGATTCACTTAATAAATTAAAAACAAGTAATAAAAATATAATTTTATGTGGAGATTTTTATGTTAATATTTTAGAAGTTACTCCATTAACTACTAGGCTTCTCAATCTGTTTAGATCTTTTAATTTAGTTAACTTGTTTTTTGAACCAATAAGGATCACGGCGTCTTCGTCGACTTGTCTTGATAACATGTTTAGTGATTGTCATGCCGAAAATAAATTAGTGTTAAGTGACTTATCTTCTGATCACTGTGGACTAATAGCTAGCTTCACTGTGCCATTAAATAAAAAGCCGCGCAAAATAGAATGTAGGCCTTATAGAGCTAGTCGTTGCAATAAATTTAAAAATAATATAGCTCTTAAAGTTACACCGTCAATAGTGGGTCACGAAACTCCTAATGAAATTTATGAAGCCCTTTTTGATGTTGTTCATAATGAGTACCAATCTGTTTTTAAGTCTAAAACTGTTGTACATTAAAATGTTAATACATTAGTGGGCCTTCTGCTGGCTTCAACCAATGGGGTACACCAGGTATTTATAAAAGTCGAGCTAGATTATACGAGTTATATGGTCTGAAACAATAACGATTTGATACAAATTTTCTAGAGTATGTTAAAAATTATTTAAAGGATTTGTGGTGTTGCAAAATCAAAATTTTTACCCGACGCTATAAAAAATTCTAATAATAAAGTAAAAGCCACTTGGAAAATTATAAACAATGAAACGGGTAAATCTGTTAAACAAGACAACCAAATTGAAATCATGGTTGATAACAAATTAGTTAATAATCCAGCCGACGTAGCCAAGGCATTTAATGAGTATTTTGCTAGCATACCTATAACTACGACTCGCTCTTTAAGTTCGTCGCCGTCTAAAGCCGAAAACCTTTTGCATAGTAGCGTGCCCAAATGTGGTCTCGTATTTAGTTTTGAACATGTAACACCTCGTGATATAGTTAATGTTTTTAATTCACTTAAGTCTAAAAACACAGGTGATTACTGGGTATTTCCATTAAACTTTTGAGTAATATAATAGAAATCTTAGCCCCCTATCTTGCTGTTACTTTTAATAAATGCGTTGATTCAGGTACTTTCCCTGACCTTATGAAAAGCAGTAAAGTCATCCCTCTATTTAAATCAGGCAGTAAAAATGATATTGGTAACTTCAGACCAATTTCTTTATTACCTGCATTTAGCAAAATTTTTGAAAACTTAATACTTAAACAGTTGCTAAGACATTTTAATCTAAACAATCTTCTTCACAACGATCAATATGGCTTTACCAAAGGTCGTTCGACTACAGATGCGGGGGTTGCTTTGTTGAAACACATATTTAACGCGTGGGAAAACGCGCAAAATGCAATCGGTGTTTTCTGCGATCTCTCAAAAGCTTTTGATTGCGTACACTACGACACACTTTTACGGAAACTACGTTATTACGGTGTTCAAAATGAGGCCCTAAATGTAATAGATTCGTATTTAAAAAATAGATTCTAATGTGTAGATGTCAATGGCGCGAAATCTTCCGGGCTACCTGTTCAGCTAGGTGTACCTCAAGGCTCAATACTGGGACCGTTTTTATTCTTGGTTTATATCAATGACTTACCATATTATTTGAAGGGTATTTGTGATGTAGTACTATTTGCTGAAGATACCTCTCTTATCTTTAAAGAAGATAGGAATAGACACGATTTTGGAGACATAAACATCGCTCTATCAATGGTCACAGATTGGTTCACAACAAATAACCTTGCTCTTAATGCCACGAAAACTAAAAGTATTAAATTCGCCTTCATCATCATCATCATTTCAGCCCAAAAGACGTCCACTGCTGGACATAGGCCTCCCCCAAGTCACATTGACATTTTGGGGGGCATTGCCATAATCGCCACGCTTGGCAGGCGGGTTGGCGATCGCAGTACGGTTGTTACAAAAACACAGAAAAACGCTGCTGCCCATTCTCTGGCAAGTCCCTTAGTCGCCTCTTACGACACCCACGGGAAGATATGGGATGGTGCTATTCTTTACGTCCGACACCATACAGACCTGACCAGAAATTCGCCTTACCTAATGTTAAAAATCTAGGTCCCAACATTGTTCTCGGAAATGAGGAGCTTAAAACTGTTGACACAGCTGTGTTTCTGGGTATAACAATAGATTCAAAATTACATTGGGATCCACACATATCAAGCCTAGCGGGTAGGCTTAGTTCGGCCGCATATGCCGTCAGAAAAATTAGACAATACACTGACGTTGATACATCACGGTTATATATTCGTTCTTCAAAAACGAGCGGTTCGTGCAATTTACCAGCTGGGTGCACGAATATCTTTAAGAGATTTTTTTTTAAAGAGATTGGTATTCTCACGGTGGCTTCACAATTCATCTTTGCAAACATTTTATATAGTAAACAAAATATCCATTTGTACAGTAAAAAACTGGCCAAGTGCGAGTCGGACTCGCGCACAAAGGGTTCCGTACCATTATTTATAAAAACACTTTTTTGCATGGGAGCCCCCTTAAATATTTATTTTATTCTGTTTTTAGTATTTGTTGTTATAGCATCAACAAAAATACATAATCTGTAGAAATTTCAACTAGCTAGCTATCACCGTTCATGAGATACAGCCTGGTGACAGACGGACAGACGGACAGACGGACGGACGGACAGCGAAGTCTCAGTAATAGGGTCCCGTTTGACCCTTTGGGTACGGAACTCTAAAACAGTGATATTCACAATATAAACACTCGAAATAAGCATAAACTACGTGCTCCCTTTCACCGGCTTCATAAAGTTCATAATTCATTCGTAGGGCTTGGTATTACCTTTTACAACAAGCTGCCATCTTCCTTTCTAGATTTGCCATTTAATGCGTTTAAAGCCAAAGTAAAATCTAACCTTTGTTCAAAGGCCTACTATTTCATTAACGACTATTTAAACGATAAGAATAGTTGGTCGCTGGGTTGAACTCAATACAATGTTTGTGTTCTTTCTCCAAATTAGCTTACTGAAATGTGATATAACTTCATGCATAGATTTTTTTTAATTTATGCACTTTTTTTTACTTCATTTATTTTTTTCGTCTGTATGCACGTGTAAGCGCGCACGCCCTTTAGTCTGGAGGCTTTATTTTTCTTTATTTTTTTAATATTTTATTATTGGTGTGTGCTAGCTGACATGTGACATTAATTAGATTCTTTGTTTATATGAACTTGAACACTATTGTGTAGAATCTGGTTCTTCTAACCTAACAGACAGATGTGTTGCTGGGGAGTTTGTTCCGCCACTTCTTCTTCCCAGCTAAAACACTAGGAAGTGGCGAAGGGCGGGCGTTTTGGGGGACTGTCTCTTGTAATTTTGACGTTCAAAAAGTGCTGATTATCAGCCTAATTTGAATAAATGACTTTTGATTTTGATTTTCAAAATTCTCGTGTCGCGGTGTTTTTTAGCAAACTCCTCCGAAACGGCTGAACCGATTTGTATGAAATATTGTATGCATATTGGGTAGGTCTGAGGATTCTCAAATCTAACCCCTGAAACCCATCAAAATTTCCACGCGAACGAAGGCGCGGGCAGCAGCTAGTTTGTCTATATAAGAATTATGTAAAATAGTTGTGCTAATATTTTGAAAAGCTATGAACAAATTTGTAAATTTCCTCTATCTAAGTAGTCTCTCGTCAGTTGTTAAAAAACCAGGAGAAGCTGAGCTCGTATTCCATTAAAACTCCTTCCTTGTTATGCTTGACCAGCTCAACGTCAAAGTCGACGTGCAAACAACTGCACTTAAAAACACAATCAAAATCATTAGTCAGTTATTCATTATGTCAAAACTTTTTGTACATCAAAAAATTTATGAGACTGTCCCTCAAAACGCCAGCCCTTCATCATCATCATTTCAGCCGAAAGACGTCCACTGCTGGACATATTCCTCCCCCAAGTGTCGCATGCGCTCGTAAGGGGGGGTTTTGCCATAATCGTCACGCTTGGCAGGCGGGTTGGCGATCGCATTACGGTTGTTGCAAAAGCATAGAGAACGCTGCTGCCCATTCTCTGGCCAGGCCTTCGCCAATTTTTAATGTTTTAGCTGTAGAGAAGAAGTGTCAGAACAGACTTCCCAACAAAAAAGGAAGAATCAAATTAAACAAAAAAACAATTGTACCTATTATGGTACTACTTATACCCTTATTAACTAACAAATAATATTCCGTCGGCCCTCGACCCGGACATTTCAGCAATTTAATTGGAAGCGAACCCCGCACTTATTGGAAACTGCTCATTATTTATTGACGGCCTGAGGTCAGAGGTCATCCGGGTCTATTTGGGTAGGCCCTGGCTAATGGTCAAGGTCAAACTGCGGTCATTCTGCTTAAATGCTGGACTGATGGTTTTTCACTTAGGTGGGTAAGTAAAACGGTATGGATTAATAGCGTTTATACCCTACGGAATTTTATACAAACTTTCAAGTCGTTATTTTCCGAAATGACTAAACAGATTTTAATGAAACTCCCTACGCATAAGCGGTATACATAGGTCTAAAAAGTTACTAAAAAACATTTTCGAAAAATAATTTTATAGCTAAATTAGACCGATTTTTAATTATCTATAGAAACAGAAATTTCCAATTATCTTCATTAGGGTTCCGTAGCCGAATGGCAAAAAACGGAACCCTTATAGATTCGTCATGTCTGTCTGTCTGTCTGTCCGTCCGTCTGTATGTCACAGCCACTTATTTCCGAAACTATAAGAACTATACTGTTGAAACTTGGTAAGTAGATGTATTCTGTAAACCGCATTAGGATTTTCACACAAAAATAGAAAAAAACATTAAATTAAGGGGGTCCCCATACTCAGAACTGAAAACCAAAAAAAAATTTTTCGTCAAACCCATACGTGTGGGGTATCTGTGGATAGGTCTTCAAAAATGATATTGATGTTTCTAATATCATTTTTTTCTAAACTGAATAGTTTGCGCTAGAGCCACTTCCAAAGTGGTAAAATGTGTGTCCCCCCCCCCCTCTAATTTCTAAAGTAAGAGGAGGAAAATTCTGAAAATATTCAGGATTGTAGAACGTAAAAAAAACTATCAACGAAAATTGGTTTCAATAAGATATGATGTTTAGTTTTTGAGATATGGGACTTTTTCATCAAACTGCAGCAGTAACTTTGTTTTTCATAAACATATTATCAAAAACAAATTTAGTTTTGCGGTTGTGTGGAAGTTTACTAACTAATGAATGACAGTTCAAAATATTGTTATTATATTGTTTGGAGCTATGGAACCCTGTGTGCGAGTAAGACTCGCACTTGGCCGGTTTTTTTTTAAAAGACATTTCGAAAATGTTTTTTAGTAACTTTTTAGACCTATGTATACTGCTTGTGCGTAGGAAGTTTCATTAAAATCTGTTCAGTCATTTCGGAAAATAACGACTTGAAAGTTTGTATGAAATGCCGTAGGGTATAAACGCTCTTAACGTGTTTGATATTTGGGCAACTAGGTAACCTTGATCTTTGGAGAAAGATATGATGTCAATGGAGTTTTACTACATTTACTGTACTACATTTCCCCATACGAACCATCAACACATCATACATGTCGTCTTGCTTAATCTTATATCGCGTAAGCAAAGTTCATTCTCATCATCATTCTCTTGCTCTTCATCATCAGCCTATAATGTTCCCACTGCTGGGACAGAGGCCTCCTCTCTATGAGAGGGAGTGGGCTATAATCCACCACGCGGACGCAGTGCGGGTTGATAGATGTCACCATGTCTTCGAATTTTAGTTCTAGGACATGCCGGTTTCCTCAAGATGTTGTCCTTCACCGTTTTTGAGAGCAGCGATGATGAAATAAATTACACAAAGTAATGCGCCTGTTTGGGTTCGAACCCACGGCTTACTCTACTCCCTTATCCCAATGTATTTGGGGTCGGCGCAGTATGTCTTCGTCTTCCATATTTCTCTATTACTTGTCATCTCATCAAACAACTCTTTTCTTGCCATATTATCCGTCACACAGTCCATCCATCGTTTCTTTCGCGCAAGCAGAGTTAGCCTCGAGATTAGGACATACTTATACAACGGCCTGAGAACAACCGAAGGTCTGACCAGATTCCACACCTGGCTGATCAGAGGATCATCCCTTTCCAATGGAAGAAGAGTGTTTTACCACCCAGTTCCGTATGCTCTCTAAGCACATGACGTAAGTAGTTAAAATATTAGCCAGCCAGAAAGATCGTGGGAGCTATGGACCGAGCCATGTTGGTCTAACAAAAGCGATAACAAAAAAAAGTGGAAGTGGACGGCTCATCTATGCCGTAGACTGTATAGAAGATCGGAGTAGAAAGTGCTTGAGTGCAGACCATGGACGGGGAATGTGGGAAGACAACTCACTAGGTGGACAAAAATGATCTCATTAAAGTGGCCGAAAGAAACTGGATAGCCACGACACAAAATCGCCAAATGTGGAGAAATTTGGAAGAGAGCTACAATCAGCATTAGATGGGAAAGTTTGAAGAAAAGAAGAGAGAGTAGGTCGTGCGTGTGGGCCGCCCAGAATGCATCAGAAGTCTTGGAGGCTGTTTTAATACACCATAGGACAAAAACAAAGGCATACGGGATTTTTTACGATATTTCATTTGTTTTCTATGGCAACTTCATCATCATCAGCCTACCGCAGTCCACTGCTGGACATAGGCCTCTTCAATCGCTCGCCAGTTAACCCGATTCTCGGCAACTCTCATCCAGTTGCTACCAGCTACCCTGCGAAGATCATCACTCCACCGACCCTGAGGGCTTCCCACCTTACGCTTGCCGATTCGCGGTCTCCACTCAAGAACACGTCTGCCCCAACGATCATCGGTTCTACGGCTAATATGGCCGGCCCATTGCCACTTCAGCTTACTTATTCTGTGGGCTATGTCGACTACTTTGGTTCTCTGTCGGATCACCTCGTTCCGGATGCGATCCCTCATGACTCCAAGCATGGCCCACTCCATAACTTGCTGAGTGACCTTGAGTTTATGACAACTTACGCAAACGTAATTAACGTTAATTACATAAATACATAAAATCACGCCTGTAATACCCGGAGGGTAAGTCAGAGGTGTACCTAATAGTACACCCACATTTCTCCAGTTATATTTAAGTCCTATGTAAAAGGGGGCGTCTTTCTTTTGCTGTGCCCGACAGGGTCCACGATTGTTTCTTTTTTTAAATATTTACCACATTAGCCAAGCCTACATTGTGGAATGCAATGAAGAATTGAGTATTGAGCCTTTTATTTATTTAACACTTCAAATACATACAATGTACAGAGGCGGGCTTAATGCTATAGGCATTTTTTACCAGTCAACCTTTGGGTGATGCAGAGACAAACAGTGGTAGGTTAGGTCTGCCTGTCCACCTGTAAAAAAAAAAAAAAATAATTAAAAAACCCCCGACACATAAAACCTCTAAAAAGCCAAAAATAAATTAATCCAAGCGTCGTAGCGTCGGGGGTCCGCTTTGTTCTGTGCTTGTACTTAGTGGTCTTCTTAGCGGTCCCCCGACGCTACGACGCTTGGATTAATTTTTTTGGCTTTTTAGAGGTTTTTTGTGTCGGGGGTTTTTTAAATTATTAATTTAATTTTTTTTCATGCTTTTTAAACTTATATTATTTTTTCTTACCCTTGACTATCCTACTCCTGGGCATAGGCCTCCCCCCGTTCCTTCCAATTTTCTCGGTGTTGCGTCTCTTCTCGCTAATTAACGAAAGCAAGGAAAGATATAAATTTAAAAAAAATGAACATTTTGGGGGGAGGGCAGGCCCGGGGTCAGCAATGCCCATGGTGACAAGCGACAGCATTTCAAATTTCAATTAGACTACCTGTGAAAGTTGTTTATATCCCTACAACAACTAGAAAAGAGGTGATGATCTTCAAACAGCTGAGCTGATTTACACGAAACATAGCTAAGAACACTCTCGATTAAAATACCTTTCAAACGACCCCACTTTTATCAAAATCGGTTCATCCGTTTAGGAGCTACGATGCCACAGACAGACACACAGAAACACAAATACACAGATACACACGTCAAACTTATAACACCCCTCTTTTTTACCCCCGACCAAAAAAGAGGGGTGTTATAAGTTTGACGTGTGTATCTGTGTATCTGTGTGTCTGTGTATCTGTGTATCTGTGTGTCTGTCTGTGGCATCGTAGCTCCTAAACGGATGAACCGATTTTGGTAAAAGTGGTGTCGTTTGAAAGGTATTTTAATCGAGAGTGTTCTTAGCTATGTTTCGTGAAAATCTGCTCAGCCGTTTGAAGATCATCATCTCTTTTCTAGTTAATGAAGGGATATAAACAACTTACACAGGTAGTCTATGAAATGTTGTCGCTTGTCACCATGGGCATTGCTGAGGGGGGGGCACCCCCCCATTTTTTAATTTTAATATATAATAATTTAATTATAAATAATTAAATATATAATATCTTTCCTTGGTTTCGTTAATTAGCGAGAAGAGACACAACATCGAGAAAATTGGAAGGAAAGGGAGAGGCCTATGCCCAGGAGTAGGAAAGTCAAGGCTAAGAAAAAATAATATAAGTTTAAAAAGCATGAAAAAAAAAATTAAATTAAAAATTTAAAAAACCCCCGACATAAAAACCCTCTAAAAAGACAAAAATAAATTAATCCAAGCGTCGTAGCGTCGGGGGACCGCTAAGAAGACCGCTTAGTACAAGCACAGAACAAAGCGGACCCCCGATGCTACGACGCTTGGATTAATTTATTTTTGTCTTTTTAGAGGTTTTTTATGTCGGGGGTTTTTTAAATTTTTAATTTTTTGGTCGGGGTTTTAAAATAATAATTGAATAACACATACTAAGGATATATAAAATACTATAATTATATATCAAAATGCTATAAATATGTATAAATATATAAATTCTTAAAAAAAAGGACAAACATTAAGGAAAATATCAACGTTGTGACGTTACTGCTAGCTTCTTTCGGATATACTCGCGTACTCTAATTTTAAAAGATAGACGATTAGTTGCCATCCTGATTTCCTGGGGAAACGCGCCTTTTGCCATCAACCGGGCACAAACAGACTCCGTGACTGCTACTGAGAAATTCCTGATGGAAAAACCCAATAACACTTTGCCCGACCCGGGTCACCCCGGACCTTAGGTTCAGTAGTTGCGCTAGCGACCACTAGACGAGGCAGTATTGCAGCGTTATTTAATTAGTATAGTAATTTAAATCAAAATTGAATACAGCCTGTATTAAGAGCGTTTACACCTTACGGCATTTCATACAAACTTTCAAGTCCTTATTTTCCGAAACGACTGAAACTTAATACGCATAAGCATAGGTCTAAAAAGTGAACAATTTTTTTTTCAAAAAGTCTTATAAAAAAAGATACTTAGAAAGGACATGGTCCAAAATATATGGACCAAAAACCCAAAATCAAAACGTAATCGATACGGTCAAACTGTGTGCACAAAAATTCAATAGAACGATCTGAATAAACGTACCCAAGTTACAATAACCTAATCCGTGGGATATCGGAGCTATAGGCTGACAAAGAATGCAAAAAATAACTTTTTGACTTGGCATTTTCACATCTGTGTGTGTGTTTTTTTTTCTCATATTATCATACCTACTGATAATTGCAACACAACGTATTTCTTCTATCAACATTAAACCTACTACCAATCTAGGTTTCTTGGAAGAGGTATTTTAAATTGCAAAATAGACAATCGAAATAAATATTCATTTAATACACACCTTAATACTGTCAATGACAATACAATACCATCAACGAGAACTACAACAACTTATACTTACTATTATTATTATTTTGTCAACTGTACATCGCTATTATTCTTAGTGTAATAACGCCAATAGCATCCATGACGTCGTTGGTACGTAATACAATCGATAGCATGACTATTTTGGCACCACAGCTGTGAAAATCCCAAGTCCAAAAATGAATTATTTGCATACTTTGACAGCCCATATCTCCGATATCCCACGGATTAGGATGTTCTAACTTAGGTACGTTTATTGACATAGTTCTAGGGAATTTTTGTGCACACAGTTTGCCCGTATCGATTGCACTTAGATTTTTGGGTGAACTATGACACCATCTCCTTTCTGTTTACACTACAACAACTCCTTTCTGTGAACTACATTTTATATTGCTATGAAAGTATATTTTACAGACTGGCGAATGAAATAAAAATAAAATTGTGTACAATAGTTTTTTTTGTATTTAGTCGGCCGTTTTGCCCACATAGTGCCGTTTACATAAGCAACAAATAATTGGTTTAGCCTTTATTTAGGTCTATGAACTTTGTTTGTGAACCTTATTAATGTCGGTTGCTTATAAATAATATCAAAGTTTCCAAATCAAAAGGCCTTCCTCAACTCATTTTACGGACGCACGGCAACCGATAAAGCTATCCAAAACCAGTTTATGCGGATCTCTCATTTTACTGAAATCTATACAAAGCAAGGTCATGTTATACTAGAAATGTTTAACTTGATGTGTCGCCATGTGTACTATCTAGATTGTAATATACATAATTATATATATTTCATGCTAGGTAATCAGTAATCATGTTAACCATTTAGCAACGCTTTTTAGCGCTAACGAGGCTTAATAACATTTATACAAATATAGACTGGGGTGTTACTATGGATGAATCAACTACTGAAAACATCTGGAGAGATTTTCCATTTTGGGTCTGCTTGCAACCAAGTATAACCGAATGCAGCTGCCTGCGTACCAGTATTTTACATAAATCTTCTGCCTTTCTGATCTTAACACCCAGGACAATAAATACGATACCCTTTCGTAAGACTAGGCACAAATTAGGGCAGATGATGGTTTCGTGACGGTTTTGAGGAGGAAGCGTCGTCAACGAACCAACAAGAACCGCTGCAGCAAGGCTCCCTCGGAGCCCAACGTGCCTATTCGTGCTGCGAAGCCGAACACTCCGGTGTACATTTCCCGCCTACACTACACCACTATGGCGGAGGACATCGTGGAGTGCGTGAGCCAGAAGACCAAGTACGTGGTGAGAGTGCAGCTGCTTGAGTCGCGCCGCAACGTCAACTTTAAGGCGTTCGGTGCGAATACCAACGTGCTATCTGCACCTCGTCTTGGAAGAGGACTTTTGGCCGCAGGGAGTGGTCCGGTGGTGTAGGTGTTCCGTCGCTTCCGCGGACAAGTACCACATGAAGGCACAGTGACATAGTGCGCAAGTGAAGTGCTACTTACATATGTAGTTAAAAGATTGAATTTACTAACACAAATTGTATTTAATAGTTTTTAAGTTAGTATGTAAGGTATATATCTATGGGCCAAGGTTGCTGCAAATAAATGTATGTTGTTGTCGTTGTTGTTGTAAGACAGGTTGTCAGACTTTCGGGCCACTGACTACCTGTAACGACTGTCAATTATCTACAAATGTCAGGCGTGACCAACAGCTTAAGAGCGTTTATACCCTACGGCATTTCATACAAACTTTCAAGTCGTTATTTTCCGAAATGACTGAACAGATTTTAATTAAACTTCCTACACATAAAAAACATTTTCGAAAAATAATGTAACAGCTAAATTATACCGATTTTTAATTATCTACAGAAACAGAAATTTCCAATTATCTTCATTTTTGTAAGACATTTCGAAAATATTTTTTAGTAACTTTTTAGACGTATGTATACTGCTTATGCGTAGGAAGTTTCATCTTTTTCATTTCGGAAAATAACGACTTGAAAGTTTGTATGAAATGCCGTAGGGTGTTAACGCTCTTATCGTGCTTACCGAAGCATAGAGGAAATTCGGTATGTAGTGTATAGCCATCCACCGACCGACCTGGCAAGCACTGCTTAACCTTGAAGATCGAACCACCTGCATAAACTAACCATTGAAAGTAAAACTAAGTTCAACCTCATCTAAATTCTTAAAAGTAACTTAAGTATCTGAGTTTCTAACACAGTCACTAAGTTAAAAACATTACAGCGGTAGTGCCAACTGTAAGGACACATTAGCTGGAGTTATTCTGGACGGTGGACAAGACAAATGCATTAACTGTGTAGGGACACGAGTTAAACTCACACATGTCAGACAAACGAGAGTATTAGACACATACATAGACCTTAATACACATAGTCATAGTGCAAATTAAGAACAGTGTCTCAACTCGACTCATTTTGTGATGAAATGTTCTTCTCCTAACTTTGATCTCAACTCTCTCAATGAATGTGTGGGGGTCACTGATCTCTGTGCAAGCAGTTATAACCTAATCGTGTGACCGTCGGACTACCAAGTCAAAGGTCGGTCATCGGTGAAGGAAAATATCGTGAGGAAACAATCATGCCTGAGAGATATTTCTCGACGGTATGTAAAGCCAAGTCAGAGGCCCATGTATGGCATAAAAACTCTGACACCAGGTTAAGCACTAACCACACAATAAAGAAGATCTTATTGATGCTTTTTTGCCACAATATCTTCTTTATCAAAATCCATCCATTGCTAGTCTTTATTTTGTCTACTTTTAAGGTCTAGATTCGAACCGAAAACTTTTCTTAGGAAATTGTTGCTCCGCATCAGTCGCTTAAAAAACGTCATCTCCTCATCAAGACTGGTTCTGACACAAGTGTGATTAGGGTTTATGATGTTCGGTACGAGACTGCGGTTTGAGTTTACCTTTGTTGTTTTACCATTTATTCATATACTGTGGTACAGTATAACTCAATTGGAAAGTTTCAGAGTTGCGATTTGCAAGGTCGGCGCGTCCTTATATAGGAGTCTGGTCGTGACCAAAATGGTTTATTATGTAGACATTATTTGG
Organism: Cerastis rubricosa; assembly: GCA_949152445.1. Taxonomy (NCBI): domain Eukaryota; kingdom Metazoa; phylum Arthropoda; class Insecta; order Lepidoptera; family Noctuidae; genus Cerastis; species Cerastis rubricosa. The sequence continues at coordinate 21,682,824 of OX424526.1, read as the reverse complement.
CGAAACTTTTTTTGTGATTCCATACAATAGTGGACGGAAAATATTGAACACGTACCATCACGGTTATTCTTACTAGAATCGCGGAAAGATTATGCAGAGATGTACGTACACGACATATATGTATGAACACCCATAAGTCGTATTTTGAAAATATTAAATAAATGTTATATGAAAACAACTTATTTCTTGTATTAAACACAATCGAAAAATAAAAAATCTTTTACTCTTACACTTTTCTGACCAACTCACAAAGGAAAACAGAAACATGAAAATACAAGGATTCTCTTTACAATAATTCGATCGTAAACCAAAACTTGGCAAGGTCATCGGTTCCCGGGGGTCCCACAAATCTTTATCACCAAGAGATCATTTGTGACCTACATAGCTTCATGTCTGGCCTAGTTGTAACGCAACGGGAATCAACTCTTATGAGGTGCGGTTTATAGCGTTTTAGGAGAGTTTCCCATTAAGTACATATTTTCTGGGTTATACAAGTTGTTGTTTTGCAACCGCGTCAAAATTCAGGAGGTTGTCACAAAATACATAAATTTTCAATTAAAATTACGGTACCTAGTTAATTATTAAAAAACGCTGCTTTTTTGTTGTTGTTTAAGTTTATCAGTATTTCAGAATAACGTAAACCACGTTATTCTGAAATACTGATAAACTGAATAATAAAGTGAATAAGAAATTATCGAATCAACGTTTGCGATTGTTTGTATGTGTGAAAGCGTGGTTATAGGGCGAGGATCAGACGGGCCGCGTTTAAAATAAGGGTGGTTCACACTTACCGGTGACCGAAAAAAAATTACCTTCTAATTTATTTTTTAAATTAAAGTCGAGAATTATTAGCATAGACTCCTTGAATTTGACGAGGATGCAAAACAACAGCTTTTAAAAGAGGCTGTGAACTGTACTTTGATTCTGCGGATCTTTTTAACAGTACCTACCTATGTAAAAGAAAAGTGGTCATGTTAAACAGTTTGGAAGGGACATCGACGAAGCACAAATGAATACACGTATTCAGTATCTTATTCCGAATCGTCCAACAAAGAAATTTTGTATGGGGCAGCTGATATTTTTTTCGCTATTACGATGTTTTTCCGATGGAGAAACATGTTCATTTTGATGGTCTGTAGCACACCCTTAAGTATGTATATACCCTAATGTACCTATACAGGTACAGTCTCCAAAGGAGATAAGTAACCAGATTCTCATACTACTAGTACGAGAAACTGGTTACTTATCTCTTTTGGGGACTGTACATTATCAATAGTCTTAAAAAAATACCTACGACTGTTTTTGTGAACAAAATAACTCACCTTCTTCTCGCTTTTTCAACATCAAAGAAATATTTCAGAACATTAAATTCATTAAAAACGGTGTTCCCTTGTTTTGCAGACAGAAATTTCACAGAATTTCGTTTCCCAGTAAATGTTTCACATAATACTTGGTTCTTGTATTTTTGTGTTAATATGTGGATAAAGAATATTTAATTTGTTATTCTGCGATATGAATATTCTATCATTAAACTTTATTTGAAACAAAAATCAATGATTAAAATTTCTTCAAAGTAATTATTCTGCGTATTGATTATTCTATGATATGATAATATGAGAAACAATTTATGTGAAACGAAATTTGATAAACCAATTAGTTATGAAACAACGCACAACCATTAACCGACCGACCGACCTACCTCTGGAACTGTTTATGACCAAATGAACGAGGCGCGTAAAATTTTCAAAAGTCGGCTTAGGTACTGTCAAAACAGGCAGGATCAAATTAAAATGGACGTATTAGCAGAACAACGAGCTACGAATAATTTTTGTGCATTTTGGAAGTCCACAAGTAAGCTGGACGCTAAACCTGGTCTTGCGGCTGAGGTGGGGGGTGTGACTGAACATGGGGACATTGCTAACTTATTCAAAGAACATTTCAAAGTAAGGTCTCCACTTGGCCCCTCGGTGTCGGGAATCGGCTTTGTTTCTCATGTCCAGGGGCAGGAGCCGCTACTACGCTTCACCACGAAGCAAGTAAGATCAGTGATAAATAGTATGAGTAGGGGCAAATCCCCTGGACCACCTGGGAGCATAGAACATTTAAAATATGCAGGCGTGCACATGCCGAGGGTTCTGTCCTTATTCTATACGATGTGTCTCAGCCATTCGTATCTGCCGGCAGACTTAATTGACACTATTGTTGTGCCCATCGTGAAGAATAGGACAGGAGACATCTCGGACATTAGCAACTACCGCCCAATCTCTCTTGCAACCGTTATGGCCAAAGTGTTCGACAGCGTGCTTGACTCTTGCTTGGCGCAATATGTCAAGTTGCACGATGCACAGTTTGGGTTCTGTCCTGGACTATCGACCGAAAGCGCTATCCTGGGTGTCAAGCATACTGTCAAATACTACACTGACCGTAAGACTCCGGTGTACGCTTGCTTCCTTGACCTCTCCAAGGCGTTTGATCTCGTTTCTTACGACGTGCTGTGGAGCAAGTTGAGGAGTAGGGGTATACCGGAGGAACTGCTCAGTATGCTACAGTATTGGTATCGTAGCCAAACTAACCGTGTCAAATGGTCGAATGCGCTCTCGGAATCATATAGGTTGGAGTGCGGGGTGAGGCAGGGTGGTCTGTCGTCTCCCCGGCTCTTCAATCTATATGTTAATGACCTCATTGCCGAGCTTAGCAGCATGCGTGTCGGATGCAGGGTAAATGGTGTTAGTTGCAACAACATCAGCTATGCGGATGACATGGTGCTGCTGGGGCCGTCTCCGGGAGCGATCGTAGAGTTACTTAAGGTATGTGAGACCTTTGCTGCTGCACATGGACTGGTATATAATGCCAAAAAATGTGAATACATGGTCTTTGGGGTCGCTGGTGAGTGCAGGGATAGTACACTCGAACTTACCATTAACGGAACGTCAATACGTAGAGTGAAAAAGTTTAAATATCTTGGGCATTTTCTCACCGACGACCTCAGTGACCATGTTGACATTGAACGGGAGCGTAGAGCTCTGGCGGTCAGGGGTAATATGTTGGCACGAAGATTTGCCCGGTGTACTGACCAAGTGAAGATAACGCTTTTTAAAGCATATTGTCAGAGTTTTTACACCGGTAATCTTTGGGTCAACTACTCGAAGAGATCGCTGGATGTTCTGCGCGTCCAATATAATAATGTTTTTAGGATGCTGTTGCGATTGCCTCGTTTTTGCAGTGCCTCAGAAATGTTTGCGGTAGCCAATACTGATGGTTTTCATGCCATCATCCGCAAGAAAACAGCCTCGCTCCTGAGTAAAATAAGAGGCAGTCACAATAGCATCCTCAAAGCTGTGGCGGCCGATACTTCTTCCACCATAGTACGGCAATGGGTGAGAAGACTTATACCCTAGTATGTCATAATTTGTATTAATTTGTCTTTAGTTAAGTTTACTAACAATAGTGTTTAAGTGCAAACCTGTTACTAACAATTTATGGATCTCGTAGTTATCCGAAATAAAATGATTTATTTATTTATTAAAAACATTGTAAGTAAATTTGTGTCGAAAAAGCTTTGACTGTTGTACTAAGTTATAACAATTTCCTGCTAAATATAAACTTTGGAAGCGAGGTTACGAGTTTACGACGACGCCATTTCTCAAAGGCCAAAAACGAACTGAGGCCATTACAAATTCTTCTCTTGTTACGAATTTATGGCCTTTGTAGTAACCAGGGCCCGGAATTCTGAAATATTCCGGGAACTGACTATAATAACAATTATATGAGAACTTTGTAAGTAATTGCAGTTCTAAGTAAAATCAATTAGCTTTTTGAGTTAGATTTTCTTAATAAATTCCAAAAGAAAAAGCACTTTTAATAATAGAGATGTAACGACTAGCCGCCGAATAGACGTGAAAGCCAAAAATATTTGCAAGTGATTGAAACGTGTTAAAACCTTTACTTGTTTTTTTTTTAATTCTATGGCCTGCCTTATAGATCAAGAAATCGGAGCTATTTCTTTTGTAGATAATATTTGAAGTAAAAAAAAAATGATAACTGTTACCGCACGGGCGACTGAGCAGGCGCGTTCTATGAAGTAGTATCTACTCATTGCTCATGGATATTGCCGATGCCACCTGAGCTTCACCGAAAGCAATGATCTGCTTGGCCAACTATTCGGCCGATTAGTCGGCGTTTTTGCAACTGACTCGGATTCGGTCAAAGTCATAGTCGGCCCATCTCTATTTTATTATTTATTCAAATCCTGAGATGAGAGGGATGAAAAATCAGAATCGTAAGAACTGGTTAAGGTTTCGGGGAAACAGCGGTGGCTTGGTTTTACTCTTCAAATATAATTCTTTAAAAAAATATATGTTTTACGAAATTATTTCTTGGTAGCGACTACGCTCCCTCGTCGCGAAAGGAAAATTATGACGAAAGCTTTTAAAACGGTATAACTTCCAACTTTTTTTTTAATTAGGAGTTAATGTGCTTGTTTAACCCAACTAGCTGGTTATTTTTAATGTGGATTATATTACTTAACTTTGTAAATGTTAGCTGGAAGTATTTTTGTATTTAGAGAAAGTATCTAAAGGAGAAATGTGGTTGTACTTCAGGAACAATGGTCTATTTCGAGAAAAAAGAAGTGTGATTTTTGTTATTATCCATATAATTAAAACCTGGAACCTAAAACTGGATTAGGGTGCAGCTAAACATAATCTAAATGGTGGAAAGATATTTTTTATGGTTATCTATCATAAGCTCGAAAAACATTTGACCGAATTTCATTTCACCTAAAACTTTCAACTATTATCGTAAAATTTTTTTTTTACTTCGTCGAAGTCACGTCTGCCACTGTATAATTATTTTTTCCGTAACTCCGACGTTTCATGTGGATGAAAAACGTTTTACAGAAGTTACACTTTGCCGAAATAACATGCAGCAAGCATTGTTCTGTCACGGCTCTGGCGCTGCAGGGTTCGGGCGGCGCAACGCGAACTTATCATCGCAGGTGGCTTTAACGCTCGACACCGCAGCTTCGGCTTGCTGCAGCCTCAGCCGCGGCGGCGGGCCTTCAAACCACCTACTCCTCAACTCGCGAGCTTTACAAAGAACATCCTCATCATCACCTGAATCTGACCTGCAAATTGCAAAAAACGAAAGAAAATTTTAATTTCGAGAGCTCACCTGTCACTTCCACCTTAAGAAGGGACTCTAGAGGGCCTTTCTCCATACAAACGTATTCCGCTGTTTTCTTCGTGGATGATGCGTCTAGAGAAATGATTTTTTTCCAAAAAATGTAGGTCTTATTAATACATGCTGCCCTATAATATTTTTTTTCAAAACATAATCACTAAAAGAATTATGACAATACAAAAACCCGAAAAAAAAAACACGTTTTTACCACCATGTTCAGACGACAACAGCAAGCTGTAGTTGTCCCTTTTGCACTTTACGGGGGCTTGGTCGGGCGTAGCGCGACGGCAATAGTTTCTTCAAATACCTATTCATCAAATTCCTCGGGCGTATAATCCCCTCTTAAGGTTCTTTCGTAAGTATGTTTTCATTTTTCATTTTGTATATTGGCACCTGGTTTCTATACAGGGTGTAACGGAAAGGGTATATACATACTTAAGGGTGTGCTACAGACCATCAAACTGAACATATTTCTAACTTAACAGGTTTGTCAAAAAAAAAAAATATCAGCTGCTCCATACATTTGGGTCGAATAGGTATTGAAATTTTGTATGGGGCAGCTGATATTTTTATCGCTGGGACGATGTTTGTCCGCTGGACAAACATGTTCAGTTTAATAGTCTGTAGCACACCCTTAAGTATGTATATACCCTTTCCGTTACACCCTGTATAGTTACATTTACGTAATCTGTGTCATTTAATTGTCCTTCTGTGTGTTGTGCTGTCTTTTGTATACACTGAATAGATGATTTATCTATCTATCTAAAATACTACTTATTCCACAAACTAAACTGAAATGACAACATCTGTTTAAAGGTTTCGGATTTCCTAAAACAGAACAAAAATCGGTTTGAAATTTTCGACTCAACTCACTTTGTATAACTAAGGGTCTAATATTAATTACAAACGCAAACTGGGATTAAATAATACCAACAGAACTGGTTCTAACGTTATGATTTTAATTCAATTCCCTTCGCGTTCAGTAGTGAAATGTTGCTGAATTAAATCATTAGTACCAAGCTTTAATTGGGCTCTTTATTTATTCATTTAAAAGTGTCATGGGACAATGGAGTGAAATTACCTAAACCTAAATATACGTCTCAACCTGACCTAGATGAATGAAATGAAGTACTAAATCTAATTATTAAAATCTCAAATTCACTGTCAGACGCATAGCTAAAACCGCTGGGGCTATCATGCAATTTTGCACAAGATTTCCTTATAAAATATAACGATAGCAATGGTAAGATTTTCGTGAAATTTAACAAATTTTCAATAATTCGTTCCTTGGTGGGGTAAAGGAGTTTTGAAAAGGGTCCGCTATTATCATCTGCCTAGCCTTATAATGGTAATACGATACCCCTTGGTAAGACTGGATGTCAGACTTTTGGCTTCTGACTACTCGTAAAGACTGTCAAAAATCTACATTGACAGCCGGGACCAACGGCTTAACGTGCTTAAAAAAAATGGTCCTCTATATTGTTTTACAAAGGAAGTTCGTTATTTTCGAGGGGATTAAAAAATACCTTTACAAAAACTATGAACCTTTGCTAAATAGCGTCGTAAAGTCAGTCAGTCGCGGTTGGATGGGATGGAAGTACCCAGCACAAATTCAATTTCTGCGCCAGCATATTAGCGATCCTCCCTGGGATTACACTGCTGTGGACAAGAACACGCTAAGTAATTGGATACGGATCACAATCTGTTATTATTACTATATAACGTGATTAACTCTAGAGTATCGTTACATAGTATATCTTTATGTTCACATATCTTGTATAATTTACAACGGATTTTGATGCGGTTTTCTACAATAGACCGAATGATTCAAGGTATATGTTAGTTGTAGTTGTAGGCATATGTTTAATTTATCCCTGAAAAACTTATCTTATATTTCCACGCGAGCGAAGTTGCGGGCAGCAGCTCGCTTCTAGAAGTAAAACTAATACAAAAAGTCCTAGAAAAGGTTTCATATCATTGATGTAGTTTGATGTGTAGGTATCTAAGTTTAATTAAATACGATATTTTTTTTTATTCTGACTAATCTTTCATATTTATTGCTAAAAAATGCGTAAGGGTGTTTACATTTAATAACCGCAACTTTGTCGAATTATTTTTATGAAAAGTGAAAACAATGAAATTCATCCATGCCAGTTTATTCTTTATTATGGTCTAATTTATACCCTAGTGTTCAGGGATTAAAAAAAAACACGTTGTATACATGAATTAAGATGGAGTCTCCATTTTAGGTTCGTTGACATTTTACGTATGCTTAGCAATGGATGGACCAGACTGCCAATGAGGATGAAGAAGTCCGTAAGAGATAAAAATCAAAACGAACATAATTTAGAGGCCTATGTCCAGCAGTTTTATTTTATTTTGCTGATTGTATAGTATATTGTTTGTACCTTCTTCTGCTTATGTTGATGATGAACACAAAATAATTGTATTCGAAAATATGTACTTCGTTTGAAGAAAATGATGAACCGTCATGAACAAATGTTTCAGTATATTCCTGGAATAAACAGAGAATCGAGGCTATCACATATAGGTGTGCTTCTAGAACGATTTATCACCAGTGACAGAGTAATATGTCATAATTTAGAAAAAGAAGAAAAAGTATTTATTAGTATCGCACAAGACAGAAAAAAAATTAAAACAAAATTAAAAAAATTAAAGAACAAAAAAGTCTGTTCCTATATAACGCCAAACTGTCCCTATTGTAACTTTTGTAAAAAAACTCACAGCGCTGGTATTCTGATAGAACCCAGCCAGGCGTGGGTACCATTCCCTCCCTCTCTTAAAGGTCTTAGAGGTCTGTGCCCAGCAGAACGAACGTCATTAGCTGAGTGTGCCCAACCTTTGCTAGCAGCGATCAACACATTTGCTTGGCTGCCATTTTGATCCTCAATCTTGAATATGCCTGTTACAGACATACGAATCAATCACGCAGGCATTTTTTTTTATCTGAATTAGAATATAATTATGTATATATTTTTAAGAAATCTCTTAAATAAGTATTAATAATACATTATGTTTCTTCGTCGAGTCGTTGAGCTCACTAAGTTGAGCTACTCGATTATGAACTGACAGATGCTTGCACTGTTTGGAAAGGTCCACTCAAATGTTATGTGGTTATGTCCCCAAAAGATCAGCTCAAACACTTATTCATGGTCTTAGAACGTTCACTATTATTGAAAAAAAAAAAATAATATACTTTTTTTGACGTGCAACTGTGCTGAAACTAATACAATAATTTATAGATATTAACAAAGTTTATACTTAATGTTGGGAATCGTACCCAACAACCACGCAGTCGGCACGCGGCCGCGGAGGCGACACGCGCAAGCGACGTGACCGACCTACGCGTCATCGTCCACATCATCGGCGAGCGAGGGGAGCTGCGGCAATGTTTGATAACCCGTTGGTAGAAATAAAAGTGGACTGTATTTTGGTATAGGCTAGGTATAATGCCGATTTGATTTGCATTAGGAAACTGTCCCGGACAAACATAAAATAATTTAAGAAGGCGTTTGAGAGATCGTCCGTCGCGGTGGTGTCCGAGGAAGCGAGTGTCCGCAGGCCGGCCGGCGCCGCCGCCCGCAGCTCCCCTCGCTCGCCGATGATGTGGACGATGACGCGTAGGTCGGTCACATCGCTTGCGCGTGTCGCCTCCGCGTGCCGACTGCGTGGTTGTTGGGTACGATTCCCAACACTTAACTAAATGAAAAAGTATTATTAAAGCATTCCTTTTGTTACAAATTCGTTCTAAATGATTAAAATGTTGTTTGTTTTCCATTTACGTTTTTTGTATTAACCGCTTTTCATTAAATAAGTTGCGGTTTATCATTTAATGTCCCATGATACATAACAAATCAGGAGCTTTAGAAAACGTAAAACGCTTACCACGCATCCAGTACATCATTTTGAACCACCCTGATAGATAGATACACCCCCTCAGATATTTTTCATAGATTTCATTTAAAAAATCAGCAGATTCAAACATTTTGCCCGTAATTACTGTTTTTTTTTTTTAATTTTTCAGCGTATTTACCTAAAAGTGAAAATTATCAATATATAAGAAGTGCATGAACCCTCATACTTGAATCCCCAATACTTGAGTAAGCGTTCAATGTACTTCTACTTTTCTAGTAGTGTAGATAGTATAGAAAAACAGTAAAGGTTGTATTTATCAAAATATTTGCAATTTTTGTATGACGAGGAGGCTGCCTAGGCCCATGAGTGCCAATGTTTTTTTATTAACTTATGGGCTTGCTCTTGACTCTAGTCTAGGTAAGAGATGACAGAGACAAAGTCGACGATGGTATGAGCTTTACCCAGAAGAAGCCTGTTCACCCTTACTTTGAAGAGATTTGGGTGGTAAGCGTTCGGAAACAGACGCAGGCAGTGTTACGCTGAGACCAAGTAACATGGGACAAGGAAAGGAAGATAATGATGATCAGAAGAAGAATGATTCTACTCAGTCTTCCACTTTTTGTCTTGGTCCAAGAGTGTTTCGACATTCAACTGATTAAAACACAGAGTTTTTGGTGGCTCATGTAAATGAAGACATTTGAGTATTCCGTCATCGTCAACTTTTTCATCTATGTCTCTTTGTCTCTCTTTCAGGTGAAGTCGATACAAATGACGTGACAGCTAGAGTTGTCTTGCTATGAATTTTTTTAACTGTTTCTTAGCTTTTTTTTTTGGTTATCTGTGTATTTTTTTTTTTTGGACATGGAGTAGATCCATGGACTGCAACATACCAGCCCTGAATGACCCCAGACGTCATTATGCTAACATTGTCTACGTGGTTAACGCAGATTCTCATGCTGAATGTGGCGGCCTGTAAGTACAGAATATTATTATAAAAAATATATTGTATAAATAATAAATATAAAGAAATATAAATAGATAGGTAATATGAAGTTATAGGACCCAGAAGCTCCAGTTTCTGACAAAAACTGTTGTGTTAAAATAGTGAAAGCTTTAGGTTCTATGGCATAAATAGCCTCGATAACAGGTTCCTACTAGAGCCCTTATTTAGGAGCTAAATACTTCGTTATTTGGTATAGGAAAACCAGTTGACAGGGTCGCTTTTTTTCTTTTTAGCCCTTACCCACCATCTCCACCTACTGCCTCTAGGGAGTGCTCTGAGACGACCATCAGCCATGAAGTTGAGTGCAGAGAATACAAGGAATTCCGTTCGTCTGAGCTTCTAACCCCAATATCCATAACATTGTAGTTCGTTGGCCACTTCACGGAGCAACACCGGAGTATCATCATCATCATCATCATTTCAGCCAAAAGACGTCCACTGCTGGACACAGGCATCCCCCAAGAAGGGGGGTTTATCCATAATCGCCACGCTTGGCAGGCGGTTTGGCGATCTCAGTACGGTTGTTACAAAAGCACAGAGAACGCTGCTGCCCATTCTCTGGCAAGTCCGTTAGTCGCCGCTTACGACACCCACGGGAAGATATGGGATGGTGTTTGTTATTCTTTACGTCCGACACCATACAGACGACAACGACAACACCGGAGTATGCAGGACAGGAACTACAGTAGAATCAGTGGTATCAGTTTAGGGTATGAGGAACAGGGTGTAAAGTTCCTCGATACTCCTAAGAAAAGGGAGGATCCTCCGGCCAAACAGGTGTTATGTCTGGCGGGCAACTGCCCGACAGTTGTAGTCGGGTTTTTCTATATACTCTTAAGTCGATGTAAACTTTGCATGTGAGATGTAGGAAATTGCTGTTAGTTCTTCCGCCGTGTCATAGATGGCGCTGTAGTACTTTTTGTAGTAAGTTGCTTTTTGTACGTCGCTACATCACTCCCCCCCGGAGACCGGAGGTCGATCGTCGAATGAGTCTTGAAGTATTTTGCCATGCCAGTTTTGAGCTCGTTGCCGCATTGTTCACTGTGAGTCGGAACAGTCTGCGGTGGTGAGGCGAACCCCAGTGAGTCGGGGCCGGCGCTGCGTTTGCTCCAGTGAGTCGGACGTGGTGCAGCGCCGCGATGTGGCAGGCAGCTAGAGAGGTGTCGACCGGGAGGTAGAAGCTCTCGACCGGCCGAAAGTGCAGTGTGCTGTGCCATGGTCGCTTGAAGAGAGGCTGAGGGTGCTGGCCAGGAATGCGCTTCCGCTGCATGCTGGTGGACAGGAATACCCGTTTGAAGCTGGCTGGCTGTGGGACTCGCTGCTCGAAGGCTTGAGGAAGTGATGTTGATGATGATGACGTCACGTTGCTCGAAGGCTGCGCTGACGTCCATTTCGGGGTCACCAGTTTAGGGGTATGAGGAACAGGGTGTAAAGTTCCTCAATACTCCAATGAAAAGGGAGGATCCTCCGACCAGACAAGTGTTGTGTCTGGCGGGCAACTGCCCGACAGTTGTAGTCGGGTTTTTCTATATACTCTTAAGTCGATGTAAACTTTGCATGTGAGATGTAGGAAATTGCTGTTAGTTCTTCCGCCGTGTCATAGATGGCGCTGTAGTACTTTTTGTAGTAAGTTGCTTTTTGTACGTCGCTACAGTTGACTACAAATGACCGACTAAAGTTATAATGTTTCTTATTCTAATAGTTAATTTATGTTCAACTCCAAATCTTGTTAGAATTTTTTAGTCTCGGTTAATTCGGTAAACTTCGATTAATTGAAACTTTTGACGTACCAGTTAGTATTACCGTAAGCTTTTGCAATTGCTAACAGGTATATGTAAACAGTATAGTTATGCCGGTATCAGCTGCCTGATGCCGGATCTGTTCAAAATCAAAATCAAAATATTTTATTTTACATAGGCCTACATGGGCACTTATAAAACGTCGACAGAAGAGGCACGGTTCGGGTTGGTCGTTTCCTATGGAGAAGAACCGGCAAGAAACTCCATGGTTACTCTTTTAAAATCATTTGGTTCTACAATATTTGGAGGTTACAACGTTAGTACCTAAGTATGAGAGGACAGCGTAGGCCCGACAATAAGTCATCGCTTACTACAAAAGGTAGAAAAATCTGATAGTGAAAAAAAAAATTTTTTTTTCATCTATTATAGACATTAATAGTCTCTTATAAATCTAATAGGCTCTTATAAATTCTAATATAGATTCAGATAAGCCTAAGTAGAATTGCAGCAATTATCATCTGCCTAGCCTTTTCCCAAACTATCTTGGGGTCGGCTTCCAGTCTAACCGGATCCAGCCCTATTTTACATGAAGCGACTACCTATCTGACCTCCACAACCCAGTAACTGGGTAATACGACCCTTGGTAATACCCTTTGTAAGACTGGATGTCAGACTTTTTGCTTCTGTTTACTTGTAACGACTGTCAAAGATCTACAAATGACAGCTGGGACCAACGAGGCACGGAGGAAACTCGGTATGTAATTATGGTCCATCCATCCATGGAGCTACCAACCTCAGCAAGCACGGCTTAACCTTAAAGATTGACTCGTGCGGCTGTTATTATTTAGCCACGAGCTCAGCAAATTGCAGCAATGTGATGACCAATTTTTTTCAAATTTCCTGACCAGCATAAACGGGTAACCGTCAAGTTGATCCGTACGGTTGAACGTAGCACTGTTAATTACTCTACCAATAACGAGACGCAGTCTCGTATCTTCCAATTTTACCTACTTTGACTTGTTGGACTTTGACAGTTGTACGACAACAAACACAGTTGGAATAGTTATTTTTTATTGTGACTGAAATGATTACGAAGTTCTGCTGGCCTACCATGACGTCTTAAAGCAATATTGTTTTAATCTTATTCCAGTGTGGGAAAGAGACGGAGCTATACAGGATGTCTAGCGCCATTTCTTTCCCACACTGGAAAAGGAGTAAAACAATAATGTTTTAGGACGTCATGGTAGGCCACCTGAACATCTGCGCAATACCTACAAAATACCTAGACCAGTTTTAGTCTGATTAATATTTCTAAAGCAATAAAAACATAAAAGCGCACTGCGCGAACCCTTCAAATAGCAACCGGAAACAGCATACGACGGCGCGCTGTAGACGATTACTTCCGGCGTCCCGACGCTCCGCCAATTAGATCATCTACAGTCAAGTCTTACGTAAATATACAGTAATAAGCAAATATTTAAATCTTTTCTGCTGACAGCACTTTCGGTGAATAAAATAATGTGAACGAATAACGAAAGTAATAATAAGAAGGTAGGTACGATGGTAAATTGAATGTAGGTATATATGTATTTTCTTCTCGTATTTAAAGAATATATAGCAAAATTAGTAGTTTTATTTATAAATAAAAAATTCCATTGCAATAAATTAATGGGTGCACAACTCAGCTGAAGATATTTCTACCGATGGCAATCTAACAACATATTAGATTATTGTTTCAAAGAAACTGGTTACTAAGTGGCAGGAATTTAATAAAAATAAAATTTTAAAAACCCCATAAAAAAATAAAACAAGACTTCAAAATAGTTAATGTCCGAAACATTTTAAGAAGCAGCCTTTGATTTGGTTAAATTTAAGAAAATAATGGTTTAATTATTTCACCATCACCGATAACGATTATTCCACCTTTTGAATAGCAGTTTTTACTTTAAATTATATTTTATTATATTTTTTAAATTATGAATGGCATGACACGATACGTTGCACCACGGGTGTTCCACAAGGTTAATTTCTAAGACCTTTGTTATTCCTAATCTATTCAATTGAATTTGCGTTACGCGTTTGTAATTTTCCTATCTGCTCTCAATCCATTATTGAGGCTCTAGAAACCAATCCATTATTAATTGGTTCTTCTCAACCCAATTTTAAAGAAAGTTAACATAACGTTTATTGTAGTTGAAACGTGAAACTGTCATTAATTTATGTAATATGAATGTGAAACAATTTAGGTACAAGCATCGCACAATTTGCCGCTCACTATTCCTGAGAAAAATAGAGAAGAAACAGAGGATTAAAAAAAAAAACGACAACCACAACTTCAAAGAATTTTATTTTAAAAATTATACGTAACGAATTCCTTTTGAAAATCCAGGGTTAGGGTGAATCTCATTACTTATTTGTCTAGTTGTTGTATTAAGCCGACATAATGTTTAGTTAAAGATTTATAGTATGAGAAAGGACGATGCGTCAACACGTCCCCTCAAACCCATAATTAGTTATTCAAATTTTAGATTAACAAAATATATGCACAATTTTGGTGCTAAATATAGTTAGTGTGTATGCACCCCAGTCAGGAAGTGAGGATAGTGTAAAAGAGAAGTTCTGGGAAGACTTTGATCGAGTGATGTTGGATGTGCAAGAGAGTGAAGACGTGTATATAGGGGGTGATTTCAACGGGCATGTTGGAAGAGTGAAGGATGGGTATGAGAGAGTGCATGGCGGCTGGGGGTATGGAGACCGTAACACTGACGGCGAGGCACTGCTACAAGCTGCTTCTGCCTTCGACCTGACAATTACGAATACGTGGTTTAAGAAAAGAGACGAACACCTCACTACTTATAAAAGTGGCCACCACGCAACGCAAATTGACTATTTCTTGGTTAAACGGAACACCCTCAAATGCGTTTTACAAACTGTAAAATGCTGCCAGGCGAAGACTTAGTCTCCCAACACAGATTGGTCGTAATGGAGGTAAAAGTTAGTGTCCCGTCTAGTGGAAACAAAGAACGGCTCCCACCTAAAATAAGATGGCGTATGATAGAAAAAGAAGAATGTGCAAGTATGTTTAAGAGCCAGGTAGTAGATAAGATGATTGAAATGAAGGAATGAAAGGAAAATCTGTGAATGAACGTTGGAAAGAGATGGCGGACTTCATAAGGAGAGTAGCAAAAGATGTGTTTGGAGAATCGATAGGGACAGGTATGATAGATAAGGATACATGGTGGTGGAATGAAGAGGTACAAAAGAGTCTGAAAGAAAAGAAGATTGCGTTTAAAGAATGGCAGGGTGTAGGAATCGGGAACGACAGTTTGAAGAAAGAAAAGAAGAAGATTAATAAAGAATGGAAGAGAAAAGCAAAAAAGGCGGTAGCAGTTTCCAGGGCTAAGGCGCAGGAGAAGTTATATGACTCACTGGACAGTCCGGATTACAAAAGCAAGAGAAAGGAGAACGAGAGATATAAATCATATAAAGTGTATAAAAGATGGCGCTGGTAAGGTTCTGTCTAAAGATGATGAAATAAAAGGGAGATGGAAGATTTATTTTGAAAAGTTGATGAATGAAGAGAATGAATGGAGCGGTGTGCTTAATGAGGTACAAATAAATATGGGTATGGTGAAGGAAATAAGTATGGATGAAGTGAGGAATGCAGTTCGAAGTATGAAAAATGGAAAGGCCATGGGCCCTGATGAAATACCAGTGGAAGTATGGAAGTGTTTAAAAGAAGACGGATGTATGTAGACTTTATTTTTCAATAAGTGGTTGAGCGAAGAAGCGAGAATGGTGCAATAGATCGCTAGTGCCCATTTTTAAAAATTAAGTTGATGTGCAGGACTGCAACAACTATCGAAGGATAAAGCTCGTGTCACATAGTATGAAAGTTGGGAGAAAGTAATAGAGAAAAGATTGCGAGAGGAGAGTGAGATTAGCCAAAATCAGTTTGGATTTATGCCAGGTCGAGGGACAATGGACGCCACTTTTGCACTCCGCCAATTAGGTGAGAAGTACAGACGTGCGCACAAGAACTTGCACATGATGTTCATTGATCTAGAGAAAGCGTATGATAGGGTACCTCGGGATGTGTTGTGGTGGGCCTTGAAAGAGAAAGGTATGCCTGGGAAGTATGTAGAGTTAATTCGTGCTATGTACAGCCAATCTTGTACCTACGTCCGGTCAGCTGCTGGCAACACCGACGAGTTCAGTGTGGCTGTAGGCTCGCATCAAGGGTCGGCTTTGAGTCTTTACCTCTTCCTGTTGATTATGGACGCTTTGACGTCGGACATACAGGAAGAGGCACCCTGGTGCATGCTGTTCGCCGACGACATTGTTCTTGTTAGTGAAGATGGACCAAAGATCCAGAACAGATTGGAGAAAAGGCACCAGAAGCTGGAGAATGTTGGCCTGAAAATCAGCAGAGCTAAAACCGAATACATGTTCTGCGATTTCGGCGGTCTCTCCAGTCCTGGAGCCATAGCGCTAGATGGCGCGTTTCTTCCTGTCTGCTCCGACTTTCGGTTTCTCGGTTCACTCGTGCAAAGCGATGGCGAAATAGATCGTAGTGGTAAGCACAGAATAGACATTGGATGGATGAAATGGCGGCAGGTCACGGGAACTATCTGCGACTCCCGCATTCCCCTTAAACTTAAGGGGAAGATTTATAAAACAATGGTTAGACCTGCTGTATTGTATGGGTCAGAATGTTGGGCCACAAAAGGGATGAATGAAAGGCATTTGCATGTGGCTGAGATGAGAATGCTAAGGGGGATGTGTGGTGTTACGCGAATGGATAGAATAAGGAATGAGTACATTAGAGGAAGTCTGAAAGCTGCGCCGGTGACTGAAAAGATGCGTGGTAATCGGTTGTCGTGGTATGGGCATGTGATGCGGAGGAATGAGCAAAATGTCGTGAGGAAAGTTTTGAGTATGAATGTGGATGGGTATAAGGGTATAAGAACACCAAAGAAACGATGGATGGACTGTGTGAAACATGATATGGCAAGAAAGAAGGTATCCCATGAGATGACAAGTAATAGAGAGGTATGGAAGAAGAAGACGTACTGCGCCGACCTAAGGGGGATAAGGGCAAGAAAATGATGATGTACAATATGTACCGTAATAAACACAAGACTTCTCGTGTGGTGACGTATACCATGAAACTATAAAACTTTTGCTCCATAACTTAAATTTTGATTTTTTAGTTTTATCTACCTACAGCTGAGCGCGTCAATTCCTATAGAAAATCATCCATTTTTTTTTTCTTGCGAATTTGTAGTACCTACAATTCTTGTTCACTTTCATGGTCCGAGACATCAGCATCACACAACAGGTTTTGCGTTTATTATGCTACAACTTGTAGGTATATTTTGGATTCTCAAAGCTTAAAATCCCTACCAGTAAAGTGCGATGGTGACATTGTATAACTTAAATAGGTAACTACTTACAACCAGCTAGGTACCTTCCGACCAAGCCTCTATGCTAATCACGTGGATAATGTCAGCATATACAGGGTGTTTGGTGAATCGTGTGCCAAACTAAAATGGTCGACTGGGGGGGTCATCTGCTACCCTTTCAAACCCCTAAACAATTCTCATGCCCCGTGGTTTTCTTTTCATCGACTTTTAATTGTTTTATTAAAAAATACCCAAATTTTACATTCAAATACAAAATACCGTGTTAAATGACCTAAATTTCGTAAAAAATGAATTTCATTCTATTGGCCTTGACCTAAATCTTTCGAAATGTGAATTATATGTAAAGGACAGTACCGACAGACAACAGACTATTTCCAAATTTAACGCAATAGCCCCTGACATCAAAATTATTGAGAAAAGCTCTCTTCGTCTCCTCGGGGCTCCAATCCATGAAAATTCTTTTCCCGATTTCATAGAGGAAAAGATTCAAAATTTTAATCATGTTTCGGAAAGATTGGTCCAAATTAACATGCATTCGGCCATCACCATAATTCGGTACTGCTGTTTCGGTCCTAAATTAACATATTTCCTTCGTGCTTCCCCTTTATGGAAGCACACACACCTTTTGGACAAAATGGATCAAATTATCAGACATTCTTTATCATCCATTTTAAATGTGGTTTTGGACGACCGAGCTTGGGCACAAGCAAGTCTTCCCATTCGCATGGGAGGACTCGGCGTCCGCAAAATTTCTAGTATCAGTTTACCGGCTTTCATATCCTCGGTCCACGGCACTGAGAAATTAATCAGGAATATCCTGGCTTCCACACTGATTGATTTTGATGTGCCGTGCCTCTCCGAGGCCATCGATGCTTGGAAACTTGCTTGCCCGAATACTGAAGAACCCGACAATCCTTTTTCCCAGAGACGGTGGGACGAGCCGCTCTGCAGCGTAGTTCAGGACAATTTACTTCACACAGCTGCTACTACTGCTGAGCGTGCGCACTGCTGGCTGTGGGTCAATGGGAGTCGGGTCTTTGGCTTCACGCACTCCCGTCGTCGAGCATAGGCACTTTGTTCGACGACACGACCTTGCGCCTCGCTGCTTCCTTACGTCTCGGTGCCGCCTGCAGTGCTGCACTCCTCATCGCTGTCACTGTGGTGAAGCTGTCAACAGCCTCGGACACCACGGCCTGTCATGCAGCCGAAGTGCGGGCCGTTTTGCGCGGCATGCGAACATAAATGACATCATCCGTCGAGCTCTTGTTACCGTCGGCGTTCCAGCTATCTTAGAGCCCAATGGCTTGGCACGCGACGATGGCAAAAGACCGGACGGCATGTCGTTGTTTCCTTGGAAGATGGGTAGGCCTTTAGTGTGGGACGCAACATGCGTCGATACTCTTGCGCCATCACATCTTCCAAGCTCATCGTGCTGTGCTGGCGCTGCCGCTGCGGCTGCGGAGAACCTCAAGCGGCGTAAATATAGTAACCTTTGTGGTAACTATATTTTCGAGCCGTTTGGGGTTGAAACTCTGGGGCCGTGGGGTCCGAGTGCTCACAGCCTTTTTAAGGAAATCTCCAAACGCTTAGTTGACGCTTCACGTGACCCAAGGGCTGGCTTTTACTTTGGCCAGAGGCTAAGTGTTGCCATTCAACGTGGCAACGCCGCCAGTCTCTTGGGCACGTTACCAGCTGACAGCGTTGAGGAGGAGTTTTTTGACGCCCTTTTATAATTTGTTGTTATTTTAGTTTTAATTATCTAGTTTTATGTTTAGTAATTAATTTAGATTTAGAAATTAGTATTTTAATAAAACAACATAAAGTCGATGAAAAAAAATCCACAGGGTATGAGAATTGTTTAGGGGTTTGAAAGGACAGTAGATGACCCCCCCAGTCGACCATTTCAATTTGGCACACGACGCACCAAACACCCTGTATAATGACGCCTGGAGTCGTTCAGGCTCGGTACGCTTCGCTCACTGCGTGGTCTTAGTTTGCTCGCTTCCTAGACGCCCGCCGCCATCCACAGCGACGGTTTTCGCACCATATTGTGAAGCTTAATGTGCTGTCGACTGTAAACACCACTCAGTTTTCTTATTTTATAAGTTTGTATAGTATTAGGTTCTGTATGGTGTCGGCCGTACAGAATATCACCATCCCATATCTTCCCGTCGGTATCGTAAGAGGCGACTAACGGACTTTCCAGAGAATGGGCAGCAGCGTTCTCTGAGCTTTTGATACAACCGTACTGCAATCGCCAACCCGCCTGCCAAGCGTGGCGATTATGGCAAAACCCCGCTTTTTTTTTTCGTATGAGAAATCATCAAATGACTTCTCCCGCTCTGACTCTGACTTGACTGACTAAAACCCACCCATGTTCCTTCTTAGCCCTTTGTGTTCCAGGGCCACGGTATCTCTTTCGAACAACCCGCAGCCCTGGCAGGTATCGGCCCTCTCGGACCTCTTCCGATTTGCTGACATCTCTTTGAGGCGCGCGTGGAACACGAACGAGCCGTCGGCACGGCCTGTCGTCATAAGACGGACGGACGGTGAGCTAGCCCATTACTCACCGTCCACAGGCCCGCGCCTACGGTGGCCGGGGGCCACTGGTTACCCCCCGACGCCCGGGGCGTCTCCTGTGGCGGCTGGGACGTGAGGTTCTCTCCCTCTCACGTTCCGCCACCTCATTTGCTAGCATGACTGCTTCGCAGAAGGAGGCGACGGCTTCCCATTCCCTCTCGCTCCGGACCATGGATTGAACCAGGGCCGGAGGACAAAACCCCCCTTATGTACACTTGGGGGAGGCCTATGTCCAGTAGTGGACATCTTTCGGCTGAAATTATGATGATAGTATTAGGTCTTTTTGGGAGTCTTTTGTTCATTATCATCTCATATTCGGAGGTACTCGATAAATGTTTATTATAACCGACGAAGTTGGATCACAATCATCAATTCTCACAATTTCTATCTAAGATTAGTTGCAAGCTTGGGTCTCTGCTGGGAGTATCGGTATCGGTATCGGTATCGGTATAGATATTAAATGGGGCGCCATTTAATATCAATATCGATACCAAAAAATCTAAGTGATTGCACTTAGATTTTAACTGTGTGCACAAAAATTCCCTAGAACTATGTAAATAAACGTACCCAAGTTGCAACATCCTAATCCGTGGGATATCGGAGATATGGGCTGTCGAAGTATGCAAATAATTCATTTTTGGACTTGGGATTTTCACAGCTGTGGTGTCAAAATAGTCATGCTATCGATTGTATTATGTACCAACGACGTCATAAATGCTATTAGCGTTATTACACTAAGAATAATAGCGATGTACAGTTGACAAAATAATAATAATAGTAAGTATAAGTTGTTGTAATAAATGAATATTTATTTCGATTGTCTATTTTGCAATTCAAAATACCTCTTCCAAGCAACCTAGATTGGTAGTAGGTTTAATGTTGATAGAAGAAATACGTTGTGTTGCAATTATCAATAGGTATGATAATATGAGAAAAAAAGAACCGGCCAAGTGCGAGTCTTACTCGCACACAGGGTTCCATAGCCCCAAACAATATTTTGAACTGTCATTCATTAGTTAGTAGTATTAGTTAGTAAACTTCCACTCAACCGCAAAACTAAATTGGTTTTTCATAGTGTGTTAATGAAAAACAGAGTTACTGCTTCAGTTTGATGAAAAAGTCCCATATTTCAAAAACTAAACATCATATCTTATTGAAACTAATTTTCTTTGATAGTTTTTTTTACGTTCTACAATCCTAAATATTTTCAGAATTTTCCTCCTCTTATTTTAGAAATTAGAGGGGGGGGGACACACATTTTACCACTTTGGAAGTGGCTCTAGCGCAAACTATTCCGTATAGAAAAAAAATATATTAGAAACCTCAGTATCATTTTTAAAGACCTATCCATAAATACCCCACACGTATGGGTTTGATGAAAAAAAATGTTTTGGTTTTCAGTTCTATGTATGGGGAACCCCAGTTTCTATTTTTTTCTATTTTTAATTGAAAATCTTAATGCGGTTCACAGAATACATCTACTTACCAAGTTTCAACAGTATAGTACTTATAGTTTCGGAAAAAAACTGGCTGTGACATACGGACCGACGGACAGACAGACAGACAGACATGACGAATCTATAAGGGTTCCGTTTTTTGCCATTCGGCTACGGAACCCTAAAAACACACACAGATGTGAAAATGACAACCCACTGGTATCGGGAACAGGGTCCAAGCTACCGGCGGTCAGGGCTCCAGAGAAAGGAACCCCCTAACGATACGAGCCTCATCAGATATTGGTCGAGGCTCTTAGCAATGGCCATTGGCTGATACTATCGGCACAATGACTGGGTCGGGCCTCGGGCACATACCTATAGTACGGCACTTCCGATTCCACAAGGCTGTATTTCAGAGCAAGTTGCTGATGGATAATCCTGGCTACAAGGTTGTGTCTATGCAAGTATTCTCCGTTAGCTAGACGAGAACACCCGGAGATAATGTGACGGATCGATTCGCCCGGACGACGGTGGCATGCCCGACATATGTCAACCGTGCCATCCTTCACAATAAATTTCCGGTAGTTATTCGTCATCTTAACTTCATCCATAATTGCACAAACAAAACCTTCGGTTTCTCCAAAGGGTTAGTATTAGTTTAGATCAATAAAAATAGTCCCTTCTAAATCCGACCACTATAAACTTCGTTCCACCTTATGATTATTTTTCGTCAAATTGCACTCGACTATATATATGCAGGCAATTCAAATATTTGTTCCGTGCGGGGATCAAACTCGCGACACGCAACGCTGCAATCAATCGCTCAGCCACTGCGCCAACCGTGCCATGCATGCATAAATATAATAAACAAGCGCGCATGGGTGGGTTTGTGATGCGGAGGGATGAGGAAATGTCGTGAAGTTTTGAGAATTAATTTAAATTTTACACATCTAAAGAGCAAAGAAGCGATGATGGACTGTGAGAAAGATGATATGTCTAGAGAGAGAGCGTGCTGCGTTGATCCCAAATAATTTGGGATAAGAGAGTAGGATAATGATGATGTCTTATCCTTTTAATATCTCTATCTGAAGGATATTTGAGTAAAATAAAACCGTTTAACCGTTTACGCCGCCCACGCAACACTTTTTTCCCGTTTTTGCAACATTTTGCATCGATGCTTCGCTCCTATTGGTTGTATGTAGGTGGTGATTATATATAGCCTATAGCTTTAATAAGATTTAGCTAGCCGGGTCCTAAATTAACAATGAAAAACATGGATGGCCGAAAGTATATTTTTTTATTTTAAGGAAAAAAACGATGATAAAGACCAAAACTTGAGAGTTCAAGGAATTTTTGTTGTGAAATTATCAATCGTGAAACAATAAAATCTAGATCGTAATCGTGAGCAGGCTGTCTCTGTTTATTCACGCAGGGTCTTTTACAGAATTGAAGCTCAGGAGTCGCCCCTCATTTTAAAGAGAAGTTTGGCTACATCTTCAACGATATTTTCAAAATCTTCTGGTGTGGAAACAACATATTGATGAGCTGCCAGCTTCGCCGAAATCTCTTCAAATTTTCCACTTAGTTTTTTTAATTCGTTTGCGACACTACCAGCAGCGAATAATACAGTAGCTTGTTTACCAAATTCAAACTGGTTTTCTTTAACAGTATCGTCAATAAGTTCATTGCAGATATCAGCATCATCTACGCAGGCGTGAACAAGTGCTTTTAACTGAAAAAAGATAATTATAACATAAGTGGCGAATATACATAGTGAGCTTTATTCAATAAGAGCCCTCACTACACTATTTCCGATTGGAATCCAAATAATACGCTCCGACTCCTGCCTTACTAGTATTTCATTCTAGCCATTGGCCTCCCCCAAGCTAGGACACAACAATACCATGCCCTCCGCTTTCCGCATCCAGTCTGACACAGCCTTCTCTTTCACCATCTAGCTAACACTACGCCTGTCGATACTCAGTCACCTCCACCACTCCAGGACTCATTTGCTCCATCAGTCAACATACTTCGACAAACGTTGCTCTGTTCCTCTGCAACCCACTTCGTAACCAATGTTCTTGGTAGGATAATTTCATTTCGTGGTGAGCGCCCATGAAATGCTCTGTATGGTGTCGGACGTAAAGAATAGCACCATCCCATATCTTCCCATGGGTGTCGTAAGAGGCGACTAAGCGACTTGCCAGAGAATGGGCAGCAGCGTTATCTGTGCTTTTGTAACAACCGTACTGCGATCGCCAACCCGCCTGCCAAGCGTGGCGATTATGGCAAAACCCCCCAAAATGTCAATGCGACACTTGTGGGAGGCCTATGTCCAGCAGTGGACGTCTTTTGGGCTGAAATGATGATGAATGATGACCATGAAATTACGGACCATCACTGTTGTCAGTGGCCACGTTTCTACACTGTATACTGCAACGGGACCATTTTTCGATCTCCAACAAATTAGGGGTTTCATATTGATGGACTAGCTCCAATATTTTCAAAAACTGAATAACGTACCTCAGAAGTGTGGTCGTCAATTTCTTTTGAAAGATCCTTGATTTCGTTTATAACAATTTCTGGGTTATTTATAGCCTCAGGTGCCGAAATGTTCACATACTTTGGAAAGTTCTTGTAATACGGGTTTATTAATTGCGCGCTGAAAATAATGTTGAAAGACATTACTAATTAACTTTAACAGTATGTTTAGACTTAAACCCGTAGTGGCAACGTCATCGTCTAATCGCAATGAAGCCGAAGCCGCGGCAGTTTGCGGTTGCCGATATATTTGTATCCCATCCTAAAGAGAACTTCAACTCATTAACCTGCAATCTGAAAAATACAAGTAATAATAAAGACTTCATTCCAGATTTCCAGCATGTTAATAACATTGCGACGTTTTTTCGCATTTCGAAGGAAGAAAGAACTTGAAGTCACCAGGCTACTACTGTACCTAAATAATTGTAGAAAATAATAATGAGTTAATTTGACAAAGTGTTGAATTTTATAATTAACACTGTTTATCATTATCATCTGGTTAGACAGTTAGGTTTTCAATTAAATATTTTAGTGCTCGATTAGATGGTATAGCTATCATCAGCTTTGCGCAAAGTTCGGTTGAAATATGTTGGTACCTAGAAGGTATATACACACCTCTGCAGTCCGACTTGTCCATCAATCCATACTTCGCGACAGGCATTACCGATCCATTGCTCGCCAGGCTTACAGTTGGTGGGAACGGTTACTACATTTCCTAGTCCAAACCAGTGAGCGGCTGCCAGAAGAATATTACTGAAAAAATAAAACTTAAATGAAATATTAGTTCAGCTTCATTCGCGGAAATAAAAGTGTCTTGGGAACGTATATATTAGGTAACGTTTATCTTATCCACGTATCCACTTACTTGCCTTATCGTTCAAACTGTTAGATATTACGTTACGGTACGGTATTTCCGCGAATGAAGCTGAACTGTCAGCTTCATTCGCGGAAATAAAAGTGTCTTGGGATCTTACGTATACAGGGTGTAACGGAAAGGGTACATACATGCTCAAGGGTGTGCTTCAGACCATCAAACTGAACATGTTTCTCCATCGGACAAACATCGTAACAGCGAAAAAAATATCTGCTCCCCATACAAAATTTCAATACCTATTCGACGCAAATGTATGATCTCATATGCTATAATAACACCTCTGTATACCATGTTTTAAGCAAATAAATTATCTTATCTTATCATAACAGCTTGTATACACACCTCTGCGGTCCGTCGTGTTCATCATGCCATACTTCGCGACAGGCACCACCGGTATACTGCTCGCCAGGCTTACAGTTGGTGGGAACGGTTACTTCATTTCGTCGTCCAGACCAGTGAGCGGCTGCCAGAAGATTTTTTCTGAAAAAATAAAACTTTAATGAAATATTAGTTCAACTTCATTCGCGGAAATAAAAGTGTCTTGGGATAGTATATATTAGGTAACGTTTATCCTATCCACGTATCCACTTACTTGCCTTATCGTTCAAACTGTTAGATATTACGTTAATGGGTTTCTTGTGACGATAAATAATGTATGCAACTATATCGCAATTATTGTGTTAATTAATCGCTGTGCCAACCGATTCAGGAGCTTGTGTCCTTTATCGTTGTATCATAAGAGGAATAGTAATTAAGATAATTATGAAGATCGTTTCCAATATTATAATCAACGCTGTTTATGATTATCATCTGGTTAGACAGTTAGGTTTTCAGTTAAATATTTTAGTGCTCGATTAAATGGTACAGTTATCATCAGCTTTGCGCAAAGTTCGGTTGAAAAATGTTGGGACCCAGTAGGTATACAAAGTGTTGTTTTGAACCCTCGTCAAAATTCAGGAGGTTGTCACAAAAGACAAATTAACCAATTTAAAGTGATACCCTGTTGATTATTAATGAACACTGTTTTTTTTGTTGTTTCAGTTTGGCAGTATTTTAAAAAAACCCCTTCACGTGGTTCAGGGAACAAAAAAATATCGAATAAACGTTTGCGATTATTTGTATATGTCAAAGCGTGGTTATAGGGCGTGGTTCTGACGGGCCGCGTTTAAAATACGGGTGGTTCTCACTTACCGATTTTCGTAAATAATAAAATTAATAAAATTACCTATCCATTTTATTATTGTTTCGGGTCGAGAATCACTAGCATATGTGGATACAAAACAACAGCTTTTATACACACCTCTGCGGTCCGTCGTGTTCATCATGCCATACTTCGCGACAGGCACCACCGGTATGCTGCTCGCCAGGCTTACAGTTGGTGGGAACGGTTACTTCGTTTCGTCGTCCAGACGCGTGAGCGTCTTCCATAAGAGTTTTACTGAAAAAATGAAACTTTAATGAAATATCAGTTCAGCTTCATTCGCGGAAATAAAAGTGTCTTGGGATCTTACGTATACAGGGTGTAACGGAAAGGGTACATACATACTCAAGGGTGTGTTTCAGACCATCAAACTGAACATGTTTCTCCATCGGACAAACATCGTAACAGCGAAAAAAATATCTGCTCCCCATAGAAAATTTCAATACCTATTCGACGCAAATGTATGATCTCATATGCTATAATAACACCTCTGTATACCATGTTTTAAGCAAATAAATTATCTTATATTATCTTATCTTATCTTAACAGCTTGTATACACACCTCTGCGGTCCGTCGTGTTCATCATGCCATACTTCGCGACAGGCACCACCGGTATGCTGCTCGCCAGGCTTACAGTTGGTGGGAACGGTTACTTCGTTTCGTCGTCCAGACGCGTGAGCGTCTTCCATAAGAGTTTTACTGAAAAAATGAAACTTTAATGAAATATCAGTTCAGCTTCATTCGCGGAAATAAAAGTGTCTTGGGATCTTACGTATACAGGGTGTAACGGAAAGGGTACATACATACTCAAGGGTGTGTTTCAGACCATCAAACTGAACATGTTTCTCCATCGGACAAACATCGTAACAGCGAAAAAAATATCTGCTCCCCATAGGAAATTTCAATACCTATTCGACGCAAATGTATGATCTCATATGCTATAATAACACCTCTGTATACCATGTTTTAAGCAAATAAATTATCTTATATTATCTTATCTTATCTTAACAGCTTGTATACACACCTCTGCGGTCCGTCGTGTTCATCATGCCATACTTCGCGACAGGCACCACCGGTATGCTGCTCGCCAGGCTTACAGTTGGTGGGAACGGTTACTTCGTTTCGTCGTCCAGACGCGTGAGCGTCTTCCATAAGAGTTTTACTGAAAAAATGAAACTTTAATGAAATATCAGTTCAGCTTCATTCGCGGAAATAAAAGTGTCTTGGGATCTTACGTATACAGGGTGTAACGGAAAGGGTACATACATACTCAAGGGTGTGCTTCAGACCATCAAACTGAACATGTTTCTCCATCGGACAAACATCGTAACAGCGAAAAAAATATCTGCTCCCCATAGAAAATTTCAATACCTATTCGACGCAAATGTATGATCTCATATGCTATAATAACACCTCTGTATACCATGTTTTAAGCAAATAAATTATCTTATCTTATCTTAACAGCTTGTATACACACCTCTGCGGTCCGTCGTGTTCATCATGCCATACTTCGCGACAGGCACCACCGGTATACTGCTCGCCAGGCTTACAGTTGGTGGGAACGGTTACTTCATTTCGGCGTCCAGACCAGTGAGCGGCTGCCAGAAGATTTTTTCTGAAAAAATAAAACTTTAATGAAATATTAGTTCAACTTCATTCGCGGAAATAAAAGTGTCTTGGGAACGTATATATTACGTAACGTTTATCCTATCCACGTATCCACTTACTGCCCTTATCTTTCAAACTGTTAGATATTACGTTAATGGGTTTCTTGTGACGATAAATAATGTATGCAACTATATCGCAATAATTGTGTTAACTACTCGCTGTGCCAACCGATTCAGGAGCTTGTGTCCTTTATCGTTGTATCATAAGAGGAATAGTAATTAAGATAATTATGAAGATCGTTTCCAATATTTTAATCAACACTGTTTATGATTATCATCTGGTTAGACAGTTAGGTTTTCAGTTCAATATTTTAGTGCTCGATTGAATGGTACAGTTATCATCAGCTTTGCGCAAAGTTCGGTTGAAAAATGTTGGGACCCAGTAGGTATACAAAGTGTTGTTTTGAACCCTCGTCAAAATTCAGGAGGTTGTCACAAAAGACATATTAACCAATTTAAAGTGATACCCTGTTGATTAATAATGAACACTGTTTTTTTTGTTGTTTCAGTTTGGCAGTATTTTAAAAAACCCCCTTCACGTGGTTCAGGGAACAAAAAAATATCGAATAAACGTTTGCGATTATTTGTATGTGTCAAAGCGTGGTTATAGGGCGTGGTTCTGACGGGCCGCGTTTAAAATACGGGTGGTTCACACTTACCGATTTTCGTAAATAATAAAATTAATAAAATTACCTATCCATTTTATTATTGTTTCGGGTCGAGAATCACTAGCATATGTGGATACAAAACAACAGCTTTTATACACACCTCTGCGGTCCGTCGTGTTCATCATGCCATACTTCGCGACAGGCACCACCGGTATACTGCTCGCCAGGCTTACAGTTGGTGGGAACGGTTACTACATTTCGTCGTCCAGACGAGTGAGCGTCTTCCAGAAGAGTTTTACTGAAAAAATTAAACTTTAATGAAATATCAGTTCAGCTTCATTCGCGGAAATAAAAATGTCTTGGGATCTTACGTATACAGGGTGTAACAGAAAGGGTACATACATACTCAAGGGTGTGCTTCAGACCATCAAACTGAACATGTTTCTCCATCGGACAAACATCGTAACAGCGAAAAAAATATCTGCTCCCCATAGAAAATTTCAATACCTATTCGACGCAAATGTCCATACATTTCTTGTGTTTCATTTCATTTTTTAAATATCAGCTGCCCCATGGCAGCTGATATTTTTTTCGCTGGAGAAACATGTTCAGTTTGATGGTCTGCAGCACACCCTTATGTATGTATATACCCTTTCCGTTATACCCTGTATATTAGGTAACGTTTATCCTATCCACGTATGCACCTACTTGGCTTATCGTTCAAATTGTTAGATATTACGCTAATGGGTTTCTTGTGATGATAAATATATTTCCAAGATCTTAGAAAGACAAATGCAAGTGAAGAAGCGCCCATTTAATTGATTTTAAGTTTAGACAATGACTTCCACACTTACTAGTCGTGAGAGTGTTTTTCTCCGTGGTAGTAAATGACGTGGACGATCTCGGCATAGTGTCGCCTGGAGTCGTTCAGGAGCGGAATGTTTCCTTCCATGGATCTATTACAACAAAAGAAGAAGCCAGCATTAACATTAGAAGACAATAAAGGGTGTAAAAAACCTCTTAACGAAGCCGAAAGGCACTGGTTCTCCCTGTTATTGCGAACATTTTTTTGTTCTACACCATACCTGGGAACCTTCTAGTTACGGAGATATTAGGGGTCTAAGTTCCAACTTTTTGACAATTTTTTTTTTAAATACAAGTTTTTAATGTAAGATTTTTTATTTTAAACACCTCCACGACCCCCGTACTATTCAATCCGTCCATCAGCACAATGTTTTGAGTGCGTTACATTGAGTTCTACCACAAAACATGATTTTACACCCCCCAAAAAAAGTTGTTTCCCAGCAATAATTTTTACGTAAAGTTACTTAGTTTCATGTACAGAATGCTTGGTTGACGGCTTCGTGATGAGGTGATTTACACCCCGTATTTCACCGAAAAGTTAACAAATCAACTATATGCAGGTTGTTACAGTTTAATTTCACTTGAGCATGTGATTTTGCGTATCACAGCAGCAACCAAAAAGCAACCACAGTGCAAATAAAGATCACTGTGAATTGCTCAGAGTTGTCAGTGGTAGCGACCCAAAAGCAACCTTAGTGTAAGACCACACTGCCGCTATTACAGATAATTACAATACAATACAATCCTTTATTTCAGGCAACTAGGCCCATAGAACTCAATACATATATAAGCATAAAATGACTATAACTATTACGCCAGAGTTGGCACGAAATGAGCTTAGACGTTTGCATATTCTAGTAAATATCCGTCGTGAACCACTGTAAGTAACTAATATTCTTAGTCAGGCCGATTTGTCTGATGTAAGGCACCCAAGAGTTCCTTTATTATACACGGTATAGCCGTGAACATTTTTTTTTGTTCAATATGGGTAACACTGAGCAAAAACTATTGCTTGGAACTGCCTTATTTTTAGAAAGAAAAATCCCTCTTGACGGCACGGTTTTGGCCGGACAACTCATCTGGTCTACCAACATAATAACGGTCACAGATACGTACAAAATGTGTGCTTTCATTAGATCTGAGGCTAGGTGGAGTGCAGCAACAGTTTGTTTGTATTCTGGTGGCTTGGCCATCGTCAAGCCAACGGCCACGGCTGCTACGAAGAGTTGCAGAATCATCGTTCTCTGAAAATATCACCTCTAATTATTTCATGTTTCATGGGAACACCTCCTCCCATACTTAAGTACTAAAGCTGTAACATAGAAATATTGTAAAACCAAATGATTTGGAAAGAGTTACCATGGAGTTTCTTGCCGGTTCTTCTCCATAGGAAACGACCAACCCGAACCGAGCACCTTTTTGCGACATTTTATAAGTGCCAATGTAGGCCTATGGTAAATAATAGTACATTGTTAACCCAGGGGTCAACAATGTACTAGGGGGAAGTAACATATTTAGTCGCGAGACGGGGTTTGGCGCCCGCCCTCACTTCGTTCGGGCGCCAATAATTCGAGGGACTAAATAAGTCTTTAACCCGAGGTAAACACTGTGCTTTTCATTACGAATACAAGGAAAGTAAAAATAAAAACATGAATTAGCTAAAGAAAAAATTGGTAAATTTTATTGCCGCTTTTCGGGCTGTTTTGTATTTTTTTTCTGTGGACAGCCAGCTAATCAGCCATTATTTTTAATTTTCATCACTGAAAAAATGGTAAATATTTTGCCCAACTCTATGTTATTTTAAATAAATTGTTGAAACTAAATTATAATAAAGTTATTTTAAAAATATATATTCTTTAATCAATACTTAACTTTAAGTTATTTCAATTTTACGTCGTGGCTGCATAGAAAGTTAGAACAAGGTTCAATAAACCTGTGTAAATAGAACTAGTTTTTTTTTATAATTTGACATCTGTCAGTTGAAAGCGATTCTCCCTAGGGATGAAAAGTATTACCTTCATCCCGCTCCTCAGGCTACTTCAGACCTACTTTCAGAGTATGAGTAATGAAAAAATATTTTAATTTTGAATAGCAACATTAAAAGTTTAGAAGTTTCCTTTCCAAACTAAGTTGGGATCGGCTCCCAGTCTAAACGAAATCAGTTTAAGAGCGTTTACACTTTACGACATTTCATACAAACTTTCACGTCCTTATTTTCCGAAATGACTGGACCGATTTCAATGAAACTAACGCATAAGCAAACTACACTACTACTACTACTACTTAGGTCTAAAAAGTTACTACAAAACATTTTCATACACACAAATGTAATTTTGGTCACCCATCCACGGACCAACCTCGGCAAGCACGGCTTAACTTTAAAGATCGACCCGTGCGGCTGTTATTATTTAGCCACGAGCTCCTCGAAACCTTGTCAATCATGTAGGAAAATCGGTTAGCCATAAACACGGAATATTTCTTCTTGTCTTTTGCGAGATGCAACATACATTTTCTTACACTACTAGTAAAATATACTTAAGTGTGTAAGTAGTTAGGTACTTACTTACCTTAGAGCAGGAGCACTGAATCACTGAGTTGTGAAGTTTAAGAAGAAACTAACTTATACTGCCTCTGATTGGTCTCGACTCATGATAATTGGGTCATTAAGTATATTTTTTAAGCGCAATTGACTTTAAGATAACATTATTTCCATGAAGAATATGTATCATTGTTTTCTATTTATTTTTGGTATTTTCCATTGAAGTAATCATAATTGCATTTATTACTTCGGATTCGTGATTCGTTTCGAATTATTAATTAACGGTATTGGTCATATTTTTATCTAATTTACGCTACGATTTGCTTTTTTTACAATTTTCCGTTAAATTGTTTCTCATTTTTATCATCAGCGCCCCCGAAAACCATGAAAACGACTCCCATGTCGAAAATGTTCACATCCGCCATCTTCGATTTTCATTTCGACCCCACTATCAACATCAGCACCCCCAAAAATCACGAAAACGACTCCCATGTCGCAAATTTTATGTCAATTTCTGTGGAGGATAAAATAAGGGAAACACTACGTTAGTCATTTAAGACTTTTACAGACAGAATACACACAACACGAATACAATCGTCGAAATAACTCTGACAAAAATATTGTATCGTTATTTTGATTAAACTATCCAATACACAGATATATTTTTAATAATATAAACAAACAAATATGGGTGACAAGTAAAACAGGAATTTATGTTTTATAATTTATTTATACATAAAAAAACATAAGGTTATTGAGTTGGGGTTCCAGCTTTCATGTCCTAGAAACAACCACAGTCACAGTTCACGAACATGGTCAATGGTCTATGGTTTACTGTCATTGTTTTTTAAGCACAGATTACTTAAATTGGCAATACGTGTTGAAAGGCGATGAAAACATTTGATACTAATGCTAATTGATTATCTACATCTGTATTTTTCCCGAATTCCAGGGATTTTTCTCGAATTTGTCGAGGTAGTGTCCACACACCTAGCCCGATTTGATACATCTCCTTTATGTAAATAAATTTCCATAATAATTATAGCCGCATGTGGATAATCCCTCAGCATTAAATCACGGAATGATTTTTAAGTGCCGAAATAAAGCTGTTAAATCAGAGGGAGGTATTATCCACAAGTAACTTACCTCAAATATACTTTACCTATTTCGACCTGAGAGGCCGGTTTTAGAGCAAATCCTACCAATGACAAGTCAACATGGACCACGGCCCCCAGTTCCCGGCCGCCCTGCTATTCCTGATCAAGGCGGCGGTCACGGTAACGGCAGGGCAGGGGGTGCGAAGAAACCCCGGGTTACGGAAGGCCGACAAAAGCAACTGACCTTGGCAACGTACAACGGACGCACGTTACGGCTCGACGAGCACCTGGCACAACTCGAAGTCGAACTCGAGAAAATAAGGTGGCACGTTCTTGGGTTAAGCGTAGTCCGAAGAGAGGGGGAGGACACGGTAACTCTTGAATCAGGCCACCTTCTATACTTTCGAGAGGGAGACCAGCTGTCCCAGGGTGGCGTAGGATTCCTGGTGAATAAAGCTCTCTGTGTCAAAGTTGTAGAAGTGTCGAGTGTGTCGAACAGGGTCGCGTACCTCGTAATTAAACTAAACGAGAGGTATAGCCTCAAGGTTGTGCAGGTTTACGCACCGACCTAGACGCACTCGGATAATGAGATGGAAGATGTGTTTGGTGATGTATGGAAGGCCTTACACTTCACCACCAGGGCCCACTACAACGTTGTCATGGGAGACTTCAACGCCAAAGTGGGAGTACAGAATTACAACAAATCGGTAGTAGGATCCCATGGATATGGTAGCAGGAATCATAGGGGGCAAATGCTTGTCAACTTCCTCGAAACGGAGGGGCTATTCTTGATGAATTCATTTTTCAAGAAACAGCTCCAAAGGAAGTGGACATGGCAGAGCCCCGACACTATGACTGAAAACGAGATCGATTTCATCATAGCGGACAAGAAGCGTATATTCAGAGACGTCTCAGTGATCAATAGGTTTAATACTGGAAGTGATCATAGACTCGCGCGAGGGTCTCTGAATATCGATTTCAAGCTTGAACTTGTCCGTTTGAAGAAATCCAGGCTCCGACCAACCCTGCTCCACACTATAGTGGGATCTGAAAAGTTCCAATCTAACTTGGAGAACCGATTCGCTGCCGTGGAAACCACAAATAGCGTTGACATTGAAGAGGCCCTCGAGAATGTGGTCGGAATCCTCAAGGAGGAAGATGTGAGATTTTGCGAATTGCGGCGTAGGGACAGGAAGTCGAAGTTTTCGGAAGAAACGCTCAAGCTCAAGGAGAAACGACGTGAACACCCACCAGCCACTTCGTCAGAGTGGCATGCTCTAAACAAGAGAATTGGCAAACTTGTACGACACGATCTCCAACTCTCGTTCAATAGAACGAGCGATCGAGCAAAATCGGGGATCCAAAGTGTTTGTCCAATCTCTTGGGAGAAGTCATCTGATGAAGCTAACCACTACAAGTGGAGTAGTCGTTTCTTCCGGGCCGGGGGTTCTTTCGGAAATTGAAAGCTTCTATAGTCAGCTGTACGCTACGCATGCATCTCAACCTGATCCCGAAAATAAGCAATTCCGAGCTACATTAATACGCCACTTTACGGAAGACTTGCCAGAAATCAGCCTGGACGAAATTGCGATGGCTCTCAAACAGCTTAAAAACCGAAAAGCCCCTGGAGAAGACGGTATTACAACTGAGCTCCTGAAATCTGGTGGTAAACCTGTAATGGAGGAGCTCCAGAGCATTTTTAATACTGTTCTTTTTGATGGGAGAACTCCAGAGGCGAGAGGAGGAGTAAGAGTGTTGTCGTGTTGATTTTCAAAAAGGGTGATAAACTCTTTTGAAAAACTACCGACCCATTTCACTCTTGAGCCACATCTATAAGCTGTTTTAGAGGGTCATCACAAACCGTCTCAGACTCGACAAGTTCCAGCCTCCCGAACAGGATCAATTCGATTTGATCAGGATATGGCACCATAGACCACACCCATATAGTGCTGCAGATTATACAGAAAACAGAAGAGTATAATCGGCCCCTGTGCTTAGCGTTTGTGGACAATGAAAAGACCTTTGACTGATGAAAAACATTGTATGTTTCACGGGCGGTACGGGAATTACGAAACTCGACTCAGAAAGCCCTCAGTCTTCGACTTCGGGCTTCTTCTAGAGCCTTGTTGGGAATCGCACCCAACAACCACGCAGTCGGCACGTGCAGGCTACACGCGCAAGCGACATGACCGACCTACGCGTCATCGTCAACATCATCGGCGAGCGAGGGGAGCTGCGGGCGGCGGCGCCGGCCGGCCTGCGGACACTCGCTTCCTCGGACACCACCGCGACGGACGACCTCTTAAACGCCTTTCTTAATAATTTTATCCTTGTCCGGAACAGTTCAATATTGTAATTTAATCGGTAATGCACGAAGCCTATACATATATACAGTCGGGTACTTTTATTTCTCCCAACGGGTTATTAAACAAGCCTCGATCGTAATTCCTTACTTACCGCCCTTACTACACAATGTACTATATTGTTCCATTCCTATTCCAGAGTGGGAAAGAGATAGAGCTAGACGACCTGTATAGCTCCGTCCTTTTTTTGCATTTTGCTCTTTTTGCATGTAATCTCTGAAGGTTAGTAAGTACACCACACCCATATCTCGCCAGTTATGTTTAATTCGGCGAGCTTATTGCCATCAACCGGGCACAAATCCAGACTCCATGGCTGATACTAAGAAAGACAGATTGTTGGAGCTGGATTGGATGTGCTCGCGTCAGTACCATGTTGTAATACATATTTTTTTTTTTTAATGGAAATAATATACCTCTGTATTGTAATGTGTTACTTAGGTAAGACTAAACTCGCCAAACGTTTACGTTTGATGGCGAGTTTTTTATTCGAATTTATTTTTCTATTCATTTCTAAAATATAGCGTTAGGTATACAATTTCTCAATTCTCAATTCTTTATTGCGTAACATAATGTATGGATGAAATAAGTCACAATTATGGACCCTGTCGGGCACAGCAAGATCAAGTAGGAGAGAGGAGGAAGAACACTGGGTGCTTAATACAATACAATACAATACAATACAATCCTTTATTTCAGGCAACTAGGCCCATAGAACACAATACATATATAAGCATAAAATGACTAACTATAAACTAATACATACTTTATAAAACTAAATCTTTAAACTATTGTACACGAAGTGACGGCGTCGTGTCGCGCTGCGTGGTGTCGCGTAGCCTTCCGCGGAATCGCCGATACCTGACACCCTTCGGCCAAAACTCCTCCTTGAGGAAGGTCTCGATATGATGAGTCGGAACTCGCACCACGAACGATTTGAAATTCGTGGTGTGGCGCGACTCCAACTTCTCGACCCTCAAGGTCCAGCTGGTCTTCACTCGTACATACTCCATGACCTCCTCAACCTTCGTGGTGTGATGTAGCCGGGACACGTAGAGCTGCGTTGTGGGTATTGCCGGACGCAGCATCATATTGGGTCCTGCTGGCGCGGTCCCGCACAGGTTCCGACTAGAAGGCTTCTTGCTCTTCTTCCTCTCCACCTTCACGAAGCCATCCTTGTCACACATTCCTGAACCTGGGCCAAGCTGTTTCGATGCCCTGTTGGCAGGTTCACTACAGCTCTTCTTATCCCCCTTCCTGGTCTGCGACACAGGTTTGTGCGTGGCGACAATAGCAGCGTAGGCACGTTTAGGGGTCGACGTACCTACACTAGTCAGTACCTCGGCCGGCCTCGAGCACGCGGCAGCGCAAGTTGCAACGCGTGCAATATCAGCAGCGGGTGACGCAGTGGAGCTCGCCGACTCAAAACTGCCGATGCTAGCATTTCTCGCTACGCAACGTGTGCTCACGTTGTAGGCATCAGGCGACCTAATTACCTTAACAGAGTTGCGCAACAACTCTACTTCGGCACGTAGTTCACCAATGGTGTTATTTGACACCTGCAATGTGGACTGTACCTCGGCCAGGCTTGCCTTGAGAGTTGTTATATCCTTCAGCAACCTGGTGACGTCGAGGTGGTCAAACGTGACTGGGGGCAACTTATGTAGTTCCTTAGCCACGAAAGCGGGCACGTCGTCCGGGTCGGTGCTCTTCAACACCGTGATGATGTCTTGAACACACTTCTGGCCACCATCCTTCCGGCGGGACTGCATCTGCTCGACTTTGCCGAGCGACTGGAACAGCAGCAACTTAGCACTGCTGATCTCCTCCTCCTTAAAACTGGACTTGCAGATCTGCAAGATGCTGACTTCGTCCATGTAGTCGATGGCATGGTTGATAAATGCCAAGACCTCGTTGGCTATGAGAGGTTGTGAACTCATAGCGACGTTAACCGTTAACCGTTAACCGTTAATGTGATGTATTATATTTTTATAGTTGTTAAGTTATACTGTTTTAATATTACTGAATAAAATGTAAGAATTACAATTATTGTTTTATATTAAATACATTATTAGAACTATACTGAAAGTGGCGCCGGTGACTGAAAAGATACGTGGAAATAGGTTGTCGTGGTATGGGCATGTGCCAGAAAAATGTACTCGCCATTGACGTTGATGCCTAGCCCTCTCCAGTCTGACCTTGACCAGGTTTTGACCTTGAAGACATCTTCCAGTGCAGCGGTGAACAGTTTCGGAGATATGACGTCTCCCTGTCTCACACCTCGCTGCAGAATGATAGGTTCCGAGGTCTGGTCCTGAAGTCGGACTGACATGGTGGCGTTTATGTACAAACACTTCAACACGTCGATGTACCGATAGTCAATTAGGCACCGTTGGAGAGTCTGCAGTACAGCCCAAGTCCCGATCGAATCGAAGACTTTCTCGTCCACAAACGCTAAACAGAGAGGCAGGTTGTACTCTTCGGTCTTCTTTATAACCTGTCGCAGCGTATATACGTATGTGGTCTACGGTGCTAAATTATCTAAATCTAAACTAATATTTTAAAGAGGAAAGATTTGATTGTTTGTTTGTTTGCATTGAATAGGCTCCGAAACTTCTGGTCAGAAAGGAAGGCTATAGGCTATATATCATCAAGCTGCGACCAATAGGATTGGAGCAGCAATGAAAAATGACTCAAAAACGGGGAAAATGTGACGCAAACGAAGTTGCGTCGGACAGCTAGTCCATAGTAAGTTATTTAATTTCCAACGTTGCAACTAGATTTTATTTTTTAACACCTTCTTCATTCTGCTACTACCTCTTTAAGTCTTATTAATGAATACCAAATAGTTTAACGTGTAACTAATTGTTTAAACACACTTTAACTTGGCAAATTAACACTGTTCGGAGTCAGTTTAATAAGTTTTTGTCGCAAAAATAATTAATAGCTTGTCTTTCTCAAAGTTTCTTTTAATAATTTAAGGAATAATTATAACGGCCGCACAAGTCAATCATTAAGGTGAATCAGTTATTGCCGCTGTCGGTCCATGGATGGGTGAACAATGCATATAACCAGTAGACAGCTTTGAGGAGGAGTGTTTTGATGCCATCCTAAGTTTATTCTTAGTTTAGTTTAAATAAGATAATAATGAAGAACAATGTAGACATTACATACTTTGTAATCCTTAGTTACATATTTTTAGGCGACGCCAAATACATAAGCAAATTACCTAACTAGTAATTACGCATAGGGTAAAATGATGGTAGCTAGATTGATCTTCCTTGATTATCAATTTGGTAAAAATTTGATACTTACATTTTAGGAGGAGCTTATTTCGATTAAAAGGTTTTTTTCTTTTGTTTCTTTTTATTCTTTCCAGGTCTCCATTAAGCGTACTGTTGTGATCAGAACTAAAATTAAAATTCAGTAGGTAAAGTCTCAAGTCTCAACCAATCCCAATTTTTCACCCTCAGGCGTACCGTGTAATTTTTTTCAAAAAATAACACACTTATTTCAAGTAGGCCAGTTACAGGCACTTTTGAATAGTTCATACAATAAAAATGAAGCTACTGTCCCAGTCAGAAGACATAATAACTGGGAAAGTACTGTAGTTGCCTATTCCAAAGCGTAGATCTCTATGGAGAAGAATGGGCAAGAAACTCCATGACATGACACTTTTTTTAAATCAGTAGCTTGTTACAAAAACTTCGGTTACATCATTCATGTTGAGATGGTACATTATATGAGAACTATGTAGCAAGACGTGCACGTTAAAAGTGTCCATAGTAAAAACAAAATAGACAATTCAAAAACTAAATAATTAGTTCGAATGGCAACCATGCCATGGCAACGAAGAGATGACCAGGCACAACTTACAGCGCCCGTACACGAACTGACGCATGGATTAGCCATCATTCATCTCGACCATTTTGAAGGGAACTAAATGACCCGACACGCGCCAGCATCAGCGTGACATTTGAGTGAGCATGACATACTCTTAGCCGCCAGGCCCATTCAAGTCAATGTGTATGGCTTACAGGTAGTTGTTCCGGGTCTGGCTGTTTATGTATGTGACTTTAATGCATGAGCGAAGCGATCTTGAAAAGAGTACTCAGTAAGTCTGTAGCAGTATTACAAGTACATAATATGAGCTGAAAATTTTACTGTTTCCTTAAATTTACTTATTTTGTGACATCAGGCCGGAAGAAAAATCTCGGCCCTCTAGCCCTCCCTGAAATTCGTCTCTCTGGTTCTGCCCTTTTACCCATGTGTACCCTGGTTAGCAAAAATAACAGAACGTCGACTGCTACGATCCCTAGATTCTTGCTTTTACTTCTTTGTTTCAGAGGTTTTTTTTTTCAATTTAATTAATGAATTACGGCCTATCGTGAAAGTTTAAGAACCTGTGGTTATATAAATTGCCTACAAGTAATAATAAATAAAGAAGATTAAGATTCAGAAGGCAGTACTCCTCGATACGGCCCGCATTGTGAGGAGGTTCCTGTCTCTGCAGCCCTAACCACCGGTAGCTTGGACCCTGCTCCCGACACCGGCGGAAACCTGTTTTTTATATTTTTAAATGTTTTTTTACCTTTTTTGTTTTTTAAGAAATATTTAAAAATATATAAAATAAGAAGTTAAATGAATAAAGGAAATAAAGAACAAGTTAACGGTATTTCGTAATTACCATATAAATACTGATGAATTATTTTTCAGTTTACCGACCAAAGCCTCCTCTCATTTGGTAAGCATGTTTCAATTATTTTATTTAACACTTATTATCATAACCCAACTGATGGTGATGATGATGTTGGTAATCTACCTGTCTATAATTTCCCCAATGCTGGTTAAGGCCCGGGCAGTTATCTGTGAGAAGGTAAAGACCCGGGGCATATTTTATTAACCACGCCGACCCGAGTGATGGTCACCGATCCACAGACCGTCATTATTTACCAAATTTACCTCGGAAAGAAAAAAAGGCATGGAGGAGATAAATAATGGTGATTTTTTAAAACTTGACTTTAACCTGGACCTCCCTTAAAGTACGACTTCGTAGCCGACTGCACAGCAGCAGCAGCCGACGTGTCGCTGCGACACGACTGGTTTATGTGTATTTCTATGAAATACTTTCTACAGCCAGCGACACGTCACGTCGCCTGACTAAGCGTCGCACGATCGCTGACGACGTGTCGCCCGACCGCAGATCAGTAGTGCCACCGACGCTGGAGCGACAACACGTTGAATCTTTCTCAAAAAATGAGTTTCTCCGATTCTAAGGAAGAATGCTGAATGCTGTAGTTCGGTTCGACATGTCGTCTGCTGCTGCTATAAGCAGTTTGCTTCGATCTCGTACCTTAACATTTTATTTGATTTCATCCATTTTATTAAACTAGACAATATTTTTGCAGGAAAAAATGTGGCACCTAATAATACCGACAATCCTTGTCTTCACCTATGGTGAAGCCCAACGCCCTCGAAATAGGAACTATCCAATATTGATGAACAATGACCGCAACAAGCCCGCACCTTACTTCTACTCTGAACAAATGACTGTGCCATCTACTTACAATGTTCCTCCCAGGCCATATTCTGGTTATACAGCTGTAGCCCCACCACTTGCCTATAACTACCCCTCACAAAGACGCCCTCAGTACGTTGATGATCCTTATTATAATGGACCCCCGTCCTACAGCAAAATACCGGCTACATACGGCTATTATTCCCAGAACGGTAATAACCTTCGTCAGGCGAATTCCCAATCTCAGTTGAGAGAGAACATCTTCGCTTCTGAACCCTTTCCATTTGACTTAGTCTATGGCTCAAGCGAGTCTGATACGGAGTTTTATTTGAATGATCTTGAACTTGTTGAGCATTTCGGGAATTATCTGAAAAGACGCACGTAAGTTAACATGAAATACAATTTCCTCAACTTTACCTTCGTAATAGTTTAATGTACCTAGTTAGTTCTCTTGAAGCTATCCACTTAATGCGTGATAATAAAACACAAGCGTGTAGGCTTCGTCCTTGGTGGTACAACGAGAAGAGCAGTGGCAGGCAGGCAACGGTGATTTTTGACGCCGCCGTAAAATGGCATGCACTACGATGCTACCAGGCGTTCATAAAACGCAGCCTATGAATGGTCATAGGGTGCGTTTTATGAACGCGTTTCATATAAGTAAAATTTTCCAGATATGAATTACTACAGTAAATGCTTAGGAAACTACGTATTACAATTTTTTTTTTCAGCCTCTTGGATGGATCTTCCACAGCGATTACCGACGCCGCTCACCAGTACAACGCGCTATTAGCAGTTCTAATCGCTTTGGCGAGAATCATCAGGAATTCCTGTGCTGAGTAAGTAGAACATACACTAGGATAAAAATAGGGTGGCTGAAGAGGCGCCACGGCGACCTCACATTCCGCCTGACGCAGGTCTTCACCGGACACGGTTGTTTCTGGAGGTCTCTGCACCGAATCGGGCGGGAGGAAACGCCCTGGTGTCACCACTGCGAGGATCACCCGGAGGATACGGTGGAGTACATCGTAGAGTTCTGCTCCGCTTGGACTGAGCACCGCAGTGTCCTCGTAGCGGCAATTGGTGGCGGCGACCTCTCGCGTCCGGCCCTAGTTCAATCCATGGTCCGGCGCGAGAGGGAATGGGAAGCCGTCACCACCTTCTGCGAAGCAGTCATGCTAGCGAAGGAGATGGCGTAATATGAGAGGGAGAGAGCCTCACGTCCCAGCCGCCGCAGGAGACGCCCCGAGCGTCGGGGGCCACCTAATGGCCTCCGGGATGGTGAGTAATGGGCTAGCTCACCATCCGTCCGTCTTATGATGACAGGCCGTGTCGACGGCGCGTTCGTGTTCCACACACGCTTCAAAGAGATGTCAGCAAATCAGGAGGGGTCCGAGAGGGCCGATGCCTGCTGGGGCTGCAGGACTGTTCGAAAGAGATACCATGGCCCTAGAACACAAAGGGATATGAAGGACGATGGATGGGTTTTAGTCGGTACAAGTCTGACACTCCCTTCCGCTCCGCCCAGAGCGGGACGGTCATACAAAGATTTAGAATCCTTAAAAAAAAATATGACTTACGTAATACGAAATTAAGAAGGTTTTCGTTTACATCCTGCAAATAAAACGATATTTAGAACTTATCATTTTTCGGCAGCTTCGACAAAATCTACGATCAGCATAGCTATTCACAACCACTCGATTGGACAACTAATCTAATCGAATGATCGTGCAATCGATCAAGTGTTCCAAACGCTATTCACAAAACCGATACCGATGAATGTTGACCAATTTTGACGTTTCTATTCGTTTGTAATTCTGTTTTGAAGACATCAATTTACCGACAGCTATTTGCAGTAGAGAGTGAAGTCGAATGAAAATTAAAAGCACTTTAAACTAATTTAAGCAGTGTATGAAGTAAGTGTACATATTGTATAGATAGATAAACTATTGTTTTGACTATTACTTAAAGATTTACACAAGTTTAAGTGG
This sequence comes from Cerastis rubricosa, assembly GCA_949152445.1. Taxonomy (NCBI): domain Eukaryota; kingdom Metazoa; phylum Arthropoda; class Insecta; order Lepidoptera; family Noctuidae; genus Cerastis; species Cerastis rubricosa. The sequence goes on along the minus strand of OX424526.1, from coordinate 21,640,325 downwards.
TTACTTAGGTACGTAACATAAAAGTTTGTTCACGAGTTTGATGTTAATTATTTGGGTAGATGGAGTTCGTGATTGTGCAATCCTGAGACCGTCGGCGTGCCACAAAACAACAGAGGCTGGAGACATTATCTCTTCATCGAAGAATACGAGACATGATGGATCCATTTGCTGACCCGCGTTTCCAGTCCGTGTACGGGCTATCGCCTGACATGGTCCGTAGCTTAAATGTGGAAATAAAGCCGTATTTACCAAGCGTGCATTCATCAGGCGCAATCCCCTATTGAACTCAAAGTAAGTAATATTTAAATATAAAGTACTTAGGTAATGAAAGTCATCACATTAACATCACGGTCGAGAAGGTATACGATGAGGAGTCATTATTCACCCACATTTGTTATTATCCAATCAGGCAAAAACTATACTGTTACTGATAAACTCATCCCTATAACCCTACCTCTATGTAGTAGGTACTGCCTTAGTGTGGCTAAGGTTTACCTAGACCCTCCCTGGATCTATGTAAACCAATAATTGTAACAAAGTAGTAACCCTAGTATACATACGTATAATACAAACGTGAATCCAATTTAGTCATCTGACATGCTTATTTATTTACTACTACTTACTTTTATTTTAGGTGTTAGCTGCCTGTGTTCATGGCCAAAGCAGTTGCCAGAAAACTGACGAAAGGGATGCCTTCGTAAGCTTGAGCCAGGCATCTATTTCCAGAGCCATAACGGAGACCACAATGACACTAAATACTGCACAAGTGTGTTCAATTCCCTTGCCAAGTAAATGAAAGGCAACAAAATTTACAAAAGTAAGAAATATCCTTTATTAAATTAAGAAATTACAACAATCACAGATTATATTGATTTTTATTTATTAATATACACATTACATAGTAAAAAAAAAACAAAATATACTTTCTTTTACATGAGGACAATTTATTGGTATAGTACAATATAAGTCAACAGCAAAACAGGAACTTCTTAGACTTAGAAGATTCCAATAGTGTAATGTAAAAATATAACATCAGTCACATATTTGTTTCTTTAAACTAGAGTCACCATAATTTTAAAAGATACAAGAACAACTTAATTATGAAATTGTCAATGAGCTGTTACAATAAATTGCAGTGTTCAAGAAGAAAAACATCTATTTATTGTACAATTAAAATGTTTATTTTCAGGAAATACAGCAGGTTCGGGTTCGCTGGTGTTTTAGGATATGTGGACGGGACACATGTTCTGTCGCTACATTTTGCTAGCTTCTAGGACAGTAACTGTAACAATAATGATAAACATTCATGTTAAAAAATAAATACTTAATTAGAATTTAATGTTTCCAGGAGATTCTGGAGACTTGGATACTCGCCCCGATTCTTAATGCTGAGCCAAATTACATGGAAGCGTGGTACACAGAACTGCACACAAGATCCTGTGTCATGAGTTACTTCAAGGTGTAGAAAGGGTGCTTTAGGTGCTTGAATACAGCCGTTCTAAAGTGGGATGCATCACCAAGGCATGTGCAGTTCTGCATAACAAGTGTATATGGGGCCGCTTGCCTGAACCCAAAGAAATTGAGTTGGAGAACCAACCACTTACAATTTCTGTAATCATGGGTTCAGGAATTGAGCAAGATGGCAAGTTAAGTTACGTTAGTACGTTACTTAAGTTATATTAAATAGATTATTTTAAAAATACGTTATGGTATGTTAGTTAAGTTCTATTAAATAGATTATTTTAAAAATTACTTGTGTATCATTTATTTCCAAACCTTATCCTTCCTCTAGAAACAATCAAATTTCAGGCTGCAATTTGGTGAAGGATAGCTTCGATGCTATGCATTCCAATTGCGACATCTTCAATTTGCTGCTGCGTGCCGTGCGAGGATAGCATGAAGCGGGTCTGGGCGGCTTCCTGATTGCTAGGGCTCTTCTGTTAGGTATTTTTTTTGGCACAGGCCGCATCCAGTCCTGAGAAACGGCCCCGGGCTAAGTCCTCATGCCCCTGCGTGAACGCAAAGATTGTTTCTTTTTCACTTTTCTGAAAATATCCAATGTCAATTACGTTTTGTAAATGATACGTAAGAAAAAGGATGATGTTTTATATACTAGTAAAATACTTACACCCATTTCTTTTTCAATACGTGTTTAATTAAACTCTAGTTTAGCACAAAACACTTTTGAAAACTTTTGAGTTTGAGGTTATTAACTTATTATTGAAATTGCCGGTTTGACCTTGACATTCAACAGTTTACAAAGCAAGTTTGATAAAAATCTGGTGAACTCATTTAAAAAAACAATCAGTGTTTGCTGTTTTGTATTATATAGGAATACTAAATATAGATTCTATAGCCGTACATAACAAAATCCCTAGTAAAAATTAATTTATTTGCCACTTTATATTTTCTACCACCAGTTTCTATTTCCTACCATTTTGTAACGAACCCTGTAAACATCATTTTTAAAATTAAAAAAAAAAACCTTACCGCCCGGATCTGTGAATCGCATTTTGATAACCGTTCGGTCGCGGTGCGGTTATAATCGATCAGTGTCTATGATTCATTCGGTTTCGATTGACGGGTTTGTGAATAGCTATGCAGGTATATTGGTCAACCGTCGACACCTACTATAAATATGGACTGAATAATGCCGAAAAGGTCGCAGGCATGATCGAGGAGTACATCAGGAAAGGAAACTCGCACATTCCTAAAGTAAGTCTAGCCAATAAAAACTTTTACCAGGATCACACAAGACTGTCGCCGTGTGTGCGACCCTCCCAAAGAAATACAGTACCTTACTATGCTTGATAACCTTGCGATTCGTTTCCAATTAAAGAAAAACATAGGCACGTTTCCGTTAAGCTCCTTCCAAGACAGTTAATTAGTGCTATATCATTATTAGAATAAGGTTGAAAATGTATTAGTAATTAAGGGGTGAGGGTCGTATCGTTTCTCCAGGACTTGGTCGGGTTTCACTTATTTCTAGTGGTCGCCACTTATGGTTGTGGCTTTTCGGTGTAGCAGCGATGGGGAGCTTTTATTTAAATAATATTTTTTTTTATTCCAGCTAAAGAAGCTGAAACAAGAACTCTGCGCAGAAGATCGGTTCTGCTCTATAAGCTTGTACCACAAAATCAGAAGTTCTGTACTATTGTACGTAAAAGAGTTGGAGACTCTTAAAGCCTTGACCGATTTAGCCAGAAATTACTACCCGTATATTGAGGAGTTCAACAAGGCTGCCCAGAAAGGCAACGTGCTTCCTTACCTGCAGAAAAGCAAGGAAAGGTTGAGAAAATATGTGATGCACATAGTGAACAGCATTGAACATTTAACCGACAAAGCCGTTAAGTGCCCGTAAATTGGTATTTAGTTATTAAATAGATGTTTAGATATGAATTTCTAGTTGTTTTATTAAGACTTAGCAGTATACTGATGAAATGGCCATATTGAAAAGTTCACCCTGGACTTCTCAATTTGGCCTTTTCAGAAACTATGACGAATAGTGAAAAACACTCAAAGGAGGCTCGAGCCTGATTTTGATTTTCGACTGTTTCAGTGGTGTTTTAGTTTACCTTCTGTGATATCTTACGGGATCAGAGTAATGGTCAAGAAAACGCAGTTATACAGCACACAATCAAACATTTTAATTATCTAAAATACATATTAAAAATTAACAACATAAAATGGATACGTCAGTCTATACATGTTTAATATATTATTCACTCTCTATTTTATATAAATAATTCTTTTCTCTATAAATAGTAGTTGGCTATTAATTCTTAAGATACTACTTTTAATATTTAATATACAAGGAATTTCACAAGAATGTTCAGATATTAAATTTGTTAAGAAAAAGATATTTTATTACTGAAAGTTTTCTTTTATTAATGACTCCTGAATGTGTGCATTGATAATTGTAATATGTATTTTTATTTTTAGTTCGAGAGATAAGAACGTTAAAGTCATAATTATATACTATTTATTTGAATTTACGTTAACTTACTTGAATATTACAGAAAAGCTTGTAAAAAGGAATGTACTTAGTAATAAAAAGAACTGTAATTGATTGATATGTTCTAACGTTGTTGTCTCTTAAACTATTTATACGTAAAACCACATAACATTGTCAGTTGCCTAGTCATATTAGACAAAATAATACTTAGAACAGACCACCGTTCAGTGAAACCGGTACAGACAAATTGCAGACGCGGCCGCGGACATGGACACCTCCATAAATACAACTGAAATTTCTGTTAATGCCCGGTGTCTGCCAGCCTGTCCGTAGCAGCACGCGTAGCATGACACTGAGGAAACGAGTTATCGACGGAAGAATCGATAAAATGACATAACCCTCTTCTTCCGTTGATATAACCCGTTTCTACAGTGGTCATGCTACGCGTTCTGTTCGACTGTTCCTTTACACGGTGATACAGCTGTTATTTCGTGCAATATAACATAGAAACAGCTGACAAATAAAAACAGTACACATTGAACAGAAAAAAAAAAACGCATATGACGGATTACTGATTCACACAATATTTTTTTTAATAACACAAATTTAATTAGAACACAAATTTTAACTTTTTGGTTCCGCATCCCTTCTGGAACATAATTCATTTAAAAGCAGTGTTCTATGAAGGCGAGATGATACAACGGTTTGTTGCCAATTCACATGGTTTGAAACACGACCGGTTTCCCAAAGCTTCATCTAAGTCTCTGGCCGAGTGAATCTACTTTTGCAAAAATCATACGAGATGATAATATTTGATAGTGGCTTTACTGACCGGAGAATAAAATGGATACTTTTTGGAAGCTGGCAGTGCATTGTCCATGTCCCATGGTCAAACACAGATGTAAGGTAGCTACAATGTATCATAAACGTATAAGATCGTATAGGAAATTAAACTCCTGATTCTCATGAGTCTGATTCCAAATAACAGCAATACTTGGCCATTTTTTCCACATTCTCATGGGTATCAATTATAGCTAAACACAACTTTATTTCAAAGCATCAATTATCACCTCCCTAGAACACAGCAAAATCGATTGAAAACCCTTTTTTAGTTATAATAATCTTAGTCACTCATTTATATACACAATACAATTTATTAACTACATTGCACGCGTCAAATAAATTTTACACTATATGTTTACATACCTAATAGGAAATTGAAAACTTCATACATAAATATAGGGAAATAGAGGTTGCCTCGGAAAAAACAATTGTTACTTGCAGTGTTTGCTTATTCATTTGTCAAAAAAAAAACCATCACAAACGACTATTTTTTTTTTAACAATGTCTGTGGTGCCAGCCTATTGAGGCATAAAAGGCAGCTTAATATCTTTAACTCTAATAACTCTTAACGACACTACAAGTTACAATTAAATAAATAAACTACTCTGAAGAGGACAATAAATAAAGTAAAGAAGAAAAAAGTTATTAAAAAAAGTGTTGCCATAATCAAGATCGTAGGATTGTTAATGAGATCATAACTGAGGCACCTCTGTTACTTTCTATATAAACTTAAAATTTACATTAATTAATAAATGCGATTTCATTTATTTTTTTATACTTCTATTAGAAACTAACATAATAAAGATTTAGCTGTAAGCGTTGTACTATTGTAAGTACATCTATCTCGTTCTAATTATTTCTCCCTTTTTTTCCGCCGCCTAAATAAAACCTCGAACTATTTTCGACTGAAACTCATTTGAGAGAACGATATTCCTTTTTCAAATATCTTTCTATCAACTGATAAAAGTCGAAACAAAAAAGCTGGAACAGAAAAACGTAACCATTAGTTTTAATTAAACGAAAAATGCTTTACCAAATCAACTTTTGAAACGTAATTTTCTCAATTTAGAAATAAAGTTTTCTAAAAATTATTTCTCATTTCATTATCTGTATACGGGTTATGTCAAAATTCAAGTAGAGGATAGAGAGATTGGACAGTGTTTTATACGAGGGCCTTGATTTTACATCTGACTACCGGCCTCACAAAGAAACACATTGGAAGAAGTCACGGAAAATACTTGCATCTTGCATATTATTTGACCACCGTAAACGTTATCCTTGCTAGTAAGGTTCTCAAAGGGCGAACAATAGGTTCAACTCTTGCGATTGATAGATACACGCACAACACTAGCACACGTATCTATTGGCAAGTCACAAGCAAGGCAGTGTTTACTTGAGTAAATTACATTATTTAAGATAAGATTTTGATCATGTATTTTTTTTTATGATTTGCTTGAAGTCTGAACTGCAAAAGTTAGAATTCTTAGCTTTGCTTACTTTGTCCGTTCTTACTTCGTTTAAATTCGTGTCTATTGCATAAATAAAATTATTACACTAGCGCAAGTAATTTCTTTAAGTTGACTATGGATACCAGAGTCAACTTATATCAGAGTATCAGAGATTGCAATAGGCAGAGAATATATGCCTAAACTTGCAAGGAGGCCTTTGCCTAAACAAGTAGATACTAAAAACCTTCCTTGAAGTGTAGGTAAGTATATGCCTATTCCGATCTCTGCTTATAATAAACATGGCCACTGGCCTATGGGGAGGGGATGGACCAATCAGATGTTACTGATGCGTCGTTCCCCTCCCGCACCCCGCAAAACCTTTAGTAGGGCCGCGTTTATAGCAGTCAAACTACAAGAAATGCACTAAGCATTTAACCTCGGTAACGTGAACCAATCACACGTACGGATGACACATCATAGGCTCGCCCCATTGGTCAATTGCATAGTGCATAACCTAGCTAGCTTGGTACATTTTCCGTAGACTGAATAGTCCGGTCTCTCTATCGTCTAGTTTTTCAAAACCGAATGCACACTGAGACATGCGCCTGCCCAGCAGTATGGTATTTCACCTTTTTATTGGACAATTAATGTTAGTAATATGTATAGTGTTGAACTAAGAAATATGAGCATTTTACCCCGTTTAGGTAAATATACTGAATTTATTTCGTTTCTTTTTGTCTAAGAGCTGAAACAGCTCGCTTTAAAAATAATAATCGCATTTTTATATATATATTTCGCGTTTATCAGTATTTTTAATCGACATGGACCTTTGTCTGCACCCAGTTTTGGTAAAAATGTAGAAATATATTAGCAACGCAACACAATTCTATCAAAGAACTGTAGATTATCGCTTAAATCTGTACAGAAACCTATGTACATCCGAAGTCTAAACGAATATATATTATACAGCATATGTATAATTTATACACAAACTAGTGTATATTATGTATAAAATAATGATTTGGTACAGTATGGTGATTTATTTGAAACTTTTGTAACAAACCAATAAGGACCAAAATCTGAAGTATGCAACTTTGTGGGAAAGTGACAGCACTACCGTTTATAGTGCCATCTCTGTCGCACAGTGTCGCCACTTCAAAAAAACTACTTCTATCTAAACACAAAACAAACCACCAATACCAAACGAACACGAGTTACAAACGACCTAACAGTCCAGCTTAAATTAACACCCAAAAATACTTCGAAACACCGTTAATGGGTTAAATTTCTATAAATAAATAAAGCTAGTATATACAAAAGTTCTATATATATCTAAGATATAAGTTTATCTGAGTGCCGTGTAGAGGTTCAGAACGCTCTTGTTTTCTTTGTGTGAAGGAGTTTTGGAGAAGACGTTCCAGAAACGCAGCGTTTCGTCGCCGGCGCCGGTGACTATCGCCTCGCCGTCGGGTGATAGGGCGAGGTACAGGACGCGGTATGAATGGCCTGTTAGTTTCGCCACCTGGAGATAAAACAAGACCGATAAGAAAAGAAAGCTTCCAAATTCCAAAATAAAGGAGGTACAGACAGCGTGAGTATGTGCTAACCCCTCAACACTACGGCCGAGTAGGCCGGGGGGGGGGGGGGTAACTACTTAATGAAGCTGTGTGTACAAGTCAAATTAATGCCATATACGTGCCCTTGACTGTAATATGTTCAAGTGTAATGTGCGCCGTTATGAACCAATGATAATCCCTAACAAAAGCTTTACTCCTTTGCACAAGGTATATTTCTCAGAATTGTTTTTTTTTTACTTGAGATGGGTTTACTCTTGACTCTAGTCTAGATCAGAAATAACAGAGACAAAAGAAGACGCTGGAGCGAGCTTACTCAGAAGAAGCCTGTTCACTCTAACTTTGAAGAGATCTCTATCTTTGAGAGGGTTGTAAGCGTTCGCAAACACAGACGCAGGCAGAGCTCTACTCCTTTGCTGTGCGCATTATAAAAGACATTTGGAAACGGTTAGTGCTAATATTACTACTAACTAGAACAGACACAGATAAGTTGCCAGCCAGGGCTGCGGGACTGTTCGAAAGAGATACCGTGGCCCTGGAACACAAAGGGCTAAGAAGGAACATGGATGGGTTTTAGTCAGTACAAGTCTCACACTTCCTTCCGCTCCGCCCAGAGCGGGGCAACTCATTTGATGATTTCCCATCCGTAAAAAAAAACAGATAAGTTAAGTACAAACCTGCGTCAAGGACGGGTACTTCCAGACGAGGATCTGGTTCTGTGAGTAGCCATGCGTTGATACCAGCTCGCTGGAGTGCTTCGACCATGCCAGGTTACATACTTGCGATCCTGTAGACAAAGAAAGAAAAATAATTCGTAACGTATTAACAGTTTGCATAAATAATTTGTTACATGGTAATATTTTGACTGTTGTACGATTACAGTAACCGTGTTTGGAACGAGTTAAGAGAATTCTCGAGCTGAATCGGCGGGGTGATGCGAATTGTCATGAATTTCACGAAATTTTCATCAAATTTCAGCGTTCGATTTTATTGTGAAAAATATGTCACAGGATCTGTAACATACGATAAATTTGAGGTTAATGTCTTCAGTATCGTGTTGAGGTCGGTAAAACGGAGTCAGTCTATTGCTAAATATGTGTAAAATACATATTACTACACCCTTCCAAAAAGTAGGTAGGTACCTTAGATGCGCTACAAATAATCTACATAGGCATGCTTATCGTTTGCTAAAACAATTCGAAAGGGCAAAATAAAAACAGTAACATTCTATCAGCGTTCTTATTTTTGCCATTATTCACACACAATTTCATATAAAAACCCAATCAAAGTCTAGACAAATATTACTGAAAACTATGTTGTAACATAACACTTCTTAGTGCTGACCGAAAACCCAGGTTTCTTATTTACGATTAATTAGTTGCATTCAGCCTAATCGATAATCGCAAATAAATCGAGTTTGAAAAAAAAAGAGTTGAGACTGAATAAAAACTCAAAAAAAAACTTAAAGTATAATTTTAAATAATTATTTAATTTTGAAATTGATCTTATTAACCTATCTTTTTTTATAATTTTATTAAGTTATTATTAGATCAAAAGCATCTTATAATGAATTAATGAACGTTGACTTCAAGGGAAGGAGATTTATTACAAGTAATTAGAACGACAGAAGACAGTAATCCAAAAAAAAAAACAACATTTTTTTGATTATGCTTAATACCCGCCGATTTTTTTCGATTTCAAAATTTAAATCAAGAATGCTCTCGCAATCCGCATTATTTAAAATAAGAATTTTAATTTTACTAGATAACATTTTAAGAATTTTATTGTGTATTATCTGAAGGTTGGTTAAAGAATGCCCAGGATCTTGGAAGGCATAGTAAATAATTATTATGATCCATCAAAGATAAATTATATTTATTCTTCCAAGATTGTGTAGCGTATGATGGGGTTATTGTTATTTTACAGCTAGGCAGTGGCCCAAAAATATGACAGCCAGTTTTACCAAGGGGTATCGTACTACCCGATACTAACTGGTTTGAGGAGGTCAGATAGGCAGTGGCAAGTCGCTCCATTTAAAATACGGTTATGGAGCTGTATCTGGGTAGACTGGAAGCCGACCCCAACAGTTGATGATGATGGTTGACAATCGGCAATTCATAAGCCGTTTCAAGGAACATTAGTTTATTGCTAACGTGGTTCACAGTCCAGTCTAAAAAGGTTTTTGAAGTGATAACTTCTTATGGGACGGTAAACCGCTTCGTAACGTAACGCGTTATGGCACCACTCTGTGTGGCTTCCCTTTCTCTCACGCATACGGCAGCAGGCTTAGATTAGTTTAAGTTATCACTTCTGTCGAGCGTGCCGAGACGCACACGTTTTTTTTAAATCTGCCATTTTCAGGTTATCCATCAAAGGCCGAGGGCCGAGTCACTTGAATGAAGCCATGAACAGCAATAGATATGAACCAGAACCATCAAGAGTCTACAAAATATACGAGTAAGACTCTTACTCGAGTCTTACCGTATACTTTGGAAAGTTTTGTTAAAAATGGTTTCATTTTTGGGGTAGCTATCCCTAAACCTAGCCTATCTACCTAAGTAGGTATAAAAAAATATTGTCGATTAAAAGTATTGGACGGTGAAGGCAAAAGATAAACTAAATTGGAAAGACATGGGCAGGCCTTTACCCGCAGTGGGACTGAGCAGGCTGATAAATAAAGTAAAGAGTAAATACCCATTAACCAACCCAACCTCCTAACCATAATTAAACTACATAATTCTTTTTTACTATTCCTACAGAGATCCTGTGCATTCTACCAATCCGCAGATAGTTCAAAACAAAATTCACAATAAATTATCTATAATAGCAAATTTAAACGCCTACAATATGAATTGAAACAGCGAACGAATTCCAAATTTAAATTTTGAGGTGGATAAAAAAATCGGCGCGAATTTAGTTATAGTTAATATCAGTCCATGCTGTTTATGTTGGGTCGGAATGTACGAAAAACAATTCAGATTACCATTATAAAAGCCTAAAAAACATTATAATAAATATTTATTGTATTTTATGCTTAAAATAAATTTATTATAATTTTCATCAATCGATTTCTTAAATTTCTCATATTAATTACTCGAGTTGATCGAAGATAACCAAAAAATAATCGATTGGAATAATCGCTTTAACACAACACAATATTTTTTTTTTTTAAATGGTCGTCTATTTCAAAATACAAATTGAGCGGTGGTAATGAATATTATGTGTTATTGGTCCCGTATTAGTAAATAACGCTAAGATCTGGGTATTTTCATGCGGTTTATAATATTTGGAATGATATTTGTCATATTTGTTACCGAATCTATACGCGTGTGTGTGTTATATGTGAAAAATAAAAATGTAAACACGCACGTTTGGCGCGAAATTTCGACTCTATATTTCAAAATTCATCATTACCACTGCTTATTTTAATTGAACTATGGATGAATTCGCCGCATAAATAAATGACGAGTTGATTATTGTCCATATATAGTGGAGCTCGAATGTTCGAAAACTACCATTTTTATGATTTTTAGCGTCGACCAGCACAGCCGTCAAAATGGCGATGACCGTATTTATGCACTTGAATTTTAAAAGGGTAAATTAAGAAACTTGCGCGTTATTTACAGAAGCTTTAATGGCTCCAACTTTCTTAATTAACGCACACTCATAGTATTTTATAATCAGAAAATGAAATATTTGCATAAATTATGAGGATGACGAATGACTTCATTGCTAGCCCCTTTCGGGGCCGATACTAACCCAGCGGAGGTTTGTTCGTCGAGCCCCTTTGGGGGCCCGTACCGAGCTATATGGTTAATTGCCTTATCTAACGGGTTCGGATAAACTTTACACAAAAATAGGACTATTTCATGGGTCATAAGTTTGGAACGAGTAAAGAGGATTCTCAATTAATTGCCTTTTCTAACGAGTTCGGATAAACTTTACACAAAAATAGGAATTCAAAACTCTATTTCATGGGTCATAAAGTTCCTAATTATGTGAGTTTCGGATTGTCTTAAGTCTTTGGTTTTCCTTGTTTATGAATAAGCAGTTGGACATGTTGTTCTCAAAATGTAGAGGTTCTATCCTTAGAACCTCTCTGGAGAAGGTTAGCAACAGGATATCCGTTGCAAAACGAGGAATCAACAGATTGGCAGATTTTTTTGCGGCACATTAAGTCAAATTTTCGTGACAAACTTAAGAGCGTTTATACCCTACGGCATTTCATACAAACTTTCAAGTCGTTATTTTCCGAAATGATTGAACAGATTTTAATGAAACTTCCTACGCAAAAGCGGTATACATAGGTCTAAAAAGTTATTAAAAAAATTTCGAAAAATAATGTTACAGCTAAATTAGAGCGATTTTTAATTATCTATAGAAATAGAAATTTCCAATTATCTTCATTTTTAAAAGACATTTCGAAAATGTTTTTAGTAACTTTTTAGACCTATGTATACTGCTTATGCGTAGGAAGTTTCATTAAAATCTGTTCAGTCAGTTCGGAAAATAACGACTTGAAAGTTTGTATGAAATGCCGTAGGGTATAAACGCTCTTAAATAATATTAAAAAATAATGTTATTCGGAATAGGTAGATAATATTTACGTAAATTGGGCGACGAGATATAACATAGAGTTGTTATGGCCACCAATAGTTTTTAACCTTCGGTATTCCGATAGTGGTAAACTGATCAGTACACCAGAAATTTGAGTTGGTATATCGATTATCTCAAAGGACATACATACATCTCACGCCTATGTTCCGGCGATGGAGGGTACGCTAGGCAAATACAATGGCACGTCATACCTCTAGTTTAAAGAGTATTGAGTCTACCTATACCTAAGTTATTGTAATAATAACTTAAAAGGAAAAATATAATGAAACAAAAATATTTTTGTAACAAATATGTGATTTCGAACCCAAACCAATTACACAACACTTATTTCACATAATATATTTCCCTTTAAACCGCATCACACGTTAGAATCTCATTCGCATTTCTCCGGTACTAACACAAGTTTTTAAACTGACATGGTCATTAACACTATCAATAATACTTGCAACGGGATATTTATCATGTTTATTATTTGTTTTGTGTTCCCGATATTTCGGCGCTGGTGCAAACGCCATGATCACGGATTATAAACTGACGGTTAAACAGCGGCGAAATATCGGGAAGTCAAAACAAATAATAAACATGGTAAATAGCCTGTTACAAGAGTTACAAATATCATATGTGTAGTCCCGAAAATTGGACTAAATCTCCCACAAAAAAATGTTGTCGTAAGGAAGTCTCTGATTCTGGGTTCTGTTCCTCCTCATGCAAGTTCAGGCAAATAAGCACTACCTATTCCTATGTCTTGTCATGGCTATCCTCTTATTACATACCTGTATCAACACACTGCATGGGCTGCGACGTGAGAGTGTTCCAGAACCGGATGCATCTGTCTGCGGTGCCTCCTCCCGACGCCAACAAGCCGTGCTGGTGCGGGGACCATGCGATGGCCTTCACTGCGGCTACGTGCGCCGAGTACGTTTGTACGGGAGATGTCGAGTGCTGGAATTGAAGGAGAGGTTGGTTAGTAAATGAAGGTGGTCGAGACTTGTGACAGCGCAATCATTTCTTTTACAATCATATGCCTAGCCTTTTCTGAACTATGTTGGGGTCCAGTGTAGCTGGATACAGCTGAACACCAATATTTTACATAGAGCGACTGCCTAACTGACCTCCATAGCCTAGTTGGTACTGGGTAATACAATACCCCTTGGTAAGACTGGTTGTCAGATTTTCGGCCTCTGAATACCAGTTACGACTGTCAAAGATCTATAAATGAAAGCCGAGACCAACGGCTTAACGTGCTTTTTGAAGCACGGAAAATGAAAAAAAAAATGAAAAAGCGTTATTCGTTGTTACATCCGTACTACAAAATATTTTACTTCTGCCAAACTGTAAAACAGTTTGTTGGCAGATGTAGCTCCCAAATACAATTTAAATATTGATGTAACTATTTGTTAGTATTATATCAATAACAACTTTTACTTAAAACTAAACATACTTATTTTAAACAAAGGCTGACTATAAGCGTAAAGTGGAAAGTGGCTTGCCCGGACACGGATCGGCCCGAGAACCCATTCTCCCAGAGACAGTGGGATGAGCCGCTCTGCAGGTTGGTACGGAATAACCTTATTAATACGTCTACCAATACTGCTGAGCGTGCCCGCCTGTTGGCTGTGGGTGAGTGGGAGTCGGGTCTCTGGCTTCAGGCACTACCGTCACCTAACATAGGCACTTTGCTAGGTGACACAACATTCCGGCTCGCTACATGTCTGCGATTGGGCGCTCCTAGCGGGGCCCCACATCGCTGTCGATGTGGTGAAGCAGTCGACGGCCTCGGACACCATGGCCTTTCCTGCAGTAAGAGCGCAGGTCGGATAGCACGGCACGCTAGCATTAATGATCTAATTCGTCGTGCTCTTGCCACCGCCGGGGTGCCAGCTGTCTTAGAACCCAATGGCTTGGCACGTGTCGATGGGAAGAGACCAGATGGTATGACCATAATGCCATGGAAGTTGGGTAGGCCTTTGGTGTGGGATGCGACTTGCGTCGACACCCTTGCGTCATCCCATCTTCCTAGCACGGTGAGCTGCGCTGGGGCGGCTGCTGCAGGCGCTGAAAACCTTAAACGGCGCAAATACAATAATTTAATTGGTAATTATGTATTTGAGCCGTTTGGGGTTGAAACACTAGGGCCATGGGGCCCGAGTGCCCATCTTGTGTTTCGAGATATCGCCAAGCGGTTGGTCGACGCTTCACGGGACCAGAGGGCTGGCCTCTTTTTTGGTCAAAGAATCAGCATTGCCATCCAACGTGGCAATGCGGCCAGCCTTCTGGGCACTTTTCCTGTCGACAGCGATGTCGACGAATTTTTTGACGCCCTGTAATTTTGATACTTGTACATATTTTATTTTTATTTTATATTTATTTGTAGTTTGTAAATAATGTACATATGTAATATACGTTAGCGTAAAGTTAAAACATTTTAAGTTGCGCAACGGAATTTAAATTCACAACGGTGAAGCCGCAAAAATCAGATAGTATGACATAAATATATAAACAACAACTAACAATTATAAATTGAATCTACACATCTCCAGTCATGAAGTTTTGACAAAAGGTGCTAAAAAAAAACTTCCCCATTTTGTTTTTAAAAGATACTTTCGTGGTACAGCTATTTTCTAAATCGGAAGGTATGTATGTCGTTAAAAATTGTTGGCACTAAGCATTTTCTACATCTTTGCCCATAATAATTAGTACAAGTGGGTACCACAAATCTTCTGATACATTTATTCCTTTTAGGTCTTATGCATACCGTCTCGATTTTAAACTCATCCCTGCAATAGTTCTCTATAGCCAATAACAATACCACCTTTCGATGATCTGGCAACATCTTATACTCTCAGAATAATTCTTCATAATCACTACTTTTACAACGTGTTTTTGTGTTTCTATCAACTAAAAGTTTCATAAATCTAATTTGTAATAATTTTATTTTATCTAAATATGTTTTGAATGTGTTACCATAACATCCCAGTCCATATGAAAGTAGCGAGTCCACCAGCGCATAGTAGACCGTGTACAAAGTAGCCCTATCCAGTACAAAACTAAGGTGGTGGAATTTTACAAGCACTAATCGGAGTTTGTCACAAAGGTGTGTTATGTGTGTTTTCCACGAGAAGCTGTTGTCTATAACTAAACCCAAAAAGAAACACGGTATTATGTAATGGGTGATCAGTCATCCCCGGACCAACATAGGCAAGCATAACCTAAATATCGATCGAGCGGCTGTTATTATTTGGACGTGAGCTCCTCCGCAATCATACCCCTCCTAACAAACTTGACTTTGCAAATTTCCATCGCCGAAATGTGTTGAGGGACTGATTGCGAAAGGCAGACATACTTTTGTATCGTACCTAAGATAGCGGCCTTTACACTACTACGTTTAAGAAATTTATTTACAGAAACGCAAACGAAACATATAGCAGATAAGAGAACACTATATTTAAAAAGACCTTCTTTCTATTTATTGAATCAATCGAGCCAGATCCTACTTTATCTCTTTTTCAGTACACAAAAAAAGCCATCAGGATACCACTAAGGATAACTAAAAATATCTAATCAGGATTGTTACCGCAAATAAAAAAACTGTTCACAATTGTTAACTTAAAAAATAGGCCAATCAGCCTACATCTTTCCCATAATAATCAAAGCGGAAACAATTAATACTATTCTTATCGCAATTAAAATACGTTAAATTTTGCGTGTTACCGCAACTCTTATCAATATATCATTCCCACTGTACGTTCCCATAAAACAATTGCTTAGGTAAAAGGTATTTTATTCTTTAATTTTTACGAGTCAAAATTGCATTACCAATGTTTGTTAGTCACCTTTAGACTTTGCTAATTCTACTAATTAGGAGCAGTTAACATTTAAAACTTTACACAAAAATAGGGAATTCAAGCATCTATTTCATGGGTCATAAAGTTCCTAGTCATGTGAATCTAGTACTGACTCAACGGCCTTTTAACAAGCGGATTACGTCAACCGCTTCATTGGCCTACCTTTTGTAGCAATTTTCATCATTCCTGCTCAACGTAAAAATGGATCAAAGTGACTGTACTACATGTCACAAAGAAATAATCAGCCATTATTATATTAAAGCTATCCTGTACTGTCCCTCTCCCAGACAAAGGTTCCTCTCTATTTCTTTCATCGGTTCCGGAACTATCTTTATTAAAGGACAATAGAAAATCCCACTTGAGGAGAGGTGTTAAACGACGAGCTCTTTTTGTTCGCTCTTGCTTCCTACATTCATCTAATTCTTATGAGCGTTTACGCTTTACGACATTTCATTCAAACTTTCAAGTCCTTATTTTCCGAAATAACTGAACCGATCCTAAAGAAACTTCATACGCATAAGCAGGATACATAGGTCTGAAAAGTTACTAAAAACATTTTCGAAAAATAGTGTTACAGTTCAATTAGACCGATTATAAATTATGTGTAGAAACAAAAATTCCCAATTATCTCTTTTTTAAAAGACATTTCGATTTTTAGTAACTTTTTAGACCTATACAGGGTGTAACGGAAAGGGTATATATATACTTAACGGTGTGCTACAGACCATCAAACTGAACAAGTTTCTCCACAAAGAAACATCGTCATAGCGAAAAAAATATCAGCTGCCCCATACATTTGGGTCGAATAGGTATTGAAATTTTGTATGGGGAAGCAGATAATTTTTTCGTTATTGCGATGTTTGTTTGTGGAGAAACATGTTCAGTTTGATGGTCTGTAGCACACCCTTAAGTATGTATACACCCTTTCCGATACACCTTGTATATCCTGCTTATTCGGCTGAACGTCCATACATACTATATTTATATGACGTTCAACTACTTATGCGTATTAAGTTTTATTAAAATCGGTTCAGTCATTTCAGAAAATAAGGACTTGAAAGTTTGTATAAAATGCCGTAAGGCGTAAACGCAATTAAGCTATAAACCACTATTTGCCAATTCCTAAGAAAGATATCCAAATCATCAACCTCCCAACCATACCTTTCATAATCTGTACAATAATCATCTATACCTATTTTTAATAGTCTCCAAAAAAGGAGGTCCAGTTCCCAACAAGTAATTTCCTCAACAAAACGCTGCATGCACATCCTCTCACCAAAAAAACACTAATAGACAATATCCGTAGTTAACAACTTTTTTGCGACACTTACCATAGACCAAACGAAGAGTTTATTGTCGTTGCCTCCGGACGCTAGCGACTGTCCGTCCGGCGACCATTTGAGTCCGCACACCTCTTGTCTGTGACCTTGGAGGACACGAGGAGCTTGTAACGCTGGAAATGAGCAAAATTTTATGTTCAATATGAGTCATGAAAGGTTAATGACCCACATAACGTGTATTCAGACCTGTAGTGCAATCTGTCAACTTTAAATGACCTTGTCCAGGACATTTTTAGAAAACTCGTGAGGTATTGCGTCAATTTTTTGTTTAGTACTGACGTTGGTTCTAACAACCAGTCTTACCAAAGGGTATCGTGTAACCCAGTACTAACTGGGTTGTGGAGGTCAGATAGGCAGTCGCTCCATGTAAATACTATTATTCAACTGCATCCGGTTAGACTGGAAGCCGACCCCAAAATTGTTGGGAAAAGGCTAGGCAGATAATGATGACTAACGTTGGTTCTGGCAGTAGGTAGCTATCAGTGGCGAAGGGTGAAAATATTGAAAGGGGAAGCCGAAGAAAAAAATGAGAATTTAAAACTTTGTTTTAATTTTTTTTTATTTTCCTTTTGATAATCAGCGAACCCGAAAACCACGAAAATGACACCCATGACGAAAATACCAGAAATTTACGTCACGCTTCGGCGCTATTTTTAATTTTGGCGTCAGTATCTCATGATAAAAATACCAAAAAATTCTAAGGACCCAACTCGATATATTTTTTCATAACTTATAACCATTAAATGCACAGGAACTATTAACAAATAAAAATATAAGTTATAAAACCTTTTTGAAACATACTTTTATAAAGATGCACTGAAAAGAAGAAAATAAATCTTTGAGTAAATGAAAACGATATAGGATAATTTTCACAGAAGCTTGTCGCGTTTAGTTTTTAAGCATTTACCATTCACTCGACAAGCTTGAGGTAACTTTAGGAATTATGTTTATTTATAAAAAGTGAACGGGTATATATACAAAGTTTCATGTCTGTGCTATTAATCGTTGAGGAGTTCCCCCGTGAGGAGACGATCCTGGCGGTAGGATGAGTTCATGATACAAATCGTGATTATCCA
The DNA here is from genome assembly GCA_949152445.1 of Cerastis rubricosa. Classification (NCBI taxonomy): domain Eukaryota; kingdom Metazoa; phylum Arthropoda; class Insecta; order Lepidoptera; family Noctuidae; genus Cerastis; species Cerastis rubricosa. The sequence continues at coordinate 21,621,627 of OX424526.1, read as the reverse complement.
TCAAATTTGAACTCGTTTGCAAAGTTTCGTGTCTGTGCTATTAAATGTTGAAGAGTTTCCTCGTCAGAAGACGATCCTGGCTACAGGATTAGATCATGATAAAATTCATGTTTATCCATCAAATATGAACATTCATACAAATTTTCACGTCTGTGCTATTAACCGTTGAAGAGTTCCCTCGTGAGGAGAATATCCTGGCGGTAGGATGAGTTCATGATACAAATTGTGATTATCCATCAAATATTAACTCGTATGCAAAGTTTCGTATCTGTGCTATTAAACGTTGAGGAGTTCCCTCATGAGGAGACGATCCTGGCGGTAGGATGAGTTCATGATACAAATCGTGATTATCCATCAAATATAAACTCGAATGCAAAGTTTCGTATCTGTGCTATTAACCGTTGAGGAGTTCCCTCGTGAGGAGACAATCCTGGCTGCAGGATTAAGTAATGTCTGTCATAAAAATGTATTGTTCTTAGACCAAAAGGTGTGTGCAAAATTTCAGCTCAATCGGAGATCGGAAAGTGGTTCTAATTTAGCTTTCTATACAAAGAAACTTTGTAGTAACTCGATAAACTTCGGCTTACCTAGTTCCTACAAAACGGTGCTGATAGCCACGAAGTCACGTGTCTGCGTCCATACGAATTTAGTTCTGAATTCTGACACCCGACCATCGGCTTACTGGCGCCACATGTAGCTTTCTTTGTTGACATTAAAAATTTTGGCATTTTTGTAATGTTTTCAATCCATAGGTTTGGAAACATCCGTGTATTCAATGTCTATACTGTGATGTGATACCTACAGATGTGTACATAATTTACTATTTGACTACAGTAGACACTACGTATATAGTGCCTTGTTCCCAAAGGGAAGCCGGTAGGAATCGGCTTCTTAGGTGCCTTCGGGCCTGGTAGCTATTAAAGCTTTTCTATGTGTAAAGTATCGCTCCGTATAGTAGCTAGTATTTCAGGACGTACAATATAATCAGCCTTCAACGTACCCACTGCGGAGACACCTGGCTCCCTGTGAGAGGGGCATTAAAATACAAACGCCTTTAATCATTAATTTGGCAGTCAAATCTGAATCAATTTAATTCATATGTAAATTGACAATAGTTCTTTGGTCGGCCAATCACGACCATGCGACAAAGTTAATTCGTAGAAAGAAAGTTACTTCCTAGTTTCAATCACAACACCCTATAACTAAATGTCCTCACTATCATAACAACCATAAACAATCAATAATAAGAGTAAAATCTTCCTGTGAACACATCTGTGAACATGTATTTACTAACAAGAACATGCCAACATGGCGCACGCTACATGGGCCAGCATGAGCCAACATGGGCCACTTATCTAGATGCACCGTAAGTGCATGCGGAGAGGTAACTGTACGGAGTATTATATTACGGAAGATGTTGGTACTAGCTAGTTCTTGTTAGGTTAGACAGGTTGGGTGTACTTGTAGTCCCTTCAATTTAGTAATTATGTGAGCGGTTTGCTGCCTACGCAATCTTATATGAGAGGCTTTGAACTTGTGAGTAAAATAAAATAAGCCTTTATTGCTGTTTTACAATAATTACATTAAGATTTGTTACTGACGATCGGTTTTCAAACATAGCTTGTCCTTCGACAAAGGCTTCCTCCAAAGACTCCCACCCATCTCTGTCTCTAGCAATTCTGGTCCTCTCTGGAAATTGCGAGTATGTGTGAGTAAATATCTCCTTTTTTATAAATCACTAGTTTAAACCCACGGCTTCGCTCGCGTTTTTGTTCGGTAATTGTCCCACGGGATCGTGCTATGTGCTATTCCAGACCATTATTTGTCCCTGAGCCAATATTTCATTGATCCATTCAGTAGTTTTTGCGTGAAAGAGTAACAAAACATACACCCATCCGTCCACCCATCCTCACAATATACGTCTTTCGTATATATAATATAACTAGCTGCGCCCCGCGGTTTCACCCGCGTTGATCGGGATAAAAAGCCTATGTGTTAATCCAGGGTATAAGCTATCTACTGGTTCTGTATGGTATCGGGCGTAAAGAATAGCACCATCCCATGTCTTCCCGTGGGTGTCGTAAGAGACGACTAATGGGACTTTCCAGAGAATGGGCAGCAGCGTTACTGTGCTTTTGTAGCAACCGTACTGCGATGGCCAACCTACCTGCCAAGCGTGGCGATTATGGCAAAACCCCTCTTATGTACACTTGGGAGAGGCCTATGTCCAGTAGTGGACGGCTTTCGGCTGTAATAATGATGATGATGATTATATGCTATATCTACATACCAAATTTCATCCGAATCCCTCCACTACCCATTGAGGCGTGAAGGAGTGACAAACATAAAAACACATACAAACACACACACACACTCACTCACTCAAAAATTTTCGCCTTTATAATATTTGTTTGATTAGGATTGGTATATTTCAGTGTAATGCACTCGGTAGCTTTATTCATAATTAAAAAGCTACTGTAAGAAAAGTTAATTTACCACACGAGACGTAACACAAGAGCACAGTTAATTTAATTAATCAAATTACCCACATTTACCGCCAAAGAAAACTTAAAGCATTTTTCTTACGACCAAAGAACAAGTTTATTTATTTACATTCTACTCTCAAATTCATAAAACCTTTTAAGACAGGTTCATCGTAGAAGCATGATAACAATTATGGACACATTTTGTTGATGGATAAAGTGCATAATGCAATGACAGTTCTCATAATCCCTTCTGAACGAATACCTCAGTTGTAAGTGAATATTTACCAACAAGATCATTGTACGATTTATCTCGATGCACCGTAAGTCCTTAACATGTCAAAAGTATCTAGGTACACAGGGAACTACAGTGTACTGTACAACCACGACCACATACACACACACACACCAAACATACGCACACACACATATACATATTATTATGTACTTCCAGAAATTGAAATTCGAAAGGAATTTTCGCGTTGTGTATCGACTTGAATGTCGAAATTGTCCGAGTTTATAGTGTGCTTATGAATTTAATAAACAACTTGTTTCACTTTAACACTTTTAAACGCAATAGTTTGTTGTAGATTGCGCCTGCACAACACCTCATAATTTTCTAAAGAAAATCGTTGCCGAGTGTCACTTTTATTCTGCTCTTGATTGTACATGTCAAAGTACCTACATAGAGTATTAAGTATAATGCCGCCGCATAATTGCATTGTCGTTGAACTCGCAAAGTCGTGCGCGCAAGCCTTTGAGCTGCAAGTCCAACGGGGCTTCAGAAATGTTTCTCAAACTTGGAAACTAATTACCACTCAGTATGATATCAAAATACCAACGTAATTTTCTCATTGCAGCGCAAAAGCCTTATCTCGTTCAAGTTAAAAGTTGTAAAACTCGTTTTTCTTATTCGAACCAAAAAAGCTTAAAAAAATATTTGAGTTTGTTTTTAATTCAGGAAAAATTATTATGAATTCTGCTCTTTCCACTTACAGCAATTAAAATTGAATGGCGAGGAAAACGTTATCTATACAAATGTTTAAAAAATTCTGTCCTATCCGTGAGAGTATCATTTGGTATCGAGATTATATTCTATTTAAGTAATTATTTTTGGATAGCAAATAAAGAAGTACCCGGATAAAATTAAATAAAATGTACTAAATGCATTCGATATTTTTTTTAAGGTGGTTGTCGAGAATTTTTATGAGCTGCTGTTTCATGTGGTCTCACGTAACCCAACTTAAGGCGAAAACGTCCGAGCCTAAAGCTATCAGACATTGCATGTCAGACAGAACTCCACAGACGATATTGTAAGTAATAGCTGAAGGTAGCTTCAGGTCAAAACATTTTAAATCATAGTTTGTGATGAACACTGTACGGTCTAGTTAAACGCAGATATTCTTAACTAAACTTTGACAACCACAGTTCTAATCTCAAGGAACTAACCGGGCGGGTACTTATGAGCTGTCCTGCCCTTTGTCTGAACCGTCTGTCTCTGGCTAGAGCTTTGTAAGCTGGCGCTATAGTAAAATTTAACTATCGCAGTAAAACATTGTAGGTGCCCGCCATGAGCTTCTACTAGTACACCGTTAAATTACTTCTGGCCTGATAAAAGCTTACGAAGTTTGAATTATTGGTGTCCTTATATAATTACCCATGCAAAATTAAAAATACATACGAAAGTAACTGACTCTCGTTTTTCTGTTACGTTTTCAGCAGGGACCGAAAAGGTTACCCGTATAAGGTTTTTAGGTTAAAAACCCTAGAGTAAATTTTAACCCGTATTATAGGGTCATCATCATCATCATTTCGGCCGAAAGACGTCCACTGCTGGACATAGGCCTCCCCCTATGCCACATTGACATAAGGTGGGTTTTGCCATAATCGCCACGCTTGGCAGGCGGGTTGGCGATCGCAGTACGGTTGTTACATTGGTTAATCAATCATGAGTTATAGGTGTAACCGGTTAACCTTTTAACCCGACCAAACGTTCCCTGGTTTTCAGGCTTTACCAGCTGATCGGATTAGGCCCACGGATGCTTTCTTGCTTCTTTATGCAGAAGTTTTCAATAAATAGATCATGTTTAGATCAACAATAGTCAGGAGCTTTCTAAACGCTTTCTATCCACTGTCTTCTCAATTCATGAAGACTCATCCTCATCTGCCTAGCCTTTTCCCAAACATGTTGGGGTCGACTTCTGACCTCCGCAACCCAGTTAGTACGGGTTAACACGATAACCCTTGGTAAGACTGGTTGTCAGACTTTCAAGCCACTGACTACTGTTGGGGTCCAGTGTACCTGGATACAGCTGAACACCAATATTTTAGATAGAGCGACTGCCTATCTGACCTCCATAACCTAGTTGGTACTGGGTAATACAATACCCCTTGGTAAGACTGGTTGTCAGATTTTCGGCCTCTGAATACCAGTTACGACTTTCAAAGATCTACAAGTGACAGCCGGGACCAACGGCTTAACGTGCTTTCCGACGCACAGAGAAGAATTCACTATACAGTTTATCATTATCGCCTATAATGTTCCCACTGTTGGGACACAGGCCTCCTCTCAATGAGAGGGAGTGGGCTGTAATCCACCACGCGGGCCCAGTGCGGGTTGGTAGACGTCACATGTCTTCGAATTTTTAGTTCTCATGCCGGTTTCCTCACGATGTTTTCCTTCACCGTTTAGAGAGCAGCGGTGATGAAATAAATTACACAAAGTAATGCGCCTGCCTGGGTTCGAACCTACGACTTACAGGTCGTAAGTCGGGGCTGCCACCACTGGGCCACCGCTGCTCACGATACAGTATAATCATATAAATATATTACTTACGTGGTGTCCTCGTATCTCTTTGTCGTATATATCTATCTCTGGAGCCGGAACTAAGGATGTCTCCGTTCCACGCCAAGGCGCCCACCCTAGCGATGTGCCCCTGAAGTTTAGTTACCTGAGGAAACGGAATGTTATAATAGGGGATAATACTGGGTAAAGAAAACGAAATTCTATTTTGTCCGTCATACAGGTAATACAAAAATATTAGACACGTATTTTTTGTTTTTATCAAAAAATCACTTAGTTAAGACTTATTGAAGTTGGAGAGTGGGGGCTCACTACGTCACAAGTAGGCATAAAATCACCTACAAGTGACGTCATGCGCCATTTCAACTCAATTTATCTCCGTAATTTTATGACAACGTGAAAAAAGAAAAAATACGTGTCCAATAGTTTTCAATAATCTACCCGAAAGACAAAGAAAAAAAAATTGTGACCATCCCCTATTCGCGAGGATAGAAAAGAACGGGCAGATGATGATTTTTTATTAGCCCTGACAGAATCAAATTTCGCAGTATCGTGCTGACTTAGTGGCTGATTGGCCCCGTAAAGACTTTATTTAATGTTTTATAGGTATCTACTGTTGTCTTTTTCCTATGTTGTCAAGAGAGCCAACTTCGTAAGAGTCCTTATTAATGCAAGAATTGACACTAAAGCATGCATTTCTTCAACAACACAAAAGAAAAGTCGTCAACGACTATTATTTTAATACACCACCAGTCTTGATAAAATCTTAAATCCCTGAAAGACTACGTAGCCTATTATAAATAGTGATGTTAAAACTATCCTTCAAAGATCTAAAGCTCGACTCTAATAAATCTATGCGACATTGACGAATGATCCCATCAGTCTTGACAATTTAACTTTAACAGAGAATATACCAACAACAGACATGAGTTACAGTGCCTAGAAAATGACTAGATCAGTAAGGAATATCCTAGAAAATAAATCGAGATATAAATTACTCCGGTAGCGTAGGCAGTATTCTAATAAAACTTATGCATCCGTGTCTACTTGTCTAGGTAGATTACGGATGCATAATTTATAGAACTGGCTCAAACTGGTTGGTTCAACTGATTGCTGATTAGTCATTCAGCTATAAAGACCATAATTTTACCAATTAACAACAGTCACACCTGAATACATAGAAAACAATTTATTGTATTGCTACCTAATGTTCTTAAATTATAGAGACAAATTCTCACATAAATTCTTCATCGAAATCATTAGTATAAAATATGCTGTTCATTTTATTCTGTCTCGTCAACTTTAAATATCTCACTGGAGTGACAAAATGGACCGCAATGCATTTATATACATATTGTGGAGGTCTTCGAGTTTCCACTTGCCGCTTCTAGTTTTCTATATCCATGCATAGAGCCCTGGAAAGTACCGTTGATTCGAAGTCCTAAGGGCATAGAGTGCATTCGTGCGGTGCCTTCAATGGATATGTGTTAGCAATAATATTGATTTAATGATACTTTCTAACATTCAGACTGCTGATCACATCACTTACATTGTATTTACACAATGATAATGGTGACGATTACACACAAAGTCACAACTTGCGCGGGTAAAGTGAAGTAATATTGCAAGTTTCATATCAGTGATAAACTGGTCAAAATTGCTTACATTGCCGATTTAGTTCTTACCATACATGAAGTGGCTTAAAAGCGTTCACACCTCACTGCATTTCATAAAAACTTTCATGTTCTTATTTTCCAAAATGACTGAACCCTACATAGGTCTAAAAAGTTAATAAAAACATATTCGAATTGGCCTTTAAAAAAAAATTGAAATTTTTGTTTCTATAGATAATTTATGATCGGTCTAATTTAGCTGTAACACTATATTTCGAAAATTATTTTTAGTATCTTTTTAGACCTATGTATCCTGCTAATGCGTATTAAGTTTCATTAAAATCGGTACACTCATTTCGGAAAAAAAGGACTTGAAAGTTTGTATGAAATGTTGTCAGGCGTAACCGCCCCTAATGGTTCATTCTGTCGTAAAAACCTTCAGATCCTTCACGTTTTTGTAAAAATTGGTATATAATCTTACCTCCTTATTAACAGCAACATCCCAAACGCTGATATGTCCCTTCTGCGTCCCAACAGCGACCAAATGCCCCCGTTCACTCCACGCGACTGACGTCACAGCGTTACCTTCTGAGGACAGGTCGCAAAGCCGCGTCACCTGGCAAACAACAGATAGTTGCTAACACCGCGGGAAATGGACGCCAAATATTTGCACACTATACGGGTTAATGCCTTGGTAAGTAGTTTTAAGAAGCAGTAAAAAATTAACTTGTCAAGAGTGCAAATATGCATGGCATGATAAAAATAAAGTGTGTTTTGCACGGAGGTAATAAATATTTTGCATCTCTGCTGCGTAAAAGCCTCCTCTTTACTTTTCCAGCCAGCAATTTTGGCCAGATATGACTATAAAGTACCTATACGGTGGCATAATCAAGCTTTATAGTGTAGAAGAATAGGACGTTGACAAGAAAATTTCATGTACATGTCTCTCGCACTCCATCTTATGACTCTATGTTACTGAGCACAAGATAATTCGATAGCAGTGCACTCGAGCAATCTTGTGCACGAAACGGCAAGCAACTTACTGAATAAAGTAACAAATGAGGCAGTTAAAGTACTGTATAGCGGAGGCATCAACCTACAGATTGTGGAAACGCCGCGAGCTTCATGGGCATTCGTATCTTGAATCTAGTAAAACACGCGCATTTGATTATGTTTGCTGCATGCAATCAAAAACACGTCTCTTTAGTACAGAAATGTGTTTTAATTTTCACGTTAGAAGTCTTTTATTTTCCTTATACCAAATGATTGAGATTAATGAATGTTTGCTATGCTTCTTTCTGTACAAATTCCCGAGAAGCTTTTAGATTTTTTGCGATAGTCTAAACTTTACTTCTTCATCATTGGCAAAAACAAACTGCAGTCTACAGCTAAACACACATGGCAAAACTAGGAATAGGTCTCCTAAAACGCAAATATAGCTCATATTCATGCCTTTAATCACCACCGAGCATTTCTCGGTTTTATTAAATTATAGAATGATTTTTCTTATAGTGCAATCTAGACTGTAGTCTGTCGATGGCATCGTAAAATTCGTGACATATGATACCTAATATGTGGTGACATTATTCAAAGCGATCAATATCGACAGGCCGAGTTCGATCGACCGTAATCTGGTTGCACCTTTACCTATCAGCAGTGCTACACATGTGTTCAGAGTCGCCAGTATTTTTTTTAAGAACAGAGTTTATTTATTTATTCACAAAATCCACACTTCTTTAAGTAGTCCCGAAGCAGTTACTACACATATTCGACTCGGGCCGAACGGCAAACTACGTTCAGCATTTGAATTTTTCGACCATCGCTGAATCATTTTTGGGCCACTTCGGTGCAATTTTAGGGAAACCGATTGGATTGACCCCCAAACCTTTATTTACACATATTCGATCTCTGCCGTATCATGCCGGACCCGACAATATGGGAAGCATTTCTAGTTTTTTTTTTCTAAAAGCTATAGAATCATATTCTCTCCTCACCTGACTAGTACAAGCACTCCACAAATAAACGCAGCTTCCTAGCCCCACACTGAGCACATTCTGCGCAGACCAATCCACCAGGTTTAGGTAGAAGTCGTCCTGCAGCTCAGGCGCGTCCAGCACCTTGAACGGGATCCTCGATATCTTCCGCGTAGCCTTCCTGGGTGATCGCAACAACTTCTCCGACTTTGCTGATATTGGAGACAAGCTGTATGGTGATGGGTCTATGTTCTCCTGTGAAAGAGAAGACGGTTTAAACGATGGAGGAAAATACGCATTTAAAGTTACACATCAAAACAATAAACTTAAATCCTCCATATTCCTTACAATTTGCAAGAAAATTAATAAATACGGTTGAAAAATGGTCGCAAAGCTTTCTTATTTAAGCAAAAGACATAATACTGTCAGAAACAGTCGTAAAAACACTATTAGCTAATTCTCAGAACAACTTAAAATAAAATACATTTACAAGTACTTGCAACATTTAATATGCGAATAAATGAGCAATCCCATGTAGCAAAACCTGTTCATTATAACCATGTGGAATTATGTTCCAAAAACTTGAAAAAAAACGCAGAGCTAGACATAAAAACTGAGGAAATTTACGAAAAGATGCAACATCCAACGTAGTTAATAATTATAATAATCGTTTTCTAATAACAAGTTTGATTCGAAGCTATAATAACTAAATATAGATAAAGTTTTTTATAAGGTGGTATCAACATTACAATGAACGGTAGTCAATAAACAGCCATTACGAAAAGCTGTCTATCTTGACAATCTCATTACAAAAGTAATAAAAAAAACTCATTACAGATCCGACCACAGCCACAATAGATAAAGATTTCTGAATAAACCCTCAAAAAAATTACAAGTCATTTCAAGTTAAACAATAATTAAACTGCCAGCTAAACTTGGCCAAAGAACAGAGTAAAAATAACATATTTGTCAAAAGAATAAAAATATTAGGCGGTGTTAAAGTTATAAATGTTGCTGCAGTCATTAGTATACCAGTCGTAAAACAGAAACATGCGAGCACTATAGATGATGATGATGATTATACAAAAACAATTGACAAATTGAATCTGCTAATTTCAACACTACATGCTAGTGGCAAACAATATATTTTGATGAATCCTAATCTACACAAAAAAATAATAAAATACAAGACGCATGCACACGAAACAATCGCCACAAGAGGTAAAAGATCTGTAAATTAAGCATGACGAAACTCGCAAAAAAAGCTTATGACCTAACAATAAAAAACCTACCTAGACTTTATTACGACTATTTTTAAAGTCTCTGTAAATCTAGACTCGAATGCAAAAATATTCAAATTGGTTTATGCAAAACCGCTTATGGGCCGTCTGGAAATGTAGATAAACGAGCCAATTACGATGGAGTTCACGAAAAAGTTAAAGCTCTCACAAGGAAACAAATTGAAACCTCCTGAAGCATAACGCAGGCCTTGAAAGTTCGCCTACCTAAAGCCTTTTGTCAGAAACAGGCGAATAAAAAGACGCTGAAAAAAAAACGCAATAAACTTAACGTGTATCTGTCTGATAGCGTCTCGATTTGTCAGCGATTTTTTTTTTGGCTCGCTTTCAATTAATCATTACAATAATTCCTATACAGCGCATTTTGATTGGACTTATTGACGACCGAAATGAGAAACACCTGATGATATATCTGCCACTGCTACCATTCGTCTATCGAACATAACGAACGCTCGAGATTAATATCGCTACAAATCTACGCTTACACTTATAATAGCAAACACAGTAATTCGTCAAGACCGTCTGTTTGAGAGGAACAATTATTTACAGAGATATAAAACTTGCATTTATTTTGTTTATTGCCGTCTGAAATGACAAGTATGTTGACATTTTTAATGTGAATTTTCGCACCGACAAACGTCGCGTGAAATTCTAAGTATTCTACTGCAAAAAAGTGCAGAATTTCGTTAAACTCACGGCAGTTCAGTGTCCGTGAACCCGATTTTATTACGGACTCCTAAGTAATCTAGATGAATAACACCTTCATAAAGAGACTCAAATTTCCTGAGACATAACGTGGGTCGCCATTACCATATGTGTATTTTGAGGCTGATAATAATCCTTTTATTGTTGCAGCATAGAATTTGGCCATGTGGGTGGAAGATATTGGTAGTTTCTCCGGAGCGAACGGAGCCATATTTAAGTTAAAGGAAACAACAACAAAAGGATGTGTCGCGACCACTTCGGACATTTTACTGTAATGTAATTCAGATGGGAACACAACTGGGCTGTGACGCCTACGTCAACGAAAAACATAAGATGTACAAACGCACAGGGACAATAAACATGAATGTTTAAAGTCAAGCGCACCCAATAAATCGCTGATAAAGGGAAGATTTACATGTAATACTACGAGATAACGCATACGACACCGTTGTGTCGCCCCGATTTTGGTTTTCAATCAATGATATACTGTACGAGAATAGCAGCAGAGCTAAGACAACAAATCTTTTCACGTGTGGCTGAATCATGAATGAATCAAAATACTAACGGAACAGTTGGAGTAAGATTGAAAGTGCATCGAGACATGCACGATGATTAATTGGCAAGTGCCACTTAAAGAGATATTGACTTACTAGATGCCCCGCCCCCGAATGGTCATCGACATAACGACCTTGGTGTTCCAAATTAGATGCATAATCGTATTAAATAAGACGTAAATCTTCTGCAGCAAGTTGCAACAGGTTCCATGATACAAAAAACAGGTGTGTCAGCTGTGATTCGAAATGATAGTTTGAAAAGTAGCAATGCTGCCTCCTAGTTGATATGAGCGCGATCCGAGTGGCATGGGAAAAGATACAGTATTTTTAGACTTTCTGCGTTGACATCACGTTTGGTCTAGACTAGACTGCATGTTAGATAGTAATCGTGTACCAACGACCTCGCTACCGACGCATCAACTACTAACGCAGTTACCAGATGTACCTACTGCACTGTGAATCAGTGAATAAATGTAACACACAAACGGTTCTATTTCAGAAGTTTACCAAATTCCCTGTTGAAAATGTGGTCGAATTTGTTTTTTGTTGATAATAAAACCTGAATTGAACAAATTAACTAAAGTCTTCACTACTGACTGTAGGAAAATCGAAGCTTTCAAAGATCAATCTCTTTGAATCAATTGTACTTTGATTGGGTTAATGGAAGCCTCTTATGGAGATCGAATAACGGCAATCATTACCTACAATACAAATAGTGCGTGACTAACTATCGAAACATTAGAGGTACCTTCTATTACAACAAAGAGCAAACGTTTTCTAACAACATCGGCTTCACTAATGCCATTTTGATTACGGGAATTACTGATATTTTTTACGCAATCAACCACCAAATTGTCGGCGATTCCAGTGGTCACGTCATACCATAATAGATAGACGTTTACTTAACTACCTAAGCTACATGTTTTGTAAGTCAACAACACTTCAAGAGGCTACTTAATGTGATATAAAAAATATTTAAAGTGTACTTAACATCCTTCACGCACCAACGGCCGACTAACTAAGGAACGTTAATTATAACGGCAAGAAAATTTTAGGTAGCGTGAGTTGGTTCGCTTTGTAAGCAACTTGGTGATCCGAAATCGTCCACTTCCTCGATCTACAATTGGCTTATTCAAAGCAAACAGACAAAAACCTCGTAACAATGGACCGTACAATTGTCCACAATAGAGGTATGTCTGGTCTAGCTCAAGATCATAAAAGACATAACATCGATGTAGCTAATCGAATTGTAACTGCAAAAAGCGCAGCGTCCAATCAAAGATTGAAAAAACCAGATATGAACACTAAGCTAGGCGAGCGAAACTAAATTGTATTAGATACTAATGATACAGGAGCCGGGTATACAGGTAAATGAAAAATTTCAATCTAGCCTAAACCACAATGATGTAAGATGAATGAGCAATCAGAAACGCAAGTTTGTTAACCTCAGACATCAGACGCATAAAAAGCTAGAAATCCAGCAGTGACTAGATCGCAGATAGCAGATTGATTGGTTCTATAAATGAAGTACAATTGTGACCTGTGGCAGTTCCGTAGGCGGGTCACGTCGTACGCACTGCAATAAAACAAAATGAACCACTGCAGAAGCAAGACGAATGTGCAGATTTTCAGCGACCACTAAATAATACGAAGAGAATACAAATTCAAAACACGGAACTAAGCTTTTGATACAGAAATCCGAATAAAAAAACCGGCCGTAAAACGTTTGACGTATTTTTCCAACAATTAAAAACATTATAACACGACTTTCTGTTTTTTTTTCAAGCCTAGCACTGACAAAGAAATCTCATAAAAAGGTGATTAGCTCTTTGTTTCCCAATATTGCGTAATCTCAACTCGGCTCATCAAGTGCACCAGGAATGCGAATAAAAAACCGCCAAAGCTCCGGTGCGGTTACGACATCAGCCTACCAGCATTTCTTTTCTATTTTCACGGTTGCAACGAAGGTTCAAAGACACTATTTTCTCTAACCGTTGAACAGAAACGTTCTATTTTAGTAGCATATTTATATCCACGGAACCAATCAGGTTAATGTCGGGATAATAAGTAATCCCAAGATGGAAATAAATTTACAGGGGTTCATCGGCAGCACATCTCCGAGTCGGTACGTAAATAGATTCATTAAACGATGTACAGATACCATGGATCTCAAGAAGCTCATCGTTGGATCGATTGATTTAGCACTGTCAACACGAGTAACCCTACCGGGCCTCGATCGCAAAAAGCCTCTGTTTACTCAAGTCCTTATGTCAATATGTAGTTTGGAAAAAAAAATTAAGGCCAAGTAGAGGCCTCACGCGAAATTCCCTCGCGTAGGTACCAGTAGACTTTGTTGTTTCTGTAAACAAGCCAGTGAGCGAACACGGATGCCCACTTCTGGTGACCGGTTCAATGGCTGATGAGGGCACGGGAGCCGCTTGCACGCATGCGCACCATTAACCAGACGACTGCTTCTTTTAGAATAATGCAAAACATGTTTGTTGAAATTATAAAGACTGTTTTTTGCAGTTTTATAACCCTCGAATTGAGGCAGTTATTAAATTTATTTTTCTGCTGTAATTTTATCTTTAATCTAAAGGATACGATGTTATTTTTTCTCGTTGTTGCTCATTCTAACAATAGCAGCAAACTAACATCGTACCTATAATATCAAAGGCCAAACCTAGGCATAGCCCGAACATAATACACAATACCTAGACGAAGCCAATAATGGCCGCATCACATTCTATTGTAATGATACATCGTTTGAGTCGTGTGATATGTCAGTCACCAATGCTGTCGCATTTGGAAACAAAACTTGTCCCGTATCAGATAACTATTTGAACATCTGCATTATGATTAGCATGTTGTTAGTGTCAATCAGTGCTTTCGTATCAATGCTCGATGACAAAAAAATGGGCACGTAGGTGCCGGCAACCAACTCGGATTCAAGGTTGCTAGTATCGATATCTCCACGCTGATCATAAAAAATAATTCTGATATAATTAACAAGAAATTCATATCGAGATGTCTCGAAAATTAAAAGAGCACCCACACAATGATCCCGAAACGTGACTGTGCAGCAATTCGGGAGGACAATCTAAGACATGATCTAGATTGTAACAACACTACGGCAGCCGACCGACGAGTGTCCAAAAACAACTACAAAGAAATCGATTTCATGCAGTTGGATAAAAAATTAAAAGAAAAAATGCATTCATACAAACTGGCATAGCAAAACTTACGATTCATCCCCTGCCAATGACCTTAAGTCTAGACCAAAGTTTGTTTCTAATCAGACTTGTCTCTGTTGAAAAAACTTTATAATAACGATTTGATGAGCAAATACGCAATCCTCGTAGTGTATTACTTAGAAATGTTTTTATAGCTGACCATTTTAAACTATTACTTTGCAAATACTAACTCTAATGTATCTGAGCGTTTTAAATAATTACTGGCGTGCAGCAATCGTGCGGCTCAAGCTAATTGATTTCACATTAGTTTTTATTACTAAATAATAGTGACGAGTTATAAATCGAAACTTCACTTTATAGGAGTTTCATATTTATATTAGCTACTTCCGTGACCGTGTTTAATTCAAACTTATCATTTCGAGAAATAATCTTTCTTAGTTACAAGGATAGACGAATCGATTATTTTTAGCGTGAACTGATAGAATTAATAACATTTCTATTTTTTGTTGACGTGTTGTTAAAACATTAGCATCAAAAGTCTATTCGCTCCGCAGCTACTTTTTGCATCGCTGCAAAAATACGTCACGTCATGTGCTTGCTGTGTGCGTTGAAAATTTTGATCACGGACGTGTCTTCGGACATTTTGATGACGGAAAAAAGTTGTCGTGATATTATCAGATCGACGAACCTCAGTATCACACACATCATTGAAATGCACAAACGCAAAATCTGTAAATTACAAAGTGTCTAGACTTTTATCTATCCGTTGGACCGTTGAAGGACTGAGTAACAAAACGCATGGGGCGGAGAGCTTGCGAGTTGCGATTATTCGCGCCTGTGACTCACCTAGCATGTCGATTGTTCCGATATAATTGCAATCGATAAGAAGTAGGCGCGCGAATTAGATCAGTGTGTGTGATTGATTAATTAGATTTCTGTTCTGTTGTTCTGATGAGTCAGCGGCGGAAAATGGAGAAACTTGAATCTTTTAATTTTCTGGTTTCTTACCACAATTTATTCGGGACCAGCGCTGCGTGTCTTCGTTTTTCATACTTCTCTATTCGTTGTCATTTCATGAGTCAGCCTTTCTAGCCACATCATCTTTTACACAGTCCAAACATCGCTTTTTGGTTTTCCTCTACTCTTATAGTCATCCACATTCATACCACAGGGAGCCAGTTAGTGCCAGTTTATTGTAGTTTGTTTATTTGAGGACATTTATTTAATTATTTTAGTACGCATTATCAAGGCATGTCAAATGTGGTTAGGGCGGTCGTGCGTCATCATTACATTACCATTAGTTGTTTTATTGACTACGAGTACTTGTCAGTTTTGTGTATTATGTAGTTGGTAGCTACAGACAACAAAAATCTTCCTGTTTCTACAAAAAGTCACGTTAGAAAAAAAGTTTTTTATTTTAAAAACACTCAAATGTTTGTAGTGAAAACATAATACTAAAATAATAAAATGTTATTTATCATCACGATTAGAAACAGGAACGTTTAGCTTTCCGAAGTCGTGACTCGACGACAGGTAAAACTGTGGAGTTTGAACATAATGACGAAGACTATCTTTTAAAAAAAAAATGATGAATGCATCAGTGTTTATGGTTATGGACTGTAAAACGAATTAATTACATGTATTCTCAGATCCTAAGACTATCTAGGCAGCAATGTTATGCACACTAACAACAAATCAATTTAGGATTGCTACAGAAACAATCGATTGGCATTTTTATTGTCTATCCTCGAAATTTTTACACCTGGCAACTTAAAAGATGGAATTAGACGCAATAAAATAACAGACCGAAACGTAATAACGACACACTCTTATGTAGTTTAAAAGCTTTGGCATATTGTTGCAAAATATAGTCACAGGAATCCTAAATCGCGTGTAACGATACCATTCGTGATCTTGCATTTATGGATGAGTGTGAAATTTCTAGCTCCATCGAGAATAACTTCTCATGAAACGTAACAAGGCATGAAAATTATTGCCCAGACTGGTATGCGATAGTATCTGCACATCCGACTTTTAGGCTAGGCGAAGATCGACTGCAATATTTGCTCCGATTGCAAAATATCTTTGTATAATTTGATGTCTCGTAGTATTATTATGTCTCAATGTCTCAATTTAGTTGTGTGTCAATGTTTGTATGCTTGATGATAAACTGCATCAATGTTTGCATGCCGCAAGGGAAGAATGTACAAGGATTCTTTATTATTATTGTAACCACCTTAATGTAAATACCTACATTCTGAGCAAATAAATGAATATTCTATTCTATTCTCAAATCTTTTAGTAAAATTGTGGAACACAGCAAAAGTATTCCCACATTTTTAAGTCGTGCATGACAATCAAAATTGCAAATAAGCATTAGCTAAGTCTGACAAAGCTTGAATTTTTAAAGAGCTTATTTGTTATTCGCTGTCTTCACCAAATTCAACATGTGCAGAGCGGCAAAAATTTATATGGGGACGCATCAAGAATTGAATCAAAATAACAATGCATTTTTTTATATACGAAATTTGTATTCAGTGCATAATGCAAGGATAATACAGTGGGTGGGTACCACCAGACAGATTTAGAATTTTATGCGAGGTTTTAATGTGTTTTTTCTGTGATCTATGGCCAACATAGACAATCATTTTTCCTTTTACTGAATGGGCAATAAGTTTCGTTTTAGTCCACGTGCAGATTTTGAAGAACGCCGAATTTCACTAATAATATGCACGATTGTGCACGGCGTCTGACGAATTCACACGATGAATAATACATTTTGTTCTCTTAATCAAATAAAAAACCCACTTGTCGGTTTTGTCACGAAAAAGCAATAATCTGCAATAAAATAGAATTTACTAGCTTTATACCAAAAAGTATTTTTGACGTTTCTTTTTTTTTAATCCGACCTGTTGACAGCGGGGTTGCGCGCGCAGCAACCGGGTCGTGCTTGACCATCATCACTCCGTACGAACTGACAAGCTACTAATGCACGAGGATAAAAACTGTTTACACGATTCCTTTTTTTTCTGTTGGATTAAGATAGCTTAATAGAAATTGTTTATTTAGCAAAACGTGGAATGAGAGTTTTTTAAGTGCGATGCTGGTTTTTTGTGCTGCGGCACGGACCGTCTTGACAACCTGAACTAAACATGCAGCCATCGTTATCTGTGTAACTTATGCTATAGATAAATTAAGAAGTATAAAAACTTGCAACTATATGGACTTTAATAAATTCTTATTATTGTCATTTCTATTCAAATCACGTTATATTGATAATAACAAAGACCTGCATGCTGTCGACGTGAACTCAGCCTGCATTTGTCGCGAACATGACACGTCACAAAGAATTAGCTCCTATTTCCATATATAAAGAGGTATATTGTCAACGTTAATGTGTCGCTTAGGAAACATTAATTTTCTTTTAATGCCATATTTATCTGAATGACACATAAAACTAAATCTGTCTACAAAAACCATTTAATGTCTAGCTGTTAAACTTCAATAAATTATTATTTTGGGTCGTTGTCGCTGAGTTATGTCAGACACTGTCAGACAGACCAATGATTGGACAAAAACAAAAATAGTTGCACACACAAAAAAAAAACAATGGCATTGTATCGCTGATGTAATGGCCGGAAAAAACGATGCAAAAGGATAAATATTTAAAAAAGTCACTAAATATCATTTACATGGTAGAAAGAGAATAAAAAATGTGCAAAAACTTGGGTGCTGTGCTGATTAGCATATCCTCGTTGTCACTCATACGCTAAACGTCCAGTCCGTGATAATTGACACACAAAGCGTTAGACAGACTCTTGCGCACTTGTAACTTGTTCGAGCAAAATTATGGCCAGTACTTTCGCCTTTCAGTTACTACGCCGAGTATTAAAAAAAAAAATTGAAAAAAAATAAAGAATTGCATTTAACAGTAAGCTGTCCATCAGTAATTGCGTTTTGTTAGGCATTTGAAAAAACAAAACTGATGAACTTATTTTTATTTTTAATAAATAGCAGTAACCATGTTAGAAGTTCAAAAACAGAATGAAAGAATTCACGAGTAGATGAATAAAACTAATTAATATTAGTAGGCAGCAAAAAATGGACAACACTTGTCGAGTCAAAGATTAAAGTGCAGTACTTTTTTGTGGGTTCTTCAGATTCAATAACAATATTCTTGTATAGCAATGGGAATACATATTTATCATTCATTATCATATAATACATTCAGCGTGTATCAAGTGTGGTCATATTTGGAGGATGTGGTAACAGCCGCACGGATCGGCCTTTTAGGTTAAGCTGTGCTTGCCGAGGTTGGGAAGTTGATACGTAACCATAATTACATACCGAGTTTTCCTCCGTGCCTCGGAAAGCACGTTAAGCCGTTGGTCCCGGCTGTCATTTGTAGATCTTTGACAGTCGTTACGAGTAGTCAGAAGCCGAAATGAAAGTCTGACATCCAGTCTTACCCAGATAGGCAGTCGCTTCATGTAAAATACTGGTACTCAGCTGCATCCGGTTTTAGTGGAAGCCGACTCCAACATACGTTTGGGTAAAGGCTAGGCAGATGATGACGACAAGGGACCAACACCATAAACGCAAAAAAACAGCTATTCCATACACTAGAGTCAAGTAGTAGATGTGTGTGTATGAATCCAGCTGATTATTATTCAGTTTTTCAGAAAAAGTTTTTGAGTTCGATAATCTATACCACCACACCCTTAAAAATGACTAAAAAATATTAAAATAGTGCGTGGATACCCTCCGCGCGGAAGAAGTGAAACTTTCGTACTTAATGTGGAAATGAGTGCTTTCATACCCCCTCCATGGTAGCGTTAAACGTTTAACGCAACCTTGTTGGAAGTTGCATAAGAAGTTTCACTGCAAAAATTCTGTTACACGTTGTATTATTATAACTATTTATAAATTATAACACAAGTGCATGAGTACTGCGACTACACATGTAACAAAACTTTACAAGAATGGCATGACATTCGATACGGGCGTCTTGTTACAAACAACACCGCTTCGATTCAGCGATTTGTGTTTGTCAGTACATCAGATACGTACAACAGTAGCTAATATACAAGGTGTTGTTTTGCATCCTCGTCAAATTCAAGGAGGTTACTATGCTAATGATTCTAGTCCCAAATCAATAATAAATTGGGTAGGTAATTTTTTTTTCTGAATTACTGAAATCGGTTAGAGTAAACCACCCGTGTTTTAAACGCGAGCCGTCTAATTCTCGCCCTATAACTGCGCTTCCACACATACAAACAATCTCAAACGTTTATTCGATCATTTCTTATTTCCTAAACCACGTTAAGGGGTAAACATTCTGAAATACTGACAAACATGACAACCAAAAAAAACGTGTTACACTCCGGGAGTGCCGGCAGAAGTGAAAACATGAATATTAACGTTGTGCATTTTTTATATTTTGGAATGGTTAGGGAATAATTTAGCACGAATTGCTTTAATTATCAGAATAAAACTACTATCATTTATGTGGTAAAATACAATATTCATTTATTACATTAAAAATTTAACACTTCAGAACTATTACAATCCGTCTTACGAATTTTACCTCTTTGGAGAAACCGAAGGTTTTGTTTGTGCATAAGATAATTATCCAGTTTTGGAAACCAAAACTCAATGACAGATGTTATAAAGTTCAAATTCCTTCGCAACCTACGTGATCTGACGCGAGTTTAACATTTTTTACCCATCACAAAAGTGCACAACGCCGCTAAAAAGTTTTAACTTCAAAAATTTGCGTTTATTTATAATTAACTAGGTACCGTAATTTTAATTGATTATTTATGTGTTTTATGACCACCTCTTGAATTTTGACGAGGATGCAAAACAACACCTTGTATATCCGTCTTCACATTACTGAAGGTAAATCAAATAATAAGACATATAATTTTATAATTAACACTCATAAAATTATACTGTATGACACATCAAAACAGTTTCTAAATAATGTTTTAACACCTTCCTTCTTTACAAAAACTTTAAAACATAATTTAGACACATTGTATTGAAGAGTCTCGACACTTTGGGGTTTTGAAGAGTCCATCATGAAACGTCAATCAATCATCGATGGATCAATAGTTTTGAAAAGTAATGAGTGTGCACATTGATTAAAGGCAACTTGCACCACAAAACGCTAAACGTGTTTAAAGCAACGTCATTTTGTCTCTGTCATCTTCAAAGAAACGGAGATGTTTTTAAATTCGTTCAGTGTTAAACGTGTTTAGTTTAGATTTGTCAGGTGCAACTGGGCTTTAGTTTACCGTCACTAAGTTTTGTTTGGCTAAGCTACATTTACGACAGCGGATAGCTTAGCTTGATGCTGTCAATCTATGGTTATGCCGTAATTAGGGTTACCATCCATTCAGATTTTTCCGGACATATCCAAGTTTTCGGTTTGTTTTTGAGGGCAGCGGTGTTGAAATAAATTACACTGAGTAATGAGCCTGCCTGGGTTCGAACCACGGCTTACGGCTCGTAAGCCGGGGTTGCTACCGCTGCACTCAAAGACGGTGAAGGAACACATCGTGAGGAAACCGGCATGTCCAAGAACTAAAAATCCGACGACATGAGAAATCCACCAACCCACACTGGGCCCGCGTGGTGGAATACAGCCCACCCCCTCTCATAGAGAGGAAGCCTGTGTCCAAGCAGTGGGAACATTATATGATGATGATCAAGTTTTAGGCCTCATATCCTGACTTTGTCCGACCTTGTCATTTGTGCAGACTTTACGATAACGACCAAAGAGAAATCCTCTTTGGTCGTAGGAAGTTTTAAAAATATAACCTTCAAACGAATACTGATAAAAAAAGATTGAAAGTTAAATGAACCATGATGTCCCATTTTAGCTATTATAATCATGGTTTACTGTAAGGTCTTTTCACGTGGTAACCCTAGCTGTATTCTAAGCTAGAAAGTCTAGGGAAACCGGATTCTATCTATCAAATACTATCAATTGAGTAGGTCTAGCTGCCTACATAGAACTTAAATGTAGGCACAAACAGATAGATATTAATATGAACGAGGAAATGAAACTGCTTGAACTGATTGGAAGCTTCAATCATAATCATGACAATCCCTTTTATCGACATCCGGATAGTCTCCATTGATGCTGAAGGATATACAGGGTTATTGGTAAAACACCAACAACCTCTTAAGAGGTCATCCTACTCATCATTATGAACAACTTTTACTATGGGACCAAACCCAAAATCGTGAAAAAAAAAAAACAGCTGTTCCCTACTTTTGACGAGTTATGTGAACATAAAGTACGGAAAAGCTGATTTTTTTTTTAGATTCTTTAGTATGTACGGTTTTATAGACATGCAGTCTATAGGTTATTTTAAAATGGATATTTACCATTTTCATCCTGTTATCACTGCCACGTGGATCGGTCACACGGTCTTCACCGCTTGCAATCAAAACCGAGATTCTCGATATCTTGAATCGCGCAACACATAAAACCCTGGTCGCTAATGTGGCTGTATCGTATTGATATTATTTGAAATTCGAGCAAAAATCGATTGAAACCAATAAAAATACATTTCCTAAAGTATCGATTCGTGCGTTTTCGTAACTTTCGTGAGAATTCCATCTGACCGGGGGCGATACAACGTCGCTTAACCCTATAATTTAAACCGATGTCTGCAGACATTTAATAAGTTTAATATTTAAAATCGGTACTTTTGGCCGAAGATGCTGTCACAACAGAATTTGGCTCACATTAGATGGGTACTTTACGTGACATTATGAGCAGATATTGGCCAAATTTAATTTGGCGCAGGCAGGGGTTAAATGTTCGGGTCAGAACAATTATGTTTATTTTGTTAAGTGTTATTTTTCTGGGTGGTATGGGGTTTTTAAACTTGTGTAAGAGCAATAACTGTTTAAAAGCTCGTGAGATTAAGGATTTTATGTGACATTCATGAATATTAGTCTCATATTTGACACCTTCCATGAAAAAGAATATGGTTTATCTTTTATTTCTTAAAGAATATTGTCAGTAATTCAAAAGGGGGAGAAAAAACTAAATTTATTAAACAGGAGACTTTTCGATTTTTTGTCATCATCAAATCAAGTACATCCTGCCAAAATGACGTCGTAAAACGCCAATAAATACTAAATCAAATTAACAACTCACCTTTATTGTGCAATAAACCAAATGCATTTTGACAATACGCCAATCGCCGTCTAAATAACTCATCGAATCACGAATGTTCAAATACATCACAGTGACGTGTCCATAAATATTGTCAGGGCATAAAAGGCTCAATTCGGGCATTCAGACCTCAACATGTTTCTTTTTTAACACAATAATCAAGCTAATTTTATAAAGAGAAAAGTTTAAGTCATTTTTTACACGAGCCCAAAACTTCTTACGTCGATGCGAAAGTATTGTTCATGTCTTGATGGACACAGTACTTACGCTCTTTAGATATGGTTTAATTCCTGCCTGGGAAATATCTAGATGGGTAGCCAGAAACAAAGGATAACCAAAAACTGCACAAAAAACAAAACGAATTATCAATTACGCTTACATTTTACAAAAACGCGTTCTATTGGCGAATAAAGATTACTGATGCAATTAGACACAGGCGAAACATGCAGACATATCGCATATATCGATTCATTTTACACACTGGGATAAAATATACTAATTAGACATGCATATTTTTTATACTGTAACGCATTTGATGTCTCGAGTTTAGTGCACGAAGATTTTAGTGTTATTCGCTTTTTTTGGAGGTAATGAAAGGAGTACGAAACGATATTTGCGATGGTATTGGTTGGATAAAGAACCTTCACACCTTCCACCACCATCATTACCTCCATATACTATGTAGACAATACACTGTAATTTATATTTATAGAATGTTTCCTGATTTATCAATAGCTCTAGGGGCACTTGTCCAGGCTCTTGTATTAAGCTACTATTTATAATTAACAATAAGATTTAATGTTCTCACGTAAGTGATGATTGTCTTAATTAGAATAAAGTTTTTCAAACCGAGCCACAATTAAAACAAAAACATCAACACCGGGACAACTCAACACGTGATTTTATCAACCTTACCGATCATGTACTTCCCGATCCTAAATTAATACTACAAAAATAAACAGTGCAGTGACGGAATATTTTCTAGTTAACCAAGATGACCTATTTCCCACGGAAGTCTCCAACTCTTAAGCAAAACACGAGGATCTATTGCTCTGAACATCTTTTCTTCCCAGATCGGCACGAAAATAAATTGCATCTACGAAGATTGAAAAATATCGTGAGACAGCATTTCTCGCCGTTCCGACCATTTTGTTACGTTACGCATTAAATAAACTCACGCTTCAACGGACAATTGTAACAATCACTAATTCGAAGACGAAGCTTGAAAACGCCACGTCTTGGAGAAACTGAATAGAATTTTATAGAAAAGGGATTTGGAACAATATAATTTTACCAACAGTTAGACCAACAATCAACCTCTATTGATTGAAGACAGCATGAATCCGTTTTACAAGAGGAAGTCTAGACTAGCAAGATCTAGATAAAAAATGGCGTCGAAGAAGCTGATAAGTATAAGAAGTTTACAATTTCAGATAATTTAAAACTGAGATTTAGTTCAGTCAATAACCTGTTTCTTGCATTTTGGCTTCGCTCCAAATCGACTGTAGGCAATTTATTTGAAACAATAGAAAACCAGGCTCAAGATTGACGTTTCCATTATAATTTTACTGAATAATGACATCTTTTCTAAGTACAGCTAAAGCTATTTCACCGTGACACACGTGACCAGCTGTTAAGCAAATTCCTCGTATCGAAACGAGCCCAGCATGTACTAGAATCAGCATTAAAATACGTCAACACACTCTATATGGCACAAGGCGAGCGCTAGTGCTACCTTATGTAGATAGATTTTATGTCTTGCTTGTTGTCGACTGGTATCACTATTTCGTTATCTCTCTTTAAAGCAAACGCATTATCAGCATGACAGGATGGACCTTAAAATGTTTTAAAAGAAATGTGAGACGGATGACCAAAGTTTTTGAGGAATGTCAGGAAACTAGGCGCAATAAAATCGTATTGCAAAAATTACTTCAGTTGAAGTTAAGGCTTGGTAAAACGCTACAGGGGCCCTGGCATAGTTGGACATCGATTGTGACAAACCGCGGATATCTTGCGATATCCGCGGTTTCTTTCGGGACTTCTTAGAATGCCTTATGGTCTTGAATAAGAGCATGAATATAAGAAAATTAAAAAAAGTGTATCTATGGTTTTGCCCTCTATATTTTCTGTATTAAATTCCGCGTCTGTGGCAAAAACAACGAGAATCTCAGCCGTACAAAATTAAATGTCAAAAAAGTTTTAAACGTCAGGTGTCAAATTTCACCGTATTGAGTTGTTGTGATATAATTTCCCTGGTTTTAAAACGTGAGTATTATTTTATTTTAACCCAATATATATAGTGTTATATATCAAAATAAACCTCGTTAATCAAGCTTTACGAATATCTAAAAACATCGTAGGTTAAAAGTCTGTTGAAACGACAATATCGAAATGTAAAAGTGGCGTCATGTCGAGCGTGGTATTTTGTTAATGTTTTTTTAGAAATTATTGAAAAAATAGTTAATAAAGTGCTGGTGTTATGAAAATTGGTTCAATTAAGTAATTATTAGTGTCTCCGCAATATAAAACAGTGAAAAAAAACGAAATCTTAGTGATTTTTTTACGAAAACACGACAAAATCAATAGGTATAGAATTTATCAGAGCAGGGGTTGTTTGGTTTGGTTAATTTGGCTACTAATAAAGTGCTAAAGTAAGGACAAATGGGTATTAAAACAAAGCTTATATAGTCTAGTTTAATTATACATAGGTTTTATTGATACTAATTACAATTCTAATTGGAAAAACTTTAATTCTTGTTGGAGAAACTGAAATTCAACGCAAATTCTCAAGTTTTCATTTTTTTTTGAAATACTTATATCTAGTTGTCGTAATTAGTTTTAACGTAATTAGATTCTGTATATTTTCAGCTATACACACGTATTTTTTGTTTTCGTGTAGCTGCAGTAGTTTACGAGAAAATAAGCTTTAAATGGGAAGTGGCGCGGGGGTCTTGCGCGGCAAAAACTTCCGAGTGCGCGCGGGCATGTTTGGGGGGTAGCATGTTGACCTTGAACATTTGGTTTAGATCTGATCTAATTTTGTGAACAGCAAGCGGGTATGGTGTCGGACGTAAAGAATAGCACCATCCCATATCTTCCCGTGGGTGTTGTAAGAGGCGACTAAGGGACTTGCCAGAGAATGGGCAGCAGCGTTCTCTGTACTTTTGTGACAACCGTACTGCGATCGCCAACCCGCCTGCCAAGCGTGGCGATTATAGCAAAACCCCCCATGTTTTGTCAATATGGCAAAACTTGGGGGAGGCCTATGATAGCAGTGGACGTCTTTCGGCTGAAATGATGATGATGAAAAAATAAATGGTTTAGTGCCTGGAAGATTTGGCCCAGAATGATTAGATTAATTACAAGTCAACTAAAATAAGATAATCGACTAATTTTACGTAAGGAGCTCGTGCCTAAATAATAACTTGTTCTCGGGTCGATCTTAAGATTAAGCAGTGGATGCCTAGGTTGGTCTGTGGATCGGTGACCGCCCATTACTTACTAAGTGCCTCGGAAAGCACGTTAAGCCGTTGGTCCCAGCATTCCCAGCTGTCATTTGTAGATCTTTGACAAGTAAATAAGTTACAAGTAGTCAGTGGCCCGAAAGTCTGACCAGTCTTACCAAAGAGTATCGTATTACGCAGTACTAACTGGTTTGTGGAAGTCAGATAGGCAGTCGCTCCATGTAAAACACTGTTACTCAGCTGCATCCGGTTAGACTGGAAGCCGTACCCAACAGTTGACAAAGGCTAGGAAGATGAAGACTACTTTTACGTAAGAAGCGAATCATCTAATACAGCATCGAAATCCTGAAACATTTCGCTTAGCCGAATAACAGAAAAAAAAACTTACCACAGCATTGTGACTTTGCGCATTAAATCTGTAGACAGGCAGATACGCTTGCGATGATTTTGGGGTTTGGGCCGTTCCTAAGCTGGCTTTAGTTCCCTCTGCACATGAAGCTGAGGGTCCCCTGACCTCCTCTATCTGGGCACCAAGGAGTTCGTTTTGAAGGAGGCAGTTGTAGGCGTGTTGGTCCCGTGCCCCTGTGCCGTTGTCGCCTGCGCCATCTCCTCTGGCTTTCTTTGTAGGCTGGTTTTCTGTTCCTCTGTGTATTGCTGAAAAAAAAAAGAAAATGTTACTTGGTTTATGACTCCTATAAAAGTCTAAAAAAGAAGTTAGTTATAACGCATCTTTCAGCTTTAACCATTATATTAGTTCAATTACTTGTAACTCTAATTTATATGAAAATCTATCCTGTTATAATTAGCATTTTAAATAAACCATCATTACCAAACTAATTTTAAACACTTTAGTACATTTTATTTGCTGTATAATGTTATATAGCAAAACAAAGTGTTACAATTTTCAAAACGAGGTAATGTTATTTCAATGACACAAAGATAAATCCTACATGTCCAAAAATAAACCTATTTAGATGACTAAGTACCTGTAAGTGCCTAATAGGGAAAAATCATCAACACATTTGGAGGTAAAACAGGCGCTATTTTCAGTATTTAGATTGATTTATGTTTATGCTTCTGATAAAGGTATGCTTGGTAAATGCATTCATACCTATAATTACGATTTATTTTGCCCGGTTGATGGTAAGAGGATCACCCTCTACTATGGGGCGGAAACATAATGCGGAGCAAAATGTGGGTGTACTATTAAGTACATCTCTCCCATACCTTTCGGGGATTATAAGGCGCAAAATGTGAGTGTACTATTAAGTACATCTCTCCCATACCTTTCGGGGATTATAAGGCGCAAAATGTGGGTGTACTATTAAGTACATCTCTCCCATACCTTTCGGGGATTATAAGGCGCAAAATGTGAGTGTACTATTAAGTACATCTCTCCCATACCTTTCGGGGATTATAAGGCGCAAAATGTGGGTGTACTATTAAGTACAACTCTCCCATACCTTTCGGGGATTATAAGGCGCAAAATGTGGGTGTACTATTAAGTACAATTCTCCCATACCTTTCGGGGATTAAAGGGAGCAAACTGTGGGTGTACTATTAAGTACACCTCTCTTATACCTTTCGAGGATTATGAGGCGCAAAATGTGGGTGTACTATTAAGTACAACTCTCCCATACCTTTCGGGGATTATAAGGCGCAAAATGTGGGTGTACTATTAAGTACAATTCTCCCATACCTTTCGGGGATTAAAGGGAGCAAACTGTGGGTGTACTATTAAGTACACCTCTCTTATACCTTTAGAGGATTATGAGGCGCAAAATGTGGGTGTACTATTAAGTACATTTCTTCCATACCGTTCGGGAATTCGGGGATTATAAGGCGCAAAATGTGGGTGTCCTATTAAATACACCTCTCCTATACCTTTCAGGGGTTATAAGGCGCCTATTATACATAATTAACTATTTTAGTGCATTTTTACGTAATTACGTAATCGTTAAAGCATCAATCCAAACAATCTAGTAAAAAAAACTGTCTCCACTTAAAACAATCAAGAACATGGAAGAAAAGTTCAAAGACGCCATTAAAATCTATATACAAGTAAATAAATCATGCAAAACTATAAACGGAATATTAAAAGCAGGTGACTGTATAATTTATTTTTCGTTGCCACATACGATATCCTGTGCTGCCCGGCCATATGCGCAAGCGCACGTGCCACGTGACTCACGAGCAAAAGTCCTCTTCTAAGTTGTTAGTAAAATTGACAATATTTCAAAAACACAGCACATAACGCAAATTAATTATAATGTTGAACAGTGTTTTGATTAATTATACAGAAACCGAACAAGCATGTTTTTGCTGCTTGTAAAGTTTTAAAATAATACTAATTTAGTCAGGTCTGGTGTCAGGAAAAAAATCGAAGCTTTCAACTCTAGACGCGAAATAAATTAAACTTAAGAAAAGTTGAAACTGCATGTTGTATCTCTTTGTGTAAAAAATAGTAATATTCGAAACAAAAAATAAATCAATCAACGACCTCACTTCTAGTCTAGTCAAATCACTCAAAAACATTCAAATGAATTAAGGTAGCTGAGTAATAAATCTTTTATTTTAAGAAATGGAAAATATATTAATAATATTATATTTTTTCAGACAGCTATTTCTAACATCGCTAATGACCAAATTACCTTTAATTATACCATCAAAAAAACACATGGCTGAGTTTGACTGACAATTTAGAAACGACCTGGGGGATATCGCCAAAAATACAATTTGCACTCCGTACCTACCACTTCTTGGTCTTTTGTATAGTCGGTGATTCACATAATACAAATATAATGCACTTGACGACAATGATTCATGGTGATCCTTAGAAACACTAAATAACGACAATTATAACGCCTGCATGTTATTATACAAGTTTTATAAATACATGATTGTGAAATGTTTTTAGATAAAAACTGCATAATATTACCATAAATTCTTGTATTGGCAATATTTTGAGACATTAGAATCGAAGAAAATTAAATAAAAAAGTTAATAAACAATATATTTAACATTTTATTGACAAATTATAACATATCGAATTAATAAAAATCGATTTTGATACCGATTGTAATTATTAGTACTTTTACGATTTGGCATTATGACACAAACAACGACGACTACGTCTAGCTTTTTATAGCCAGAATGTTTTATACAGACTGCATTTAAATCATCGACTTAAAATTCTACCTAGACACTTCTGTATATCGTTTAAACGTCTGGCTACAAATAATCGAGTCAATATTCAACTTTGATTGACGTCTAAAGAACATTTGCGAAGCCTGGTCGATGCACTTCCCAAATAACAAACGGCCGTCGGAAGCACGTTTCCCAAATTGCATTTCAATAGTGAAGTAATGAATAAAAACATCGATTGTTCCCATGTAGCTCACTCACGCACGGGTTCACTCACACCTCTTCCTTCCTGGGGCACCTCCATACAAGGTGGAAGACGTTATACCTGCAAATATATTTGGTTAGCTACGTGACAGACCATCGGCACAGACATAATTAATTCGGAACCTCGCCAAATTTGTCAACATCCGCCCAGGACGCGAATCCGTGCTGAATTATTAAGGGTATAGAGTCTATTTTGCCGAGGTGAGAATAGAACTAATTGTCTAAGCGTAACAGTCTTTTGCAAGGCCTCCACCTACGTGGTGTCTGCCCACATCCAATTGCCCTGGACACGGAGTACGGACACAAATTGGCCCCAATTTCTGGTCGTAACCACGACTCAATAGAATTGTTCTAGTAAATATTATCTGTAAGTAAATTGTTGAGAATTTTGTACACAAGGTAGAGTGATAAAGATTCATTACCAGTGAATGAACTTAAACCAATGTTAGAACTGGTGATAACGATAGAAATGCCTGGTTTGAAGAATTTTCAATAAAAGCTAAAAGCCAAATCGTAGAAAACTGTGGTGCCTCGCCCAGATAGTCGTTATCAATATCGATAATCAAAAAAGTGTGTCATACACTCTAGAATGTATGTTATCGGGAGACGGTAGCAGGTTGAAAAAAAATCCTGATACAAAAAAGTTGTACAATGTTAACTTATCTAGGTATGCGACAGTGGGCTTTGACGCGCCTACACTTGAGTCAGATTTATAGAGAATCAATATAGCAAAAATAGGTGACGTGGTATAAGAACCTATCATAGAAAATGTGCCTACAACTTATTTGTAAATTTATAACTATACAACGTGCTACTAAAAATCTGTTTGTGATGTGGTTCCTTTATCTAATGGTACCAGGAATACTAACAAAACAAAGAACACACATTTTGGTAAGTATTTATAATTAACTTCTAAGCAGAATGTTTCATCAGTAAAGCAAAAATTCTCAGAGAAAGTCACCACGTGGCCGCACCATCTATTTCGCTCACAACACCTCCCGCGCACAGCACACTACGCAGAGAGCTGCCTGTCCCAACCTATTTGGTTAACAAATGATTGAGATTCGTTCCACACCATTCTACAATCCGTAACTAACAACTAATTACGACAGGAGTATGTACTACTGTAGGAAAGTAGTGGCAGGTGCAGCTACAGAAGTCGATAACACGGCCTAGATTCTGCGATAACCGATAGCATACAGGTAAGCCTACGAGCCTAGTTAGATTGTGAAGGCCGATGTTTTGGAGAGAACGCTAACGAACACAACTTTAATGAAAACGAACAAAATTATGAAGCGAGAAATCCAGATCCCCTATCGATCAAAGAAAAAGAAGATGGAATAGCCCCAGTTGAAGCTAATGGCGTTTAATAAATTCATTTGCACAGTAGCCAAAGCGACAACCTGTTTAATAATTCTGACAGGTTACCGATAAAAAACTACTGGTGCACTAATTTAAAATCCTTCGACATAATTGGCACGTGCTTTGGAAATATGTTAGCAGCATTTACTAAATCAACTTTTTCTTTGAAGAAAAAGTGCTAACCAATGAACAAAAAACTGTAATCCAAGTTAGAAGTAAAGGAAAAAAACCGCATTCACGTTTCCTTTGAATAATGCTCAAGTGTTTACGTCATTATGAGAACATTGCGTAACAAGCAATACCTACAAAGTCATACCTGTAGAAGTGTACAAATAAATGGGAAATAGTTTACAGCTTACTCATTCGCCAATAACCTACAATTGCTGTGCTATAAACGTTTCTAACGGAACACCTAATACCTGCAGCAATATCCTATTTCATAGAAAGAGATTGTTTTGCAAATGCAATTGGCTCCACCTTGAGAAAGCCGCTATATATTCCTTGGGAGAATTCTAGACTCGTCGCGTATATAAGCAAGTACTTGGCTCTAGTACCTAGTAAAGTCAGGTCAATAACGGGACCCAACGCAGCGAGCGCATCGCAAGCAGTTCTAATGCATCTGCGCCGGCGCCGATGCACTTTCACAACCAGATAGAGACAAGTTCCTTAACCTTAGAAATTTTATCAGCTATTAGGGCCACAAACAACGCAGTTCTATTGAAAACTTATCGCACAGTAGCGGTGTTGTACTTTCTCAATGCACCGGTTATCGGCTTTTTCTACTTTATCGGGTGACCCGGCCAACAATTGTTTAACTATATTATGCCAGACGCACTTAATGCATTGAAATATTATTCTGAGAAGGTTGATTCACATTTCTGTGACGAGGTACTAATAGTTGAGAGATGAGTTCTAGGATCTAGTGGAAGTGATTTGCAAAATTATTTGACGGATGACATCAAGTAGCATCTCTTAGCTTTGCCAAACTCGGCACATGTCATAGTAGGCATGAAGTTCACGATTAGGTATGGTTGCCTTTGAATTCAATTTGCATTTCAAGATCGTGCGTAATTTCGCCAGCTCAACAAATGAGTTCATAGAATAAAAATATCAAGAGTTTCCTTAAAATAAATACACGTTGCGACTTGTGCACAGAATCGGTGCCGACGACCGTTCTCTCTGCTAAGTCCGTGAAGTAAACTCGATCGCTAGTCGGTGGCTGGTAGCGGCACGGCACCTGACGGCCTGACGCAACTCAGAATGGTGGAAAACGGAAAATTAGTTGTGAACCCAATTGCGGGCCGTTGAACTGCACGCAATTGTCTGCCTTAACCAATGAAAAGGCTCGGATAGAGCATCACCCACCCACATAGTACTGTTTCAATTGTATGTGGGCTACAGATACAACATATTAATAAATAGGATCCTGCATTCGTAATGCATTATGTAAGCTTCAACCATAAAATTATAGAGCCAATCATTCGTAGATACTTATTTAGTCCAAGGAAATCGTGCACACGATGCAAATAATGAGTTTAAATACAAATGAATTGATAATCATGGCATTTGATATTCAGTAAAATAAAGATTCGTGAGTGCATTGAACCAAAAACGTGGTCCATTACTTAACACATAGCTGGGGTCGTGAGCGATTCTGCTTTTTGCATGCAAAAGATTTTTTGTCCAATTTTTACCTAATACCAATAGAATATGTTGACGTTTTTGCTGAGCATTTCATTACTAACAGCGATTATAATGATCTCGAAAAATCAATATTTTTAGCTGGCAAAAAATATACGACCGCATTGGCAGGTATTAAATTCAAATACATCTCCGTATAATCTAGACATGATCGAGCTCAAACATGTCAAAGATCATCAGACTTTAGCCATGGATGATGATGTCAGACAGACAAATCTCGAAGACGTCAATTGATCACCAGGCATTGTATGCCATCGGCCTAAATTCAACACTTTGACAACTGATTTATGCTCCAGCTCAGGTGTCAAGAACGGAGTCAATAAAAAAAACTGTAGCAATTACATACAGAGAAACAACAATGCATGCTAATGTCTAGGACATTAATCATCCGGTTTTTAAGCTTTAAATAATGCCATGTGACAATGTTAGAAAATAGATGGACATCCAACTGGATCTAATACAATCGCCTAGGTACGTACGTGTGCGGAATCTCGCAATAATAATTCAACTTCGACGAATAAACAGGAGAAAAAATACCCGCTGCTGACAATATTTGTACAGAGAATCATTTGTTATTAGTTACCATGTGTCATTGGAAACCACGGCCGATTATCCAGTCATCACACCTCAAATAATAGTAACTTATTATATTATTAGAGCTACTGTTCAATTTGTTTTTTGTAGCATGCTGTATATTTCTCGGCTAAATGTAAGCTCGACTGGTAGCAGGCACCTCAATGAGGCCATAACTATTGGCATAAGTGAGCAAACAATGTAACAGGCAGTGTTTACTTTTGTAGTAACTGCTCAGTTGCTCAAAGACGGTGAAACAACGCGGGATTTAGAATGTCGTCAGGAACCGAGCCTTCATTTGAGTACCGCTAAGTTAAACACGGTGCAAGTTCATGTACCCACTATTTCAGAATATATGGTTTTCGTTAAAATGTGGTGTTGTATTACACAACGTGCTGTTACGGTGGTGCGCTATATATACGCTTCAGTGCTTTTCCTATCGGCTTCGTTTCTCCAACCTACTTTCAAATTGTACATGTCCAACTGGTGCCTATAGAAATCATCGAACCTACGGTTTCTCGGCGCGGACGGGCCTTTGAAAACATTGCTATTTCGCTAACCAACGATGCACAAATCCAATCAGACATAAATAATAACTTATTTCTTAATCCCCTACGTCCGTTGCTAGCCGATTATTTGATTGTGTAAAATCATATAATGTGAGCAATTATCATGCATAAATTAAGGATACATTGACAGTAGAAATCAAAACATGCATCAATCAATATTTTATTGAATCATCGTCTAAAAACTTGCATCTAATTCCGTGATAGGGTTAGGCACCGCCGAACAAGTCTATAAAAATATAGCCCAAAAAAACTTGACTAAATCCTCGTGTTGATGACGTGAATGATGAATGTTGAACAATGTGTATTTGTCGTCTTAGCAGATACCTAACACAGCATCACAGCTGATCTCTGACAGCGGGGAGGGTATTCAACATGTCTAGACTTGTCGGAGTAGACAAAAAGGATATTTTTAAGATTGTCGTCAATACATGAAATCACAAATGGTTATTCAAAAGAGGTGCAAACAGATGATATCATTTGCGACGAAACCGATAAAAGAGATGCAAGAACGAAAATTTGGAATGACGACAACCAATTTATCGATTCAGAGGAAATGAAATTTGTATTCCGTAAAATAAAAGAAGCATTTAACAAATGTCCATTTATTCCTTACTTCACGTAATTCCAAGCCGTAATATTGGACACTTTAGTAACTTTGTCGCCATATTATTGTCCTTAACATGCAAAAGGAAAAATCAAAGGTAGTTGACTCAGCTGATCGGTACAATGAACTTCTGAGAACAACTAACATTTGGAATACTGAAAGTCCAACTATTGCATACGATCACGAATTCTGAATCACAGTCAGCTGACTCGAAATACATTCAATCAAAAAAACTGATGTATTTTAGTAACCAAACACAGATCTAGAACACAAAAATTACACGATTGTAGTAAAATCGCGTCAAATCGCAAAATTTATGCAGCAAAACAAATATTAAATAATAGCAATCCGAGATGATATCATCAATTCAGCTGATCGTAAGTTGAAGGCTGGTCATCACTAAATTATTGATGTAGGTGTGCAAAATCTTGCGCATGTCATGCACCTTGCCTATGGACCTGTCTAAAATGTCAATCTCCTATTAAACTGGACATAAAAATAAATTCTGCAGTCACAATATTAGAAAAGAGCGAATTATTTTACCGACTTACCTACACGACAATGCAATAAAAATGACATTTCATTAGTCTGGATTCGTCCATAAATCATTACTAAACATTAAAGATAAGCTAAAAGCATAGCAATATCAAAACACGAAATGATGAATCAAGATTTATTTATTCATTTCAATGCAGGCGACTAAGATTTACGATAAATATGGCACTGTATGTTACTTGATGTGGCCGAAAGTGTTAATTTGTTGGTTAAAAACTTGCAAATATGCATTCGCCCACCCAAAAGTGACAGGATTGTGTAAAGTTTACACAGGTGCAAGAATGATCTCCATCGCGTCATATGCAATTATTTGCTATCAACTTTTTTGGATCTGGCGCTTGATTAAAGTTAGCAAGAAAACTTTTAAAATTTGCAGAATTTTATTATCTTGATTAGATTTTTTCACGTTTCTGAGACGGCACCTCCTATCAAAGGAGGAACATATTTTCCGAATGACAGTAAGCTTTTAAATACCTATTGCAGCATGTAACAATGAAGTATTTAGCATACATTTTGTGGGGAATTTGAATAATCCGAATAAAATATACTTGTGTGATTCATCATTCTGTACTGTTTAAGCAACCCAAAACATTATTACGGCAAGGACTTATTGCACAACTTAATTTTTTTTTAAGACAAGATCCTGCTGAAGTCGAAGGATCGTAGAGATAAAGTTGCAATGATTAATTAGCCGAATAGCAACAAAATCGACGACGCAAAAAATAAGCCCAGTTCGGGTGCTGATACGCAATTTCATGCACATAGCAATGGTAGATAAGGAGTCTTATCAAAAGTCAAGCAATTTGTTCCCGATGTTAGTGGGACAATTTATTTAGTTAGGAGCTGCATACAGATGCGTTTTGTCGCACGACTTTTCCTGACTTACGATATGAACCTGTGATTTAGATGATATCAAGGTCTTCAGAAACAAAACAATTCCGCTGATCTACAGGGATCCCTAGAGACCAAAAAGTATGTATTTTTGCGGTAGACTTTGTCTCTGTCATCTCTAACCTAGATTAGAGTCAAGAGCAAACCCATCGCAAAAAAAAGATGTAGCTGACGCATACCCCTCTCCCTTCAACAATGAGGACTCTGTGATTCATCAAGGAATTTTAAATGAAAATCTTGGCTGTAAAATAGGTCCATTATCTCTTACATCTAAGGAATCATTCTGTGGCTTTCATCTACAGGAATACTTTGAATATCTTCTATGCGACAGCTGAAAGAGACGCACCGTCGCAAGGCACATGTGTGTGCATACAAAGCATCTTATGAAGAATTTATCGCCATCACAGGTTGCAAAAGCTATCGCTATATAGTGCATTTTATTACCGTTCTGAACCAGATAAGGGAACTTGTGATAGTTTCGGGAATAATATCGCACTTTTAAAGCGTAAATAAAGTTACTAGAGGTCAGGCGTATTTTTTTCGTGCTTCAGTTATCTTTTGTGCAATAAGTGCAAATTGATAAAAAAAAGTTTTTACCTAATTAATCGAATGTGCCTAAAATGAAAAAACATAAGTCTCCTTGAATAAAAATAAACAAATATCGGAAAATAAAACTTAATCTTAAAGGAATAGAGATAGTCATAACCTGAGTCACATAGAAAGACGGTAGAGAAAAGCGACACATTCGCATCATTGTGAAAGCTTGGTTGACAAGAAACATCATAAACGAAAACAAACCTTAAAATAGTATTACTAAAGCCTCAAGTCTAACAACGAATCTCAATATGAAAAAAAAGTATATACATACAAGATAACACTTCTAGTAAGTATGCTCTTAGAACCATTGAGCAATTACCAACACAATACTTGAAAACGTGCTAAACAAATTTCAAAAAATTCTTAAGTAGCTTTTACCTTCGGTTCAGAACGGAAAATTAACTGCCTATAATTGACTCCAATGGCCTCTGACCCGGGATTCCTGTGATTGGTATAATGGGCCCTTAATTACCATGCTAATGGCGGGATATCGTTGCTACATCCGTCTGGCAAACTGCTAATTTGAATTGAAGACTTAAAAAGCGATAGTGAATAGAAAACAGTTCAAGTGAAGTATGGTTTTTGTCTGTATGGTGTCAGACGTAAAGAATAGCACCATCCCATATCTTCCCGTGGGTGTCGTAAGAGCCGACTAAGGGACTAGCCAGAGAATGGGCTGCAGCGTTCTCTGTGCTTTTGCAACAACCGTACTGCGATCGCCAACCCGCCTGCCAAGGGTGGCGATTATGGCAAAACCCCCTCTTTTGGGTGTTCCAGCAGTGGACGTCTTTCGGCTGAAATGATGATGGTTTTTGTCCAACATAATCAAATATACATTTCACAAAATGTTAGGGTATCTATACGTATGTGCAGAACAAAGCAAAGAAACAATCCCGCTTCGTGGCCCGTGGGTGTTTAAGGCGAATAGATGTTTATAACAAGATGAATGGGCACTACCTCCGTATACTCATAAAGAACATACTGCCATTAGCCGAGCGTAATGCATTTCCATAACTTCTTTACTAGTGTAATTATCAAGCTATATATGTTCAATAAGATTGGTGCGGTGTTTTGCAGTTCCAGTATTTGCACCACCAAACTAATCATTGCCAAACTAAAAACGTTTCACGCCCAGTAACTCTTCATTAATTTTCCTGCCTTAAAAGGCAAGCAATTTCAACCAAATCAAAACTGAGCTATCCAATGATACACTATCATACGATTATACTTCAAGCGTGACGCTAGCGCTGATTAAAAGCGCTCAAATGACCCAAACGAAGCCTCCGACACGGCTGAGAGCTCACGCTATTCGCAACAGTAGGCAAAAATATCCGTGCCGACATAATCCGTTCCGGATGAGAAGTCATCAGGAACTAGCCTTATTTATAGATAAGGGCATCGTCCTTTATCATAGGTCTTGGTGCTTCACGCTTCAGCGGTGGAACGGAAAAATCTGTGCGGAATTGCTCAAGCAAAACCTGGTATGGCGAGACTTATAATTAGAGGTGTTTTCCAAGATTATGATGTTTGCATTCGAATTTATTAATTGAAGAATACAACATTTCAAAGGAATGTTTCATGCAGCAATGAGCAAACAATTATGCTGTGGTTTGCAATTTACCAATTAAAACAAACAAGGGCCCTCTTGCATTAAGTAAGACAAGGGAGGGTCATAGGACAGATTATCATAATCGCAGCCAGTACTGCATCAAATCCGAATATTTTTTGTTTTTCATAACTAAAAAACTTTCCCAGTTGGTAATCTCGGTGATGGGCGAGCAAGAATTGCGTAATGGTCTTGCCCGAGTGATTTTAATGCCCTAACTAATGCATGGTAATGAACTATCATACGCCTGAGTGTGAACGCCCTGCACCTCTCTCATTCCTCTGGCACGCGATAGGATTAGGGCTGCTAACTTTAGCTTTTTATATCCCTTGTGTACTATTATTAAACATCCTATCTGCTGGCTTAAGTGGTTTCAGCGGCATTCAATTGAACCCAAGGGATTTTATGAAGTGGGTTTCATCTAAATTGTATAAATAACTACAGCCGTATGTATGACTGGTTGTCGAAGTGTGCCGGAAAAGCTAACGTCCTGTAAGTTTACCGCCCATAGATATTATATTCTGGTAACATGACGAGCATAATCTAAGTAAAATATTAAATATAAATGCGTGGGCATTTAAGCTAGACGCATAAATCTATGTAAATTTTGAGTTTAAAGACCGCTAAAGTGCAAGAAGTGACTCATCAATGACTAGTACCGCACATCCTAGTTCCTTCAATAGACTAAAGAACGATGGCGAAGTACCTAACACACCTTTTTGTTACTCAGACCAAATAGGGATCTGCTACAGATAGTAACCATGATGGGAACTGAAAAGACGGAGTTACAAACAAAAATAAACAAAAACCAAGATAGGACGACATTGCACGATAGCCTTATGGTGAATTGGTGAGTCAAAGACTTGGCATTTAGCAAGACGGAGTGCAGAATTCTTTCGTGTTACTAATGAAAGGTTATTTACCTTTGATCAAGCCCTTAGAGGCAGCCCTAACTGGGACCAGTCCTCACACGTAAACTTCACGCTCGATGTATCAAACCCTAGACTCATTTATTCCATAATCATATCATATAGCACATTGATATTAAACATGGAAAGGCAAAAGGTTTTAATTAGGAAGAAATATGGAAACGATGTTAAGTGCAAGAATACACAAGAAGCTTTGTTTTTTCTTGTCTTGGAACTGGAATTAATGAAATTGCTTTAGTTAACTTTGCTTTTGAACTGTAGTTCACTAACTTGTGATCCAAGTTCAACCAATCTTTGCTAAAAACAATATTAACCGTGGCAGAAGAACTTTAACATTACCGTACTTTAGATTTAATAAAATGGTTTTTGATTCCGCAAAGCCAACAAAAGATCAATTTAGTTCTTTGTTTGTTTCCACAAATCGTAAAACCCATGGGAAACTCATCACAAAAAGCGAGATAAAATCTAAAACAATACAGCCACGTGCATTGCGGTCGTAAGTTCCGTATCCCGTAACTAGCACGTGCAGGATGCGCATGAGTGACCAAACTCGTCCTTAAGAAGGACGTGGCGAAACAAATTCCACACTCGTATCGGTATTACACGACCATTAACACGTGTCGTACATCGAGGGGTCGCACCACGTGGTTTTATAAAAGGACAGGACCCTTTAGACCTTACATAATTTCAAATAAGAGATTACATTAAATTACACGTTAATTAAAGACTCTTAAACCCTTAATTTACATTTTGTCTAGGCAAGTCAAACAATGACTTGTAAACTTTCTCTCGTTCATACATTTACAATAGCGTCCAGGCAGCCAACCGCGAAGCATTATGAATTATAAATAAAGCACCATTGTTCATGGTGCCATGATTTAGTCGCATTTTTAATTTTGCTAGGAAACAAAAAAGAGTTTTAATTACGTGAGAAGTTACGAAGGGCCGTTAACCCTGGTAGCTAATGAGCTCACTGTAAAGCTGATAATTAGCCAGTACAGTAACTGGTGAGCTTTTAGATAAATTATAAAAAGTTTATTATCTCACAGACACCGACGATGATGATTTTCTTAACTGTTTACGGAAACTAATTAAAAGTCAAAGAAAAAAATAATTTGGACGCAGTTGATGGTAATTTGCCGTACGCGTCCAGTTTCCATGATAGCATTTAATTTTTGGTAGTTTCAGACAACACGGATACGGCTTAATGGATTCAAAGTGATCAAAGTCTAGACTAGAATCGTACGCTAGTGGTATCTCTTTCGTTTATGAGCGCATTCATTAAGTGCGAGTTAGACAGCGAAGATTTTATCGTAGCTATACGTATTCTAGCAGTGCAGCCTTAATTGAATTGCAAAAAAGTCGGCATATTACTTCGCAGTGTTTACTGAAATGAGCTGAGCTTTAAAACGCGGATATCGAAGGGTTTCAATCACATTTTTTGCTCTAGATTTGATCAATGTTAGTCCAGATAATACAGGTGGCACCGTTAGGCCCAGTTTCAATTACTGCTGGTCAGCAGAAAATAACAAAATAAAGCGTCGGTGTCAGCTCAGCCGACAACCTATCATTATGGTCAGATATGAAATTTTGAACGAATCATTGTCATTACGTTGTATTAGGCGGTAGCTAGCAAAAAGACAATAAGTTTAGAGTATTGACTTTTGATTGGTACAGCACTTAATAGCTGTTTTTTATGCTACTGAACATTTATTATTAGTTACACTTAGACAGTAAGCAAAAATATATCAAGGTTTACAAATGAAAAACTTCAGACGATGCTACCGACTTTATCGAGCATTTAATAGCATACCTTCTGCTGCTGTGAGCAGAAAGACAATACTCTAACCATTATCAGCGGTATCAATTAATGGTTCTTAGCGGAATAAAAAATAGTGAATTACAGTGGCTAAGATGGCAAAAACTCTTTAATTTGCAGCACCGAGTATCTTCTACAATGGCTTACGTTCAAAACGGATTTAATTAGCCAAGGCGATTACGATCGCCAACGTTCCTTATTCCACTAATACGGAAGAAAATTGTCTAACGGCTATCATAAATTGTCATGGAGGCACTTGTAATCTACTGGCTAAATTGCAGGCTAGAATTTCCGTCGAGTAATAAGGTAAACCTTTTTCTGCGCGGATTAAATTAAGACGCTGTACCTCGTCAAAACAGGCAACTTTGAACAGTTTTTTAGCCAAATGTATACATTTTAGAGCAACAAAAAAAATATATGTTACTCTTGACCATATTTATGAGGGAACCTTCGGGCCCAAAACACGTTTTTGGAAAAAAATCCCGATAAAAAAAAATCGAGAAGTTCTGATTTTCAAGCAAGTGTAACTGTATTACTGCTCAACTAATCTTGACTAAATTCATAACAGTGATGTAATATAAAATAATAAAGGGAACTGTCGCTTTTCTTTTTCGTTTTATTTACTATATTTGTAAGGATTCATGTTTTTAATGATAATTATTCGAACAAGTCGAACGAAACATCACGCCATTCGCGGCGTCTTGTCGCATCTCTTTTATTTCTACGCAGAGTGACAGTGACCGCTGAGGCGCGCTGCTAGATGGACGTATGTCACTTTTTTCCGCTCGCCGCTCAAATTTTTTCAATTAAATTTCGATCTGTTTGTTGTTGAAAGCTGTTTATTATATTTTATTTTATGATTAGTTTTTCGTTCGAGTAAATTTTTGTTCGATTTTAGTCATAAAATGTGTAAATAAAAAATCAGTGATCATCAGTGGCGAAGAGTCAAAATTGTGGGTGAGGAACCTCAGTGGCGAAGAGTCAAAGTTCTGCAAAGGGAATCCGAAAAATTAAATAATGTAATTTTGTTTATTCGTCATTCCCGTTTTCAGCGATCCCGAAAACCAAGAAAATGAACCCCATGACGAAAAAACTGAAAATTTCATCAGCGACATCTTGAAGTTTTTTTTTACCAAATCTTCGTTATCGGCGACCCTTAAAACTACAAAAATGACACCAATGATAAAAATATCGAAAAATTTCGTAAGCGCCAACTTCATCTATTTTGTAAATTGTCAAGAATAAAATGTAGAGCAACCATAAACAAAATAAAAGTGATTTATCTTATGTAAATAAGTCAACTAAAAGGCGCGAGTGATACCATATATGAAAACGTCTCATGTTAGAAGACAACATTTTGAAGAATTGTGTCGTGTAGAATTTATATATTTAGATTTTGCTAAAATCATCAAAATAAAATTTATTTAGACTAAGATTGTTTTAGTTTAGTATATTCTTACTGTTCGTTCACCTCTTCATGCATATCTCCATCCGCCCCGTCCGTATGTCCACCCTTTCATTCGTCTATCCACGCACCCGTCTGTACAGTAACCTAGCAGAAGGGGGGGGGGCAGAGGAGGTCCTCACAACTTCAAGAACAAAATACAAACATTAAGAAAAATTATAATATGTAGCTTGCACAGCTGTCTTTTTCGGGGATTCCCTCACAAACACTAGCTCAGCTCTATGTATAATTCCGAAAAACTTTTAGTTATATCAAGACTGCGAAGACACTTAAAAGCCATTAATGATACAGTTTCTGAGTGGCTATCTTTAGACCTTTTAAATTTTATTGTAGATAGGGTGATAGTCTGAGCTAAGTCACCCAGTGCTAGGCAAGACCACAGGGGGACCCTGTGGTTTTGCCTAGCCTTGAACCCTCTTAGCATGCTACTGAGGGGTTCAGGTCTGAGCTTTCGGTTGAAGAGAGGTGGTCATACCTTGCCTTCTTTACATGGTTGATAGAAACTCTTTGCCCCCAACAATTTGCAACTGATGAAGCTACTGATGGTTATAGAAACTTGTTGACAAATGCGCAGTCATGCATGTGAAGCGAGATTATGGAATCCATGGGATTCCAGAATCTCCGATCCGATTCCTCTTCTCAACAGAAACCTACAAGTATTTGGGAATGTCAGAAGCATTAAGCATCAATACTGCTGACATGAAACAATCGTTGAGGGAACGCTCCTTTGGCCGTCTGAATAAGATGCTAAGCAGTCTTTTGTCAGGCGGAAACAAGTTTCGTGATAGGAAGGTCCGCGTACTGCTAACTGGCTTATAAACCTCGACCAACATCTGAGGAGTCTTTCGTTTCGCAGCTGGATCAAGGGCTTGATTCAGAAAGCAGTAATTCTGGACAAGGCGCGTATTGTTAGGAGGTTCCTCTTTGAAAAACCCTGACCATCGGTAGTTCGAGCATGGTTCCCGATGCCGGTATGCTACTATTTTTAAATGTTTTTATTTATAAATATGTATTTTCTTACATACTGTTACAAGCTGGGTATAGGATAAATTATCACACTACCAATTTAACACTAAAAATCTTTATTTAACACTAAACAACACTTATAACTCAATCACAAATACACAACTGATCACTAATCACTTATATATCGCATTAGTAGTTCACTTAGTTCCGTAGCCAAAATCAGACTAACTCACTCGCGAGAAATCGCTATGCCCCCCTAGAGGGGCGAGGCTGGCGGGACGTGGGTTCTACCCTTGCCCCGCGGTATCATCACATGTGCCCGTAAATACGGGCACCTCATTTGGTTGCTTGTATAGGCTCGGAGGGGGCGAGCGCGTGTAAAGTGTCACTCGCCAGTGTGTAATTGTCATTTTGTCCGGTAGGAGTCGCCAGCGGCGCTGGACGCTGCTCGCTTAGCTACGGTGAAACGTTACCGTAGCGAGCGCCGTTTTCTTTGCGCCACCTCGGCGGTCTGTCACCGCCAAGTGAGACCTCCGGTTGCCCGGAGGAGGCCCAGCGGATGACGACCTGCGACGGAGGTGACTTTGTTGGCGCATCCTACCGCTAAGGATGCTGGCCCCCGTCTGCAGACGCTCTCAGAGCTAGCCGATCGCGCTCCAGACTAGGGGCCATAGTGTTTGAATTTGAGCGGCAATGTACTGTGTAACGCCGCCCATGTAAGCGAACGAATAGCTGGCCTGCGCCGCTCCTTCGTCGCGTGAGTTAGAATGCATGACTAACTCACTTCCGCACCCGTCGCCTATTTAAATGGCCGACTCATGTTCGAGAAACTTCCACAACTTCCGTGAATCTCTAGGTAGTTCCTTAGGGGAAACCCATCCTTCGAGAAAGTTCTACAACCTTCTTGAACCTTACAAATAGCTTTATAGTGGAACCAATCCTTCTAGAAAGTTCTAGAAAGGTCCAGAACTTTCTCAAAGTTTCTAGACATTTCCATTGTGGAACATTCTAGGATTATTCTCGAATCTTCTAGACATACTGGATCATTCTAGACTCGAACGTAATCCTAGAATGTTCTCGTAAAGCAGGCAACGTAACACTGCCCCTCCTTAGACATACTCGTCCCGAGCATCGTTAGTCCCGTAGTATCGCGCTAATCGATCTACATGTACGATCTTAGGCGCACCTCGTGGACCCTTCTGTATTCGGTAGGTGACATCGTTGACCCTGGACAATCCTGGTCACGACTCGGTATGGTCCATCCCATTTTGCTTGCAATTTCGGAGAGTTCCCTTTGCTACGCACTGGGTTATGCAACCACACCAGTGAATTCTCGTCGAAACCTCTCCTGTTCGTCTTCTGGTCATAACGGGT
Source organism: Cerastis rubricosa (assembly GCA_949152445.1). Lineage (NCBI taxonomy): Eukaryota > Metazoa > Arthropoda > Insecta > Lepidoptera > Noctuidae > Cerastis > Cerastis rubricosa. Next base: position 21,576,924 of record OX424526.1, on the reverse strand, counting down.
CTTCATCTTCTCAGACATCTGTTGGCCGGATTGTCTGATATGCTCATAGACATCGTTCAACTTGATACGCAAGTCATTTGCATAATCTGTAACATTGCGTGGTGCATCAGGGGCAGTTCCAGTGATTGAATCTGCGGGCAACCGTAATTCCCTTCCAAAGTTCGCGAAGGCTGGTGTCACAGTCGTACCTTCGTGGACTGCACTACGGTAGGATAGAAGAAACGGCTGTATGTGCTTGTCCCAATCCTTTTGCCTGCTTGCTACGACTTTTTCTAGATTTCTCTACAACGTTTGGTTAAAGCGTCCCACCATTCCATCAGATTGTGGGTGGTAAGAAGTGGTTCTTGTTTTGTGGGTACCCATCATTCGGCAAGTCTCCTGAAATACTTGTGATTCAAAATTCCTTCCTTGATCACTGTGAATTTCTAAGGGTACTCCAAACTTCCTGAACCAATTTATCTGCGACAGTTGTAGCTTCTTGGTTAGGAATGGCGAACACTTCTGGCCACTTTGTGAAATAATCCATGACAACCATTAAGTACTTGTTCCCACTTTCACTCTCTGAGAATGGCTCACCATTCCCAGGAGGCTCCAACGTTGTACACTTTTAATGCACCTCTGCTGCGTGTTTGGGGTCTTTTCACAGCCGCACAAGTGATACATTTACGACAACAGTCCTCCACATCTTCTCGACAGTGGATCCAATAAAATCGCTCTCGGATCTTCATTAGAGTCCTTTTTACCTGGGGGTAAAAAGGACTCCCGACTATGTCCTCCTGAACATACATCATGGTAGAGCCGTAGAACATCCGGTACTTTGGCTTTAGGGACAACTATTTGTAGATGACACCTGTCCCCTCGAGCGTTTTCCCATTTACGGCACAAGACTCTATCCTGGATAACCAAGCTGTTCCATTGGGCCCAATAACTCTTCGTGATGGAACTCATCGCTGCCACATCACTCCACTTGGGTTTAGGAGCACCAGCTTTGATCTACTCGAAGATCGGTTTGATCTCTGAGTCATTTTGCTGAGCCTGCTGTAGGGTTTCCTTCCATTCATCACTGAGATTCGTTCTAAGCACCCTCACGGTTGCTACCTCCTTAGTCTTTTGCCTGGCACAGTGCTTAAAATCTTCAGGACAAGGTCTTCTTGACAAGGCGTCTGCGTTACCGTGAGTTCTCCCAGTGCGATGTTCAGTTATGCAGTCGAACTCTTGCAGTATTTCAATCCACCATCATCACAATGCATGTCGCCACTTGTCCCTCCGGATTTTTGAACTGTAATAGCCACTTCAATGCAGCATGGTCAGTTCGCAGCTGGAACTTTCGTCCCAGCAAATACACTCTTTTGCAAAAAAAAAAACGGGCATCTAAGGAAATTACGTTCTAAGGACGATTTGAGTTATCATCGTTCTCTTGCCATGAAATTTAATTATTTGACGTACTCTGTATACTTATAATCGTGTAAATTAATACGCGTGAAGTGAACTTCAGCAATATTTTTTTTTAAAAGTCGATCAATTTTTTAAAACCGATGTACACGGCCAAACAATAAGAAGTGGTCGGCATAAAGACAAGAAGTTTTTTTTTACTTTTTTTGATTAAATAAAGTTACAAATGTAAAAACCTAATAACGAGTGTGACCTCCTCTTGCCAAAATCACAACTTGAATCCTTCTGGGTATGTTTTCCACGATGTTTTTAATAACGTTTTGAGGAATACGTTCCCACTCTCCTGCAATAACTCGTTTTAGCTCCCTGATGTTTTGTGGAGCAGGTTGCACACATCTTACCCGTCTCTTTAGAACATCCCAGACATGCTCAATTGGATTGAGGTCAGGAGTTCGATCTGACCAATCTAAACGACGGATCCCAACTTCTTGCATGTACGCTTCCACGTCGCCAGAACGGTGTGGGCGAGCATTGCCGTCCATAAAAATGGAATCTTCCCCAAGTACAGTCAATGCAGGTTGTGCATATGGAATTAGGAATTCCATTATGTACCGGTGTGCTTTTAATGTTCCATTTTATATGAAAACTAACTCCGTACGCTGCGTCAAAACAAAACGGAGCTTCAGCCATAAGGAGTGATTTCTTCGAAACACACTTCCGCATAGCGTTCCCGTGGTCTTCGTAGCACTCGTTGGCGTCGTTCCTCTCCGCACAAAGAGATTCTAGCTTCATCAGAAATCAATACTTTATTCCAGTCCTCCAGAGTCCATGAAGCACAGTTTCCAGTAAACTAAAGTCGAGCAACACGGTGCTTACGGAGTAAATTAGGACCCCGCGCCGGGCGGTAACTCCTGATATTGGCAGCCAAAGCCTCCTCCTGAACGTCCACAAGCTAACTTCTACTCCTCTTCTTCAAGGCTCTTCTTCAGGTCCACTCTTGATGCTTTACGATTCCGCAACGCCTGACTCACCAAAAAGCGGTCTCTTGGTTCTGTGCATCGTTTTCTTCCCGAACCAGATCTTCTTTTGACCGAAGCGGTCTCTTGATACCGTTGTCAAGTCCTCTGGACAGTTGGACGACTCACATTTAGCCGCTGAGACACGTAAGTTTGCGAACGACCTTCCTCAAGTAGGGCTATAATTTTACCGGCCCTTATCGCTTTTAATTCATATCAAAAACTGGTATTTAATGTAAAAAGAAAAATTAAATTGTTTAATTTGCAGAAAATTTCCAAAGAGTTTTAAACTTTTAGTAATCAGTAAAAATATCGTTTCAGCATTTCGCGCCATTAGTAAAGCAATTTTACAATAATCAATATTTTTCTTTTGCTCATTTCAAAATTAAAATTTGGAACGTAAAGAATCATGCCAGGATGCTTCAAATGACATGCCAATACATTGTCAAATGAATAAAACCTCTTTCTTGTTCTTCTTCATTGAAATAGAGAAAAAAATCTATGGTGCCCGTTTTTTTTTTGCAAAAGAGTTTATTTACTGAAATGCTGCAATGTCTTTACAACGGCAGTAGCCCGTCAAGTAACGCAATGATTTCTTTCCGGTTTGGTTTGTTTAAAAGTAGGTGTTTTGCACAGACGTTTCTTTAATTCCTGAAATGCGACGTCGCAGCTCTTGTCCCAACAGAATTGTCGCTTTTCCTCAGTGAGTTTGTGTAGAGGTTTCGCAATGTCAGCAAAATTCTTTGCGAACCGTCGATAGTAGGAGCAACAACCTAAAAATACTCTGACCTGTGTCCAGTCTTTCGGAACTTGCCAATTCTTGACGGCGACTACTTTCCGTCTGTCTCAGTCCTGTGATTATTCTTTCAACTCCTCGTATGTGAGGCGCCCGGTCTTATCCACTGAGCTAGCATTGAACTAATATCGAACCGCTACAAGTTAATTTCTCTATCCTGAGCCTAATTTTATATATTTATTTATATAAATATTTCTTTAAATATATGACGGCGCTTTTGCAAAAAGGCTTCATATGATTCACGTTGCAAACTAAACTGTTACCACAGACGAGAGAGAAGCGGTCTACAATTCTCTCTGGCGAAACGTCAAGTCGTTGCGGGTAGCCATAATGCCATATTGACTTGGGTAGTTGTCAAGGAAGGTGGCGCGTAACAGGACGTTGACGGATCGCCGACGTCTGTTTGCTTAATCTAATTAAATCTGGTGCCACATATCATAAGTAATTCCGATGCAGCGGGTAAGAAAGAGCCTTCATATATATTTATATATTATATTTATCTTATATATAAAATTCTCGTGTCACAGTGTTAGTTACCATACTCCTCCGAAACGGCTGAACCGATTTGTATGAAATTGTGTGCATATCGGGTAGGTCTGAGAATCGTCCAAAATCTATTTTATTTATACACATAAAAAAAGTCCACGCGAACGAAGTCGCGCGCAGTTAGTTATCTATACTTCTATACTATAATATTATAAATGCGAAAGTCACTCTGTTTGTTTGTATGTTTGTTTGTTTGTTACGTTTTCACGACTAGACGGCTGATCGGATTTTAATGAAATTTGGCAAGAAGATAGATTTCAACCTGAGAAAGGACATAGGCTATACATCATCACGCTACGACCAATAGGAGCGGAGCAGCAATGTAAAATGTTGCGAAAACGGGGAAAATGTGACGCCGACGAAGTTGCGCGGGACAGCTAGTTATATTATAAATGCGATGCGAAAGTTATTATATTAAAAATTTGTTTGTTACCTCTTCACGCCTAAACCAATGAAGTGATCATCCTCAAATTCTGCATGTACGTTGTAAGGTGTACACAAACGGCCATAGGATACCTTTCATTCCGACAAAAAGTACTGATCCGAAGGAAAACAACAATAACTTTCTTATCACAATAGATGGCGCCACGTGCTATTGTCAAATTCTAAATTTACTCGAACAATAAATTTTAAATTTACTTCTTTATTAAAAAATAAAACTGCACGCGTAGCAAGACCACTGTAGAAACGAGTTTTGTCTACGGAATAATCGACATAATGACAGATAGACAATGTCAATGTGGCACTTTGTCGATTTTTCCGTCGACATAGCCCGTTTCTACGGCCGTCATGCTACGCGTGCAGTTTTTGGAGCATTGTCTGTAGTTCCAGGGCTGTGTGGGCAAAAAGGACCATGTCGTCGGCAAGTCGGAGATTCGTCAACCTCTTACTGCCGACTTTAATGCCCTTGGTTGTCCATGAGGTTGCTTTGAATTATTTATTATTCGTTTGACGAATCTATTCGATAACCTTTTCTATAAAATATTAATCCAAACAACCAAACAATCCAAAATAACAATCGGTTGATTGTTGTTATAATTTATTAGGAAAAAATAAGAAAACAAAAATATAAACATATTTAAAAAAAAATGCGATAGTGAAATGTAGGTACATACATTATATTAAAAAAAAAGATAAAAAAGAATTGCGTGTTTTGAGGTTCGAACCTAGAGATCACCGCGGAAGCAATGTGCGAAGTAGGCTAGCGGCGCGCTGGGCTATTCGTACTTTTATATTGAGTTTCGAAATTAAGCTTCTATACATTTATTGACGTCGCACATCGACGTGATTCAAGCCGGGCACCCCGCAGTAGGCGGGACTAAAGGGACTACTCGACCCCCCTCTTCATCTGCTTCACCCCCTCAAAAGCATGAAAGTCGCCTAGAAGAGCGCCTTAAATTATAATTTTGTGCGATTATCTTTTCAGTGGCACTGTGCTTAGACTGAACTTAAATGACCTCCCCATGACAACAGCAAAATTGCATAAATTGAAATGTTCTCTTGGGTCTTTTTAGGGTTCCGTAGCCGAATGGCAAAAAACGGAACCCTTATAGATTCGTCATGTCTGTCTGTCTGCCTGTCTGTCTGTCCGTCCGTATGATACAGTCACTTTTTTCCGAAACTATAAGAACTATACTGTTGAAACTTGGTAAGTAAGATTTTTATACAAAAATAGAAAAAAAACAATAAATTTTGGGGTTCCCCATACGATAAAGATATAAGAGAAAACCAATTTTTTTTTTTCATCAATCCCGTACGTTTGGGTATTTATGGATAGGTCTTCAAAAATGATAATGAGGTTTCTAATATCATTTTTTTCTAAACTGAATAGAAACTGGTTTCCTCTAATTTCTAAAGTAAGAGGAGGAAAATTCTGAAAATATTTAGGATTGTAGAACGTAAAAAAAACTATCAACGAAAATTGGTTTCAATAAGATATGATGTTTAGTTTTTGAGATATGGGACTTTTTCATCAAACTGCAGCAGTAACTTTATTTTTAATTAACATACTATGAAAAACCAATTTAGTTTTGCGGTTGAGTGGAAGTTTACTAACTAATACTACTAACTAATTAATGACAGTTCAAAATATTTTTTGGGGTTATGGAACCCTGTGTGCGAGTAAGACTTGCACTTGACCGGTTTTTTTTTCAAATTATGGCTTTGACTGAAACGAAAAACGCTATTCAAAATCAAACTTTAAGACATGTTGCTATCACGTTACAAAGCATTGATGTTATTACCATATTTCGGCAAACTTTCGCCCAAGTTGGCATATCTTGTAACCGCAAAAACTTATCATAATTTTATTAAGCTATAACTCGCCATGAAATGCGTTCCATGTTTAAAAAAAAATACGGGAAAAAGTACAATTGAAATAAATTGCGGACAATTATGATGTCATTTAGTAATAATTTATAACAAAATTCCATTACCTAATGTGCGGTTGGTATAGACACGCTGCCATACTGTGGCCGTGCCCGTAACCTTATATGTCAGTCGGTGTAGTGTTCCAACCACCCACACCTTTACTTAGTCTGTGAGACATATGGGCTTTTCATATTCCTAATCTAAAACATCATTTAGACGCAAGTTATTAGAATTAAGTTAAATACTGCCCTAGCTGCTGTCATATATTCCTTGGAAGTTACACAAGCCCAATATTAGGGACTAAGCTACGCAATCTGGACATATTTTTTAAAATTATGTCTAGGGTTATGCGAGGAGGAGGCGCTTTTCTGAAGTCCATATAGGACTTCAGAAAACGCAGTGTCAATCACAAGATGTCGAATCTGATACAAAAAGCGCGACCGCATAGAAAACCCCAAATCGATCGCAACCTTAAACCTAGTCCGGATTTTCTGGAAACGATCCCCAACTAAATAATTTCTGCTTGAAAATCTCTGAAACCGTGGAACTTGACGAAAGCCTGCTTCAACAGCTTAAACTCGCGTAAAAATTGACCTTGAGTGTCCTGAGGAAGTTTGTTCACATCACAGATCCCTGAAGCGTGACCGAATTGAGATACGAGCAATTTTTTGCCTAGGCCGAAAGTAATAGGCATTGTTATTGCTAGATGTAAGAAGACAAGCATAGTGAATCAAAATTATTACGTTATTTAATGTTTGTCAGTACTGGGAATTCTTTTTTGATACACCAATATACTCTTTCTAATTTAGGTACTGTTACGTTAAAGATGTTTTGACGATTTTAGAGTGGGAAAATTTATCAAACAATGACTGAAAGGACTGGTGACATCTAACTTTTTGAGCAAAAAAATATCAACAAACGGCCCTATCCTGCTGTTCCCATTCTCATGGGAATTAAAAAAAAACGGTCTTATTCCTTGTCTGTATGAAGGGTTCGGGCTAAACATTGATGAGTCAGTAAGGCAGTGAGTAAGTCTGGAATTTTCTTTTTATTAAAGCACCTATTGATTAGCTCATTGGGCGAAACTGGTCGTTTTAATCCTGACAACCGCGGCCGCTGCTAGTCGGTAACCAGGTAACGTAACATCAATCGTTTCCTGAAGGGTTGGGCAGAGATGTAACTACAACCACGTTTCGCCATTTCTTAGTCTCGCTACTCCATAACAGTTCTGTATTTCAGATAATCGATTCTTCTCACGATTTTTCTGATGGTTTACTGCGGCGAACTTTACTCACCGGAGACGGTGGAAACCTACGTCAATTGTTTAATAATTTATGTAAATCGTGAACCTATATGAACCTACATAGGACAATAGTGGGGAAATCATTTACCTGCATGGAAAAAACATAGAACATAGCAACAACTATGACTGTTGCAAATGTTGCAATAAGGTCAATGATCCAGCACAAATGGCCTTTAAATAACTACGAGGGATGTATCACCAGCGTAGCGTCGCGGCATCGATCGAATTCGACCATGGTGTACAAAAATGCAATACTGTATGACCACTTCTGCTTCTTGATGATGCTTCTATTTGACGCATCATTACATGTTTTCACATTTGTTGGTATCGGCCCTAATGCGACATGATGAGTGGTAACAAAACATCCAAATAAGTTGGCCTCTTATTCTATTGCTACTGCCTACTGCGCTAAGGTCAAAGTATTACCATGGACTTACCATTGACAGTACTAAACAGGACATAACATAAAATGGACAGCCTATTATTGCCATTAAACAGGCCTTTTACCTCAATTCACTAGTGATTATTAATGGTCTAAACTTAGGGTCTGCTTGCTATACCAAAACTGAGATAATTAGGATAAACAATAAACAATATTGATATGTTCAAGACTTAAACCTATTTTACAAAAAAGTTTTAACCTTGAATTGGATTTAAGAGGCTAGATACAAAACATGTACAACTGGGCTTAAACTAGGAAGATTCCTGTGCTATAAGCACCAGTTGCTTTCGTCAACACCGTGTTCAAGCAGCCATTTTGCATTTTCGATTTCAATGAAACCATAATAGAAACATTTTCCCTACTTACAAATTCGAAGAGGGATTTCTTAGTATTTAGATTGTACCTAGTATTTATCCCTATTTTTGTTTATTTGTATCCCTATTGTTAATTTTATTTGAAACTTTTCCTATCTATTCATATATTGCCTTATTCAGAGTCTAAACATATTTTGATGTCTTTTAATTGGTAAAGCCTTTAGTAATAAGTCTGTCTATTTGTCAGAACTGTGATTTTTATTTGATGCATCCTTGTTTTTGTACTATCTAAGTATGTGTCCTGTTGCAACCAATATGGTTGACCATTTACCAAGTAGGCAAGGAAAATGACATTCCATTAGCATTTTGCTTTCAACTTCTGTAATGATAATTACCTCATTACATTATGAACTATCATTATAAATATAGAAAAAAACCTTGAAAATTACCATGATGACAACCATCATCATCCTCATGTGCTTACACTTTTCCCAATTATGTTGGGGTCGGCTTCCAGTCTAACCTAATGCAGCTGATTACCAATATTTTACATCCATGTAAACTACAGGTATTCAGCGGTAACTGCCTATCTAACCTCCCAACCCAGTTAGTACTTGATAATACGATACCCCTTGGTAAGACTGGTTGTCAGACTTGTGGGTCACTGACTACTTGTATTGTCTGTTGAAGATGACTTGATGAAACATCACACAACAACAGAAAAAACTATTGAAACAGACAGACAAAAAACTGACCATTTAACGGTTCTGATTTTCCTTTTAAGGGCAGAGCCATTAAAATCAACTCTAATCTACATGAGAATACAATAGTTTTAAATAAAAAAGGTACTTGACAATGTTTTAAGTTGTTAAGACAAAAGCAAGTCTCCTATCAGCTATTAGTCTTATCATAGTATCTAACATTTTTGAAGGGTTATAGCAAAATTGTTGCAATTGCTTTGTTTGTGGTGACTTATTTAAGAATAGTTTCTAAAAATGTAATTAAATATTATCCAAAATGATTAACTAAGCAAGGTATTGTATAGCTGGTTTCTACAACTCCACGTCTAAAGCAGGTATTTTGCGTACGGAAAGAAAAGTATAAGTTCTAAAGAGATTTTTGAGAAAGAGCCGTGTTAGACCAAATATTCTTACACCACCACCAATATCAAAAAAATATAAACAACAAATATTGTATTGGTATGAGCAAATATAAAATAATAATGACCCCTGTATAACTAATGCACTAAATAATTGAATAAACAATGTGACAATGCCAACAGTATCTTGAACACATTACCAGCTGAGAGTTGAGGAGTTTTTTGATGCCCTTTTATAGTTTGTTTATTTATTTCATATTTTTAAATTAAAAATGTTTATAGTTAATTCACCACATTTTACAGTTTATGTATTTATTTAATCATTTTTAATGTATATTGTTAATTCACTCTACTCAATAAAAAAATTAATAGACTTATTAACTCCAAATAAAGTAATACTCAAATCAGACTAAATAAACATAAAGAAAAACAGAAAAGAGCAATCCCAAACTGAGTTAATGTGGATTGGATCCTTTCCGTTAAATTGGTAGCTAAAGTAGATCATTGCATAAACTTGAAATAGTTTACAATGAATAACTGATAACTAGTGCAATTTATTACTTTGTTATGTTCAAAACAAAAGATAAGACATAAAATAGTATTGATGAATAATTTTATCAATATTCTGAACCACCAATGATTTGCCAATAATAGGAAACTTCATGTGAAGCGCTCAAGATAACACAATAAAAACCATGTACATTTTATTTACTCAACAACTTATCTTCGGTGCCCTAATTGATTATTATTTCTTGGGTAATTACATTTTGAATTAAGAACCAACATCATATTAATTGTTGTAACCTTAACCTCAGACATGTTCTAATTATGAAATCGGACCTGCTTCATTTACTGGAGGAATTTTCAATAATTAAGCTAGTAATATATTGTTTGGCTTAAAAATTACCTTGGAATGCTGTCTGCCAGTTGTTTCCAGCACGACAAGGTGTAAACCTGTCACCATTTGTGTGTTCTGCTGGGAATCTGATGCACTGTTTCTTGCTCAAGGGGCTGCACTGCTGCAGCAGCCTCGTCTCGTAATGCTTACTGAACATTTTCACGTAACCAATCCTCAGTCCAAGTCCCACACACTAACTGAACAAAATTCAAATAGTCTAAAACACAAAAACTTGAGGGTATATGGAAGAATGTAGACTAGATTATTCAGGTATATTCTCAATCGAGCATCGTTTGTCTATAATACGTCCAGACCACAATGTTTACTTCTGTGACCGGAGCCAAAACAAACGACATCGGACGCAGGAGCGTTCTCGGTGAGTGCTATTTACCATTTGACTACATTCGATTTGGTCCGACGAGCAAGTGAACTCATCCTTCACAGCACTGAAAGATAACGCACATAACGAAATTGTCTCACAAAACTTTGTAAACTGATATTGTATAGTTCCGCAGACACAATTTAAGGATTCTAGTCGATATTTTACGCTATAAATTGGTACAATTCTGTATAAAAACGATAAAATAATTCTTTCGCGGACTATGTCATAGCATAAATAAAAAATGTATTGCCAGACCACAAAAAAAAACAAATCTTTGAATGCAACGGTTCTTATGTCACCACAACCTTCGGTTAAACAATGGCGCTAGTGGTCTACTCATTGAATACAATTTTCCTCAGTTTTTAAGTTATTCTCTGGCAAAACAACAATTTCTTTTAAAATACTATCCCAACAATCGGCTTTCATATTCTCGGTCCACGGCACTGAGAAATTAATCAGGAATATCCTGGCTTCCACACTGATTGATTTTGATGTGCCGTGCCTCTCCGAGGCCATCGATGCTTGGAAACTCGCTTGCCCGAATACTGAAGAACCCGACAATCCATTTTCCCAGAGACGGTGGGACGTGCCGCTCTGCAGAGTAGTTCAGGACAATTTACTTAACACAGCTGGTACTACTGCTGAGCGTGGGCGATTGCATGCTGTGGGTGAGTGGGAGTCGAATCTTTGGTTTCACGCACTCCCATCGTCGAGCATAGAAACTTTGTTCGACGACACGACCTCCCAACTCGCTGCTTCCTTACGCTTGGTCTTGGTGCCGCCTGCTGCACTCCTCATCGCTGTCACTGTGGTGAAGCTGTCAACAGCCTCGGACACCACGGCCTGTCATGCAGCCAAAGTGCGGGCCGTTTTGCGTAGCACACGAACATAAACGACATCATCCGACCAGCTCTTGTTACCGTCAGCGTTCCAGCTGTCTTAGAGCCCAACGGCTTGGCACGTGACGATAGCATAAGACCGGACGGCATGTCTTTGTTTCCTTGCAAGATGGGTAGGCCTTTAGTGTGGGACGCAACTTGTGTCGATACTCTTGCGCCATCACATCTTCCAAGCTCATCGTGCTGTGCTGGCGCTGCTGCTGCGGCAGCGCAGAACCTCAAGTGGCGTAAATATAGTAACCTTTGCGGTAACTATATTTTCGAGCCGTTTGGGGTTGAAACTCTGGGGCCGTGGGGTCCGAGTGCTCACAGCCTTTTTAAGGAAATTTCTAAACGCTTAGTTGACGCTTCCCATGACCCAAGGGCTGGCTTTTACTTTGGCCAGAGGCTAAGTATTGCCAAACAACGTGGCAATGCTGCCAGTCTCTTGGGCACTTAACCACCTGACAGTGTTGAGGAGGAGTTTTTTGACGCCCTTTTATAGTTTATTTTTCAAACTCAAACTCAAAGCATTTATTTCAATTAGACCATTACAGGCACTTTTGAAAGTCAAAGAACAAAAAAAAAGAACGCTAAGCTACAGTCCTAGTCACAAGATATAATAACTTGTGAAAGTACTGTAGTTGCCCATTCCAAAGCGTAGATCTCTATGGAGAAGAATGGGCAAGAAACTCCATGGACACTCTTTTAAATTAAAATATGTTACAGAATCTTGGTTACATCATTCGGGTTGAGAAGTAATAGTATGTGAGAACGATGTAGAAATACGGGCAAGTTAAGAGCGTCCAGAGTAAAAGACGAAATCAATAATTCGAAAATAAAGTTAAAAATAAAATAATTAAAAATGAACCATGGCAGCTAAGAGATGACCAGGCACAACTGACAGCGCCCGTTCACGAACATGACGCATGTATCAGCCATCATTCAACTCAACCATATTGAAGGGAACTAAATGACCCGACACACCCGCCGCCATCAGCGTGACATTTAAGTGAGCATGACATTCAATCAACCGCCAGGGTAAATTCGCGTCAGTGTAAGTAAGATGTAGGTACTCAGTAAATGGTGGCTTTACAGTACATAGTTTTCACACATGTGCTATGCAATTATATAATACTAAGAGATTGAATCTATACAAAGCAAAGATATTTATACAATCTTCTGCAGCTTCCACAGTAACTTCACATGGTAATTTGATAGCCCCTGTGGTTGTGGAGCAGGACCAGCATTGAGCCAAGCATTTTTATCATCAATGTAATCCCCCAACTTATAATATGCTTGCCTACATAGTGTGCGCTTTATGCAAGATTTAAATTTCGTTTCATTCAGTTGTAGAATGGGGGGAGGAATTTTATTGTAACATTTTAAACAGTACCCCATGAAAGATGAGTCTACTTTAGCTAACCTGAAACCTGGCTGAACCAGTTGGTCCCTGTTTCTAGTATTATAGTGGTGCCGGTCACTTCTTTTACTAAATAAATGCAGATTTTTCCTAACGTACATGATATTTTCATAGATATATTGACAAGGTACAGTCATGATGTTAATTTCCTTAAACAGTTCTCTTAGAGAATCGCGCCTACGTAGATTATATATGGCTCTGATAGCTCTTTTCTGCAGAATAAATATAGACTCGATGTCTGCAGCCCGTCCCCATAGTAAAATACCGTATGACATAATGCTATGAAAATAACTAAAATACACTAGCCTCGCGGTATCTACATCAGTAAATTGACGGATTTTCCTGACAGCATATGCTGCTGAACTCAGCCGTCCTGCAAGAGATGTTAAATGAGAACCCCATTGTAGCCTTGAGTCGAGCGTGATCCCCAAGAAAACAGTTTCATCGACAAATTCAAGTTTCTCTTGATTTAATACTATGTCACAATCACTACATTTGACATTTGGTAGAGTAAATCTTATACACTTAGTTTTATTCCCATTTAATACTAAATTATTAGCGGTAAACCAGTTATGGACCTGCATTAGAGCGTTATTTACGTCGTTGAGGTTTGTGGCACGTCTGTTTATTCTAAATATTAAAGAAGTGTCGTCAGCAAACAACACCATTTGTGGTTGGTTTTTAAACAAATGGGGTAGGTCATTAATATATACTAAAAAGAGGAAAGGACCCAATATTGAACCTTGTGGTACACCCATTTTTACTTTTAAACCCATTGAATTTACACCATTTACTTGTACATGCTGCTGTCTATCATTCAAATACGATTTTACTAAACTGAGCGCAAGTTTACCTAAACCGTAATGTTCAAGTTTCAAGAGCAGGGTTTCGTGATTTACGCAATCAAATGCCTTCGAGAGGTCACAGAAGATTCCTATGGCATCTTGTGCCTCTTCCCACGCAGTATATATATATGTTTTAATAAAGTGACACCGGCGTCAGTCGTACAACGTCCTTTGGTGAAACCATACTGTTTGTCATGTAAGATTTTATTGGTGCTAATGCACTCGTCGGCTATTGTTATCTTAGTTATTTCATTTATTAGTTTGTTAATCGTTGTAATGTATAAAGTTATATTAATGATTAATTAAAAAGGAATTTGAGCTTCAAAACGAAAAAATTGCCTTTATTTACTACTACCAAAACAATTTAGTACTTATTTTCAAAACGTGACCTGAAGATTAAGTAATCTAGTTGTTACAATATTAAAAAAAATATAATACAATAGAAATCTGCATAAATATTAGAATAAAATTTATTCATCAATAAATGTATTATTAGGTATGAATAATTAATTATTATTAGTAGTAGTAGCCTCTGCGGCGAAGGGATCTCCTAAATGTTACCATACATCTCTTTCCCACGCCTCACGCATCCAATATACGTCCACATTTCTGGTTGAAGATGTCTCTCAACCTTGTACTTGACCTACCTTTGGCAATGTTGGTGTTTCCAGGGGTCATGTCATTTTTCCAAGATATTTGTGCGTGTATGTGTGATCTAGGACTCATTGGTGTCTCTGTGTTTGTATTCAATGCATTATATTTACTCAAGTTTGTGTATAGGAAAGAGGAAGAGATATTTGTGGCAGTGTAGAGCTTGCTATAGAATTGTGTGACTTCGTTTATTCGCTGTAGTTGCATAATTCCCTGTTTAATATAGACGTAGTATACAAACAGCATATGTATTCACAACCACTCGATTCGCCGTCATATCGTCTCTAGCCGAAACTCAGTAATCGGTTCGATTGTGATTCGATACTAAGACATCAATCGTGCCGAGTACTGACAGTTATTCACTGTCGGAAGTGAAAACGAACGAAAAGTAAAAGTAGTACTTTTACTTTTCGTTCGTTTTCACTAATTCAGGCATTGTCTAAAGAAAGAATATGATGTATTGTATGCTAGTTTTACTATTGTTTTGATCGTTGCATAAATATTTACACATTTTTTTGGTGAGTAGATCAACCAACACTTTGATTTAAATATTTCGTTTCGTTTTCGTTATCGTGTGGTTAGTTCTTAATCTGCCCCCGTATTCACAAACGCTCGGATTCGATTTCGATTCGGAAAGTCGTATGTCTATCTCGCTCGCTTTCGTAATGCCAAAACCAGACAGACATACGACTTATCGAATCCGAGCGTTTGTGAATAAGGGGCCTCATGTCAGAGTTTAAATGCCATTCATTGGCTTGCGACTTGGCATCACTTGACTTGTTGTATTGTATAGATTCAATCTCTTAGTATTATATAATTGCATAGCACATGTGTGAAAACTATGTACTGTAAAGCCACCATTTACTGAGTACCTACATCTTACACAGACGTGAATTTACCCTGGCGGTTGAGTAAATGTCATGCTCACTTAAATGTCATGCTCACTTAAATGTCACGCTGATGGCGGCGGGTGTGTCGGGTCATTTAGTTCCCTTCAATATGGTTGAGTTGAATGATGACGCTGTCAGTTGTGCCTGGTCATCTCTTAGCTGCCACGGTTTATTTTAATTATTTTATTTTTAACTTTATTTTCGAATTATTGATTTCGTCTTTTACTCTGGACGCTCTTAACTTGCCCGTATTTCTACATCGTTCTCACATACTAGTTATTCTCAACACGATTGATGTAACCAAGATTTTGTAACATATTTTGATTTAAAAGAGTGTCCATGGAGTTTCTTGCCCATTCTTCTCCATAGAGATCTACGCTTTGGAATGGGCAACTACAGTACTTTCACAAGTTATTATGTCTTGTGACTGGGACTGTAGCTTCGCGTTCTTGTTTTTGTTCTTTGACTTTCAAAAGTGCCTGTAATGGTCTAATTGAAATAAATGCTTTGAGTTTGAGTTTGAATTGTATTAAATTCCTAGAGATAGCCAGAAAAAGCCCTTTGTCCTTTTCATGGTTGTGCGTTGTTTCATCGCTAATTGTTTCATCGAATTTCGTTTCACATAAATTGTTTTTCATTTTATCATTTTATAGAATAATCAATACGCAGAATACATACTTTGAAGAAATTTAAATAATTGATTTTTGTTTCGAATAAAGTTTGATGGTAGAATAGTCATATCATAGAATAACAAATCAAATATTCTTTATCCACATATTATTTGTTTCACATAAAACTTACTACCAAGAATAACATTTTACCGAGTGACAGAATCTAAAATTCATACCTTTGAAATGCATACCCTCCTATTGAATTACAACATCGCGTTTACAAAAATAATGCGGATAAATTCATGTCAAGCATAACAACAACAATCTTGTTATTCTTAATAATAGTGTCCATGCCTGTTGCATGCAACATGCAAGCAAGCATGCAACTTGCAGCGTGCAAGCAAGCATGAAACTTGCAACAGACATGGTTTCTGTCACGGCTCCGGCGCTGCGGGGCTCCGGCGGCCCCACGCGAGCTTATCGTCGCAGATGGCAATAACGCTCACCACCGCAGCACCGGCTTGCTGGCCCAGCCGCGGCTGCGAGCGTTAAAACCACCTGCTCCTCAGCTCGCGGGCCATCTCGCCCTCCGGGCCTACGCGTGCTTAAATTACACTCTAGGGGTAGGGCAGACAAGACTAGTGAGTGGAGTCGGTTCTGCAGCCATTCGTTTCTGACACTAATTTTTGTAGCATTACATATTGACTTTTAAAGACAATATTTTAATTCAATGTTAAAAATGTCGTTGAATTAAAATACCATGGAAACATGTACATCGAACCAACAATATTCGTTGAAAAATAATTCTACTGTTTGATAAGTTTGCTAAATAAAAAAATGTGATTATAAAATTCATTGAATTGTGTTTCTGTAAAATATGTTTCATTCAAGTAAATAGTAGTTGAAACAAAAATATTCGAAAAAAAATACGAGGACCAAATAGTATGTGAAACATTTTCTGCGAAATGAAATTCTATGAAACTTCAGTCTGCGAAACAAGGTGACATCCCTTTTCATTCATTTGCCAAAAGATGCTCAAAGATGTTATTTAGAAGATAGTAGAAAATACTATTTTAAAATGTCTATGGTTTAAATCAACGCGATCTTTTTTAGATCTATGACTTTGCATTTATGGTTTGGTCCATAAGTGTCAAGTTTTTGACATTAGTGGAAATACATACAATTAAGATTGCTTGTTGTGAATTTAATTATTGATACAACTATTCAATTTTGTCTGTCGGCTGATCGGCTCTTTTGTGAAGACCATATAGTTCTCTCACAATTTGGTTCCATTAGTCACCACTAAAATTGTGAAGTTTTCTTGAATTGTTTTGTATATAGATACAGAATTTAAAATGCAGATCAACAGCTCTGACGAGTCGCCACCTCATTCGAGGTTATTTATTGTTTGTGAACGACGATTTACAGAGAATGATTTCCGACAAGGTTTCTCAAAATTCGGTTATATCGAGGACATAAGATTGCCGCGCGACCACCAAACAGGACAACCGAAAGGAGTTGCATACATTAAGTTCTCCAAAACTTCTGAAGCGGCTGCCGCTTTGGAAGGAATGAATCAGAAATCACTTAAGGGTTCGAGTCGTGTATTGAAAGTGATGGTGGCTTGTAATCGGTCCCAAATCCAGTCGGAAGATAACCATGACGACAAATACAAAAGGCTATTCATAACTGTCCCTCACATAACCACTGAACAGGATATACGTGATGTCTTTAGCGTGTACGGTCCGATCGAGTCAGTCCTCGTTCATAGAGACCGACATACGGGTGACCCAAAAGGTTTTGCTTATGTCACATTCACAAAGTTCTCTTCAGCTGCACTTGCTTTTGAAGAATGTGACAAAAAGTATCGCGCTATATTTGCCATGCCAAAAGGAGCTAATCCAAAACGTCCTTCAACAGCTTTCGAGTCTAGCATTAATGACTTAGCCAATACCCCTTCTAGTAGTAGTACTGCCCTCATGTCCTTGATGAACACTGCTCCCAGGGGATACACACGGGTAAACTTCTTGTGTTGTTCAAACTTAAGCCATTCGCAAGTAGACGCTTTATTTGATTTAGTCCCGGGGATGATTGATTGCAGATTCTATGTTGATTTGGTTCAACAATGCGGCAGAGGCGTGGCATCTTATGCAAACCCAGTCTCTGCAGCTTATGCAGTTGACAAGTTGAATGAGTTTGAATATCCACCTGGCATGAAAATATATGTTAAACCTGAACAACGGTCTATGTTTGATATGCATAACCAATCTTTTAATAACTTGTCACATGTAGCATATAAATTGAGGAATGCCATGAGGACTGCACAGACTCATCAGGCCCCTGACATAGCACAGCTTGCTGCAGCTATAGCGGAAGCTTCTAAGCTCATTAAGATGGCTACAAAAGGAGTAGCAGAAGATCAAACCCCTGACGTCAATGACTTGAACTACTGTAGTGTGAAACTGCCTTCGCCAAAGCCTTTAGCTGACATTGACAGTATTGTTGCCAAGAGGTGCTTCTTGGTCTGTAAACCCCAGCCTCCCCCATTGACAGTTTTACGTGACATTTTCTGTAGATTCGGAGACCTTATAAATGTTTACACACTACCCAATAAGACAGTAGGATATGCTCGTTATGCATCTGTAAAAGCAGCAAATGACGCCATAAAAGTGCTGCATGGCGCCGAGGTTTGTGGTGTCCGCATGAAGGTATTAGAAGCGGAGGAAGAATCTTGTGCTAAGAAAAGGAAATTGAAATCTGAAACTTCAACAGACGAATAGAATGACTGACTGGACAGTGTCACCTACCTTCGAAGACATGGACAACTCTTATTTTGACAATGTAGCTTGGACAAATAAACATTTTTACATTACTAAGGACATTATTCTTGGGCAGAGATCTATGGAATGACTTTGATTATTAATAAAATGAGTCAATTCATACATTTCTGCTCTTATTCCCTTATATACAAGAAACAAGGGCTAGAGGACAAGGACTATATAATGGTTATAAATGAGGGTTAAATGAAAAACTTATTACTTAAAGAAAAACCATAGAGCAGACTTAATTTATTTATTTTAAAAAGGCATCTAGACATGACAACTTAATCCAATTTATTGCACACACAGCCTTGTGACTTATAAAATAATTGACAATTATCAATATGTTAAGGTCACTTTAATATCTAATCTGACAATAATTATAACATTCTTCAAATCATCACTGTATTGACAAGGTAGTTGTGCTGAAGTTATATAACATACATCAATATGATTCCCTCATTCATTTGTCATCATCAGAGAGTGTAGGTAGACTGCCTTAACATCAAGAAAAACATGTGGATAATACCTACCTTTTATAGGCCCTGATTTTTAAGTTACAAAATAAAAAATAAATATTAAATTAGGAGATAATATCCATCTACTTCTTGATGTTTAGAGAAATGGCGTGGCTCACGCAAACATCATTATCATGAGGGACTGCGCGCATTAGGGTGCTTTTCCACCAGAGATGTGCTATGTAGCTATGCTGCGAGGATGTGAAAGCTAAGCTACAAACTATGTGACTGTTTCCACTGACGCTACTGAAGCTATGTGCACCAATAAATATGATTGGTGGATATCAAACGCATTCATAGCAACGTAGCATAGCACATCTCCGGTGGAAAAGCAGCCTTACGCGGTCACGACACCGAATTGTGACATGACCGGCTGCTATTTTGAACAAAAGTGGTTGGACGCTCGG
This sequence comes from Cerastis rubricosa, assembly GCA_949152445.1. Classification (NCBI taxonomy): domain Eukaryota; kingdom Metazoa; phylum Arthropoda; class Insecta; order Lepidoptera; family Noctuidae; genus Cerastis; species Cerastis rubricosa. The sequence continues at coordinate 21,557,324 of OX424526.1, read as the reverse complement.
CTGTGCGGGTAAACTTTCTTCTTATTCACAAACGCGTGCGTACATTCACGTGTCTGGCATACCGCTGCTAAAACTCGCGGACCGCGATGTTTTGTGTTGGTATGTTTGTTTTTTCAAAATGGATTGTGACAATGATCATTAACTAAATTAAAAAAAAGAATACGGGGGCGGTCAAAAGTCGTGGTCGTGGCCATGTAGTGCGCGAGGTTAATATTTTTTTTTTAATGTGGTTCCTTTTTTTGTTGCCCTTTCTAACTTTTGTAAAATATTATCTTTAATCTATATTATCTATGGTACATATTTATCAGAAAATGTCTAAGGAGACTTGCCAAATATTCACTATTTATAAAACTACTTACAGCTACAGCCTATTGACTTCAAAGGAGAGGTTTCCTCACTAAATCCAAATACCACTAGATTCCACTAGTCATTAACCACCTACCTATATTTTCACTATTGTAGATTTGTATCTTTCATATTGCTTATTTCGTTTCATAAAAGTATACCTATGGTATATCACATTACATACTAAAATGACCCATATCTACAGGCACTAAAATTCAAGATTCCATGATTGCTTGTTGCAGTAAAGGCATTAATTGTTGTTTGTAAAGGGGATGTATGTCCCCGTGTGTCATTTTTATTATTTTTTCTGCAATTTTCAGCTGGGTTAACGCTTTTTCAACCTCCATTTTGAATAGCAAGATCTTTCCGTACTTCAAGTGAAGAAGACCAAGTAATGGATTTCTGTCCCCGTAGTAAAACCTGGAATAAATAATTTTATTGTTAGAATTTAACTTTTTGGGTAAAAATCATAAGTTTAGCCTGTCATCTACATGTGATCAACAAACGAATTGCTAAGTCGATTCTGTGGCAAAAATCCTGCTTCAACTTGTAAGTTTTTTTGTGGAAAATTAGGCTTGCTGTTTTGAGTATGACTAACCTTTTTCCATTGCTACAATAAGGTCTACGATATAATTTATGAACAACCCGTTTCCCTAAAATTCACGTCTTTATCACTTTAAGATTAAGGCCTCTTTTCAGTTAAGATAAAGACTAACGCGTTGCTTCCACATTTATTGTGCGAACCGCCAGTCTGTGGAACTGACTGTCGGCTTCTCAGTTCCCTGATCATTATAATCTGGATCTCTTCAAAGATCGAGTGAATCGGGTTCTTCTAGGCAAGCGTGCTCCACACTAGGCGGCATCATCACTTCACATCAGGCGAGTTGCGGACAAACGCAAGCCTATTTTATCTAAACTAATATTATAAAGAGGAAAGATTTGATTGTTTGTATGTTTGTTTGTTTGCATTGAATAGGCTCCGAAACTACTGGTCCGATTTGAAAAATTCTTTCAGTATTAGATAGCCCATTTATCGAGGAAGGCTATAGGCTATATATCATCACGCTACGACCAATGGGAGTGGAACAGCAATGAAAAATGTTGCGAAAACGGGGACCTGGCGCAATACGTCACAAGCATGTCGAGGTCACCGGTGACGCGAACCAAGTACATATTTTCCCCTACCAAAAATCGCTCAACGCGGCTAAAGAAGTTATCACTTCCAAAAAAACAGATGCAGTCTTAAGGACTGCCGACAGAAGTGAAAACTTAAAACAACGGAATTACTGTGTTCTTTCTTCTGTACATAGTACACAGGCCTCGTTACTAAGCGTCGCTGGTCCGGCTCAATACGCCACGAGCATGTCAAGATCATCGGTAACGCGAACCCATAGTTTTTGTCCCCTACCAAAATACGCTCAACGCGGCTAAAGAAGTTTTCACCTCAAATAGTCTATTTACCTAAAGCAAGGAATGAGTTGTTCAGCGTATCCGCAGGCCTTCTCCCACAGCTGCACTTGTATGAGCGCGTCGAAGGCGTGGTCCAGCGTCTGCGCGTGCATCACGTTGAGCGGGTGCAGCACTCCCTCCTGCCTGTCCAGGCAGTACTGGCAGACGTCCACGTCTGGAGCGCGTGTTAAGGATTTGTTGGTTGAATATAGATATTTATCATCATCATCATTTCAGCCCAAAGACGTCCACTGCTGGACATAGGCCTCCCCCAAGTGTCGCCACATTGACACAAGGAGGGTTTTGCCATAATCGCCACGCTTGGCAGGCGGGTTGGCGATCGCAGTACGGTAGTTACAAAAGCACAGAGAACGCTGCTACCCACTCTAGAAAACATTTCAAGGTCATCATCATTCTCTTGCCCTCATCCCAATTCATTTGGGGTCGGCGCAGCAGGTCTTCTTCTTCCACACTTCTCTATTACTCGTCATCTTATCTGACAGCTCCTTTCTTGCCCTATCATCCTTCACACAGTCCATTCATCGTTTCTTTGGTCTTCTAATCTTATAGCCATCCACATTCATACCTACTCAAAACTTTCTCCTCATGACATGCTCATATCACGACAACCAATTACCACACAACTTTTCTGTCACCGGCGCGGGCGCCACGTTCAGACACAACAGAAATATTACAAGGTCATCTTGTATTGATAATGATAAATAGTTATATTTTCTCGCCAATTTTAAGAGAATACATGTCTAAGGTATGATTAGCTAAATTACTTATAACTGCTTGTTTGCTTTAACAAACTGCGTTCACATGAATATAATCGGCAGAATGTGGGAGTACAGCATAGTCTTCTGCCCCTTCAAGAAAAATATTTTAGTTTTGACAAATATGGTGATTTAGCAAACCTTGGTTTTGCTTAGACAGTATTTTCTACTATTTGGATGGTTTAAAAAAAGGATACAAGCCACAGAAGCCCTCTCCATATTCTGTAAATGCACATGTGTGAACTCCATAGTCTTGACAAACACGTCTGCATGCTTCTCAGTATACTTCGTGCCACATTCTTTGCAATGCAACGCATCTTTGCTAACAACGCCATTCTCCGCCACTTCCTTCGACGAATTTTCTGTATTTTCTTCAACCTTCTCCGTTTTTGATTCTCCATTGTCTTCAGCTTCTTTCTCGGGTCTTCTGACTAATTGGCAGTCTTCTTTCCAAGGGATGCTGACTGGTTCGTCACATTGTTTGTTGAGGCATATTGCTCCATGCACGTATTTGGTTCGATCTTCATCTGTAAAGCAATTGTAAGGTTATTTCGTGAGTTATGTTAGATCTAGTGTAGCATGCTTGGCAATGCAGAAGAGAGAAAGATAGTTTCAAATTATTTATATTGCTATGAGGCCAGCAATCTAAACAACTTTCTGCAAAGGTCCAACTTCGTAATCGCGAAAAAAATATTATCAGTCAGGTCCAATCAGTGGTGGATTTACCAGCAGGCTGGAGCCTAAGACGGCAGATTTTTGGGGCTGCAAATTTGGAGACCGAATTTCTTTTTTTTTTTGCTGCCTCGTAGATATCAATAAGATTTCTGCATGGCGGTTTTCTGATGTTTTACAGATAAAAGTCTACAACAAATTTTGCGGATGACTTTCCCCTCTCACTTGTCATTGTACATTCGGTGTAGCAAACTTCCATATTGTAGAGTAAAACAGCTAGTTCGCCGCCCCCTACCAGTAATCGGCCTCTGCGCCCTCAGCCCACACTTTGTATGAGTGAAAAGAGCGAAATTGCAGTAAATGTATTTCCCTCTTCGAGCTTTATTTTTGAGCTTTGATTAGCTCAAAAATAAACTTTTCCGTGCAATTTCAACGAAATTGTTGGATTGTTGCTCTGTATGGTGTCGGACGTAAAGAATAGCACCATCCCATATCTACCCGTGGGTGTCGTAAGAGGCGACTAAGGGACTTGCCAGAGAATGGGCAGCAGCGTTCTCTGTGCTTTTGTAACAACCGTACTGCGATCGCCAACCCGCCTGCCAAGCGTGGCGATTACGGCAAAACCCCCCAAAATGTCAATGCGACACTTGTGGGAGGCCTATGGCCAGCAGTGGGCGTCTTTTGGGCTGAAATGATGGTGATGATGTTGGATTGTATAAATAATCTAGGAATCAAAATTGTAGAGGCAAGCGCGGCAAAAACTTTACAGCCTATACCTTGAAAATTTGTAAATCCGCCACTGGGTCGAATAGCTTCCAGCCTACACGCATTAGATTGATCAGAAAAAAAAAAGGTCCAAAGCTATGTCACTATTTACTGAAGTTTTCCACAGTACTAGTTACCCGCAGTAAAAATGTAGTATTTCTGTTCAACATAGTCTGCCTTTATTTCAATCCATTTTTGTTTGGATATTAATGCCTTATTTCATACTTGAGCCGGAAACTTTTGGACCTTACCATGCAGCTGTCCCATTAATTTAGGTCGAGTAGGTATTGAAAGTTTGTACTGGAGCGCTATTTTTATTTTTCGCGCTGGCCATTTTGGTCCCATACAGAAAGTTGTTGATTTTGGTGGTGATCACATTCTTATATATGACAACACCTCTCCGATACATGCAGTTCAAGGTAATATTTGGATGTCTGTTAAGACAAATCTGAGTGGGCAACGAAGCTAAGTCTACAAACAGCCGAGTAGTATGCTGTACGCTAAATTATCTAAAGTCGCCAGGGTAGCAGCGTTCCTCAATTTTGCGAATTAATGAAAACCATTTGAGTTTTTTAAAGTTATTACGAGTTCCGTGCAAAAAATAACCCTTGAAATTGTTTAAAAAATCCGATTCAAACAGGGAAGTAAATTTTTTAATATATAAAGTAGTGGTGTTTGTTACCAAACTCTTCCGAAACGGCTGAACCGATTTGTATGAAATTTATTGTGCATATCGGGTAGCTCTAAGAATCGGCCAACATATATTTTTCATATCCCTATAAAAAGCAGCAGCACGTAGTTTTATAATTATTTCACGCGGCCGAAGGTCGGTGGTGGCTTCTCACGTACAATGGTCCACTTAAGGGACTTAGTGCGGAAACCAAAAACCCCATGAAGAAGAAGAAGAAGGTCGCTGGTAGCAGCTAGTCAAAAATATAATGCATTTCTACTCTCATTTTCTGACCCACCCTGGCGACTTGAAACAAAGATATAGACCATGCTGAAGAAGTATATATTAGTAGGCACATCTAAAGCATTTACCCATGCACCTGTCACACTGGCACAAGAAGTAGTAGTTCTGCAGCAGTTCCGACTGCCTGTCGTACGGGGTCTTCATCAGGTCGATGTAGGATATACGCATCTGAAAAAGTAACATAATATAACGTCTGAAATCCCTGAAGAGTTATGCAGACGTGTACCTCATTAGTACAGACAAATTTCACAAGTTATCTTTTAAGTCTCATGTAATAGGGGGCGAGCCTATTGCTATCAAACGGGCACAAATCCAGATTTCGTGGCTGCTACTGAGAGATTCCTGATGGGAAAACTCGTTAGCACTTTGCCCGACCCGGGGAATTGACCCGGAACTTTATGCTCAGCAGTCTCGGTTGTGACCAACGATTGCGTAACACACAAGATGAAAAGCATTGTAAAGCAATGCCGTTCATTTTGACCATACAACATTCATTAATTGCTTCAGTATCGTGGTCCAGACGACGATTTTTTCAATTTCTTCTTCTGATTTTGATAGAGGATATAGTCTTACTAAGAGGTATCGTATTACCCAGTTACTGGGTTGTGGAGGTCAGATAGGTAGTCGCTACATGTAAAATACTGGTACTTAGCTACATCCGGTTAGACTGGAAGCCGACCCCAAGATTGAAGATAGTTTTGCAAAAATCTAGGCAGATGATGATGATTTTGATAGAAGATAAGTTACACAATAAAGGTACAGGATATGTTGACGACGCACCCACTGGGTTGTGTGGTTACCTGTGTTTCCACCAAAGAAGATTGGTCTCCTACCCGATTTTAAATCATAACTTAAGTTCAACAAACAATCACGTAGTTTCTACCAAATTTTGGCTCGGTTTTAAGAAAGTAAAATATCCTTACTTAAAAAATCTCTTCCAAGTCAGAGTGAACAGGGTTCTTCTGGGTAAGCTCGCTCCATTATCGTCTTTGTCTCTGTCATCTCTGACCTAGACTAGAGTCAAAAGCAAACCCATCAAAATAAAAATACCTGATTCCAATCCAAGGAAGGCATGTCCTTAATGGCTCTGATGTTGATAGTCTTGCCATCGAAGGTGGCAACTGCGTTCGGGTCGCAGCTGTGGTCCAGGATAGAGGATGCGAGATAGATGCTTGTCCCGATTGAGTTCATATCGATGTCTAGGATCATGAAACTGTTGATTACCATCTGGAAATAGTGGGGAAATATGAAGTCTCGTTAACGACAATTTCTCAAGGCAGGCATACGAAACACATTACCCACAATCAAGATACAAGGGGATTTCTGATATGTCAAGGCTCTCAATTCAAATATCTAGATCTGGGTCGCGAGGTTGTCGACATATATGGGACGTGAGTACAGCAGTCATTGTGCCGATAGTCGTGTCGGCCACTGGCCAAAAGCCTCGACCAACATCTTAGGAGGCTTTCGCTTGGCAGCTGGATAAAGGGCTTGATTCAGAAAGCAGTACTTGTGGACATGGCGAGTATTCTTAGGAGGTTGCTCTCTCAAGAGCCTTGACCACCGGTAGCTTGGACCCTGTTCGCGACGCCGGTGGGCTATTACGTGGTACCGGCGCATTGGCTTCCACCTTTTTTTGGGGTAGGATACTTTTTTTCTCTAAGAGCTGCAGAATGATAGGCTTTTTATCCTAAGCATTAGCCACCATTCCTCGTCTCGCTATATCAACTCTCTGAAAACAATATTAGCTAAATGATTATTTAATTTGTAATTGTAATATTCACCCTTCCATACAACCCCATGAGTTCCACAGTGTTTGGTAGTGATATGTCTTTTAGGAACTCGTACAACACAACACACAGCGTCGTGAAATGATCCATCCGTTTCTTATCCGCCTTCAAGTCTGAATAATCTGCAAAATAAATCAAAGTAACTTAACTTATTATTCGTTTTCATCTGCTGAGTGGGATGAGTTTCAGTTGGTTCTTTTTATAGGGACCCTTAGATCGGCACATTCGATAAGAATGCTCATTTTTCCAACTATGTTGGCGTCGGCTCCCTGTCTACCCGGATGCAGTTGATTATCAGTCTTTTACATGGAACCTGTCTGAACTCCACAACCCAGTTAGTACTGGGTGTTCGGTGCAATATTTGCAACCGAACAGCTCAGCACTTTTGCCTCCATGCATTTCCATAAATGCATGTGTCGCAAGTACTGCCGAGTTAGTACGTATTCGGATACCAATCGAGTAACTCAACCAAACCATATCAAACCATCTTAGTGCTAATTTAGCTTAGATTTACCAGTTTATAACCAGTCTCAATATAAACTTTAAACCATATAATTTCGTATAATTTAACCAGTGGGCACAAATCAACAACCAAATCATAACCAATCAACCAAATATCAACCAACCCAGGATTTAGGGCTAAACCAAGCAAGCGCTAAATTCTACACTGGGTAATACGATACCCCTTCGCTTGGTAAGACTGGTTGTTAGACTTTCAGGCCACTGACTACCTGTAACGACTGTCAAAGATCTACAAATGACAGCCAGGACCAACGGCTTAACGTGCTTTCAGGCACGTAGTAAACTCGGTACGTAATGGGTGGTCACTTATTCATGGACCAACCTAGGTAAACATGGCTAACCTAAAGATCGACATGAGTTTAGTGAACGTTATTTAGCAACAAAGTTCTCCTCCTCAAAAAAAAAGAATGCTCAATTACTACAATATTCGGTTTCTGTCGGCCAGCAAGTATCTGCCATCATCATCATCCTATAATGTTCCCACTGCTGGGACACAGGCCACTTCTTTATGAGAGGGAGTGGGCTGTACTGTAATACACCACGCGGGCCCAGTGCGGGTTGGAAGATATATGTCACATGTCTTCGAATTTTTAGTTATAGGACATGCCGGTTTCATCCGATGTTTTCCTTCACCGTTTTTGAGAGCAGTGGTGATGAAAGAAATTACACAAAGTAATGCGCCTGCCTGGGTTCGAACTTACGGCTTACTGCTCGTAAGTCGGGGCTGCCACAACTGGGCTACCGCTGCTCTCTGTATCTGCCATCGCTGACTCATATTCGGATCGGCTAGGCACATTTGAGCTAAGCCGAGTGGTTTAAAAATATTCGATTTCTAAATGCTATGAAAATCTTTTACAATACAAAATAATACCATTGGGTTATTTTTACATTTAAATGGAAGCCCCAGCTTAACAACATTCAAGAAGCCATAACGTTTCAATTAATCATCAATAGTATTGGGAAGTCTGTTTGTTATCCGCCCAATGACGCAGGACCAGGTGAACGGAGATATTGAGAGTTGGCGCGATCTCTATCGTTGGAAGCACGTGCTACTTCACAAATGATCAATGACCTATATCTAAACTAATATTATAAAGAGGAAAGATTTGATTGTTTGTTTGTTTGCATTGAATAGGCTCCGAAACTACTGGTCCGATTTGAAAAATTATTTCAGTGTAAGATAGCCCATTTATCGAGGAAGGCTATTGGCTATATATCATCACGCTACGACCAATAGGAGTGGAGCAGCAATGAAAAATGTTGCGAAAACGGGGAAAATGTGACGCCAACGAAGTTGCGCTGGAGAGCTAGGGATGTATAGGGTAACCTACACACTACACTACTACACCCCAGTAGGTATAGCCAACCCTGTAATTGTTTAATGACTGAATTTTCACAGATTATGTATTTCTGTTGATGCTACAACAACAAATACTAAAAACAGAATAAAATAAATATTTAAGGGGGGCTCCCATCCATACAAAGAAGTGATTTTTTTGCTCGTTTTTTATAAAAAATGGTACGGAACCCTTCGTGCGCGAGCCCGACTCGCAGTTGGCCGGTTTTTTCAAAATGTTATTTTACTCCTTTTTTGGCGTCATTGACGTGTATACTCACGCCAAATTACAATTTTCTAGTACCAATAGTTTTTGAGCTAAACCGCGGACAGACAGACAGACGGACATGGCGAAACGGGTTCCTTGTTGACTACGGAACCCTAAAAAGAAGAGAAGGGAGAGGTATACTCACGTGACATCAAATCCTTCCACATTCTGAACGAGGTCCCGGAGTAGAACGATCGGAATGAGTGGCCGTCACCCCGGTACAGTCGGTTGATGATCTTGGCCAGCATGCGCGCCCCATCCGGCAGCACCTTCGGAGCCACGCGCTTGAAGTTGGCGCATTCCCACTGGAAATTATGAGCTGTTGTTTTAACTGTCATCTGCGTAACATTACGCCTCTAATGTTAATGTGTCGAAGGTCTCAGAGAAGCTTAAAAATCGGCTACGTATTAAATTATACAGCCAAAACTATTATGTATCAATTGGCTCAACGCGCTGATGTTTTTAATAAACGGTCCATTTGTTTTATGTAACTCTATTTAATTTTACTCCGCTCAAAACATCATGCGTAGATTTAAATTAATATCATGATCTTAGCGTATTCAAAATATCAAGATCATAATTTCGCGGATGTTAAAAGCATCATTTGAGATTTAAATAGATTTTGTAGAAGTAGAAACAAAAAAACTGACGGCTCAGTAGCATTAGAATGGCAGCAAGCCATGAAATGTCTGTTTCACACCACAGGCCTAAGGGGATGGTACCTTTTGACAGCGGATTGAACGATTAGATAATATGGACGGAAATATTCAGTGTAGGTTTCCGAAGCAAGTAAGTCGTGGTGGAAGATTCCGATTTCTGTAATACCTTGGAACAAGCACAACACGTAGAGTCCCCTGATCAGTCTGATTCGATACCCTAGTGGCGAAAAACTGTCAGGAAAAAAAAAGTGTAGGTGGCAAATGGCAATTGAAATATTTGGGAATGGAGGTTTTCTATGAGAGTCAAACATATTCATCAATTCGTATCCAGTAGGTACTCCTACTTTTATCGAAGTAAGGTATCTACACTTCTTCCACAAATAGTTGTTCAATAGGTAGTCCTGTCCTACTTGGCAATCGTTCCGAAAGATTTATTCGAAAGTGTTTGAGGAAGATTAATTCTGTAACGCCGAAGTCACACTGACTTGCGCCAAAAGTGTCCACGAACCCAGAATTAAGACAAATTTACAACAGGTACCTAACGAACTTATTTCAGGAACATCTCCAAACACACTAATCATTGATTAAAAAACCTGGCGTTACACAACGACCTCTTACGTCAAGCGTCATTTGACGTCGTGCGTGTGCGCAGGTATCCGGATATCTCAGCGCTGTTCGTATCGGTCGACATTTATCGAGCTTTTAGTTCGTGAAAATAAAATACAAAACGTTAGACAGAGCTGCCAAGTCGAGCATTACGTGCTAACCATGTCATAATGTTTGTATATCGTACGGGGTAACGAGGCGCGTTGCATAAATATTTATTTAACGAATTTTCGTTTTAGAAATAGAGACGTTTGATGATTAAGTTGCAACATTTGGCTGTCATGGCCGACCGCGTTATTACTAGTAATTTATTACAAATTTAATTTGAGCAAACGCCCACAATTTCAATGCATTTACTCTCTGTTTCTTCAGACTTAGACTTTTCTATAAAGCCAGAACTCTTTGATCTCTGTCCTTTACTTTTAGTCTATAAGTATGATAGAACTAGTCAGGATTTTATTGGGTAAAATTTGTCTGGATAAGCTTCAAATTGACAAAATTGCACAATTATTTGACAACATCAGGGTGTGTTAAACTCTCAAAATCTTCCTGAAACTTTTATTTGGAAGAAGCTATAATTATATTTTTTAATATATTTCGTTTTTATCCTTTACTAGCAGCCCCCCGGGGCTTCGCACGGGTAATTTAACAAAAAATTAAAAATTACACAATACACACATAAACCCTTCTATTTGCGCCAGGTTACTAAAAAAATAAATTATAAAGAAAGTTTGAATATTCCTCTCCCGTACGCCCTGTACCCCAGTGACGCCTACATCGCATAAGGTGCTGCCTAGCTAGCCAGCTGAGCAGGGTGAGCAGCGACCACACAACTTTTTTCTAATACTCACATTTTTAAACTCGTGATTTCTTTCGAATGGAATGTCCGAATTGAATAATTCAAAAAGTTATATAAAGGTATTGAAGCATAGGCATGAGATATACTTGCCACATTCAATACCAGGGCTTCCAAGTACGAGTGTGCAAAAAACCAGGTTTTAAAATACTTTAAAGTATTTGGTACCACGAAATAAATTATTATATTCACACAAAAAAAATAACGAAAATAAAATATTTGTACTTGACTTTAAACGTAACTTAGTAATACCATACTTTCGTTCACGCTATTATGTGTCTTATTTCTGTATTAGTATGGAAAAATGGCGCGAACAAGTCTACAAAATGGCTGCACTACCCATGCCGCTAGCCGAACGCGCCCTGAGCCCCGCGGCGCAAGTTTTGTGCCACCCGCCGCGCCGCGAGCCCTGCTCCCGCACCCGCGCCGCGAAAGTCACACCACCCGCGCTGCGTAAGGTAACAATCGATGTTGTCTTACAAATAATGATCATTATCGTATTTGCGAAAAAAAAACTTTTAACATCCAGGTTTTTTTTTCGAGATTTCAGACTCAGATTCGATTGTGCTCCTTATTTCTTTGGAAACAAGGGTTAATTTCCTATGCAAGGACCTTTCAAGTCTGGTTGCTTTTAACTTGCCCGCGCGGCCGCACCTTGCTAAAACTTTCATACTTGCAAGTATTTCCCACTCATACTAGGGCGCCCTGGTTGGAAGCAAAGCCCTGGTTTCAAAACCTGGTTGCGTAAATACGTCTCATCCCTATTGAAGCAGTTTTGAATATGAAGTAATTTATTTTGATAAGGATTAATACCAAGATACAAATACAGAGCCTTTTCTAGAGGCGGCATTAAAATTATTTATTTAAATAAAAGAACACTTATTGTGACATAACTATAATAGTTAGACATTATGCTGTCGCGACATTTTTTGTAAATAATGATGTGTTCTGCAAAATCGTAGTAGGTACATCATTTTATTCTATTATCAATATTTTTCGCAACGCACGCGATGTAAAGAATATTTTAGGTAATTTTTGTACACCTTGGGTTACATTATTAGAGTTTTAGTAGGGATCCCTAATTTTCTTGAAAATATAATATAGCATATGTCACCCGCGGTTAGTGTAGCTTCCCAACAGTGAAAGAATTTTCAAATCTGTTCAGTACTTTCGGAGCCTATTCAAAGCAAACAAACAAACAATTAAATCTTTCCTCTTTATAATATTAGTTTAGATAAAGATTTTGAGAAATCATGTTATGTAACTCTGACATCATAAAAATAAAATAAAAATATAGACATGGTAAATGCTGGATTAAAAAAATTAAAAGAAATTATGAAAACTTCCTATCACTCTACTTCTGCTAGGAATAGATTACACATGTGTGGAGAAACTTTGACAATAGACCAGACATACCTTATGATCACCCCAGGCATCTCTCTGGCATGAGCGGCCGCAGTAGTAGACAAACTGGCATCCTGAACATTTCAGCACTTTGCCCCTGAAACGTAGCGGTCATTGGGTGACACAATACTTCTGATGCATGTTTAAAAATACAGGCACAACACCTGTTTGTAATGATCGCCAATGTCATTGTTTTCAAATTGATTAGATATTTTGAAAAGTTAAATCAACAATCATTTTGACTGAATGACCAAGAATGTCCTGATATGACAAAAACAATTTTCGAGTGAAAGCACTCGAAAATTGTTTTAAAAAAATGGAAACCTAAAAAGTTAGGTTTCCATTTTTTTATAATTAATACTAAGAATTATATTCTTAAAGTTAAAAGATTTGTTATAAAAATTACACCAAACACAAATTATAGCAAAATGTAAGAAGTTTAAATTTATAATAGTTTAACTTTTTGTAGTTGTTGTTTTTATGTTGATATTTCATTGGATTAAGAAACCATTCTATTTAGATTTTTAATTAAAAATTTTGTTGAAGTAATTTGCCACATCCTAATTTTTAAAATCAAAGTAAAAACAAACTTAAACTGATTATAGATCATTTAATAACAAAAAAGTATTTAATGTGTTTTAATTATAAATTAATTGAGGATATTAGTGACTTATCAAGTGCTAATTCATAGGCCAAATACCAGTTACCGTGTCTGTACAAATATATTCATAAAACAATTATCAGTTGGGAGTATCAACCTTACCATGTTATGGAAAGAATTTACACATTATAGTGAGCACTCCCGAAGATATTTAAGATATTACACTGTTCTAGCAAAAAAGTTAAGTTTTAATCAAGGCCTCTTTAGCTACAGTTTATATCAAATTCGTCAATTTATTCAGTTGAGTTTGAGTCTTTAATTATAATTTTGTTACTTACTTTTCGAGACAACTATCGCACCGGCTCCCCTGCTCTTTAGACGACAAAACAAAAGCAAACGGTTGTTCAGTTAGGATCAAATCTCCAGCTTTAATGGAAGAATCCGTGTTCCTATACTTATTCTTCATATTTAAAATCTTAAGTTATTAAAGTTTTATCCTAGGACTAAAGCGTACGTATTCGATAGAGAATGTATTAGGAATGTCAACGTTCCAAACTCGACGAATTACGAGGCGAGGTGTTCTAGTGGATGCCGAAAATATGATTTGGCCCCGCTACCTGCCGGTCCAAATTTAACACAACTCAATAGCGGTTACATTATTTTTAGTGAAGACGCGACTACAGCCGGCATATCAAAACGAAAAACAAACAAAAAGCAGCACTAATAATAGATCAGCATTTCGTCATGAAGAGCAAAATGAGGAAGGCGAAGGGAAAGCAAACGAAATACTTGAAGCAGAATAATAACATGAACTGTTCCACGCACGAGCGAGGCCTTGTTTACCTTTTTCTGACAGCAGGATAAAAGTATAAAATCGCATCGAGCCAAAACGAGATAGCAAATGGTGGAAAATAAGTTTTGTTTCGTGTAACAGGGGAATTTGGTCGTTTTTTTGACATTTGTCAAAAAAGTACTGATATTCTCTTTTACATGTTTCTACATGTTATGATGCTTTTCCAATTATTGTTTATTAAATAGTACAATTAAATTATTAAACATCAAATATACACCCAAACTAAATAAAATAAATACTTTTGATAATTAGCTTTTTAAATTAATACTTTTGTTTTGCATCGTTTTATTGGCTCAAAATACCAAAACCCATGTCAATGTCACTATTGTCAGGTTTGACAATTACAAACCTAAGAAAAATAAATACAACAACGTGTTCTTAGATTTTCTTTATTTTAAAAATAATAGAAGTAATTGGAGGAATAAAATGTCACTTATAATGACTAAAGCCGCGCTGGCACTAAAAAATCCCGAAAGCAACTTTCAGTTTGTTAAATTTGAAGCACACAAGGCTAAGAAAAAAACAACTGCAGAAAATGATGAAAAAAGTGATTTACGAGCTGAAACTCGGCGTTCTAACAAAGATTTAGACCTTAAGAAGATACGACATGAAGTGGTGAAGTTTGGAATGTCCGGTTTCGACCCCACAAAGAAAGAAGAAGCAAGAATCGCACTGGCAGTTAGTTTGGGTTAGTTTACAACTGAGTCCTTTCCCACATCTTACACCGGTTAGTGGGTCGTCTTACCTTCAATTTTTGATTACCCAGTTTAAGGCTATCATATCATATCGTGTTCTGTATGGTGTCGGACGTAAAGAATAGCATCCCATATCTTCCCGTGGGTGTCGTAAGAGGCGACTAAGGGACTTGCCAGAGAATGGGCAGCAGCGTTCTCTGTGCTTTTGTAATAACCGTACTGCGATCGCCAACCCGCCTGCCAAGCGTGTCGATTATGGTAAAACCATTAGCTTTTAGCTAGCATCTCCCAACGCCACATTAACCAGATTATGTCAATGTGGCGTTAGGAGAGGCTTATGTCCAGCAGTGGACGTCTTTCGGCTGAAGTGATGATGATGATATCGTCATCATTGCCAGCCTTGTTCTACCCTCTGCTGACTGAGCATAGGGCTCATCCCTTTTGTGCTTCCTGGTTTTCCTGGCCTTCTTTGGTCAGAGCAAGCTCAGTAAGCTTATAGATTAAAATGTTTACAATTGAAGTGAGAGGTTTCTTAAATTTTCATTACCTGTTTGTTATAATCACATTTAATTTTAAACTTGTTTTCAGGTGCTAAACCTCCCAAAAAGGAATACTTAAACTACAAAGAACTTATGCGGAAAAGGAAACAGGAGAAAATTATAGAAATTGAAGAGAAACAGCAGATGAGGGCCAAGAGTGTATTACAGACAGGTGGCAAGAAGAAGAAGAAGGCAGTCAATAATGATGTTGGGCATTTCCTTAGTAGTTATGGAAAGGTAACTAATCACAAGTATTTTATTCCACCTCCTACCCTTTGGGAGCCAAAATTTGTTTTTGATCCAACTTGAAAGATAGGAAAGCTTACATCTCAATTTATAGTCGCAATATTATTTTATTGCAAATTAAATAACAATTATCTGTTAGCTCCAAACAATTCTAACAGATGGCGGTATCTGCTGACTGGATTGAGTAAGTATTCAATAGATGGCGCTGTATAGGAGCGGAGCAGCAATGAAAAATATTGCGAAAACGGGAAAAACATGACACAGACGAAGTTGCGCGGGCAGCTAGTATTATTACGTATTAAAGTGTTTGACTAAACTAAGTTTAACTTTTTCACCTGGCCGAAGGTATTCAAAGAACACGGTGTGGTTTTAGTCAGTTAGAGTCTGAGAGATCCCTTCATCCACCCTTGCATGGCAGACATCTATGGGAATTTTTCATGCAAAGAAGGAGGAGCTTATTTTAGCTTTGTATTTTGCAGAATACTGAAGAAGAAATCAATATAATCATATTAACTATGGTGGTGATAGCAATAGTGTGCACTCTCATCATTGGATATTATGCCATGTCAATATTTAATGATCTAATGATTTGAATTAATCAAGAGATATACCTACTAGTAATTCTTTTTCTGATTAATTCACTATTTCATCTATAGTGCGGTCATTTGTAGACAATTAGTAATAAAGATGGGTGTTTCCTGTGGTTCTATGGTCAGACTCATTTTTTTAATTTTTTTCTTAGTACCAAGTCTGTCAGGTAAGCTAGTTTGTAATGTGAATCCATTTAATGACCTCATCAGCCACTTTATCATGTTAGGAATAAAGTACGTAATTTGAATCTTAGTAAAATATAGAGATAGATTTTGAAAAAGTTACTTTTGTAATAATAATATAAGGTCCACATTTATTTTAATTGGATATCTTGTTCTTTCCAGGTAAATATGAAAGATTTATTGAAAAAGGATGATAAGGGTTCAAGGAAGAAGAAGAAGAAAAGTAAAATTATTTAAACAATAAATTATTATTTTAGATTTCTAATGCTTTCTTTTTACTCAACATTACCACCGTATTTTCCCTATTACGTTAGGGTTCTCTTCTATCTAACTCCATACAGCTGAAAGCTAGTATTTTACATGGAGCCACTGCCTCTATCAGACCTCCACAACACAAATAACCAAGTACACCATTGTGATAAATCATCACCTCGGCGACAACCCTCGTTTTGG
The DNA here is from genome assembly GCA_949152445.1 of Cerastis rubricosa. Classification (NCBI taxonomy): domain Eukaryota; kingdom Metazoa; phylum Arthropoda; class Insecta; order Lepidoptera; family Noctuidae; genus Cerastis; species Cerastis rubricosa. The sequence continues at coordinate 21,540,743 of OX424526.1, read as the reverse complement.
AAAAGGGGTACTTTAAGAACCTTATTATGTCGTTTAGATATGAGATGTACTTCCTAAAAACTGTTCAAGGCAGCAGAAGGCAATAGACTAGTAATTTTTCAGTATTAAGACCTGCGAGTTGCGTATTAGATAAACAAGCATTGAGCCAATACAGTCTCCAAAGGAGATAAGTAACCAGTTTCTCATTCTAGTAGTATGAGAATCTGGTTACTTATCTCCTTTGGAGACTGTACAGCACACAAATGGCTAGCAGACAGCTGAAACTAGCATAATTATCCATATTAATACCTACTCGCTTACATAATTGTAAAAGCCTCGTGGTGAAATATTAGGTACCTAAAGCCGAAAGTATAAATGTGTGAAAGAATGTGTGCAAAAACGCCTAACAGTTTTTTTAACATACGCATGACAAAATATTTTTAGTAGGCGCTTATGGGCGTTAAGAAATATTATATCTCTTCTCTTGGCGAGCAAAAATAGACCAAGAGTCCTAAATAATTTATCTGGGTCTCTTGAACTATTATTTAAAATAATGAGATATCAAAATCAAAATATTTTTATTTTACATAGGCCTACATGGGGCACTTACAAAACGTCGACAAAAAGATGCTCGGATCGGGTTGGTCGTTTCCAATGGAAAAGAACCGGCAAGAAACTGCATGGTTATATAAAATAATATTATTAAAATAATCCGTATGCCATTGAATAAAAATACTACCTGCTAATCAGGTGTGAAATGATTAGCACCCTTTCACCCAATTATTAATTAGGTCCCAACTAACCTAATAATTAATCACTTCACACATGATGATTAATAAACTTACATGTAATTTATAATGGTATAGGTTTAATTGATTAACACCTAATAATTAATGAGACCCTAATTATACTTACCAGTAAATTAATCAATTACCAATTACTTATTATCGTAACAGGGACTGCTGAGTCGATTCACCTGTGAGCCTGTCGGGAAAATTATTTTTGGTACCAGTACGAATCTCCGCACAGCTTCGGTGGATGCACCGTTAAAGCTCATAAACAACTCCTCTACTCTCCGCTATGCACATCTCAGCACGTCTCCGCTTTTGCCAGGCCTTCAGCTGGCAAAACAAGTGAATGTCAACTTGTACCAAAAACTCGCAATTTTTAACGATTTGATTTATTTTTACACAGGTGATGGTCACGCTACCCGAGTTTTTGGTACAAGTTGAAATTCACTGGTTTTTGCCAACTTATTTTTTTTTTAAGTACAATTCATATATGTTATATTGAGAGGGAGGAGGTTGTACGTAGGTAATCAATCAAGCTAGCATTACACATGTTCTTTTTTCGAAGACATGTTTGGTTCTAGGGAATGCTAGTTTCCTCACGATGTTTTCCTTCATCGTCACACTGAGAGCAGTGGTTTCATCACCACTGCTCCCAAAACAGTGAAGATAAATAACATAAACTAAGAAGCGTCGCTGGGTTCGAGCCGTTATCACTGGGATATCATACCACTGCTCCACAGGTGACACAGGCGTGGTGAGCACCACCACGCCTGTGTCATCAGTCAAATTACCCATAAAGAATTCGAAAGGCACTTGTTCTCCCGTCATTGCGATCATCATCATCATCAGCCTATAATGTTCCCACTGCTGGGACACAGGCCTCCTCTTTATGAGAGAGAGTGGGCTGTAATCCACCACGCGGGCCCAGTGCGGGTTGGTCTTGGTAGATGTCACATGTCTTCAAATTTTTTGTTTTCTATGACATGCCGGTTTCCTCAGGATGTTTTCCTTCACCATTTTTGAGGGCAGCGGTGATGAAATAAGTTACACAAATTAATGCGCCTGCCTGGGTTCGAACCCACGGCTTCCTGCTCGTAAGTCGGGGCTGCCACCACTGGGCCACCGCTGCTCTCATCATTGCGATATTAGGTTTTTATCCAGACCATACCTGTGAACCTTCTAGTTACGGAGGTCAATGTTCCAACTTTTTCACTAGTTCTTTTGTAAATACCAAGTATTTAGTGATATTATAATCTATACCTCCACGACCCCCGTACTATTCTATGCATTCATCAGCATAAGGTTTTGAGTGCGTTACATCAATGTAAGCCAAGCGTGGCGATTATGGCAACCCCCCCCCATTTTAGGGGAGGCCTATGTCCAGCAGTGGACGTCTTTCGGCTGAAATGATGACATCAACGTAATGCACTTGTGCTGATGGGTCATCAAAAATCAGGTTTTAGGGCAGGAGGTCGTAGGTATAACGTCCTAGCAAGCTAGTAAGTTTTTTGCAAAATAATAAAGAATTACTTAGTTTGATGTTATTACAGAATGATTGGTTGACAGTTTCGTGAAGTGTCCAGCTTGTATGGTAATCATCATCATCTGCCTAGCCTTTTCCCAAACTATCTTGAGGTCGGCTTCCAGTCTAACCGGTTGCAGCTGAGTACTAGTATTTTACATGAAGCGATTGCCTATCTGACCTCCACAACCCAGTAACTGGGTAAAACGATACCCCTTGGTAAGGCTGGATGTCAGAGTTTTGGCTTCTGACTATTTACTCGTAACGACTGTCAATGATCTACAAATGACAGCCGGGACATACGGGTTAACGTGCTTTCCGAGGCACGGAAGAAACTCGGTACATAATTATGGTCACCCATCCATGGACCAACCTCGGCAAGCTCGGCCTGACCTTAAAGATCTCATTTCACACCCTGTATGTTAATACCTACCTTAATCACACGGTGTCTGTTAACCAAAACCAACGACTTAATTATCAGGTGTGAAATGATTAGTACCCAATTATAGAGCCCAATTATTAATTAGGTCCTAATTAATTAATTAATTAATTAATCACACCTTACCTGCTACTGAGTGACGATTAATGATTACCGTGTGAAATGATAAGCACTAATAAGCACCTAATTAATAACTACTTGCCCTAGTTATAATTGATCAATTAACCACTAGGTGGGGGTTCAAATTCATATAAAAGGGCCTACAAATCGTTAATTTCGACATTAAACCATCGACTTTCAATCGAGAAACATCTATTCAAATCAAAAAATGGAACTCCATCTGCATTTGACTGTGGCCTTCCGTGCTTTGGATCGCAAATGGGGGAAACCAGTGGACTTGGATACTCCTGAGGATCTCTCAACGTGTGCCCCTGCTGTGGTTGACAGACCAACAGCTACATTCTCTTCAGAAGAATATTTGACCACAAGAAGGAGACAAAAGCCTTATTCACGTCGTGAAGAAACAAGAAGGAAGGCAAATGTGAAAGTGAACGATTCGTTTTCAAACATCTCATGTGCAAGAATACCTTCAGTATCCGATCTGGAAGAGTTATCCAGTTATAGAGGAAGTTCTTGTTCAGGAACAACTGAGTTTTCAGTTGACTTTGATGGAAGTATGGAAGGATACTTAGATGCTAATGAAAGGAAGTTTGAAGGTGGTTCAACGGTGACCCTGGATTCAGGGCTGGGAAGAAGCAAAGAGCGGAATGTATTCAGACTGTTCAAAGATAGTGCGAAATCGTACATCGATAAGAAGTGCAAGAGGGTGCTTTTAAGATAAGATTGTTTTAATTAAGAATTTTAAGTTATTTATTTGAACTGTAAAATTAATTTATAATAAGATGTAAAATACGTTTTCTATGTCTCTTCTCTTCTCTACTCTTCTTCTTTTTCTTTTGTCTCTGAATTTATTTATTTCTTAGTTGTAAGACTTTGTTATTATTTAATGGTACATAGTATTTTAAGACTAATTAGTTCTTATATTCCTGTTAGATAATATATTTAAATGATTGTTAAACCCAGTTATTGTTGTTTAAAATAAATTATTGTTTCTAAATTATCGAATTTTTCTCTTTCATCTTCCCATTTCCTTTTTTGCTCTACACTATCCTTACACATGTTTTATTTTAGTCTGGTCGTCACATCCCTCATGTTCTCCGCAAGTACCAATGTATATTCTAGTTAATTTCCGTCTCCCATCTTCACTCCCTCGTCCTCCTTCATCATACCTTGACACTGACAGATACACCTGTATATTATCTGCCGGTGTCTGCAGTCTGCCCGTACCGATGAAAATTTGTGAAATACTTAGTACCTTCTATTGGTTATATTTGTTTGGATCACAATTAAACAACTTCGTAAATGTTAAATATTTTATAATCGAAAATAACTAGGTATAATAATTATAATATTTACAATAACATAAATACATTAGTACATAGTATTACGCCGGCAAGTTCATTTTTTACAATAAATAGTTTTAAGCATTTCATTAAAAATAAAATACACATTAACTAACAATTAATTAGTTTACACGTAGGGCTCGAAATATTTAATAGCAGTCGTCATAGGTTTTTCGTTGATTTTGTTCGTTGTAATAGTATTTTTCACGCGCATCTTGATATCTCTAGGCTTCAACACGCTCTTGTGGTTGGCACTTGGTGGCCTCAGGCCTAGGTAGTGCTTGCTTGGCGTGAATATTGACTTAGAACTAAGACCAGACGTCTCTAAGAAGAAATCGAAGGTCCCCTTTGTTTTGGGCGCATTTATCTCCGGATTGTTATTCAGCACCATCCTAGGCTCGCACTTCACAGTATTGTAAGAGCCGCTGTTGCTCCCAGACGAATTACTCGACTCAATATCTGAGTTCCGTACAGAGTCAGTCTCTAAATTCTCTATATTTGAAAGGAGATCAGGCTTATTAGATAACTTCGCGTTCTTCGACAAGCCCTTGTTCAAGGCACTCTCGTTATTTTCAAGAAAATTTTCAGCGTTTCCATTGTCATCGTTATTAGTAGTATTATGCTGTTTATCTTTATCAGGTACATTGGTAAGATTTTCGGTTACAACATCAGACATGGAACCGTCACTGCTGCCCGAGCTGATGCGGTATTCCTCTGCAACTATGCTGCCGAGTTCATCGTCTATCTTAAATTCTTCAAAATTCTGCGACAAATCGAATTTGTCCATATCGTCGAAATATTCTGCTTTGTGTATTTCTGCATTGATTGATTGATTTTTCTCGGGTCCATGATTAAACTGGTTGTCAAGTTCTGTCAAATTAATCTGCTTGTTGCCTCCCTTGCCACCTTTATTGATCTCAGATAGTATAGAAGAAACTGTGTTGCCCATTTGTATGGAAGCACGAGGGTCCAATTTTGGTTGCAGAGGATGCATAGCAAAGTTAGTCAAGTAACTGTCAGTAGTTTGCTGGAAGGAGCGGCTTTGTTCATCGTTCGGCTTCTCATCTTCGTCCGGAATGATGATCTCAGTGACATGAGGAAGCTTAGGAATGTCTTTGTCACTGATCTTGTTCTGGATCCTTGGCAAAGATACCACTTTGGCAACGCTGTTCCTTGGACTCACGGCGTGCACTGGGTACTGCTCGTTGTGGATCTCGACCGTTGGCTGTGTGAGTAGCAACTCCCTCTTACCATTGCTGACTACTGGAACATTTATCTCTGAAATGGAGCAGTAGTCAGGCTCTATACTGTTGACAGTTGCTACTTGTCCCACTTTTTTCGTCTTAACATCTGCAACCCGTTGGTTAGCCGCAACGGCTTCAGAGTCTAACTGCTCTGTCATTTGTTTGACATTGTTTTCAGCTTTCCATTTAGCCGAAAGGTTCTTTGGCTTTGGCGGCAGGGCGGGAGGAGTTCTTGGCACTTTTCTCTTATTGAATATCTTCATAGACCCGAGATCGTTATCAATTTTTCTTTCAACGACATTAACATTACGATTTTCTAAATTAGCGGCCATATTTTTCACTATAGAGCCTCTTATTTTAGGAACCACTGGTTTCTCATTAGCTTGTACGGTACGCGGGATTGGCGCAGGTTTAGAATCACTGCCTTTCGTAATGATGGGCTCATATTCATTGCTGTATAAGCTTTGTATCTCATACTGGAAGCCTTGAGCTGTGTTTGGCACTTCATAACTGTGTTCAGATGCGGTCTCCAAGCTAAACTTAACGATTTTATTTGCTCTCTTATCTGATCTAGGTAGCGTATTGCTGGTGTTATTGGATCTTACTTTTTCATCATAGGAGATGCTGTTAAGAGTAGAGAACTGTACACGCTTTGTTGATGCTTTAGGGCTGGGTGCTTCACTAGACTTCGAATTGTCATTACTGCTATCATCTAAAGAATTTTGAAGCAATATTTGATTGACACACTCGAGTACCGGATTATTTTTATAAATCTCATTAGTCGGGTTCTCATCTGCATCACTAGTACTCGCATACCAATTTTCGTTAACTTCGGCATTAGCCGCTTGTTTGTTTAAATTTGTATCTATGTTGTTGTTCTTATCATCAAACCTGGAACTGAATCTTTCATTGTTGTTCATTATGTTATTGCACAATACTTCGTTTTTAGCGGCTACTACTCCAACATCAAGAATGCCATTGTTGAAACCAACTCCCAACAGGTCATCTGTTGATTTTGATTTATTGCTTAGAGGACGCTGATCTAAACAATCTCCCTCTTGTTCTGGATCACTAACATTACAATACCAGGGCTTCTCATTGCCCTCTTCGCTGAGGACGTTACTCAGGAAAAGCTGTCTGTTCGCTTTTATTTCATCTGACGCTTGCCGTTTCATTCCGTGTAATCTCTCCATTTTTGTAGAATAAGTTTTCTCGGATTCACTGGCAGTGTTGTCTAGTTCTTTTTTGGCAGCTTCACCAATAAGCTGGTCAATTTTCATAGAAGCTTTTCTGATATCATTAGCAATTTGGTTCGCGGTGAGTTCATCATCGTGGTTTACTTGGTAGCTCATACCAATGCACTCTTCAGCGCTACTGCTATTATTTGCTTGGTTATTGTAACCCTTCTGCATGTTGTCAGCATACTTATTGTTGCTCTTTCTTCCCGAGTATTTCCTCGACCTTCTGAAGACGTCTCGTCTCACAAACGCTTGTTTGTTTTTGATAAACGTGCCCTTGCTGCCGACGCTGGCTGTGTTCCCTTCTTCACTGGAACTCGTGTTGCCATAAACAATTTCACTCTTCGGCAACTGGTACTGAAAGCTCTTACTTAACCTAGTATTTTTTTGGAATACCGGTGGAGAATTTCTTTCACGATAACTACAACTTCTAACAAACGTATTTTGAAACCTGGAATCCGTGCTTTCTAAGCTCTGGAATTCCGGATCTGTTTCAATGTTGGTCTGTTCGCTGGTGAACCCGAGCAGTTGCTGGCAATTGCTGCAGTATGATTTGCGTGCTTTCAGTTTTGCGATTTCTTCCTGTTGTGATTTGATTATTTTCTCTTTTTGGTGGAGAGCAACGTGTATTTGTTTCTGTTCCCTGGTGAGGCGGGATTCTAGGAGGACTAAGGACCGCAGTACGAGTGCTAGTTGGTCTTGTCTGAGGCGCCTCTCTTGCGCCGCTTTCTTGTCGCGGGCGGCGAGGGCGTGTCCTGCTTCCACCAGCTGGTGCCTCTGCTTCAGCACGGACTCGGACTGCTGCTGCAGCGCGTTCCGCACCGCGTCCAGCTCCCGCCGCAGCTCCATCGCTTCTGAGCTGCTATCCATCTGGAAAGAGAGAGAGAAGGATTCGTCAATAAACAGTTGACTCATAATCGTTACTATTATTGCAATAACAGCAATAACAACGACATTTAACTTCATAAAAGGTTCGTACAGTCTATTTATAAGATCAATCCGATAGCGGTGAAATGTCAAGTACGATTGATACACGATTCCTTATACGAGTGGAAGAAATTAATGTCGTCTAATGACGGTGCGTCTTTGATCATCCCAGAACTGTGTAATGATGGTTATCTTGTGTGGCGATGCAACGTGCGGTCAGAGTCCACCACGCAATAGTAAGTTAACGAGGTCACTGACCAAGAAATAACGTCGTATGTACAAATGTAATCAAAAGCGGAATATTTTATAATTAATTTAATTAAGCCAGTATTTTTTTCCGATACAGATCGGTGAATTCTCAGTTCTGTTACGTGACAATAAAGTTTAAAATGTAAAACAGGTATTTGGTCGCTGCTTTTAATGTTTGATAAGAAGAAAATCAGAGCATAACCGAGCTTATCGCGGGCGCAGATAAGACGTTCAAACGCGGGAGAATAATGTTTTTCATTGTGTTATCATAGCCGTAATCTCACGCTTCCTTGTTTTTTTTTAAGTTTGATAATATCAGTGTGCTAAATGTAAAACCACGACTTCGCGTGATAGTGACTCACAGGAGTCACAAGTCATACATAGGTTAGGGCCGATGATATCAATGGCAATTTTGCCATATTGATTCAAATTTTTATTTCGTTTACTGCCATTTCACAAAAGGACAATTTGAAGTATCAATCTCCTATTAGAAGTTGATACCAAACAATCATATTCGTCTTCGTACCTAGATCTTTCTCTTATTGACTGATTTCCAATCAGACAAAGAAAAGCCGTATAGAAGCTACAAATAACTCCCATGGAAATTTACGAAGAATCCATAATAGGTACTTTAGAATTAACATATCTACAGAAGCTACAAAGCCTTTCACAAACGAAGGTAAGTACAAAGAATGCGGTACTATAATACTCTAATCATGTTAGAGGCAAGGTAAAAGTCATGTCAATGGCGACTTTACTATGTCCAAGTGTACTTACTTAACCTCTACGAAAGTGTGTTATAGCATTGACGAAAGTTTAAGCTGTCTAGCCCCCGGCTTAGTTAGAGGTTGTTAGTCAAATCTGGGTTAGAGCTTGGAACAATGGTTTACTATATAAGTATCCTGCCTAGTGTACAGACGCTTAGCACATCAAGCTACAAGATCTGTCAAAATTCTTTAATAGATTTTCAATCTTTTAGTTTAAGAACACGGTTCAAGGTTTATTGGGAAAATTTGAGAGTCTCGGGTAGCGTGACCAGCTGGCGTCTGTACTTAGTTCAATTTATAATTTCCGGAAAAGTTAACTTGTAAAGACGAAAATATTGCACATAGAGAAAATCTTTTCAGAAGTTTCTAAAATGTTTATTTTCTCATAAGCTGCTTTTAGGGGTTTCTTTATTTTCGTAGGTTAACTAGGAAAAGGGTTTAACATTATTATGTTTATTAGGGTAACAATAAACATAACTAGCTCTAGTTCCTACCAAAGCTCATTTAAATTGTCTATATATAAAACTTGTTAAATCTGTTTTCTTCTGAAATAAAGTTATATTATATTATATATTATAGCACAATGTCCCTAAGTGTAGCTACTGAGGTACACATTTAAAAGATTTTTTAAAACATTGGCCTACATTAGGAATTTGTCCTGTATCGTGAGTGCGTTTACAAACATTTAAACTCACAAACACAAAGAGCCAGACCCGGAACAACTATCTGTAGGCCTAACAAATATTTGCTCCGTGCGGGATCGAACCCGCGACACGCAGCGCTGTCAATCGCCTAGTCACTGCACCAACCGTGCCGCCATTTAAATTGTGTACGGCATATATTTAAAACAAACTGTTTTACAGTTTGTTTGAGTGTGAGTTTTTCCGTCTTCGGAGGTCACAGGCGTGATTTTATGAAATGTTTCACAATATTAACACAGACTCACATCACTTGACATAGCCAAAACCTCAATCTTCTACGACAAAGAGCCATATTTCAAACATTTACATCACTTTTGGAAGGACACTTTCTGTTTCTAAAAAGTTACTTACATGAGGGACGTGCATTTTTTCAGTGTTTTTCTTCAGACTACAAACTATTTTCAGGCATCAACCAAGTTATAAGTTACAGGTCACAGAGCTCTTTAATCATTAGCTGTTCTCACGGCGAGGTCTCGAGCAAACTGGCTAGGAAATCCCAATGCGCGTGAGTTGTCAGTAAACAATTAATACGGAATTTCACCTATTAATCAAAGGTCGATCTTAGCCGATGTAATGGACTTTGAACTAAATGTTTGTTTTGATCAATTAATGTGTCGATATTGTTTATTATAATGTCAACAAACCGACAATATCTGTGATGATATACGGAAAATATTGTTTTAGAAGCATTTTAGGCCTGAGAATACCTAGCATGGTGGCGCCCACGCCTGGCTATAATAATGTACGGCGTAGAAACAAAAGCTGCTAGATAAGTGTTTACGATGTACGTTTTTTTTGTGCAAATGTAGCATAATCAGACAATAACAACCACACTATAGGGGGGGCTCTAATTCTCTGTGAGAAAGAAAGGCCACGTGGTTCTAGCGCTGATTCACTCGTCGGTGGATATCTGATAAAGTACACATTGGGGGAAAAGGGGCCCAAAAGAACTAAAGTAGGAACGCACCTCCTGCCATTTCGGGAAGAAATTCGCGCTCTGAAAAACGTAGGTATAACTTAAGCTATATGTCACATTTTCTGAAGTAGGTAAAACACCAACATTTGCATTGTCAAGGTCGAAACCTATACCACTAATTACATCATTACTGCTAATTAATTTAAATTAATTCCTCGAAACAACTATTTGAAACAAATTGACGCGTAATACCTTCTTTATTGTGCTCATTAACATAGATAGACTCTAAATTGATGCACTTGTCATTCATGAACGTAATATAAACTCCTGAGTATACAGTTGTATTCATTGATGAGTCTGCGAGAAATTATAAAAATGTAATTTAATCTTCTTTAATCAGTCATTGCAATTTCATTAGGTTTGTAACATATACCAGCAGCGAAATACAGGTTACGATGGTAAATGCGAATTAATTTACATACTTAAACTTTTTTTTCCGGCTAGAACAGTGTGAATTTTCATAGAAAAGGAGGAAAATTAATCTAAATCGCTCGATTTAACATAATTATCAGGTAAGACTAAAAACATAGAATTGTTCTTCTAAATTATTTCAGCAAAAGAAACACTTTGGTGCATGAGACGCACACTTGTATGTATGCATGTCTTTGTCTAGCCATAATGTGGCTAGGAAAATACCAGGCAGCAACAACAATTCCATACAACGGCCCATACAATTAAAATGTAATTTCATCCATTAACAAACGTTATTAATGAAACAAAACTCCCTAACATCCGGTAACATTTCTGTCATATTCACCAGCCGATGGAAGTCGCTTGTTACGCGTCTGCGCAGGTCCACTATTGCTGCACAAGTGCGCAAACCTATAGGTTATTGCCACAGGAAATTCTAAGGATATCACAGTAACGGTTTTATGTTTAATTGCTAGATAAATCTTAATTTTGTAGAATTATATGCAACAGGTGTTTTAAGAAGTAAGGGCAAAATTATTACGTACGTTATTATTGAACTAATACGTTTATGAGGGCATTGTTATTCGTATTCTTTATTCCACACAGAATAACTACATAATAGTAGATTGTTGCATCGAGCGCAAAGTGAGTCATCAATGCAAGAGTGTTATGTTGGTGCCCGAGCGCATGCGAGGGCACTAAATGATCACGAGTGCATTAATTACTCACTTTATCGAGGTGCGTAATCTGCTTTTCTTTCAACTACCCTGACAAAATATACCTACTCAAAATAAAAACTCAAGTTAATAAAACAAAGTATAATTCATCTTCCCTTCAAACATACAATTATTAAAAGTGCAGTTATTAAAGGTTATTAACAACTTCATTTGCAGCTGTTTTATATTTTCTGGAGTTGAATTCATATCGCTATCGCTGTCAATTTCCATGATTTTTTACCTTTTTATTTGGTAAATAAGAAGTATCAAAGTTTTACAATGGTACAAAATGCGCGCCATTTGTTTTTTTTTTCACCAATTCAGTAATCTTTTTGATCTAATGCACACATTTTATTAACTTAATAGGAGATATTACACCTCTGTGGTAAATTTAATTCCAAATTTAAAATTTAAAACAGTGCAGTAATGAAAAACAGTGCAATAATGAGATTTCATATAACTTTTCTGCACTGTTTTGGTTCTAAGCAAAAAAGACATCCTTTGTGATCGGTTTTGTAGTGATTAATGATAACATTACTGCGTAGTTGAAAGAAAATTATATAAGTACAAATTGCCAAAAAATAACGTATGTACAATGGCGAGAGTAACCCAGAATTGATTTTTCTTACAGAAAAACTATCGATTACGACATTTGCAGAAGAGGATAAATACCGATGTGCATTAACAGTACAAGAGAAATAATGAGTTATAGATATGAATGTTGATGGATAGAGAGGGAGGGGAAGGCCAAAGAAAAGACAGATATATTGTGTGAGGAATGATGGAGGAGAAAATGATAGCGGGTCTTGACAGGGGAGATGAAAAAAAAAACGTGTTGCGTCGACTCTTGGTAAGGTAATGGGACAAGGACAGGCAGAAGGTGATGCTTATTAATGCATAGGGTGAGTTGAAGATGAATTGAATGAACATTTGAAATGGTATTTCCTTGGTACCTTTTTCATTGGTGCGTTAAATAGTTGTGCCTTGTGCAGACTTGTCTTGACTGTTCATTATAAACATTGACATATGCATAATAAAGTCCCTGAAGACAATTTATCCATTATCATTACTACTTTTATCTTATTAGATAACGTATTTAAATTGCACAATACCTTGTAAACTGACAAGCAAAACATAACGCAGCTTTTTATGAGGGACACCTTTTACAAACAAATATTGTTCGATATGGGCTCACCGTATGTACTTATGTAGGTTGCACGAAAAAAGTTTTTATACTGAGAAAAGTGATTTCGCAGTTCCGATAAGTACGATTTTAAGTACTTATGTACTTACTTGGTAATCGGTTGTTATATAGGCATGTGATGCTGAGAAATGGGGAAAATGTCGTGAGGAAAGTTTTGAGTTCGAATGCGGATGGGTATAAGAGATGGACTGTTTGAAGGATGATATGGCAAGACAGGTGCCTGATGGGATGACGATTAATAGAGATGTATGGAAGAAGAAGACATGCTGCGGACCCCAAATGAATTGGGATAAAGGCAAGATAATGATGATGATGTGTCTGGAGAGTGAACTATTCAAATGCAACGAAACCGAAACGTGATCATTTTTTGACGCTGTTTTGAATCTAACGATTTAAATAATTGTTTTTGCAACACCTTTTCAAATACGCACTGAAAATGGGATTCTGTACACATATATGTATTTGTTGAACATGTTATTGATTTATATTTTCATAAAGAAGTGTTTGTTCAAACCTGGCTTCAATATATTGACACACGTGCCACTGTGCACTGATAACACAAGTTTAATAGCAAGCAGTGCCTTCTGTGTCTACAACATGTTGACTGACGGTCGATAAGGTTATTCTATTACTAATAGTAATAAACACTTGCCTACCTTTATCAAGGACTTGTAAATCGTACAAATGTATCTTATGTAAATACTAGACAATGTTTACCAGTCACGTTTCTCCTAAGTATTCTATCTAAACCGTGTTCGTGATTTAGTTTCCAAACTTGTTAACAAATATTAATACTTATAGACTAACTAGCTGTCCCGCGCAACTTCGTATGCGTCACATTTTTCCCGTTTTCACAATATTTTTCATTGCTGCTGTTCTCCTATACAGCGCCATCTATTGAATACTTACTCAATCCAGTCAACAGATACCACCATCTGTTAGAATCGTTTGGAGCTAACAGATAATTGTGACTTAATTTGCAATAAAATAATATGAATGCGACTATAAATTCAGATGTAAGATATCTTTCAAGTTGGACAAACTAGGCACTTCTGTAAATAATTTATGAAACTAACAATAAACTTAAAAAATCAACTTCTTTAGACTTATTTAGATAAACTATAGAAAAGAATATATGCTCAAGCGATCAATGTTTATAGGTACTTATATGTTTTAATAAAATTGACAATAATTTTTTATAAATTACTTATTTAAACCACGAAAATAAAACCCAAGGAATAACAACGCATCCAACGTCTCATCTGCAAGCATACTTCTCAATTTGTTGGACAAATATGAAGAGGCTGAAAAAGCGCGTTCAGGCTTGATGGAAGTTGGAGGAATCGTCAATAAATTTTTAAAATCCCTTTCTTGTTTTGTAAGTATTTGATGTGTATTTGTGGCTTGGCGTGGAGGGCACGCACGTGCGATTATGCTCTGGCGTTCAAAAGGTTAAAAAATGTATCAATCGAATCGGGGATCGAATCCTCTAGTTAAGTAGTTTAGGGACTCCATCCCCGACAAACAACGTGACACTTAATTTATATAGATATTATAAAGCTGAAGAGTTTGTTTGGTTGAACGCGCTAATCTCGGGAACTACTTATTCGATTTGAAAAATATTGTAGTGTTGGATAGCCCATTTTATTGAGAAGAAAATGTTGTAAAAACGGGGAAAATGTTACGCAGACGAAGTTGCGCGTGTCAGCTAGTAAGTGCCTATAGGGTAATTCAGTGCCGAAAGCCATTTGGTTCGATTGGTAAGTTGATTTGTTTCTATAATTGTGTCACACTAAAAAACCTGTTTCTGACTTGTTACAGGTTTTTTAGTACTGCTATCTATCCACCTGACTACCTACTGCTCTACAAGAACATCTGTTTTAGAAGAGTTTGATGACCTTTAATTCATCTGCATAATCAACCGTCATCTGCCTAGCCTTTTCCCAACTTTGCTGGGGTCGGCTGCCACTCTAACCGGATACAGCTGAATACTGCCTATCTGACTCCCACAACCCAGTTAGTACTGGGTAATACGATACCCCTTGGTAAGACTGGTTGTCCGACTTTCGGGCCAAATTTTCGGGTAAACGTGCTTTCCGAGGGAGGGAACTCGGTATATAATGGGTGGTCACCCATCCACGAACCAACCTCGGCAAGCACGGCTTAACGATCGATCCGAGCGGCTGTTATTACCTATTTAGCCACGAGCTATTTAATCAACCATTCTTCTAAAAGATTCCACAAGACGGTAGTTAAGAAAACGAAATACACCTAAGATTATGGCTACTTAAGATTATAACCCAATCGCCGAAGGTGAACTCTCTCAGTCATTTCACGGCACGGTCTTCTGAAATGGTATTTCAGAAGATTGCGGACCTATAACCGACTCGCCATTTGGTGACCTTCCTCAAGGAAGAGTTTTGGCCGAAAGGTGTGCTGTATCGGCGTTTCCGCGGCCAGCTAAGTGACACCTCGCAGCGTAACACGACGCCGCGCGCCGTCACTTCGTGTGCAGGAGTTATTAAGTTATTTTTGTGTAAAGTATTTATGAGTATAAAGTCATTATTTTTATACTTACTTATACATGTATTGTGATTTATGGGCCTTAGTTGCCTGAAATAAAGGATATTATTTATTGTATTGTGTTACAATATATACCTAAGTATAATACATTACCGATGATTTATGGGCTTTAGTTGCCTGAAATAAAGGATATTGTATATTGTATTGTATTACATTAAATACCTAAGTATTATAATACATACCCATCGGTAAGTAATCAGTAATAATTAAATATGTAACACTCGCCTTGAGTTGTCGGAGGAAGTCACGGCCATTGACTTGCGATAAATAGGAGCGAGCAATTGTATTCGTAGCTTTGAAACTAAATATGTATGCTTAAAATGATTACGATAGATTATCATCATCTGCCTAGCCGTTTTCCCAAACTATCTTAGGGTCGGCTTCCAGTCTAACCGGATGCAGCTGAGTACTAGTATTTTACATGAAGCGACTGCCTATCTGACCTCCACAACCCGTAACTGGATAATACGTTGGTAAGACTGGATCACCGGATGTCAGAATATTGGTGGGTAATACGATACCCCTTACTAATACTGGTCATCAGAATTTTAGCTTCTGACTACTCGTAACGACTGTCAAAGATGTACAAATGACAGTCGGGACGAACGGCTTAACGTGCTTTCCGAGGCACGGGAGAAACTCGGTGTAATTATGGTCACCCATCCACGGACCAACCTCGGCAAAAGATCGACCTCTGTGGCTGTTATTATTTAAGTCACGAGCTCCTCAAATCATTGCGATAGATATTATGCGTAAATTAATTATGTTTATCTGTCTTGGTCTGTTTTTTGTGAATAAACTAAAGTAGGTAGTAGGTACCTACTGATTTTGATAGAAAATTAATCTAGGTAACTGAAAAGTAGGTCCAGAGCGGGACTTGGTAAACGGAGAGAATTCTTTTCCTTTTGGAAAATTTAGACTTTGCTTTCGAACACATCCAAGTGGACAGCTCGTATTTTCTTCTACAGTTTTCATGTTTGATTTGACTAGACAATGTTATGAGCAGTCTACAATACATGATTATAATGTTGTTTTTCAGTAAATATAGAGGTTTTCAATCGGTCACAACCGTGGCATTTGAAATCTTTATACTAATCTACATATATATCATCATCATCACCATCATCATCATTTCAGCCGAAAGACGTCCACTGCTGGACATAGGCCTCCCCCAAGAAGGGGGGTTTTGCCATAATCGCCACGCTTGGCAGGCGGGTTGGCGATCGCAGTACAGCTGTTACAAAAGCACAGAGAACGCTGCTGCCCATTCCCATGATATATATAAACACTAATAATAAAGCTGAAGAGTTTGTTTGTTTGCTTGCTTGAACGCGCTAATCTCAGGAACTACTGGTCCGATTTGAAAAAATCCTTCAGTGTTAGATAGCCCATTTCTGGAGGAAGGCTATAGGCTATAATATCATCACGCTATGACCAATAGCAGCGGAAGAGCAATGGAAAATGTTGAAAAACGGGGAAAATGTGACGCAGACGAAGTTGCGTGGGACAGCTATCCTTACTAATATTATAAATGCGAAAGCCACTCTGTTTGTTTGTATGTTTGTATACTTGTTTGTTACCTTTTCACGACTAAACGGCTGATCGAATCTTAATGAAATTTGGCAAGAAGATAGATTTCAACATGGGGAAGGACATAGTCTATCATCACGCTACGACCAAAAGGAGCGCAGCAGCAGTGAAAAATGTTGCGAAAACGGGGAAAATATGACGCAGACGAAGTTGCGCGGGACAGCTAGTTAACATAAAGCTGATATTTTGCTACAATTATACCTTGAATGAATTATATTAGGACTTTGAAGTGCTGTTACAGAAATTTATTTATTAATTACAAAGAAGTCGCGGGCAACAGCTTATTGTATAAATAAGTAATTCTACTTTCATCGAGAATCAGGATATTATAATTAACGGTTTATTTACTGTTAGGTGCAAAAGAAATGAATATGCGTATGTATTACTAAAAGCTTTTTGTTCACAATTTGCGTGTTAAACAAGTCATGGAAAGAAATGTGTGCCAATGCTCGGTGTTTGAACTGTACCGTATAATTTGGCTGTCAAACTTAATAGACACATTTTTTTTTTCATAAACGTTGCCTCACTCTGGGAATTTCTCCTGTATCGTAGGTGCATTTACGAACATTTAAACACACGTACTCACAAACAGCCAGACCCGGAACTACTATCTGCAGGCCATACAAATGTTCCGTACGGGGATCGAACCCGCGACACGCAACGTATCAGTCGATCGCTCAACCACGGCGCCAACCGTCAAACTCAACGTAAACTTGAATAGAATTCTATTCAAGTTTACGTTAGGGGTTTGGGCTCATTGGTATCCCAAAGATCTTGAAAGGACAGACAACTTTTAATGATCTGAGTAATGCAGCAAAATTATGCAGTAAGAGTTTACATAATAAATGTGTATAACACGAGAAAGTTATCATTTCCATGAATACATAATCTCAATCGAGTGCAATTACTTCCTGCGCACATACATCATCAAACAAATATCTGTCAAAAACCTTCTAATATAAAATCAAAACATAACATACAGACTCGAAACAGTCTAAAAACCAATTACTTGGCAACATTGCCCACGCATTGAAATCGTGGAACTTCGGGAAATCGAAAGTGGCCGCGAATGGGCCATTGTGTGTTAACTTATGACAAGTTCAAATAAAATTATTGGCACTGTGTAAACGGGTTATGGGAATGGAAACCATTTCCTTACTTACCTACTAGAGAAGGTTGTTTAGAACTTTAGAAGTGTGTAGGTAGATAGGTACTAAACTGGTATAGATATTAAGGTTTATACAAGGTGTTGTTTTCCATCCTCGTCAAATTCAAGGAGGTAACTATGCTAATGATTCTCGACCCGAATCAATAATAAAATATGATTTACGGAAATTGGTAAGTGTTTTAAACGCGGCTCGTCTGATTCTCGCCCTATAAACGGGGTTCCACACATACAAACAAGCGCAAACGTTTATTCGATATTTCTTATTCCCTAAACTACGTTAAGGGGGTTATTCTGATATACTGACAAACTTAAACAACCAAAAAAAAACAGCGTTTATTAATAATTAACTAGGTAGGTATCGTAATGGGGAAGACCGTTAAAACCTAATTGTAGATGGCACGACTATAGCTGGTTCTCAATCTGACCAATGAGGTCGAGCTATTATGAAATATAAAATGACATTACCAGATTTTCAACCAATGACAATGCTTGGAACCAGCTATGGTAGCGCCATTAGTTCCACAGTTTCCATCCCCATTAAAATTGATTACTTATTTATATTTTGACTTTTGACTTTGACTTTGACTTTGACTTTGAGAGCAGCGCTGGCCCAGAGGTGGCAGCCGCGACTTACGAGCAGTAAGTCGTAGGTTCGAACCCAGGCAGGTGCATTACTTTGTGTAATTTATTTCATCACCGCTGCTCTCAAAACGGTGAAGGAAAACATCGTGAGGAAACCGGCATGTCCTAGAACTAAAAATTCGAAGACATGTGACATCTACCAACCCGCACTGGGCCCGCGTGGTGGATTAAAGCCCACTCCCTCTCATTGGGAGGCCTGTGTCCCAGCAGTGGGAACATTATAGGCTGATGATGAGGTACTTATTTATGTCTTTTGTGACTACCTCCTGAATATTGACGAAGATGCAAAACAACACCTTCCTTACAAGTTTCACAAGATCGACAGTAGGTGCAAACTACAACATTCTATAGGTTTGTTTATAGACCTAAATCCAGGCGAAACTATGTCGACAGACCTAGAATAGCGAGCCGAGTCTAGTTTTTCATAAATCTCATATAAAATACAGTTCCGTGTTGACTGGTGCGGGTTAAAAACCATGCCATATCGAATAACGGGTCTTTAGGGCTTAGCTGATACGTCATATCCCATACAAATATTAGTAAAATCTAAATACAACCTTGCTCTGGAAAAATTAGAGTCGCTTTTGCAATATATAATTTATCGAACTCTCGGAGTCTTCAAAGATATCTTCTGCAGCACAAAATCCTACCTTATCATGTATCACGAAGGTTAATTTTAAGTACACACATTGACTCAGTAGCATCTCTTAGCATTCGATTCTCGCTGTTAACCCGTTAATGCAAAGTGCAAGTGTTATTGACATTAATTTCGTGTGTAAAAGTGTGAGTCTCATCTCACGCCTCCACCTGGCCCCCTATTCAAAAACGCTCGGATTCGATTTCGATTCGATAAGTCGAATGTCTATCTTGTTTTGGCATTACGAAAGCGAGCGAGACAGACATACGACTTTCCGAATCGAAATCGAATCCGAGCGTTTGTGAATACGGGGGCAGATCTGTGACCGCGATTTCATTAAAAGGGTTAATATCAGTAAAAATGTACATTTTGTGTTTATTTGGAACAGTCACGTTAGCATTACCGTTTGGCCGTTAGGGTTAAAAGTGTTGAAACGTGCGCGAAAATTACGTGTTCTTAAAAAACAGTTATGTTACATGAATTTATACAAGCTTTTAAGCAAAAAGTAAAGCGAAGTAATGAATAAAATATCAGTGATGGTTCCCAAGTTAACCTGACTATTAAGGAAGTCAGCAAGGCATAAAATATGGAGCACAGGGCTGTGTTTACATAGTCCAGTGTTTATTATTAAACCAAAATGAATACAAAATCATCATCATCTTGCTACCTTTTTTATTACGGACCAGTCATCAAATGAATGGGGTAATTTGATGACTGGCCCGTGACACTCCCTCCCGCTCTGGGCAGAGCGGGAGGGAGTGTCAGACTTGCTGGCTAAAACCGATCCATGTTCCTGCTTTCTTGGCCCTTTAAAGTGTTCCAGGGCCACGGTATCTCTTTCGAACAGTCCCGCAGTCCTGGCAGGCATCGGCCCTCTCGGACCACTTCCGAAACATCTTGCTACCTTTGTCCCATGTTACTTGGGTTTGGGGCAACACGATTTTTTCTTACATTCTCCTCTGTCTATCGTCACGCTATTATTTACTCTTTTCTCTCATCTCATTCCTCACACCATCCATCCATCGTTTTCTTTGTTCTTCCTCTCCATACATCAACATTTGTATTCATAACTCTTGAAAAATGAATAACTATTTATAAGTTTAATTTTTTATTGTGAAAGTTCCTTTAATTAAGTGATAAACATAGATCGGAGTAGGTAGATTGAATTGGGGTCATTGATCCGAAACGTACGTGTTAATATGGACATTCCTCCGGAATCTTGGTTGATTTGATTGAAATTAAAGTGCAACAATTTATAAAAAGCTGTGGCCATAAAAAGTTTAAAAATAATTATTAATGCTTCGATCGGAATTCTATTGTTTTTATTATTCAACAGATAAATAATAAGTAAAATTAATTTAGTTTTGATACCTTCCTTTAAATTTTGAATTGAATAGTAATAATATCACTACCAATATTAACAATATTTAATTGAATCCGGAAATACCGGAATTACTTTCCGGAAAAATGGCTTATCCATGTTATTCTTTCTGTGTGCATTTATGATACAAGTATCAAAAATCAACCTACCTACTCCGATCTATGGTGAAAACTGATAAAAGACTCGCTGCAATATTATTAAGTTAGTTTTAAGTTATTTTGCTGCGGCATAACATGGTCATGTACTCTCGTTTTAAGCCCAGTTTGTAACTATGATTATGTACATTTTGCATTAAATAAATAAATCCAAAAATAAACTGATATATTTTATATTGCATGTTTTCAGCAATTAACCTGATCATGAAATTGGATACTATCCGTCTTCGTAAAGGTTAACCAAACAAAAACAATATGAAACCAGGCCTCCTATTCACAAACGCTCGGTTTCGATTTCGATTCGATAAGTCGTATGTCTATGTTGTTTTGGCATTACGAAAGCGAGCGAGACAGACATACGACTTTCCGAATCGAAATCGAATCCGAGCGTTTGTGAATACGGGGGCCAGGGCCATAATCTGCATCAACAATAAAAGCCTTTATGACCAATAAGTTAATAAACTGCATCAAAATATAGCCATTTAACTTGTTTTTCTGATAGTTTTATATCACTGTGAAATCGGATAATGCATCCGCCTTCGTTAAACAATTGTTATATATCTTGATAGTACACATAGTAGGTTTTTTCAAGGATATTTGCGGTTAGGTTTCCCTTTACATGTTAACACTATAATACCATCATTTTCCGTGGAAATAGAAACCAATATTTCTGTCTGTTTTTTGTCGGTATTTCACCACTGCGTGCAAGATAAAGTAGTTGATGTCAACAATACTTTAAAATATTGCATGAATTGTATTGTTTGTTCCTACTTCTTTAACATGTTCAAAATCTGGAGAATTTACCAAATCAAATTGTTTTGTTATATTGCATTTGAAAATGAACTGAAAGCAAAGTTTTTAATTACGGAAACTTCGAGTTTACGATTGAAGATGGGACTAGAACGTCAATAGCAATAAACACATGACCGTCCTTTGCGTCGCGCAGTTGGGTAAAAATAGAAGGTATTTTTCTTTTGCTCTTATGTTTTTAAGCAAAAACTTGCACACTGAATGGTAAATAGGTTACTGTGCCTGTTACAATAGGTAAGCTACCTGTACGTACATACATACTTATGTACAATTACGAACCTTACTTAAACTTGAGACCGTGAGTGCTTGAAGAATGCCATTGTTCTTGAGAAGTTTTTAAGTCGACCTAATGCTGGATCCGGTTTAAGATTTCCTGAGCAAAAAGCTGGTACATATTGGTAGGTACTTATGTTTATAGAATTTAGAGATCCTGGTAGGCTGGTATAGGTATGTGGTTTAAGGATGTTTATCAGCATGAAAAAGAAGATAATAAAATGAAAAACCCCCGGCACAAAAAACGGGAAGAAAATATATTAAAATAAAAAAAAACTCCTGACTCAAAAAAAACCTCAAAAAAACCAAAAATAAATTAATCGAAGCGTCGCGCGTCGCGTCGAAGCGTCGAACGGCTCCGATTTGTTTTGTGCTTGTGCTAAGCGGTCTACTTAGCGGTCCCCCGACGCCGCGACGCTACGACGAGACGGCGACGCTTCGATTAATTTATTTTTGTTTTTTTAGAGGTTTTTTAGTCAGGAGTTTATTACAATTTTAATTTATTTTTCTGCTGCACTTCCCGGTTCTGTGCGTCCCTAATTCAGGTGTTACCCGCGACTTTGACGATATCGTCGACCCAAAGAGCTTTAGGACAAAGAACATATTAAAGGACAAAGTTGACAATTAACCTGCACTTTCACCCATCCTTAGTTCAGTCAAGCAAGCAGAAGTTCATAACGAGAGTCCGGATGCGCAACCAACTAAGTAAGTAGGACTTGACATTTAGCCAGCGAACGTGGCAAGTTGAAGTCCAATAAAAGCTAGCACTTTCTACAGTAAACCTTTAAGCTCTCTTCAAAAACATTACTCTTTTCGAGTGGATCAGTAATAAACAAGTGAAAACAGAGAGCGATAAACAAATTAACGGCGAAGACTAATCTCTGACAAGATGCAAGTGTTTCTCTTAATAGTCTAATTGATCATGCAGCTGGCTGATTGCAACGATGCAATTAAAATAAAATTTATTGGATTACTTGCTTTGAAGCGATTTCACACACCGTTTCTGACTTTTTTCTTTTTGCTTGGCTACTAAGTGCCGCATGCCGTAGCATGGTGTCAAAACTACACGAACATTATAAAGCTGCCCCCGTATTCACAAACGCGTTTGTGAATAAGGGGCCTGAAGAGTTAAGTTGAACGCGCTAATCTCAAGAACTACTTATCTGAATTGTTGTTCGAAAATCGTTTAGTTTTGGATAGCCCATAGTATATCCAAGGAGGCTATGTAACATAACGCTACAACCAAGCGTAAAATGTTGCAAAACCGGTGAAAACGTGACGCAAATGAAGTTGCACAGGTCAGTTAGTAGCTTTTAAATTTCCTCAAGAATTGGGCTATCAAATGCAAAGGAATTTTCAAAACTGGCAGATAATTGAACAAGGCTCAAGGTTAAGCTCGCTCAGCAGTTCAGGTTTGGTGATGTACATAAACAAAACAAACTCTTCAGTAATTTAGGTTTAGCATAGTTTCTGATTTTGTGGATGTACATAAATGTTAAGATTTATTCGATCGTCAATTTAAATTGTCTGAGCACGGTTTCTCTTTTGTTTTCTTTTCTGTCTACGTTAAAAGTAGTGTGTGGTTTCTTTAATTTTTTATTTGTCTAAACTAACTAATATTGTAGAGAGGAAAGATTTAATTGTTTGTTTGCATTGAATAGGCTCCGAAACTACTGGTCCGATTTGAAAAATTCTTTCATCGTTAGATAGCCCATTTATCGAGGAAGGCTATAGGCTATATATCATCACGCTACGACCAATAGGAGTGGAGCAGCAATGAAAGATGTTGCGAAAACGGGGAAAATGTGACGCAAACGAAGTTGCGCCGGACAGCTAGTATTCAGTATTTCAGGTAGAATTAAAAACATGTGTTCTTTTGCATTGTATTGCAGTTGAGGTTATTTCGGTCACATTCCAATTCGCCATGTTTGATGTTTCAAATTAAACAATGGTAGTACAGTAGTTTTAGGAAACGAATACGTATTGAAAATAGCTTAAGAGTTTTTTTGCACAATTATTTCTCCATAGCTAAAACACTTCGAAGTGTTGAAGATCGGGAGTTTTGAGGGTAAAAACTGTCATCTAATATAGATGGACTTTTTTTTTGTTATCTTTGGCCCACACTAGGAATTTCTCCTGTATCGTGGGTGCGTTTATAAACATTTAAAATTTTAAACTCACATACACAAACAGCCAGACCCGGAACAACTATCTGTAGGCCATACAAATATTTGTTCCGTGCGGGGATCGAACTGGCGACACGCAGCGCAGCAGTCGATCGTTGAACCACGGCGCCAACCGTGCCGGCAATTGTGACTAGCCCGTTTGTCTAGTGGCAAGCGTGACTGCTGAACACGAGCTCCTGGGTTCGATTCCCGGGTCGGCCAAAGTGCAATAGCGTACTATCAGGAATTTCTCAGTAGCAGCCACGGAGTCTACATTTGTGCCCGGTTGGCAATATGGGCTGGACTTTGCTTTACTGAGAGCCGGGAAGGCTCTCTGGTGGTTCAGCGTGGTCCAGGGAGAGGGCCTCTGAGGGCTGAGTCTCTCCGGCATCTGGGCAGAGGGCCTCTGAGGGCTGAGTCTCTCCGGCATCTGGGCAGAGGGTAGCCTCACCGAAAGGCTTTCTCTTTGTTGACGGGCGCTTGCACGCTTCACCAGATTAGAGAAGGAGCCTTTGGGGGCTTTCGAGCAGCCGCGGTAGTAGGCTCGCCCCCTATTATATGGGTTGGGACTTAAATACAGAGTCAGGGTGTAACGGAAAGGGTATATACATACTTAACGGTGTGCTACAGACCATTCAACTGAACATGTTTTTCCACAAAGAAACATCGTCATAGCGAAAAAATATCCCTTATGTATGTATATACCCTTTCCGTTACACCTTGTATAACTGGCGAAATGTGGGTGTGATTTTAGGTACAGCTCTGTCCAACCCTTCGAGGGTTGCCGCCGTGATGTTATGTTATGTAATTCTTAGACTAATTAATAAACAGCTTGATTTTGATTCTTCTATAACAAACGCACCAAACAGAGCAGAGTATGGAGCAATATGAATTAAGTACTAGCTGTCCGGCGCAACTTCGTTTGCGTCACATTTTCCCCGTTTTCGCAACATTTTTCATTGCTGCTCCGTTCCTATTGGTCGTAGCGTGATGATATATAGCCTATAGCCTTCCTCCATAAATGGGCTATCTAACACTGAAAGAATTTTTAAAATCGGATCAGTAGTTTCGGAGCCTATTCAATGCAAACAAACAAACAAACAATCAAATCTTTCCTCTTTATAATATTAGTTTAGAAGTTTAGAAAAAGGCCCGCAGGTTCTTGACGGAACCGTTTCCAAGGTAAGCCAGTTGGGCAGAACAATACCTTCGACTTATGCCATAAAACGGTCCATAACTCCTGATATTTGTGGCTATGACGTCATTAGTAGAATGTTGTTACACTTACGGACAAAAAAAGCTGGGATTTTTGCAGTATTGGAATTTCAACTGTCGGAGAAAATCCAATAGTGCGCTTCTATTTTGCTATCGAATAGTATAATGGCGTCTGTGTGCATTTAGAAGCCAAGTGATTGACCTCTCGCCAATAATAAAACTATCATAAAGAAATTCAAAAGGATTAATTTTATAATGCTTTGCATTCACAAAGAAAGACAAAGCTAAAAGGTTTATTGACAAAGCTTGTATTTCCAGTATTTATGTCTGTAACCAAGGAGTTGGTTTATTTAAATTATAACAAAGCTAATGTCTAACGGTATTGTCTGGTCAAAGCTCGGAGTAAATTGGCTTAAGCAAGTTGGCATCAAGGCATCAATAAAGGGCTATTGTACGAGTTGACATACGGCCGACATTTGTAGGTCGCGTAGAAAGCGGTGAAGGACAGACGGACAGACAATCATGTGTACAGATAACGTTCTATGGAAAATGTTACGACTTTCCAATCGAGTAAATTTAAAAATGGCCACGATTCACGTGTAACCAGTGTTTTGATGGAAGCTTAGCTGCTAATAAAATAATATCAACAGAACTGCCGACACAAACCGTCCAATGTCGTGACATCTGACCAGTCGCATTGTTTTCTCTGACCGACAAAATTGTTAATAGTTTACAAACTTTCACTGAGTCTGAGAGAGTCTTTATAACCGCCATCTTCTCGTTGCATCACAATGGCCGACTTTTTGACAAAAAATAATTGTTAAACTTAATTTTTGTAATCGTTTTAAAAGGTGTCAAAGTGCACGCGATTTGGTCGTTAGAATTAAGTAATATTGTTCATTGTTTGTAGTTTTTATTCGCTAACTTGTTGAAAGAGACTTTCCCTTGTATACCTACGGGTGGAAGCGACAACGACGCACAAACGCCTATCACGTATTCATTATTCCGAAAACATCATACCGATGTAAAATTTCTATGTGGGGTACATAGAAATGTCGGTACAGAATTTAAATCATAAAATTATAAATCGGATCTATCCTACAACAGTAGGTACACGACACGATCAAAATTTATAGAACGGCAGTTCTTTTTAGGGTTCCGTACCCAAAGGGTCAAACGGGACACTACCTACTGAGGCTTCGCTGTCCGTCCGTCCGTCTGTCACCAGGCTGTATCTCATATAGTTACTTAGCCAGTTGAAATTTCTACAGATTATGTATTTCTGTTGCCGCTATTTAACAACAAATACTAAAAACAGAATAAAATAAAAATTTAAGGGCTAAATCGCTCTTGGCTGGTTTTTTAAATTACCGATGTTAAATTTCTATGTGGAGGTTTGGCACTGATGTACTATGTACTGTACGTGTAACGTTTGTGCGTCGCTCGGTCGGTGTCTTTTCCACAGTGTAAGTATATCTGTACCATTGGTTATCACCACGTAGAATTGTATCTTTACTTTTTTGTGCAGGGTTTTTATTTTATCGTCTATTGTAGTTGTGTATTGTTATTAAATGTTGTATATTGGCAAAGAGTCAAACACCAATATTGTTGTCAAAACTGTCGGTGATAGCTATGCTGAATCTGTAAACTTTACCTACCGGGCATTTTAATAAACTACTAGCAGTCCTGTCGTAAAGAATAGCACCATCCCATGTCTTCCCGTGGGTGTCGTAAGAGGCGACTAAGGGACTTAGCAGAGAATGGGCAGCAGCGTTCTCTGTGCTTTTGTAACAACCGTACTGCGATCGCCAACCCGCCTGCCAAGCGTGGCGATTATGGCAAAACCCCCCCCCTTCTTGGGGGAGGCCTATGTCCAGCAGTGGACGTCTTTCGGCTGAAATGATGATGATGACTAGCTGTCCGGCGCAACTTCGTTTGCGTCACATTTTCCCCGTTTTCGCAATATTTTTCATTGCTGCTCCACTCCTATTGGTCGTAGCGATAGCCTTCCTTGATAAATGGGCTATCTAACACTCAAGATTTTTTCAAATCGGAACAGTAGTTTCGGAGCCTATTCGATGCAAACAAACAATCAAATCTTTCCTCTTTATAATATTAGTTTAGAAAAATGTGAGTTCTATAGAAACTACAGGATACTTGACGAAGTTCGCCCGGTTAATCAATTTTCAACCTTAATGCCCAAGGCATAAGGGTTAAAAGGGTCAACTACTAAGTTTATTCCCCGAAATCGGAAGTCCATATTTTCAATTTAGGTAGCAACTAGTAACGTCGATGCCGTCGTATTTTAAAATATTGGCAGTAGGAAGCAATCAATTGCATCATTATTACTCTTCGTACTTACGGTACCTAGGTACATAATCTTTAAGGACGGTTTTCATACAAGTTCATACAAGCAATGTATGAAATCATAACGTCCGCCGTTGAGTCATCATCATTGAAACCCGGTCATGGTCAGTGTCAACACGTCAACCATCTTGCACTTGATTTATCGAAGGTCAGTGATCCGGACTATCAGGAAGACAGTTTTTGTGATAAGGAAAATAAATAGACTTATTTGGATACTAGGAAGTGGTTTAACATGGCCTAGGCAGATAGGAACATCCATTGTTTACAAATCACCAATGACCAGTCTTAAATTTATTCAGACCTTTCAATATAAAATACAAGTGCCGTGTAGACCATACAAGTTATATTCTTATAGATATTATTAAATTATAGAAAGCTCCAATCAACCTTGAACGTAGCTTTCGCAACTCCCACTGGAAGACCGGTTCAAATAAGGAACTTAAAAACAACGCGAGCGCAGTGTTCGTCGAACATCGTGCTGGCAACATTCCACTATAACTATACCAGCACGTTCGTAAATTAAACTATTACGGAAAGTGATACAAAATTTCAGCTTGGATATCACAGCCCGGCTAGCTCAGTCGGTAGAGCATGAGACTCTTAATCTCAGGGTCGTGGGTTCGAGCCCCACGTTGGGCGAAACTTTTTGCGTTTTCCTGATATTTTTTTTATTATTTTGATTGAACACGTGTCTGTTTTTATTGTAACCGCAGAAACGTGTACTTGAAATAAGAGACGCCATCATAAACAAGTGTACCAACATTATTGATCTTTCGAGAACCTGCAAGGTTTAAAAGACTAGATAAGGAAAAAATACATATAGTATTCAAGCGAGGTTTGACGAAGCATTGAAGCCATTACTTAGACAATTTCGTCGTTTATCTAACTACATTAGCCTAGTTTTTGTACGTACAACCAGAACTTTCTTTCACGACCAAACATTATCATAAACAGTGTAGCAATTTTTAATAATGACTCACGAATCAACCAATGATGGAAAGTGCTCGATAATCGACTAATGATGTCGACCTGGTTTTGCTAGATATTTATGAATAAGATTACTATCAAGTGACAGATGTTAAGCTTATTATTTCCGATGTTGACATTGACAATTATCGATAATTTCTTTAATACTTTCTACAAGTTAAAATGCTCATTCTCCGTCGGTAAAGTGTGCGTTAGTATTAGCATCAGCGTTAATAGCGTTCATGTGGACAAGTCAATAATGCAATAGGTAGGTGATTTGATTGACAACATTGAACATATCCTGCAAAATATTATGTCAATTTTATAGAATTAAGAGATGCTTTGAAAGCGATATACTATGTGTATGCCTTAAAGATTCATGAACCAAAGTCCAATCTATACTAAACTATACTGCTAATAATAAAGCTGAATAGTTTGTTTGTTTGCTTGAACGCGCTAATCTCAGGAACTACTGGTCCGATTTGAAAAATTCTTTCAGTGTTAGATAGCCCATTTATCGAGGAAGGCTATAGGCTAAATCATCACGCTACGACCAATAAGAGCGGAGCAGAAATATAAAATGTTGCGAAAACAGGGAAAATGTGACGCAGACGAAGATGCGCGGGACAACTAGTTTCCAATACAAGCGATAACACTAAACTTGAATGCCGTATTGTTTATTGTGTAATATCAATTTCATAACAGTACTCGTTGATATTTGTAGTTGACATTTTGTACTAAAATTGAACGCAGCGGGGGGCAAAACGATGCACTATGGTCTATGACACTATAGTCTATGAAATAGCATCGTTAATATGGCGACCATTTTGTTTTACGTAACAGTTCGTGGTTAAGGGATCTTTCGCGATGAGATAATACTGTTATTTTTTTTTAATTTAAAGCTAACCTTTTGCTGTTTGTTAGGTAATGTTTACAGACAGAACAGTTTATGAATAAAGGATGTTCTCGGTAATCTTTAATTGACCTTAATCCGCGTGTTCAGTCCATTGCGGGAGTATTTCGTGTAATCCAAGCTTGGATTAACTTATCTTTGTTAAAAACTTTTATTACGTGTGTTACATTAGCACTTTAAAACGCCTTTGTTTGTTTATAATAATATATTTATTCAAAATTAGAATGGGCACAATAAATAGACTTTCAATCTTAGAAATAATAAAGGTATATATTCCGCATGACGAGAACCTCGAATCGTGAGGGCTGAGAAAGAGAAACAAATAAAATATCACGCCTTGGCTCCCGAGGTTGTCGGCAAGTGGAATATGAAGTCGGCTATCATTGAGCCGATTGTCGTTACGGCCAATGGCCTGATGGCTAAAAGCCTCGATGAACATCTATCGAGGCTCTCACTTGGCAGTTGGATCAAGAGCTTGATTCAGAAGGCAGTACTCCTCGATACGGCCCATATTGTGAGGAGGGTCATGTCCACCGTCATAACCACCGGCAACTTGGACCGTGCTCAGCGAAAACCTGTTTGTATTTTTTTTAAATGCTTTTTCTTGTTTTTTTTTTTTAAAGAAATATGTACAAATGTATGAAATAAGAAGTTCAATGAATAAAGGAAATGAAGTTAGGTATAATAAAGTTCGATGCCTGTACTAGGTTGTGTTTTTTTTTCATATGGAGATGGAATTTGAGAGTGACTGTAAAGTGTCTACAGCCTTTTAGATAAAAATGAAATCTAACCCTCCACCAGCTGCCGTTAGCACGATCAAAGGCTCACCTCATTAAAAAAAAAACTAATCAACCATCTTGAATTTGTCATTGATTACCGCCATATATTATTTTCTAGCCAAGTCAGAGGCTCATGGGCAGCATAAATGTCGTTTGCTTTTCCCGCGTTTTTTAACGCGGGAAAAGCAAACGACAGCTCCTAGTTCTTGTGAACTTTCAACATGGCTGCAGTATTCCGCTTGGCGCCGTTGGAAACATCGGAATGTTAATTAAATAAATCCCGCAGTGTGTATCGATGCACAAAATAAAAGGTCGCCGAGCCACGCGCACGCGCAACTGACGAACACGTCAAAGGGTTCTGTTTTTCTAGCCAAGTAGCGAAGAAAAACAGTTGAAACTAGTTTTATAGCTAAAGCTGAATAATCATGAAGCGCTTTTTTTGCTGGATTGACTGTTGTAACGACTGCTGTTCGCGACCGTGACCGATTAGGAGTTGAAATGGCGGGAAATGCTGTCGTTAAATAAAACGTTTCGAAATAAATACTAAAGAACTATGGAACCAGCACCTTGAGGTTCTAAGTATAGCTCTTTCGGTGATAAGATTAAGAACTAAGAAAATAATCAACAAAGCATCTTGTGAGCAAAGAGTTTTGCAGTCATTTTCATCATTAAAATCTACCAAATACATATTTTAATAGCTTTCAAGTTATGCAGTTGCTACTGAATATAATATGTAAATATCATTTGATTACGTAAAAAATACATTAAGTTTGATATCACATAATAAATCACAGGCAAATTAAGTTAGTTTCTGAGGTGTCATTTGCAAAGATTTGCATACATTTTCGACCTAAAAGACAGCATCAGTTGTACCTCATTTATTTAATGACAACCATCTCTCACTAGTCACTACACTCCAAGTTATTGTTATACAAGCCTTGAACATTGCCACTATTGCCAGTCCAACATACATTTGTTCCACTTCCAAGTCTGCTGGATTTTAAGGAGAAAGTATTTTTGTCCAAAATTGGTAATTTATTAAAAATACCATCGATTCTTTTGACAGCTCATATACCAAGTATGGCTAAGTAGTTTGGGTCAACACTTTAATAATTCAACCGCGTATTAAGATTTGTTTTTGGAACCATTTCATCATTCTCTCTGTTTAACTGCCGCTTTGGTTAAGTGATCCTGATCACACAGTAAGTGCCTTCTCAGCCAGGCAATAGGCACGGTCCCTATTTGTATAGAACTTAGACATGACTCGCGAAGTGTGGGAGCTCTGTTGGTAGTTGGTACCTACACCTCTGACCAATCCCTCAGGAAATGCAGACCTGCCCTCGTATTCACAAACGCTTCGATTCGATTTCGATTCGACAAGTCGTATGTCTATCTTGTTTAGGCATTACGAAAGCGAGCGAGATAGACATACGACTTTCCGAATCGAAGCGTTTGTGAATAGGGGGCGTGATATGATGTGCTTCACTCTCTTCGATGTCTCTATTATTTTGAGTATTCATGTTTCTTTCTTTCTTCGTGTCTCCAACCCATTTCTCTTTATAACCTAAATACCAGTCCCTATTCCCCCTACAAATTAATTAAAATAAGGCCTTAATAAGGTAACAATTCGATAGTTGCCTAGCAACCCGTATCACAACACGTCGGATGTGGATAGTCGAGCGTATGCAAGTCGTAATTATGTTTTGACTACCATGAGTCCATGACTCATGCGACTGCAATCATTGCAATTTATGTGAGGTAGTTATTAGAATCGCTTTCCTGTGAAATGTTGTTATTTAACTTAGGTTTTTGCTTTGGGTTTTTAATCCTGTGTAGGTTTTAAGTCTGTCTTTAAAAATTGTTAAAGCAACTTCAACAAGCATTTCGG
The DNA here is from genome assembly GCA_949152445.1 of Cerastis rubricosa. Classification (NCBI taxonomy): domain Eukaryota; kingdom Metazoa; phylum Arthropoda; class Insecta; order Lepidoptera; family Noctuidae; genus Cerastis; species Cerastis rubricosa. The sequence continues at coordinate 21,508,584 of OX424526.1, read as the reverse complement.
GATTCTTAATTTAAATCCAAGTTAAGCTTTGGCCGTGGTCAAAAAAGCGATCTACGAACGAAACCTAGCCAGCCGGAATTACCCAAAACACCAACAGCAAAGGTATCTTTAACTACAAAACATAAATTTAAAGCAGATTGCAGTACAAAACAGGAACTTAGTAAAACTGATACACATCGTTCTTACACCACAGACGGAGAAGGCAACCCGTGCGATATTTACGGTGTTGAACACAGAGCACGCCAGTTTTGCGCAAACCGACCGACAGACAGACAGAGATACAATAACACGTTGTAGGAAATTACTACGACAACCTCGCGAGCTAAATGATAATCAAGTGAATTGATACTAAAATGGAAACTTTGGACATTTAGCAATGGTCAATGAATATTAATGTTTAGAAGAAATATCAGGTGCTTGCCACAATTTAGATGTTAATGGAGTCTAGAATAGGCCAAAATATAGATCGAGATACGAATTCTCTAAAAAGGTTTGAATTAATAAAACCAATGCAAGCAGCACAAAAACTATGAGATAGTAGATAATTTTCAACAATTCAAGGTTAAAGTTGTAAATTCTTTTTTATTTTATTTATAACCGTAACGTCCATGCAAAGGTTGTCTGAAAGATATCGCTATCAGCTATAAAAAGCCATTTTAACCACAAAAAATAAGCAGTATTGTAAAACCGTTTTGTATCAATTTTGGTGTACAATAAAGTATTATTCTATTCTATTCTTCTGGTTTTGCAATTTGACGTAAGAGGCATAACAAAAAGATGCTTAAATATTTAACTACACATTGCAAACGTCATAAGAATTGCAATGATAAAGAAGTGCAATGAAAATTACCCTTTAGTTAAGAAACGTTTATATAAACTTGAGCGGTGAGAAGGCTGCAATTAACGAATGACAGTAAAGATTAACTACAGACGGATGATGAGCCAACTTATGTAAGAGATGCAGGAATATGTATGTGAGCATGTAATTACAAAGTAAGTAAAGAGAGGTTTATCTTTAAATCATATAAATGGTAGTTACCTACTTTGTCAATTCGAACACATTGGAAATAATGTACAGAATGGTACTGTAAAAATTATTCGCAAGACCTTAAGAATGAATCTAAATCTTTGTCATCTATTAATGGAAGAAACCATATTATTATCTCCGTACTACTAATGTCCTAAAATTCGCTTGTTGTGGAACATAACAATAACAGTTACCAAAGGATGACAGGACCTCATCTTATCCGCAGAACGTTTGTCAACTCTAGAAGTCTAGACAATAATATTACACGTAATAAGTAAACATCTAAACATAATATTAGATCGGCAATGACGTTCAACATTACGCTTGCTTACATCAACTCCTCTATAAATCAATTTTATCACTGTCATGAGGAAGTCGAAGTTATATTGCCCTCAATGATAACAGCTAACAAAGGAACAGCATTAATTGAATTACTTAGGAACGGTTTCACAACCTACAAATAAGCATTAACCAAAAGATCAATACAAACATTACATGAAGTTAGTATGTATATGAATATATCTGCCAAAAGTAAATTGAAATTGGTTTATTGTCCAGGTAATACAGTAAGCAGGTATACATAGATTACAAGGCATTAAAAAAACATGAGAAGCTTAAAATATTCTAGAATAAAGTTTTATCCAGTGAGCCTTAAACTGGACAGTTAGTATCTAATAATAATTCAAACTTATCCTGAAGTAGCGAAGGAAGGCTATTTGAAACGGGAAATCTCTAATCCGTTACTTTAATACCACTGTCAGGGAACGGTGAAAACATGTCATTGAGATAAAAGAAACATCAAATACGATGAACAGTTACTTAAACAAATAGTCACTATAAGAAGAGAACAAAACGCCTGTGACGGATACAGTACTAATACATGAAGAGTGAAGCTTAGAAGACAAACTGACATGCGATCACTGTCAAATATTTCATCAATTTAGCTCGAGTTTCTTTAGCTTGCTCTATGGAAGCATGCGTTTTATATAGGCTTATAATTATAAGCCTATACAAAACGCATGTTTACATGGATTAACATTTATGGTTTTAAGTTTTAATCGACATTACATGGTTTTAATCGAGTTATCTGGTAAGAATTACTAAGAACTCATATCTTATTTCGTCAGATCATCATGGGTCTGAAGATCCTACACGCCCTTCGTCAGAAACTATACTTCTCCACGTTTCTTCATCAATATTTAATTCCCTAACGTTAAGTATATTCTTCATTTGTTTATTCATGTTATCCAGTTTTGATTTCTCTGTTGACAGTAACCGGTATTTACTCCCTAACGTTAAGTATATTCTTCATTTGTTTATTCATGTTATCCAGTTTTGATTTCTCTGTTGACAGTAACCGGTATTTACTTATAACATCAGACTAATTGATTACCTACTGATTTCAATATTAAATCATCAGGTGTTTGCGTGACTTATTGGCAGAAAGTTTTGAGACAGATATTATCAAATATTGTGTAACGTGATGAAAGAGATGGTGATTTTATTCTTAATTAAGAGTCCTGATTGTCAGTCATTAAGAGTGAGCAGAGCCTATTCATCACTATGTGCGTAAACCAAAGCGGCATGGACGGTAAAATGCATAGCTTTCTCGAGACATGTTTTATAAACAAATCAAAAATATCCATATTAATGTGCAGATTAAAGATCTGAGCAATTAAAATCACCGAAAACTATTTATGCATAATGATCCACAACGATTAATTAATATTACGAAATCGAATAACTAAATCAAATATATCACCAAGTGAAGAGAGAAATTTTGAAAATCTAGATCAATAAATTTCGCTCGATCGGTACGATATTAATGATCTGGAGAAAGACGTAACAGATTACGATAGTGGTGATAATGATCTGATTATGTCACGAACTTCTCACGTTGAAGGTGAAATAAAGAAAGCAAAGGAATCTTTTAAAACAAGTTATGAAACAACTGGCTGATACAAATATACTTGGGTTTTGTAACATGTCAACACTTATCTATTGGAATCTTAAAACCAGTAGCATAGCTACACATGTTTTCAAGTGGTTCCATCCATTTTGGGAATCTGGGTTCGTTTTAAGTGGTGGTGAAAGGAAAAAAAATAATGTTTCAAGTTGTGGGTGAAATAAGTTGTTGTATTACTTGTAACGCAGAAACTGCAAAAACAGATAAACGTTAAAAGTTAAATGAAGGCGAAAGGAATAGGTTGGCTTTGTGATCTTAATTACTTATATACTAGAATTTATTTGATCATAAAATTTCTTCATTATTTGACTAAGAAATCGAGCCATTCCTTTTCACTGGCCTGTTTACCAAAACGACAAAATATCGAAGGTGCTTTGGAAAATATTTGACGCGTGCAACATTAGATCGCCCCACATATTTATATGGAGAAAATTCTATATTGTTCCGTTTCTCGGCGACTATATAAAATCTAACTTTCTCGAAAATAAGTATGTTAACAAGAAAGGTGTCATATGCACGTGCCTTGTCATCAGCATCTTGGTTTATTCGTGAATCTTCGTTAATATTGAGGTTAAGAACTTTACAATGATAAAGTATTGTGAGAGTGATAATTATTTATGTTTTATTGCCGGATCAGTATGGCTGGCCTTGATTTTCTATAGGTCTGAGCTCGTTTTCTCTTGCAAGACGAAGTAGCTCTTGCTTGGTATAAATGAATCCCACTATTCCCATTTTATTATTGGACACAAGGCCGCTAGGTGCAAAAAGGTTTGTTGTATAAACGGGCTTACTAGAAAATAGAACATGGTTTACTTCTGTACTGTCCCTCTGATGATAAATAAATGATAAATGATGTTTATTTTGCAAGTAGGTTTTTACAAACACTTTTACACGTCAATTTTTTTAAACTAGATGGGGCCGGTGTTTCGTACCTGACTACTCTGAGAAGAAACAGCCGAAACAAACTCAGAGGTCACAGTCTCTTTTAAGGTCCAGACAAAATCTTGGCAAACTCACATGAGGACTATGCAGATACGTGTCTGAAATGGTCTTTTGAAGAAAGAACCACACAGATTTGAGTGGACCTGTCCAGTCAGTGCAAGCATTTGTCAGTTATCGTGTAGCTCGACTTATAACTCAAGGAGCTCAACGAAACGACGAACAATACCAAAGAATGGACATTTGGGTAGGTCGCTTAAAGTACTCAAACTGCCAGATAGTGGTGGGAGAAGATCAATAAATTACGAAAAAATAAAATGTGACCTACATGGTCCTCACATTCACAATAATCAAATGTAATTAATAATAATTAACGAAATGAATTTTAAAAAATCACGAATTTCAATAAATGTCACAATAATAATAAATATTTATGTCAAATCAATAAATGTAAAATCAGTAAATGTCACATCAAAATATTAAAAAGTAAAGTAAAAAAAATAATTAAATACTGAGATAAGTATTCATGTCAAATCGGTAAATGTCACCTAAAATAATAAAAAATAAGGTAAAAATAAAATAAAAAATATCACAGTGTATAAAATAAAATAAAGGAATTAACAATAAACAATAAACAAAGGAATCAACAATAAACAAGCGAAGTCCGAAATTTCGACATTCACAAAGCAAAGGAGATGTTTGATCTATGTATACCTTTATGTCACTGCATTATGAAAGTCAACTTTTAGGCTTTCATCAGCTTCTATACCCAAATGGACACTTGCGTTTACGTTCCCTCAAATTAAAACCTGATTTAAATGTTACTTACAGGTAGCAGGTTACTTCTTATAAGCTATAAAACCCGTTGGCCTCAATAATTTTGTGGAAAAGTTCCATAAATATTACAACTAACCGAATTTCTTTTGAAGCGTAACTAAACATTGAAATCGAAGTCAATTGATATTTAATACAGACAAGCGCATATTTTATACAAACTAATTACAATTGCATCATTGTTTAAACAATACAACAACAGATAAAAACGTTCATTGACATAGTTTGGATTTGTTATTAATTTATTGAAGAAACGTAGTATAGTAGTAACAGTTTTGATATTGCAAGATTTGTTAATTCATAAGATTGTTGTGATTGCACCACGTGTATCGATGCTAACTTTTATTAAGGTAAATAGGTTTTCGATATGACCGGTAATAGCAATATTATTAAGTTTAGGTCCGCTTCCATTGATGTGTATGTAAGTAGGAACTTTTACGGCTTCAAAGGATAACACATTGTTGTACTTAGATATTATCTATCGTCGTTTTAGTTTTAGTGTCGTCAGTTATAATATTAGTAGTTTTTTTTACATTATGTTCGGCTGTTCTTATAAAAGATTTTGTTCTTTCTTTTTGCAGTAGTATGTCCCTCAAATTAACCTCAACCTTTTACCATCACGTGGTATTTTACGATTACCAGATCGAAAGTTTTTTCCACCCTAAAAAAAACTACAACACGCAAGTTTTAAAGATCGAGGGGAATACCAAACGTCTTTAAACTTCACAGTATCACATAAATATTGCTTTTGTAATTGTTTATTAGACTGCTTGTACACATGAAAGGACTTCAACTTCCATTGTCCTTTCTGGCTTTGTTATTGACGTCCCTTTGTGCTTTTTAACTATGAAATAAAGTTTGTTTTCCATATAAACTGCTGGTGTTTCGAGCTTTTTTAAATATGGTTATCGTAGTATACTTGTCAAGTGTTCGAATGAATAAGTCATTGATAGGATGTCTGAATTTAAATTTATTAGCACGTTCTTTATTTACCCCGTTTAGTTTATTGGGCACTTGCAAATTCATGTTTGTAGGTATAATTCCAGTCCCTCCTTTGTCGAAAGGAGTGACTCAACTAAAGTCATCAATATTCAAGAATTGAACATTTAGGGCTCAAATTAAATTGATTTCTGAACGTGTTACCTCAACCGGCTATATTGTAACAAGTACTTTTCCATTGATTTAATTATAGCCGCTTCAGTTGTTCTTTGGAAATCAATTCTACGAAAAGATGTAACCGGTATGAATGTTTAGCATAAAAAGCTTATACAATATGTAACTAGAGCTAGCTAGTAACTTGCGAGGCTTCCAAGTGATCGGATCCGTTTAAAACTATCGATCTGTTCCATGCTGGTTGCTTTGTTGTGTAATGAAAAATTGTTACTTTCTTTGCTCTTTAATTTTGATACAGCATTATTCTCAATTATATTAAAGTCATTTAAATCAGTATCGATGTTAAGAAATCTTTCTTTTAAAGTCTCAGTTACACTTGTTCTAAAGAAATGTTCGTGTTCTTGATAGCTATCTGTAATTACCTTGTTCAGACACTCAAACACATCTCACTTCCATGAATCATCTAAATAGCATTAATCATAATGCTTAATTTAAAAATTTCAAAAGACTTGTTACATACGTTTAGTCTTGTCCTGTTAAACACTGACTGCGAATAAGTAATTTGTATATAGCAATAGCTTTTTAACATATTTGTGGCTAGTCCGAAAACTGGTATTAGGACGTAAAAAATGAGTGGTAAGGAATTGGAGGATACACTGGGACTATGATTAATGCCACAGCAGCTGTTAATAAGAAACTCACTCCCTATGTAGCAATGCAAGCTATCCAATCTCAGACGCATCTTTTCACTGGTACACTTAACATGAACATGCTTATACGCACTTCATTTGCATCAATCTCAATGGCATCAAAGCAAGGCGTTTCTCGGGCGGAAAATTGGATGGGCATACAAACGATACCATCTATTTTATTAGGTCACACGACAATCTGTGCGTATGCAAATCTGCGTGAAATTGCAATGGAATAAGAACCTACTTTCAACGAGCTAGCTAGATGATTGAGAAATTCGCTGTCATTTCTGGTATAGCTTCGTTCTACATGCGGTGGATCTTGTACAGGGTTTGAGAAATTACGGCCTTACTGGTTTGTATTCAGTACTTACTATTTAGTGGCGTACTTTCATGCAAGCCTACAAGCTTGGCTTGCCTTTATAACCTACCACTCTTCATGATATTCGGCTTTCTGAACGGCCTGCTTGCCTTATGAGCTTGGTATTTTGTTGGCCCCTAGGTACGGCGCTGCTACTATTCAGTGCCTATCCATGTCTACAATATGTTAAAAACACCCTGTCCGATGCGCGAGGGTGTTTTAGGTAACGATATCAGATTGTGAGAAAAACACTCCGACATAAATTAAATAAAATGTAGTGAAATAAGGAAACTGACATGGCAACACAGGACAACACTCCGGTCGGTTCTCAAGTAGTCATAAACAAACTACTGACGATCGAACATACTTATGCTGAAAATGGTGTCCTCACGTTTTAAAACTTTGTTAGATTTTAGGGAAATGGTGGTAATTTGGGCACAAAAATCGGGTTTTTTAAATTCATTAATATGTTATTATTTATGAATATTTTATGTTTCTTATTCTAGTTGGTAATGACATAGGTACCTATAGCTACATGTCCTTTTCCGATCGGTCAAGGTTTTTTTTAAACATATTCTTTAGTGTAAATATTAATATAACTACCGTTAATTTGATATGGAAAAAGACGAATAAAATTAAGATTCTATTATTTTCCATTAAGATATTGTCGCAGCTGCAGATTATTTTTAGAATAGACCTGATCTGCTGGTTTTTTAATTCAGTACTTATTAGAAGTTCCGTTAATCTTTTAGGTGTTTTTTCAACTGTTTCCACCTCTAATATAGATTGTTCTTATTTTTTTTCGTCCAGAAGTACTTAGACTAATCTTGAGCCATCTATTTCTTCACAAAACCATTGTGAACTGCGGAGCACGGCACGTTGAGAAATGTTCAAAAGAAAATGTTGAAAGATTCTCCCGTCACTAGAACCAAGTGCGTGAAGATGGGAGATATTATCTCAGATAGTCAAGTCTAAGTGAAGCGTGTTATTGCACGGTTTAAACCCGTCAGTGATCTAAGAGGACATGAAAATCAAATTAATTTTATCGTTGAAATATTTATTGTTGTTAATAAAGGAGCAAATATTTGTGTTGCAATCTCCGAACAATCATCAAAACAACACAAATAACAAAAACACATGGATGAAGTAAACAACAAAAGTATTCGATAGATCAGCAGAATTAATTATTGGTAAACAATAGGTAGAAATAGTTGAAATATGATTTTACGAATTAGTATTGTCGTGTAGTTGACTATTTTTATAAATGGTAAACACAATTTTCGACAAAAACAACAAAATAAAAACAGCGCCTAGTTTTTCCACAAGCCATAATGCTGATGCTAAACATTATACTCCCATCTCGACTACAGATACTAAGAATAAGAATAAAATAAGAAACACAACACCAAATGTACGTTTACATGTATCTAAATACATTTCCGTGAACATCTGCAGTGTACCGGAAAGGCCCACATTTGCAAATGAACGTCTTACAATAGGGGGTAACAGCGTAACAAAACACCGAGATCTACGGGCTCGTAAATGCAACATACAAGTAACATGTGATTAGGAGATACCAAGACCTATTGTAGGAATCGAGGGTTACATTACCAAAGGCTTGTTGACATGGCGTGAAAGGGTTCGATTTACAAGTGAATAACTTTGGAAAGGGAAACAAGCTGACAGTGAAATTAGAGCAATTCAACATGAATTTATTCATTGGGAGCTACATGGTTGGTCTCACTATCTTCGACTTCGTAAATAGTCGGTGTTTCAAACTCACGATCCATTAGTAGTATTAAAATTGAATTTACAAAACAGTATGGTAGGACACGACATGCTGGCCCGACCGCAAATTAATTGGGGTAAGGATACGAGAATGATGATGGAGATATAACTGTGGCAATGACATTCATAGTGCTGAATAAAAATTTTGGGGTTGACTTCATCATTCATCATCATTTCAGCCGAAGGAAGTCCACTGTTGGACTTAGGCCTGGGACCTAGTGTCGCCAAATTGACAAAAGGGAGGTTTTACCATTATCGCCATGCTTGGCAGGCGGGTTGGCGATCGCAGTACAGTTGTTACAAAAGCGCACTAGGGGGTTGACTTACCTGAAGTTAATTATAATTTAAATACAGATTATATTTGCATATTTTGCAAAAAACGTTACCAAAAACGTTCGTGCAGTATATTTTGGGAATGACACGCTTGGTGATTATGGAAATTTATAAAAGGCATATGGCGCAGATGCACTGCAACAAACAACTTTAAAAGTAACCGCAAAATTATTCGATATAAATTCCCTAATATCAGTTTTATCTGCAAATCTACACAGATGTTGACATCGAACATTGCGTGTGTGGTGCGTATGTATTAGTAAGTTAACATTCTTGTTAAAGTCATTTACATGTTAAGCCGTCATAGTTCACTGCTCTCAAGTAGCATCTGCTTGATACCAGTAATGATCATAATGACATGGCGAATGATGATATAACCCTTTAGAGCTTTTTGATACAAGTATGGCATTGAATCAAAAAGAAAAGAAATTGGAAGTAATTAAGACTGACAGACTCTGAAATCGGTTGTCAAACGATGACTGAGACAAAATTTGAGATCTTTTAATAAAATATCTGTAAGTTTTTCGCAGTCGTCAGAAAACCGTTGACAGCCAAATCAACGGCGGGTAACTCGATATAAAGATGTAGAAACGGCTATTTTTTATAGCCATGCTCAAAACGCTATAAAATACAAGCATGTCAAACAAGATAATTCGTAATTTATACGAGTTGGTCTTTTTCAATGTGCATTCGCGTAAAAGTTAGAAATCATAGATAACTTGAGTTTTTTTTCTATACACTGACAGCTACAATACCTGTTCTTTTTTCAAAGATTTCTAAAAGAGATCACAATCATATTACTTTCTTAATCGGCGACTAGTTTGTCAATAGACAAGAAGTGGTCTAGATTGTTTATAAAAACTACTTATTTTTTATTATGATATTGTTATTAACTTAAATTGGCTAATTAAGTAATTAGATCGTGTTATTTCGTAACATAGTTCTTTCAGTAATCATTTAAACGTGTACTATTACATATTAATAAATCTATTTCGTTAGCAGCGCTCGTGAAATCACTAATAACTACGCAAGATTTATTTTAGCATAATGGTTAATGTTAATAGTCACGATATATCTATCATTTAGCAGAAATGACTATAATTATTTTAATAGAAAGTTTTGTAAGGCAAAAGTAGGTATCACTTAAAAACTTCAGTGTAAAAGTAAATTTGATTATCGGGATCCGATGGAAATCGGGATCGAAACTGCGGATATACAAGGTGTAAACAGAGCGTTCACGAAGCCGGCATCCAAACATTCTCTACATCAAACTTGGTAAACCTACGCAAAAAATTTTGCTCGGAAACGACTTTTTTTTTGGGTTAAAAACACGTTTTACGGTAAAACTCAATGTAACGCACTCAAAACTGTTTGCTGGTGGATGCAATAACTAGGAAGAAGGTTATCAACTAAAGTAAACTAAAAAAATGTTTTTTTTTAACTCTGTAAAAAATTTGGAACTTTGACCTCCAATATCTCCGTAACTAGAAAGTTCCCAGGTATGGTGCCTGACAAAAAAATGATCGCAATGACGGGGAGAACAAGTCGTCTTCGGCTTCGTGGGTTGATTTACACTCTTTATAATTTGTCTTCTGAAGGAAGTATGCACTGCAATTGTCAAGTAATAGACATACTACAGTATGAGGTCACGCTTCAAGGCACCTTTTTTGTAAAGAAGAATAGATCTCCTAGTTTTGACTTTGTAAGAGTTATTTTGCTAAACAATAAACAGCGGAGACAATAGTACACTCTACATGGACATACCTATAGTCCAAAGAAGCCATAAAACATGCAAACAACATTCTAGAGAGACTTAATGAATGTAGAGCAGAAGAAGGCCAAGACTTGCATACAAAACATGTTACTTTTCAAATACAAATAATTTCTTTTTCAGAAAGCCAAGTATAAATGTAAATGTTGACGACACACAACACATAATCGTGCTAAGATAAACTCATGACATACGCGATGAACAACAGAACAAGGCAGACGGTATAATGAGCTCTCGTGAGGTCACACTAGATGAAAGTATTGATAGCAAAGTTTAACAAGCCGTGAAAATAGCAAACATGGCCGTCACAATAGACACTAAACAAACTAGTCTCGGTTGACAGGACAAACGTGACACTACTAAACTCGTTGATCTAATCTAGAAATCGGACACAGAAGAAAAACCATAACAAGCAAACAGATAAGCAGTCTCTTAATTCCAAAAAAAGAAACCTCACTTTTTAAGCTTACTACGATTCCCACATGAGACAATGACAGAAAAATCTTTTACCAGATGAATTTCTCGGTATTTCCAATATACTATGGTAACGATCTCACAAGTTGATGTAACTAGCGACTGTTAGAAAAATAATCGTGCGATTGTGCACGCTTCACTCAAGGACGATCACGCGACGCCACGCCACTGTTATTACAGCACTGAAAAGCTTATTAAAATAATGGCCCGATAGCTATGGAATTAGAGATTAAAATGAGGAATGCGAACATTCTTGATTTTGTTGCCAGGTGCGAGCGGATTCCGATGCGAATGGAAGTCGATCGTTTAAGGAAATGATGGGCTCCTGTGAGAGAAAAATGTCTGGTTACCCTGACGCTGCTCTCGCAGGAATCTTAAGCATTATTTACTGCTGATGGATTATAAAAGAATGTAGAAAAAAAATAATGCACTTTAAAAAACCTAAAAACCCGATCGCATTTGTGTTATCGGATGTAATCACAATGGTGGATAAGACAAGCGATATCGATAAATCGATATGTATTGTTTGGCGACGTGCAGGACGTGCACCGCAGGCAATAGTCAACAAGGCGGTGCACAATGAGGTAGACCCGACTGTGGTAAACAAATTCGTATCAGATTACTATAAAATAAAAGGAGCGTAAATATACAGTCCGATAAACAAGCCGAACGGAGTTAAGGTCGCAAGATGAAAGCTGTTGGAAATACTTGTAAATTGGGGTTTTGGTAGAAGTTAAGTCAGTTAATTTCACAGTTGCTTTCCTTCATAGAATGTGCACAATTCTGAGAAGTAGGTAAGTTTAATTGGAGATGAATAATTTACGGTAGCATCTGGCAACAGAGACGAAAACAACGCAGTCAAAAAAGCTCGGATGGTATTATAATGTTAATAGTAAGAAGCAGTCTCTGTACGTGGATGTCGTCATAGTAACGTGTAGCGTAACGTCTTGGGTTCAATGGACACGATAGTGTAATGACAGGTTGCTGGTCTCTCGACTATGAGCACAATAATAGAGAGGCCTGTTTATAATAGTTCCTAAGAAACGATAACGCTTTGAAATGCGGAATAGATTTTGTACAAGCTCAGTCTTCACATAGATCTCGTATAGCCAGATGAAAAACAATAAAAAAAACAGTAAGTCAGAGGCAAGTGGCAGAAAGCAAAAAAAAAACAATCAGCACATTATCAAATCCACGTCACTTCCAAGAAACACCTTCCAAAATTCGTGTTCTTTGTCATCGCGTTTGGGCACCGGGTCGGTGACCGCAGGCAGGACCCTTTCAAATCTAGTAACAACATGTTTATCGCTGACGTCACTATGTTAGGCTTGGTAAAGTTATAACCAATGTGACACACAGCTGTTATTGCAATTTGCTACGCGACATGTTTTATGCACCAATCTTGGTCGAACGCCGAGATAACGTTACTTTTAACAACCAAGGCTTTTCCCATAACGATGATATAAGAGAAAGATAAACATTGTGTTAGTGCTCCTTATTTTGACTATTCGAGGTAAACAAAAACTGCATAAAAGCGGGATCATTATGCAGGTCAGAAAACTACATCAAACAAGGATTTAAAAACAAGAATGAATGATCACTTGAGCAGTAGCGTCTTGCTTTTTCTTGTCACTTGGTATCCCGCTAGATCTCTTTGTAAAGGTCAAGATTGTCACCTCAGTCCACTCCTACGGTCACAGTCGCGGCAGCCACCATCGTGACAGTTGTGTAATGCTGCAGGCGATTTCACCAACCACCACAAAAACTCGTGACGTCACAAAAACATGCAACCAAGCAATAAACAATACAAACCAACCATCAATAAACATCAAGTCGATGACAACGATAACGTCCATTACAAGCGATCAATTCTCTAAACTCACTCATTAAAACATACTTTCTTTTCATCCAGTAAAAGTTCATTAGCCGCTGAGAGAACAATAGGCGATGAATAAATACCAGATAATAGTTCTGATACGATGATTGAACACCCACGCGCTGACGGCGAAAGTGATGGCTTGGTGTCGTATGAGGTAATTGAAATCTCGACCACTGTATTACGTCTAGAAGATAATCTATTCAATAGAAAAAACTGCAGCTTAAGATTAGTTTGTTAAGAGGTATTATCGCCGCAACAGATGAAAATGATATTGAAGTTACAGTTGATATAATTTGAGATTAGTAAGACGTGTCAGCTACACTAAATAATAATTTCGAAAGTTGATCGAACGACTATTTCTATGAAAGAGAACAGACAGAAGATTGTGAAGTAAATCGACCTGACAGAGACGTGAGGCAAACTAAGTGAAATAACGTTTCGTATGTGGTATTTAAAACAATAGAGACCTTGAGACGATGCCATGAATATATTTCGATCGTCCGGACGCGAATAACGAAACAAGCAACAACAATAACAAGATATTAACCAATATACAACCATTTTGAGATGTACCAGTCATTAATCAAAGGTTTATTGTAAATCTTCTGAATGTCAAATTTCAAGAACATGATTCAGATGGTTTTTGTGCTCTAGAAGGTGAATCACTTCGGCATAAAGCTCGGAATAATTCAAGGTTGGAAAGACTACGTATTATGTAAATAAATAACTTTATAGTTCAATATCGGTAGTCGAATGATTGTCGCGTAAGCAATGCTATGTATTTTATACGCAGTTGTTGTAAGCATTTAATTGTATTATGTGCATGAATCGTGAATTCATTATAACTTTAAATTACTGAAAATGAATAAACTATCAGAAATCAAGTATTCGTAAATTAATTATGTAGTAAAAGCTACAAGGCCAGCGTTTAAAATTTAAATAAGAATTTATTAATGCAGAGCCATAAAAGAGCTGAGGCACTGAATAGGGCTGGACACAATGAGGAAAAATAAATATTCAAGGTGTTGCAAAACTTTGGAGCCAGTGGCCAGGTGGTTCGACTCGCTGTACCTGAGATGACATGTTACTTTCTCTCGGCTGGTCCAAACGCACCGAACTCTCCAACCCGGACGCGCGGCTTTTTGCATTGTTTTTGTTAATGCGATATTCTTATTATCGTTGTCCGAAATTGAAAGTTTTAATGTACTATACTTGGCTGTGGAAAATCGAAAGCAAATTGCCCAGATGCTTGGGTCTCCCATAATATTAACGTTACATTATCTTTATCGGTGAGCACTTTCATTTTTTTGGCGTTACAGCCGATTATATCTACAATTTAAACGCCTAGTATTGGAAAAGGCTAATGTAGCCTTTTCCCTTTTCCTTTACGGTACCTTCTAATGAGGTAGCTTTAAAATTTTCAATATAATCACGGTATTTGTATTTGTGTGTTCAAGTGTACTCACCCTTTCGCAAGGCGGCGGCATAGTGGGTGCATCGACCTCCGTGTAGATGCATAGAGTTGACTTCCTCGACAGCGAATCGCTGGCAAGACTGCTCGAGCTGGAGCCAGTTGAGAACTTCATGGTGCTTTCTCATCCAGGAGTGGTGGGGAATCAGGTGACGTCTACCTGCACATCAATGTGATGTTGCCGGCACATCACACGGGTGCGAGTCGCCTGGGCTCCACCCTCCTCGGTTCTCAATCAGGCTCGACTTTCGTATCGGGTCGTAGGTGAACCGCTTGCGCAAGTGACAGCGCGGTACTGTGCGTTCAAAGTCAGCTGCGGACTACCAAGGTCTTCCGTTGTCAATGTGGAATTTTCGATGACTATTAGCCTGCAAATAAAAAAAACATGAATCAGTCGAGCTACATTAGGTAATACCACTTTTTGTGGACCAAATCCATAACCGTTAAGTTTAAGAGTTGCTATATTTTTATTGTATCGTAAATTGCTAAAAATAGGTTCTCCATATAAGATATTCTATAGATCATTATCTTTAACATTATAGAGCAATAACGTCTTTAATGTCAGTAGGATGGTAGGATCGATCACGTTATATCGATTTGTAATCGACAGATACGCAAATTGTAAAATTTTATCGCTATATTTAGAAACCATGCTCTTACGTAAGTTTCACCGAGTTTTTTTTGTATCTTATTGATTCTCATTGGCTTTTTTTGCATTGCTCTACTTTAAACTGATGTGTTGAAACTGTACAAGGACTCTGGTAATTTAGATAAGCGGCTTCGATACTTAGATGAACGGATCGAATCAATTAATTGTAGATCGTATGATCGATACTATGGCATTGTGTGCAATGTTGCAGCCATCGTAAAGGTGAAGTATGTAGATGATTTCATTGTGTTGTGTATTTTAATATAGTTCGATTGAATCAAGATAAAATTTATTATTAAAGCCGGCCGTTCTATTTACGGAGCGTCCTTGCTTGACTGTTTGAACAGCGTCTTGGTTTAACGGTAGTTAACAAATCATTACCTTATATTAAGCCACTGTTTAAACTAACGATTATAGAATTAATAAATATACATTTATAAAGGGCTGTATATACCAAATCTAAGTCTTCATCAGTTTCGTTCTGAACCGTTTTATCGGTATCTACGTCAGTTTTAAACTGAAGTGGTTTCAAAGTACTATAAAAATACTAGTTAGACACAACTTTTGGCTGATATTATTTAATCATGTCAATACTTCAAAAGGATGCTGATAGTATTTAAAATGATAAGATTCTTCTGGGTTTCTTTATCAAGGAGATTAGAAATTGAAGTCTCTTTCGTCACTGAGGTGTACAAACACTTGATAATTTGGGTTAACTAGGTCGTCCGAAAACATGATTTCAGCATAAGTGAAATTTGAATCCACACAAATATTATTAGAACTTTTATTTGCAAGATCATTTCCTTCGATGATTTTCGTAATTAGGCTCTTATTTATGATATCGCTGACATCAATATTGTCGCTTTCGTCCGTACTTTATTTTATATCCTTAATACCCGATTTTTGGGACATGTCATTTTTAACTTGAGATTTTGATCGTGGTTTGTTAAAAAAAAATTAGACTATAATAATGAAGATTCATATAAAACTTCGTCGAGTGGTATTAAAAGTTTATGTGAGAACCTGAGCAGAACTTGGTTATCTTCAAAAACATCCATAGATAAAAATTAAGGCCTAAAATGGCAGAATAACCTAGATGTCAATAACCCCAAATCCTTTGAATTTAAACCTACATCTAATTTAATCTAAACGATTGAGCAAGCAACTAATCTCGATCACAACGGTAATCTTGATAATCCGCGCCATATTTGGAAAGTTCATACGAATAAAGTGGAGCATTGTAGAAATATTTACTGTCATGTCATTGTGTGAAATCACCGAGTTGAACTATTACACCGTTATGCGAAGGTACAAAGTTCTCAGGCTGCAATTGAGTCATTTTCATAAGAATTGTCGTGGCCATATTTAGATGGGAGCCTATTCTTGTTTATGTTCATGTGAAGAGCTGACGTGGATGAATGACGGTAGAAACTGGTAACTGGTTATCCTCAGGTTTTGGAAGCTCAAGTTTTTGTAAGAACCAAAAATTAAGACATAGGCAGATACTGTCGTAGTTGAAGTATTCAATAATGTGGTGAATGATGCAGCTGTCACGTATAGATCAGACAAAGTAGACTCCGGCAAGAAAATCGCTGGGCTGGAGTATAACCCTATAGCACTGAATGTGTACAAGTATGCGCCCGTGCACGACCGCCATATAAAACAGTATTTACCGTAAATACGCCAAGTTCGAATTTCGAACGGTTTAAGGAATTTTAAATAGTACTTACTGCATGATTCACATTTTTGATCAGACTCCTTTGTTATGCAATTTTAAACTTTAACTTTGTACGGATAAAGATAATGGTTTATGGTGGTATTATCAAGATTGTGGTAAGGAATATAAACAGTTACATAATAGGCTTTTTAACTTGAACCTGATGAATCAAAGCTACCGGGCGATGACCACGGCTACTTAATGGATTTTGAATAAAAAACGTGGTGAAGTCAGTTCAAACTATGCGGCGGGTTCAGTAGATAGAATGCTACATATTAAAGAGAATATAGAAGCTGTTTCTTAAATGTTTTCGATTATTGTAGCAATTGTTGATGTTTTTGACGATAAAGAGTGTAATGGCTTTTATCGAAAAATTTGTTTTGTAGTCCTAGGTGATTTCATTTGAAGTTGTAGTCATTGTTGAATGCAATACGTTTTAGATGAGGTTCAAAAAACTTACACACGGTCAAGGAACTCTAAAAAAACGCATTGTTATGATGAGAATTCATTAGATAGTGAATCGCGTTTACTATCACTTGGCAAAACTCGTTGTAAATCTCAATCGTGTTTTACCTTTCTAATTTGAATTCTTTGATTGCTTTCCTTACACCCAGACAGCATATCTTTGCATAATAATCTTATCTCTAAGACTAGTTGCCCACTTGCATGTAAAATAACTAGTTAATGTTGTGAAAATTGAAAGAAAACCTATACAAGATGGTAATATAAAGCGAGTCGTAAAAGCCAAATTAATGGAACGGAATGTTGATACTGGTGTGACAGATGTTTGATATATTTATTTCACCTTGTGAAGCATTTCATATAGGTAGTTAATGGTTTGTGATACTGTTGGAGTAACTGAGCTTATCTCATTTAGTGCTAGACGACATCGAAGCAGACCAAAGAGAAGATGGCGGGGGAGCTTGACTGCTGCCAAAAAGACTGGCTGGTCGGGCTGGACTAGCAAAAGACAGAATTGTGTGGAAAAGCAATATAGGCTAGTTACTTAATGTTTTGTGAAAGTACTGGAAATAAGACAGTCCTATTACCGCTCGATACAAAACTGTCAAAGATATTTACAGGACAACTAAGACTGTAGTTATGGATGCAATCTTAACTTCTGAACTAATATTATAAAGAGAAAAGATTTGATTGTTTGTTTGTTTGCATTGAATAGGCTCCGAAACTACTGGTCCGATTTGAAAAATTCTTTCAGTGTTAGATAGCCCATTTATCGAGATAGGCTATATATCATCACGCTACGACCAATAGGAGTGGAGCAGCAATGAAAAGTTTTGCGAAAACGGGGAAAATGTGACGCAAACGAAGTTGCGCCGGACAGCTAGTAAAAAATAATTGTAATAATACTACTTTAAAAAAAGTTACATTTAAAGCAAATGTAGGATGATTGCTTATCACACGGTAGACTCAGTTAGAAAAAGAAGAAAAACAATACAAACAAAGTCCTAATTCCAAGACTATGCAATTCAAAAGTAGCACTTTTCACTTAAAAGAAGAAAAACTACCAACCAAAATACAATGAAACCTAACTGCAGTAACTGCTAACCTCCGTCCTTCACATAGTAAAGAAACCCGTGCGTCAAACAATGCTTTACGTATCGTATGAGAACTTGAGAACGTTGCGCCTGCGCCGACAATTAAACGAACTATATTGACGGTATATTGTGCTGCGTGGGATTTGTAGGCAAATAGGTTAGCACGGCCATTTGTGCTGAAATATGGTAAGGAATTGATAAGGTTCGTAACACGCAAAATTTTGTTCATGGAAATGATCATGCTGGGTGTATTTTTGTAGTATTAGGACCATTTATGCCTTACGACATTTCATCCAAACTTTGAAGTCCTTATTTCTTCTTTTCTTCATACGCATACGCAGGATACACAGGTCTAAAAAGCTACTAAAAAACATTTTCATGCTTATGCGTATTAAGTTTTATTAAAATCGGTTCAGTCATTTCGGAAAGTAAGGACTTGAAAGTTAGTATGAAATACCGTAAGGTGTAAACGCTCTTAACCAGAAATATGAGGAGAAAGATTTTGAAAAGCACATGATCGAAGAATACATCTCTGATGAGAATTGACAGTTGAATCAGACACACCAAATCAATGACGAAGATAATCAAATCAAATCATTTATTTGCTGGAATATGGGTGGATATGCTCTGTATGGTGTCGGACGCAAAGAATAGCACCATCCCATATCTTCCCGTGGGTGTCGTAAGAGCCGACTAAGGGACTAGCCAGAGTATGGACAGCAGCATTCTCTGTGCTTTTGTGACAACCTTACTGCGATCGCCAACCCGCCTGCCAAGCGTGGCGATTATGGCAAAACCCCCCATGTTATGTCAATGTGGCGAAACTTGGGGGAGGCCTATATCCAGCAGTGGACGTAGGCCTCCCCCAAGTTGGGTGGATATAATTATGAGGTGCTGCAAACAACAAAAGTTCTTGCCATATTGCAAATATCTATTTTACATGCAAATACCAAATATTTTAAAAATAATTGTTAAATATTTTAAATAATTAGTTAGTACAATATTACATTGTTTCATTTAAACATCATTTACATCTAAGTTAACGTAAATTATTTGTATTAACTTTTTACATCAGCTAAAGTTGGAATTTGATTCTTCATTGGAATGCTATTGTTTCAAAAGATTGTAGAGTTTACCTACTAGAAACTACTATATAAGCGAAGTGGATATATTACTCTCGATAAGTCGATACGTTATCGCAGAACGCAACTGTAAGTAGTTCTACATACCTCGTGCTAATACCGTTTAAACGGATTATACAATAAGGTAAGAAACGACAATAAACCTATAGTCGTAATGGAAGTAATTAAGCATTCGTTTCATTACATAGAAAGTTACTGTTTCAGAATAAGTATAAGGGAAGAAAATTATGAAAAAAAGTTGTGTAGCCAAACAACTAGAAGGATAAATAGCAGTAAAAATTTGCAAGAATAAAGAAACAAAAACAAAACTTAAAAAAAAACACAGTCATACCACACACACCGTTACATACAGATCTTGATAATATGCCTTTCTGACCTATGGAACACCAAAGTGATTCAACAGGATATCCTTTCACCACAAAACCACGCAAGTTTTTCACTAGGATATATTACGCAGAATTAGCACACACTAACACTTCCGAATCTCCATTTAAATATTTCCCTTTTACTGTTTCAGGAAACTACACACACGCGGTCACGAACCGAACTGAAACCAAACTACAGTACACTTTATATAAATATGATAATGTCCCACTTTTTCAGGAAACTGAAGTGCACACGCAAGCCCGTAAAATGCATATTGATTCAATGATTAGTGATTAGCAAGGCGAAGCGACAGGAAATGTGCGTAGCGACGATTTCTTTCTTAGATTTCGTAGAGAGGATGTCGATTTGCATAGCACTCTAGACGAGAAATTGAAGGAAATGATCCATATTAAGATAAATGGCGGTTATCTAATATCATGACCGAGATAACGACAAATATTAACTTCACAAGAAGAGGAATAAGATGACTAAAAATGGCAAAACAGTGTAATACTTTAAAACCCTAATCGAAATCAATTTAAAAGGAACGAATCGAAAAATGGTAAAAAAATATATGGTAGCTAATTCGGTAGCAAATAAGCTGACAAAAGAAAGTTCAAACGTCCCAAATACCGAGGCATCTACCGTAAACATTAACTAACTGGATATGCAGATGAGCATTGGTATTCCTTCTGAGGCTGTGGGTCCACCTGGGCAGCGAGCGGCGCGGGCGCAACCAATCGGCTGGAACAGCACGCAACTACAACAAATTAATGCTAGCAAAACACGCAATACACGCAACAAAATCAAAATTTGTAGCTTAACGGTGTCCCACAGCACTAACTTATAACATCTCTGAAATAAACGCTAACAACATAAGGTCGAAACTCCTAAAGCTTACAAGGATGAACCGTTCGATTCGTAAATTGAAACCGTCAAGTCCATTAAACAAATTCACCATCCCGAATCGGGAAGAATATATAAAGACTATTTACTTCAAGTGTTAGAGTCAAATGACATCACGTCAGCGCTGATAAGCGAATACGGCTTATTGAAGCCGTAAAGTCCACGTTACATAAAGAAAAAAATGAAATCATGCTCGACGCATGCATATTTGAACTGCAACGGCAACAAATACGGCAGCTGACCAACATTTTGGTGAGGCCCTTTTTTAACGAGATGGTTACTGAACACGCAACCTCAGAGTAGATCGGGAGCAATTTTCTAGTTAGCTTATTTCTTTCTCCAATGATGCAAAGTGATTGACTGGTCATTTACTTTGAAAGCACGCGGCAGCGCGTGACGCAGCGCCGTTCGGTCTACGTGATATTTTCGTCAAGCCTAAAGCTTCAAGTTCAATGACCACGGAGGTCAGGTGCGAGATAAAAAAATATCCAGCAGTTTCCGTAATATCTAATTTTGGGTCGTAAATGTTAATTGCGCTTATTAAAGTGCTCGTGCTCGGCTCCGTTTGCGAACTGGATATAGTGCTTGTGATCTTTTCGAACTTATTGCGTGGAATTTTAATGGCGGTTCAAATTAAAAGGAATCGGGTCGGATTCCTTGCGTAATGTAACGTGTACACGTCTTGTCTGATTACCTGTTTCCGATTTGTATGACTTGTCAACACAGCATCTCATTATCGCTGCTCTCATAACTTCGTTACATCTAGTTCCGCAATGAGATCCGTCTCAGCGGACAACTTGGCGGCATAACTTGACAAGCAAAAAACCTCGCCCACGTATTTTGATCCGCATGAATGCTCCGTGTAATCTCAAAGGGACTGCATTCCTCTGCTGTTGTATTTCAAATTTCACACCCACATTCATTTTCGCAAGGTCCACTGGTAACCACACCTGCACTGTTATCACAAATTACACCTTTATCATACCCGTATAGCTTTAAGTTAAACTAAGTTTCATTAATGTTGCCCGTATCTCTCCGTGGGCATGGGGTACATTACGCATAATAATGTTCCATTCCCCGCGTCGTGTGCGGTCTACCATCTATGTAGATAAAGATCTAGCAAAAAAACTGTGACATTTAAGATAGACCACATTTCACCAGTGATTTATGTTGGCTGCAGCAAAAAGTTGCCCTGGCGACAGATATACCTGACCTGTCTGTCTGATCAAACTGATGCCATTCGAGGCTGCATTACTTGCGATTGAAAAGCAAATGCCTAGGTCACGACCGGCACGTCTAAAGAAACTTTACTGCACGTGTGTTGTTACCCTTGAAGATTTTTAAGTCCAGGACGTTGTCAAAAATGGCTGTCCATTCGATTTTATTTCGTGCACCTTGAACACAAATAGGCCAGTCACGACTTTTGCCTTATTAAGATTTGTCGGGCACTTTGTTACTTGATTTGTTGTTTTATTGTGGTGATAACCATACATATATTTAATCCGGATTCGGTTTGAATTAAATGAGTTATTCAATTTAGTACCATTTGGTTTTGACAAGTGGCCTATTGCAAAACAGACCTTAAACGAGGATACGTAGATTACATAATATTTAGGCTGGCTGAAATAGAAATTGAAAACAAACATGTTTGGTGTTGGTTCTATTGTTGCGAGAGTCAATTCAGGATATCCTTATGCACGTAACAATTCCGATATTTCACAGGTGTCAACTATTACAATAAAATTGTTAGCACCACTAAGAACATTAACTGCTAGTGCAATAAAAGAGAAGCGCGTGTCAAAACTGTAAACTACAAAGGTGATGAACCCATAACTCACCCTAAAAAGTAACGATGTAACACATGTCAACAATTTCACCCCTAATTAAACACCAAGACAGCTATTAAAAGTCGCCATAACTTTGAGATTAGGAGGATTGTTGGTAAAAAAAGGTTTGGAGTTAAACCTGTTTGATGGCCCGTGGTCTTCCCGGTTACCTGGCCCATGACTCGGGCATTCCACACATATTTCCGATGCCCCTTTGTAAGTTACAGACTCTGGTTTATAATATTGCATTTTGTCGCGCAAAATTGTACGTAAAAAGCGAAGTAAAAAATAAGGTAGGAGACGCTTCATTTTAAAATGGATGTACAAATATTGCTACCTGTTAAGACTGATAGATCCATTACACGGTGGACATCTTTTATTATAATAGCACAGTGGGAGGCACATTTCAGTTCAAATGTAATTGTTAAGAAACAGGTTAGCCCTACCTTGTTAGGTAGAATAAATAACTGTCATGTGTTAAAGGTATGCAATAAAATTTAAGAAGAATATAAGTTTGGACTCATGAAGATTGAGATACCAGACATATGAGCAACAAAGTCACAGAGTTAGTGACGATGTTGTGTACAATACTATTTAACTCAATTCACACCATTATGTTAATACTCCAGATATTAACGAAATAGTTCTAAAAAAAAGAACAGTGAAAGCATTTAAACGACATAGACATGTATGACATGTAGATACAGAATCGAATGTTTGAATTGAAGAAATAGTTGCAAGAAGAGATCTTATCAATACTGAAACTCTAATTTAAATCGTAATTAAAAAAGCATTAAAAGTAGATAACAAAACACAGCAACATAACACACAAGACGTAACTGCAAAACATGAAGACAATAATAAAACGTGGCAGTCCTAACGAGTTCTAGTTAAGAAAAGTTTTTTACAACTTGATACAGGATTTGTATACTAATTAGTTGACAGTTATTTTGAACATTTTACTTAGAAATGATAAGTTTATTGTTTATGATATTTATGCTGCGAAAAAAAGTCAAAAGCCAATGAAGAAAAAGATTTTGGAGATGAATTTAAACTAATTTGAAAAGTTATCTCGACTTCTTGCTTGATTGAATTTGAAAGTATAATACAATGTCTCAACGAGTTTGTCTTCATGCTTGCAGATAATCTCATCACCACATACACCTGCTATAAGACTGGTTAGCAACAAAGTAAAATGAAATAAATTGATTTACTTTCAACGAAGCTAATGATTCTAAACTGTTGCCGTCACAAAATTACAGTCTAATTAATACTGTTTCGAGCTAAAAGAAACAAGTTTCCTTAGATGTCTCGTTGACTGTTGATAATGATCTCGAATGCGTTTTTAACAGGTTATAAATACAATAATGTCGCTCTCAGTTCGTTCCGATTCCACATCCGTTTATTTATTTTTAGTTTGCATTTAAATTCTAACAAGATTTTACACCTATTACTCTCGATAAAAGTTTTACATGCAACGTTTTGCGATAACATACTTCTGTTTTAATGTACAAAGTACAGTCGACCGTACAAACAGTCGTTATAGTTTGTTCGACAATAAAACCAAGTAAATCGTAACTCAAATCGAAATCAGTATCGTTAAAACCCTTTACTTTCCATGTAACATTATCTTGAGTACCGTTATTCATGACAAATTGCAGTATGTCAACTTTGGTATTAGTGTTACGTGGAGGCAATTTTTAACTTCGAAGATCATTGTCTGGTAGATACAAAAGAATGCGTTCAGTACTCCTTTCCTATTTATCATTAAAATGCACCCATTATTCTTGGCCATAAGCTAACCGGATATCCATACATGTGAAAACGGGTCATGCGTTGTTGCCTTTATGGTGGGCTTCGCTAGCATTCCGACTCTCGAACACCATTATGGATTCTATGTACATTGAACATCGCCTAGTTTCCAAAGTACGATTAGTTAGCAGTACTTCTACGATCGGAAAAGGGCTTCGGCCATTTCTCTTTAGGTATTAGAATCGTTAAAGCGTTCGAGTAGTGTTAATTTGTAGTACGTAATTTAATCGTTTCTTGGATTCGTTTTTTGCTTTACACTGCATATCCTCGTATTATGTTATTAGGTACGTTATTGTCTTTGTGCTATATGTTAATTTTTATGCGCATGACGCCATGAAATGAGAATCCGCAGTCGTTTTCAGGTTTAATTTATGCTCTGTTTTTCAAACAAGGCAAAAAAGAGCAATGTTAACAAAGACATTAAAGTAAATCTTTACCTACATTTGAACACCTACATTTTACCTTCACGCAGTAGACTGTATCGCAAAACCCAAGTTTGCACAGCTGCAGTGACGTCATGAACCAGAAAAATGGACTGGCCTTTATGATTTCAAGTCTGGTATAATGTTTTGAATAAATAAACGACGATGCTCGCTGTAAGGGTGACGCAAATATAATCGGGTTATTAGGCAAATATTTTGACGTTACGTCAGACAATGGTGCCTTCTAAACGTTTTATTTAAATAACGTGGTCACGACGGTCCAATTATCCAAATATCTTAATTTAAGTTTTCTGTTTACGTAAAAATCAGTTTTTGAGCTGAATTTCAAAATTCCAACAATGCATTTGCAAAGCTTCACGTGGCGTACGCAAATTAGATTTGTGTTCCAGTTACTCGCAGTCCAAGGCCTCTTGAACTAACGCTGATTTTGTAAGCTGAAGCCAACAAAGATGGAAAGTGGTCTTTTTACGACAATATTATACCTTGGACAAAATAATAGACGATTCAGATTCCTCCATGTTGGTTACATCGTGGTATTATGCATCATTTCTTTGTCTCTACTTGAGACAGCAATATCATCTGAATTCTAGCTTTTAATAAAGTTTTTAATCTTTTAGATCAAGTAATAAGATCTAATAACTAATAATCAAGCACTATTAACCCTTATCTTAATTGCAACTAGATAATTACTGCGTATAAACAATTTCAATTTGTAATAATAGCCGTGGAACAGTCTTGTTAGCGTGAAACCCAGTTAGTATTTAATTTATTAGTTATAAAATTGGTGTAACAAGCAACTGGGCGATTGCGATCAACAAATTGAAACGACTATTGTATACATGAGGTAATCAATTTCCATGTAATATTAATTTCGATTGATAATAAGTTAAGTAATAGATAATTAGAAAACATAAAAAATAACACTAGAAAAACATAATTTCGAAGTGTTTTCTTCACAACCTATTAACGATTTTAATAAGATTAATAAGAGCTTATCGTATTATCCACAACGGTAAACGCAACTATAAATATGTTCGTATTAAGTTCACAGGTGGACGCAGATGCTTGTCTGATAATACCTGTCATAATTATATGGTCGCCTCTCGAGAATCCCGTGGGAATATCAGCCATTACTTTATTCTTACTTTCGCAGAATCGCCTGCAGCTGGAATTATGATAGATTTCTGGACTTTGTCCTAATTCTCTCAGACTTAACAATAGTAATGACACAAATTACCATTCAAACGAAGATTTTAATAAATAACAGGAAAATTACAACAGTTGATATTCTTAGAATGAACACAAAGATGACATGTCTGAACTGAATGGAACTGTTATATCCCAGAAGTTTGTGTTCGGAGACCTTACCAGCGAAACAAAAACATTATTATCAAACTATAACGATCAAAATCAATTTAAATTTTGATGTCTTCATATCTAGGATAGTGATTGAACTATCAAAAGTCGATGTTCGATCGCAAGATAGTTTTAATGGGAGAATCAATTAACATGTTAATGTAACAAACGTTAATAGAGACGCAAATCAATCGGTATTTAATTTTATGTTTGGTGTTCACCCCATTAAGGATGACTAATGTTTATTAATTAGGATGGAAACGGGAATTTTAAAAGCAGTTACTTTAATTACAGTGTAGCTGACTGACAATATGAATGATAGTTTTCAGAGTCTTACAGCAGTTGTATCAACTGTTCTTTGAAAAGCTACTGGGTCATCGCAAAAAAGAGTAGTTATTCAACTAGATTATAATGATTGTGTCATTATTACGAGCAAATGTCAGTACTTAACACAACATTGGTTTGCAATGTTACGACAGTGAGCTTGTAAAGTGCACGATATTCTTTGTACCTGAGGAAAAATTCTTACATGTCATTCCGTATGTCCGCTTTTCCAGTGTTATTAGTAGCAAGAGGATTATTACCTTCACAACTGTGTGCAGTGAACAGATAACAACGAGATGTAAGCTGTGATAAGTTCGTGATAGCACTATTTAGATTATAATTTGCTTGGAATGTCTGTTGAAATACTTCTTTGTGAAGCGGTGGTGCCTTTAAAACGTTGGCTCTTGTTAGTAATTATAAAAGTATGAAGATTGATAGTAAAAAAAAAACAACAAAAAAGTACATATCAATTAAGCTGGTATTAAAATTATCTTTGTCATATTAATTCGGCGATAAGATAAATTTTATTTGACTTTACTTTTAGCTGTGACTAACTCGTGAGATTTCTATAATCTTGCATTGAATCTAGATTATTAATCGCTGTATACTATGAAAATGACGTCTGATGTGTATTGTTAGAAAGATCAAAACAGACTACATATTAATGCGTGGTTCATGAATACGGCCAGTATTTCGAAAGACAGATCGTGATCGATCAGACCATGAGATGTATGTACTTGGAACATGCCTAATATCCACAACAAGACACATGTCTTTGGCATACTTGTACTTGTGCTTACAGAAACTTGTGTAGGGTTGAAGGAGGTTAATTTTTTCATTTAATTGCGGCTTACTAGTGTTCATTTACCATAATTCTAAAATGAACGACATAGACAAGTCGTGAAATATGAGCTACAAATTAAAAAAATAATGAAAAACATTTTCTAGTAACTACTCGTATAACGTATTTTGGAATGCCTCAGGGAGCTATTTTGAATGACAATCTGACCGCAGCTGTATAGACTAAACGCGGAAGGCCGATAACCAAGACTGGTGGCACTACTTGAGGCCTATAACCATCTGTGAACTGTCATAGGCAGAGTTGATTGATTGATTGAACATGAAAAAGTCAAGTGCCTGTATGTCCAGTATAATGGCAAAGTAAATGGAAGGCCTTAAGACGGTTGTGTGGATTTAAAATACCCGTTACCATGCATTATGTGAGGAACAATGTACAACGCAATGCAACACGAATTGTAAGTGATACTCTTATGGATCGTTAAAATACTATAAACTGTGGAATTCCTTAAACTATCAAAACTTATCGCTTTGGTTTATAGCCTTTAAGATTTTTTTACATAACCATTTTATTTCAGGCTTGAATTTCTCAGGCTTTTTTGGTAGTTTTGGTTGATAGATAACCCTAATCTTTGGTTCCACGAGTGAACAAAGTGTTTCTCGCATAAATTCCGATGTAACTCAACACCAACCGGCCTTGCTTTTGTTGTTATTGATACTTTGGTTGCACAATACGTGTTACGGACGGGATTCTGATGTATTTGTGCTGAGTATGGAAGCGTGACGTGGAATGCGTAGGAGTGCATATACGTACGGCTATCTGACAGTTCGTGCGATAGACGAAAAATGGCTTTGTTTTTTTCATAATAAATTCTTGAGCATACTGGACATACTCGTATTAAATTTATCTTTTCTTTTGTTTAGAACTGACATGAATCTATCGTACACTTAAAACCAAGGCAATCTAACCCACATTTCAAAACAACATAACAAGAGCGAAACGCAAAAATAATAATGTAAACTACCATAATGTTCAGTAGACTTGCAACACTCTCCCGTCCCTAATTGCAACACTGTAATTATACAGAGACCACCTCGTGTAATAAGTAAGACATACTGTATGAATGAAGCACTTTGCGGAGTTGCTTCATAACTTGGTACTGTAGATTCCCATGCGCATCAAAGAATGAAATTAAAACATGAAGAGAATGAATCAGCTGTTCATGATCTAGCGTAAGTTGGAAACCATTAGTGAAAACATTTGTTTTATCGTGTTCATGATGAAGAAGCAAGTTATACTTATGTGAGTAAACTGTTCTGCAATCATTCAAGAGAACTGAACGAAAAAGACTCGTGTTTTCGTAGTTTGATGTTTCCTCATATTTATGTTACTCATAATCAATTTAGTCAGGTTTTCGTTTAACGCCATTAAATCTTTCACTGCTACAATTCCCACCAATTCCAAATCTTCAGCCACGTAAGAACCGGATGTATTTAAGGATATTTCAATACTATCTAAATGGATTTTCTCATTATCACCGGTAGATAAGCAGTCGAGAAATTTTACACGTAATCAATGGTCTTTTGTGAAATTCCAAGAATGGCAAGACCACAGATAAGGCTACCATTGTGAAGACGAGATGCAACTTGTTTTGACCAAGACAATGAGAGTTCCTGTATCTTTGACAAGTCCATTCAGGTCTAATGAGAATATCGCATTAATGAGGTCTTGTTTACCTTACAGATTCTTCACACTTTTATCTGCGTAATTTGGTAATTTCTCGGATTGTTGCAAATGTATTCGCTTCTATTTATCTTGTATTCTTTTAACTAGAGATCGTGATTATCATTGAGAAGAACTACTGATATTATTTTCTTTTAGTTACACTTGGGCGGTCAATTGTCGGAACATGTTATTGAACTTTTTTTAATGGTAATTCCAAACACCTGAAAAACATGAGGCGTGACCGAAGAAAATCTGCATAATAATATTCTGAGTCATAGTTAGAAGCCAACTGTACTCAGCTAAGCAATCCATCTGATGTTCACCACACAATGATTGAGTGCTGAGGTAACCGATATTGTTTTTTTGAATTCCACGACTATGTTTCTTCAAGTTATTTCCCAAAGTGATGTCAGAAACTCGTCACCATGGCGCTAATTGTTCGTTAACGAGTCGAGGCGAATTTAAATAACGAATTCTATTTGGAATCTTTATAATTGATTGGCTCAAATTGCTTCTCGAATACATTGCGGTATAACCATTCGTGTTAACACACCATTTTTACGAACGAAAGTACTTACGAATAAATGGTTACGTGGCCAATTGTTTCTCGCCCGCTGGACTAGTTTTTATGAGATTCTCACCATTAACGTCTCTAATGATCGCAGGATGTCTAAAAACGTAAGGCAGCACGTGTTTAATTTTGCATCGTAATGGTGATTCTTTCCTGTGAAAAGGAATGTCGGAGTCTTAGGTTTTAGGGGTCAATGATATTAAAAATTTGTCATCTTTTTATTTAGGTACCCGACGCGACGTCTGTGGTCTAGAATGTCGTTCTCAAAACCTACTTATAACAAGAGGTCTACTGTCTCTTTCATCTGAGACAAGCGTTGACACTGGTGACTTATTCGGTGTCAACATTGTTTTCAAATGCCGCTTGAGTGCGACTTTTGTGACGGTACTGTAATTAGTAACAATTTTTCATCTGATTTTTTACGCCCTGTTTTCTTGGGTGAAAGTGTAACTTTAGCGAATCATTAAATGATTCGCAAATCAAAAATTCGCATGTTTATTATTGAGTTGGTCGTGCACCTGCAGACGGTCTTCAGTGAAATGTCTGGCAGCGGCTGGGCGCGTCACGCACTGGAGAAAGTGTACTACAAAAGCGTACCTGCAACTGGTCTCCAATTGGGTTGTGACCTCGAATATTAGCCGACACGGGTCTTCTTTTAAGAGTTCCGTACCCAAGATCTTAATTTATTGACTGTTGTGATGTTGTTAGCAGACGCTTTTGTAAAAATCTTGGTCGAAATCCGTGTTTTGTCTAAAAGCCTTTTGCTACATCAAACATCCTTGAATCATTCAGTGTCACCATTCTGTCGAGGATACGGAGTCTCCTTAAAAGGCTCAAATTCGAATTTAGCCAGTTTTTTAACATCGCAAACCGCCGCACCGTTCCGAGTCTTCCTCTAAACCGGTCTCCGAAACTTGCTGGGGACGCGGAACACTATTTCTGAACGATTATGTGCTCTATGCTTTAGGAAAAAAACGTGACCTATGTTAATTCGGATATCAACATCATCAGTAATTGAGTTTCGTTATTAACAGACAGTTTGAATTAAACGAACTTGAATACTTTCCGTTTTTATCTGAAAGCAATCTATTTGGGAGATAAAAGTTGGAGCTGACTTTTTAAATACAGGTTGATAGTTGGAAAGCGGTTTGGACAACGGCAGTAGTTATTTACAGCGAATAGAAGTCTAATAACTTCTAGACTGAGATTTGCAGGAATGTTATCAAGTGCTTCATGTACTTCTTAACCTTTATGTGGAGGGTGGTAAGGTTGAGATATGTTTGTCGGTGGTGGTCGCCCATGTTTGAACGACGTCGCCACGATGTCGTCGCGGGTTTTGTTTCTCCCGGCCAGGCCGACACCAAACAGGATTCCTTTGAAACGTTTTACTTGAGACTGAATGGGTGCCTGCTTCATTGTTTGGGAACGTGTTATCTTTTATTGGGAGGGTAACGGCGATTTTATGTAAAGAACGGAAGAACTTTTATTTTATATTTCAAAGGATTTGACTACATCTAAGTGCGGCGTTACTTCTCTTCTCATTATTTTGTTTATTTCCTGTTGATTTCAGTCAATAGTTCCTAATAACCAGCTAGAAATAATTGGCAGAACGTAGTTGACCAAATCAATTAGCAATTTTGCACTTAATTCGGTCGTTAAATTGATTCATCGTTCGGAAAAAAAGTATTTAGCTCAATGTCACGTTACTTTCCATCATGGGGGCATTGTGGTTTCAATTCATAATGCTGATTACCATCTATGATGTCATAACCAAGAAGTTCTTCTTTACATGCAGGTGGATGAATCAGGGAGTAACAGGAGGAGCTTGAAATTTCCCCAACGATGATGATTTGAAAAGGAACATTGTGGTAAGAAATACTTTAATCCTGAAAAGAATAGTCGTCAACGTCATTGGTCATAAAGGTAGAGAATACGCATTTCCTACGAACAAGTAGATTTAAGAACTTGAGGCGTAAGCAATTGTTCCGTATATATATTATTATCCAAATTGATCGTCATAGTAGTAGTGTAATTTCGTTCTTATCTTACGACTAGTAATGAGTTAGCAAACAAATGCAATCAAGGACAACATTTGTATAACAAAGTTAAAGAATTTGATATTGCCCAAAATATTTTCCATAACGTCAATATCTATTTGGTCATGCTGTGTTAAAATCTTGTTGCAAACTCGCATTCCATCTGAATTGGACAACATCATCAGTTGTGATGAAACTGATGGCCTATAGATAACCTAGATAACATCTGTTAAAGTGGCTTTATCTATTTCTTTATCACAGAGAACTTCGCAAATATCCACAAGATTGTATTTTTTTGCTGTTTCATCTTTTTGTTGTTTCATCTTTTTGGCGTTTTTGTGTTTCTTTCGTATTAGACGCATCTTTTATTATATTTGGTGTTACTATTTCTATACGTTTCATATTGAGTACTATGTCAGTTGATAGATCGAAACATCCATTGTGTGAATTATCATTGTTTGGAACTTCCAAATCAATTTCGAAATCTTTATAAAACTTAGTTAATTCCTTCCTCTGATTTTGATGGACTTTAAGTGAGGTTTTGGTAGGGGCCTCTGCCCCAGCAGTGGACGTATTTCGATGAGATTGGTGTATTTTGGATGGGTCCAAAAATATACGTTTTTAAAAAAGCTATTTCGTAGCACGTGTCCTTTCTTTTAGCTGCAAGTCCCCGTAAATGTTCACCGTTCGTTAAATGAGTTGGCCATGAATATTTCCCATATGAATTAAGTATAACTGATTGCAATCAAGCTGATTTGAATAAAAATCGAGGTTCTTAGATTAGGTGACCGGTAAAAACAGGTAGTGATTTATTTAGGAGAAGTTTATAGCTGTATTAACGTTTACAATCTTATGCTTTAAAGTAATTTATTGATGGTCTTTGGGTGTGTCTACTGGACCGAAGTAATTGAGTAAGTAAACATACAGTAAGTAGGTCAGAAGGTTCAAGAGTGCAACCTCATTGGTAGTCGAATGAAACGAATGATATGTTACGTATTATGATTTGTTCTGGTTTGCCAGCAGAAAGATTTGAAATGGTATGAAAAAGAGATGCTGTCGGTTTCGTCATTTTTGCGCGATAAAGGCTTATTTGAGAATTTCTTCTCTATCTGAAAAGTAAAGTCAATTAACGATTAGTGCATTATTTGGATAATCTTACCTTGCATGTTTCGGCAATCCCTAATCAGCTTTTATTGCTAACTTTGATAACACAGTCTAATCAACACACACTATAAATATATAATATTTATTATATTATGTCTTTATATAAAACCATAGTTCACGGCGAAAGTTAAAAAAATATACTTGATAAGAATCAAAATGTACACCGAACGAAAAAAAAATAAAAGTTCAACAGTCTCGATGGAATGCATGCATTTCAAGTCGCTGGATCAGTTTATATAACGAAACTATATTGTATATAGGTAAATATATAAGAACACTTCACAGTTTATTGGAATTATTTATTACGTTAAAATACCACTTCTTAGCACAAAGTTTTTGAAAGTTGTGATTTCATCGGTATCTGTCACTGCGCGAAGCGCCACCAAACACACCCGACCGCTGCGGCGGTTACATTCAATATG
The DNA here is from genome assembly GCA_949152445.1 of Cerastis rubricosa. Classification (NCBI taxonomy): domain Eukaryota; kingdom Metazoa; phylum Arthropoda; class Insecta; order Lepidoptera; family Noctuidae; genus Cerastis; species Cerastis rubricosa. The sequence goes on along the minus strand of OX424526.1, from coordinate 21,475,125 downwards.
GCGGACTATTAAGTGAACGAAAGAACGAAGTCGGAGCGAATGAATTGCGAAAGAGCACGAACGATGACCGATGAAGCCCAAACTAAACTTACAATACGAAGCCTGCGCAGGCTCCGCATCGTTCGACTTGTTTTGTTGAGTGTTGCCCTAGAGGATTCTGCTTGAGCGCGCTTGGTTAGCACGTGTGTTTTGAGTTCTAGAGTGTTTTTATTTTTTGTTGATATTTTTGTGACTTGCTAGTATATAAGTGTTTTGTCCTTGTGTTCGTAAACAGGTTTGTTATTATTTTATCTAATCTCTCTCATTAAAGATGGATCCAAATAATCCACCCGACCCTGATCCCCCTGATATTCCAGTTCATCCACCTCCTGTAATCCCAAATCCTTTAGCACAATTCGCGGATGTTGTCTGTAGCATTACAGAGATGGATGTATCCCAATCCCAAGTCCAATCTTCCCGTAAACGCCCCGTTAACAATGAAGACACATTACTAACATCTACCCCCCCAAACAAACAACAGAAAAGCCAAATTGGACGTGCCAAATACTCGGCAATAGATAAGGCTCCCTTTATCGTCCACGTCTCACGTGTAGAAACCCAACCCAACTCAGGCACTACCTTACACCCGGTTAATTTTGGAAAGTTTTTAATGAATAACAACATCGCGAACATAGCTCGTGGTGGGGTTAATAGGATTGGTAGAAATCGCGTATCTGTAGAGTTTGTTTCCCCTCAGGATGCCAACTCATTCTTGACCAATAGCCTGTTAGCCAAGTACAGTTATACTGCCTCTATCCCTACATTCAACATCACTAGGATGGGAGTAGTTACAGGTATACCCTCTGATATATCAGAAGATGAAGCACTCACATATTTGTCTGTGCCTGCAGGATGTGGGCATATTCTTAAAGTTCGTCGAATTAATAGGAAAGTTCAGAGAGATGGGGATAGCGAGTGGAAACCCACTGAAACTTGTGTGATCACGTTTGATGGACAAGTCTTACCCAAAAGAATCTTCTGCTGCTACACATCTCTTCCTGTAGAACAGTACATATTTCCCACTATTCAATGTCGCAAATGTTGTAGATTTGGACATGTGGCTAATGCATGTAGGTCAAAACCCCGCTGCAACAGATGTGGTCATGATCACCCAGGTGATGGCTGCAATATCTCTGAGAGCGAGGCCTTCTGTATTCTGTGTTCGGGGAGTCACTTCGCGAATAGCAGGTCATGCCCCGAGCATGGTAGACAGAAAGCCATTAAAACCGTTATGGCTGAGAAATCCATTTCTTATGCTGAGGCTAGTAAATCTATTCCAACAGTTTCCTGCAACTACGCCAACATCACTAAAACTCCGATTTCTCAGTCTTATCGCAAGACAGTAACCCTAAAGCCTAAATCCCATGCCCCTCTTTCCCAGTCTTATGACAAAACTGCTCATCAACGGATTATTAACTCCCCTCAAACCTCACAGCCTAATGGCTGCGCTCTTAACTCTAACAATATCCCTTCCAATAATAGTACTTCTGCTATTATTGATCTACTTATAAAACTCATACCTATTATTACTTCTTCTTCTACTGTTAATACTCAATCACCGTCCAACGTTGCCGACCACCTTATAACTCTACTTTTAGACATCAGAAATGGCGTCTCGCCAAGTATTCCTTCAGTGGAACGTGAGGAGCGTGTGGCATAAAAAGCACGACCTCATATTCCTTTTAAACAAGTACAAGCCTTTAGCTTGTTCCATAGCTGAGACCTGGCTTACTCCAAGTCTTAGCTTCCGTATGCCACACTTTAATACTGTCAGATGTGACAGATCAGATGGCTATGGAGGGTCGGCCCTCTTAGTCAACAACCGGGTCCCACTTTTACCCTTTACTTTACCTCCACTTACGGGTGATATGAGCATTGCCGCAGGAAGGGTAGAGGGCATCACAGTGTTTTCCATTTATATTGCACATCCCCGTCCAGATTTTTTAATAATTCTAAAGGAAATACTTGCTAATGTTCAAGGTCCGATACTGGTCATGGGCGACTTTAACTGCCATCATTATAGATGGGGGTCTGAACGCTGTGATGCCTTTGGTGTAGCTCTAGTCGATATTTTGGATGACTTGGATCTCTGCGTATTAAACGACGGTTGCTCGACACGACGATCTCTTCCAGGGCAGCAAAAGAGTTGCGTAGACCTTACATTTTGTTCGGTCGTATTAGCAGCATCAACTCACTGGGAATGCACAACCTTGTCGCATGGTAGTGACCACTACCCTATAGTCATTTCTTTGGTTAACAAATTTTATTTAGAGAAAACTGCCCCTCCACTTTTGAAGTATAACCTGTCCAAACCAGATTGGACAAAATTTGTGTCATTACTGGAGGATAAAATTGATGATCTTCCAAATTTAAATTCAAATTTATCAAATCCTTCTCTTCACTGCCATGCCAAGAGCTGTTATGAAGGTTTTGTAACAGCTATTACCTCCAGTGCAGATTCCTGCTTTCCTTTAAAGAACAGTGCCCGGAATAAAATACCTTCACCCCCTTGGTGGGATCCCGAATGTACTGCGGCAGTCAGGGATAGGAATGAGGCCGAGGTGTGTTACAATACAGATATGAGCACACAAAATCTGATGACATACTGCCACCTTAATGCCAGAACCAAACGCTTCCTCCGTAAAAAGAAACGTTCAGGTTGGGTTAAATTTTGCTCTTCATTATCTCCCTCCACTCCAGTTTCAGTTGTCTGGAAAAATATAAATAGGTTCAGACGTGGATGCTCCCCATCAAACTCTTCACCAATCAATAGAGAAACAGCTGAACATTTTTTTGACAAAATAGCTCCATCTTATGTTCCACTCTCAACAGAATGCCAAAACACGCCCCTGCTTAATGTTACAGAGGATCCTTTAGATGCGCCATTTACTTTGGAGGAATTGAATGTGGTACTCAAACATGTTCGGGACTCAGCTCCTGGTACTGATGGTGTGCCATATTCCTTTATAACCCATTCTGGCGAAAAGGCTAAAATCTACTTTTTAAACATTTTAAACTTCTGTTATAGTAATGGTTGGGTCCCAGATCAATGGAAATTACAGCTTATTATTCCTCTATTGAAACCAGGCAAACATGCAGATGATCCGAATGGCCTTAGGCCAATTGCTTTGTCTTCAGTCCTAGCCAAATTACTGGAGCACCTTATTAAAAATCGTCTCGAGTGGATAGTCGAATCGAGGGACTTACTACCGAACCACCAATTTGGTTTTAGGAAAGGGCTTAGTACAATGGACAGTGTTGGTATTTTAGTTACGGATATACACATAGCTTTTTCTAGAAATGAATCTGTTGTTGCTACCTTCCTTGATATCTCCTCTGCGTATGACAATGTACTTCTTCCTGTACTCAGGCAAAAACTGCAACAGCTGAGTCTTCCGGCTAAGATGATACAATGCATATGCGAACTACTGATGTCCCGCTCATTGGTTCTGAGAGTCCAGGGTGAGGAGTTCGATGAAAGGCAGACATGGAAAGGACTCCCACAAGGCTATGTCCTCAGTCCCATACTCTACAATTTATACACGGCTGATATTGGGTCCTGCTTAAATAATAATTGTCAGTTGTTGCAATATGCCGATGATATTGTTTTGTATGTGACAGATTCCTCCATAGTTGACGCAGCGTCATCTTTATGCCTCTCTCTGGACTCTTTGAACCATTGGCTTTTAAACCATGGACTGTCATTATCTGCACCAAAAAGTTCGGCAGTTATTTTCTCTCGTAAAAGACTCATTCCTCATATTTCAGTAAACATTTTAGGCCAAAATATTCCTATAGCTAGTAAAGCAAAGTTTTTAGGCGTTATTTTAGATTCAAAATTAACTGGTAAACATCACATAAATTTTCTTATACAAAAGTGTGAAAGAATTATTTCAATTTTAAGAGTTCTTGCGGGTGTTTGGTGGGGTGCTCACCCCTACACCATGAAATTAGTCTATAATGCCTTGGTACGTAGTGTTTTAGACTATGGAACATTTCTTCTGATTCCTTGCAACAAAGGTGCTTTGGCTGGGCTGGATGGAGTTCAGTACAAGTGCCTTCGAATCATCTCTGGTTGTATGAAATCCTCGCCCGTTAACGCATTGCAGGTCGAATGTGCCGATCCCCCCCTGACCCTTAGACGACAATACCTGGCCTCCCGTTTTGTGTCTAGACTAATATGTAAATCCTCCCATCCTCTTATAGGCAAACTGAACGAGCTAAATGCCTTATGCAGAAGCTCAAATTACTGGAAAAATAAAGAATCTCCTTTAATCCTAAAATCCTTTCGACTAATTCTAAATTTAGTAAACCCGATCGTCCAGTATCCTAGATTACCCCTTTTTAATTTTCCTTATGAAGTTCTTAGTTATAACCCAAAAATTTTCTTTGATATTGGTATATTCAAAAAATCTCCGTCAGCGAATTTGGCTTTCAATGCGGTGGTGGACGAGAGATGGAACGGTTTTCAATTGTTTTTTACGGATGCCTCGAAACTAACCGAACTCAGTCATACTGGCGCTGCGGTCTACTACCAAAGCTCCAAAATTATCCTACAGTTTAAATGCCCTAAGGAGTCTTCCGTATTTACTGGCGAATGTGTGGCTATATTGGAAGCTTGTCTTTTCATAGAGTCACACCACAATATTCAGAAAGCCGTCATTTTTACAGATTCCCTTAGTTGTTTGCAAGCCTTAGTTCAAAATCCCTTTAAAAGTAAATTGCACAGTTCCCTTATTTTAAAAATTAAAAGCTCTTTATTGTCCTGCGCTAGTAGTCAAAAGGATGTTCAGTTAGTTTGGATACCTAGCCATTGTGGCATTACGGGTAACGAATGTGTTGATGCCATGGCTAAAGATGCTTGTTCATCTTCATCGTCAGATCTCTCGCACAACATCCATCAGGGTTACGACCTATTGTCCCTTCCAAAACTGAATTTACAGTGTTCCTGGCAGGAGCAGTGGAATATGTCCAGCAAAAAGAAAGGTAGTTTTTTTTACGCAGTACAACCGACCATAAAACCAAAACCGTGGTTTTTTCGTCACAAAAAAGTATCGAAAGCTGTTGTTTCTGTCTTATGTAGAATCCGCTTAGGTTTTTGTTGCACTCCCGTTTTTTTACACAAAATTCATATCCGTGACTCCTCTCTCTGCGAGTGCGGGTTGGAGGAGGGCACCCTAGACCACATATTTTTTGAATGCTCGTACAATATACCACCTCTAGACTTGTATAGCCGTCTCCCTAGATTTAAAATCCCTCTTCCCATTAATTTCCCCTCTCTTTTAACATATTCCACTCCTGAACTGCTTGTGGCGTTGATGATTTTCATCCGTCACAATAATATAAAATTATAATATTTGTATTCCCCTATTCTGTGTGTGGATATGGCCTACGTATATTTTAATGTTTTAACACCTATATTATTTATTTAATTATATACTTTTTGTTTGTTTCAGTCCAGTACTAACCCCTCAAGATCTACATTAAGTCCATTGTATCGTCAAAGTTTTTTTTTATTTTTATTTTCTAAATTCTTCTCTCGTAACACTTTTTGTATACACACTTGCTTTTCCAAGCCACTTTTGACATTGGCAGAATAGTCGACATCGGCTCTGCTTGCCATAATTAAAAATAGAATAGAATAGACTTGTTTTGTTTTGAATCTCGGTTGTTTGGTGATTCTTATGATGAAGTTTGGCTATTAGTCCACTATCTTCTATTCAGGATGATTAAATAAACATTTCCTCTTATTATAATAGTTAATTGTCTTTTATGTTTTGTTTATAATTGGATTAGCGCCTACTACCATCCTGTTGTTCCTTACCATTGGTCATGCCATCATGGCGTTTAAAGCACACAATAATCTTACCGGAATAAGTCTGGTTTCCAGATAAACAAACTTTGGGGATATACTAATGAATTGGCCACTTCGATTGGGATGTCAGGGCAATTAAATAATAAAAAACAACAATGCCAATCATGTCAAAATTCCACGTCAAACCATAAAACTACCAAAATCAACAAATGTGTTTGAATAAATTTTAGCGTCTGTAACAATTATCCTGTTTTTATATGGAAATAATGAGTTGATCCTTTTCCGGCGAAGGAAGAAATAGCACAACATGGCGTTGGATTTAGTCAGTATAGCCCAGCCACATTACATACCAGGGTTAGTATAACTATGCAGTCTTTGGGAACCCCACCGTGGTGACGACAACTTGTAATTAATTACATGCCCTTCTCTTTACACAAGCATTTTCGCAAAACATAGTTGCATTGCAGCTTGTTGCAGACTGGTGAAGTTAAAATTCGCCTTAGCACGTTAGCGTTGTTGTCTCATAACCAGAGGTCGGAATTAGGTAAAGTTATTTTGGTACTTGCATCGAAATGTTGATATTAATCTGGATCTTCCCTTGCGTGTGCGCATTTGAATTTTGCAACTTGGGACATGTCGGCTGGTTTAAATTGTGTAAAAGTAAATAACTTTTCTATTTAATAAAATCACGGGATGTTTCTGCTCTGTATAATTAATCTCGGGATTTAAAGCACTTTATTCTTTCGCTGTATGAAATCAGTGTAAGTACACAAATAACTCTACCTAATTCCGATCTCTGCTCATAACTTGATGAATAAAGTCTAGTTTAGTTTGAGATGGTTAGTAGGTGTACAATGCAGTTATCTTTCTATCCACGTTCATATCTGAACAAGCCTGAACACATTCCGTTCATTCATCATAGCAACAACACAGTACACAGCCCAAGGCGTATACTCAAATGCTGCACAACTTTTAGTAGCCAAGACAAGAATTCAATGTCTCATGTCCATATTAAAATATTTTAAATTAAGTACGATTGCAATTTGTACATTCCTTTTTTAAAGTCCAAAAAAGGGCTCGCGTCGCCAAAAATAAACTGCATTGCATTTACGTATGGCGAAATTCACCTAAGTAATACCATGTGGCCGTTTTTCATCAGCAAAGTTAAGATTGTTGCCAAATTGGCGCCAATGATGTAACGACAGTGGTTTACTTTTGACGCCACATATTTCACCTTGTCAAGAGTGCGTTACAAATATATTTTATTGATGAACCGAGAGTCCGTTTGTACGAATTTACTTATAAGGATCGTTAGGTAATTCTTGTTGTGTTATACGTCTTGTTGACAATGTATTTAGGGCGTTGCGTTGGTCGTGTCGCGTGTCCAAATATGATAAATGATCTCGTTTATTTTACAGGGTGTTTGGCGCATGGACCGACACAATTTTTCAAGGGACTGGGAAGGTCATTATATAGCTAGGTTCTACCCATACATCCTATGTCCCAAATGAAGTTGTAAATTTTCATACATTTTTTTGTTTTAAACTTTGGAAGCTTGTAATAAATTTTCTTGAAACCAGTTGTATCAAACAACGATTTAAAGGCTATGGAGAATACAACAAAATTAATTTTGTGCCATCACACCACAAAACAAAGGGTGTACGGGTAGAACCTAGTTAATGACCTGTGTCGGTCCATGCGCCAAACACCCTGTATATGTCTGGCGCGTGTTTGAAGTTTTCGTAAATGATCGTTTTCTTCATTTGAGGTGAGTCAATTTTTTTATGTAGGGACAGCAGGTAATGTTCCATTCAGTCAATTAATTTGTTTGAACCGTGTTATATTATATGAAATCAATGGGGGAAGCCTACAAACCTAGTTGGGTTAAGTCAAACACATGGTTAAAGTCTTTAATTTCTCACTAGGAAATCTAATCTCGAATTCTGATAAATATTAATCATTTCAGTTGGTTGCAGGTACACAGGTCACTGTCCCGAGTACAAATACCGAATAGGCGATACATATGGCTCGACCACTCACAAGATCCTGCTGGATCCTAGTGTCCAGCACTCAGAGAGGCTTGTACTGTCAGATCGAACAGCTGATGACTTCCAGGTTAGTAACATTGAAGACGATGTTACACCAGTCTTTATTAACGTTAGAAATAAACTGGATAAGACTATCTATCATGAGAAGTTAGAAGAAGGGCAAGATAGCATTTATGTGGGATCATGGGTTATTAACGTCTCACAAGTTTATCACCTGGACTAGGATCGGGAACTCGGGGTAGATGGCTAGCCCATGCTTGTTACTGAAAATGCCTTTTTCCAGTTGTGAGAGGATTCAAAATTGCGGAGTAAGCAAGCTGAAGTGGCAGTGAGCCATTCAGGTTTGTCGAAGGACCGATACCTGATTCAGTAAACAAGTCCCAGAGCGTGTCGGAAAGCGTAGCGTTGGACTCCCCACAGGTTGATGGGGGGACAACCTTAGAAAAGGTGGCAGGGTCAAGATGGTTGAGGAAGTGGAGAACCGGGTTAAGGCACAGCTTGGTAGGGGCCTATGTCTAGCATTGGGATCATTTAGGATGCGTTAGACTGAGTAGTGAGATTACCGATGATCTATATTTTATAAAGAATAAAATTGGCTCAAATTAGAGCGAATTGGCACAAGAGGAATCTATTTTTAACCGTGAATGACTTACTTTATGAATATTCAAACAATGAAGTGAAGTGCTCAAACGCGATGCAACGAGCTATTTGTTGAATGATTCATTGTAAGACTGCGGTTGTTAAGTAGGTAATTATCACAAAAACTCTTATGAGCATTGAGTTTTCCTGAAGCGCTCAGAATAGTATTCCAATTAAGTATAATGTACTTCCCCCTGAATACGTATCTCTAAACTGGGTTCTCGATTTAATTTCCAAACATGTACCTAAACAAATATGCGTTTTTCGAAAAAACACGAAATTTTTTATAACTTTTTCAATAGTGTTTCAATTTTTTATTCTAAAACCAACTTAATTTACAGTAGCATACTGTTGCCACTTGTTTTACTGGAAATAACATCAATCGAAAACAAAGATTGGAGTAGACTTTTATTGTATTTTTGCAGTTCAGGTTTTACCTATGACAACACGGTGGGTACAACAGGTACTGTTTGACGTGTTTTTCAGATAAAGTTCCCAAACACATGTGCATTCACGTGCTGATTCAATTAACCCTATTTAATCTCTTATCATTTTATTTACCGATGCCAGTCAGAGTGGGTGTATCTAATCTACTTATTTACCTGATATAAGATGATATACCTACTACATGGTTAGTCAAGTGCCTTATCTCATGGAAACCTTTGCAAATCAATATCATGGACAGCAGAGAATACATAGTTTACTTTTAGTTTATGATACAAATACTTAGGATCAATTTTTAATTCGAAGATGATGTCGCTGTTGGTTATTTCTCCCTCTTCTTTCTTTATCGTGAGGTTAGAAATATCATTGTTATCAATACAATTATATTTTTTAAGGTAGAATAATTGGCATCTCTGATTTTGAAGACATTTGCACGCCAGGGTATGGCAGGATATGCTGAAACAAAATGACTGTAACACCTTATGCACCATATTCTAGCAAATAAATATTTTTGATTTGATTTGATTAGTGCCTAGTGTGTTTGATTAGTGTTAGTCTTCATGGGCGTCTGACGCAATACGCATATTATGATGCATCCGAAAAATCAAAGGTTAACTATTTCACTCTGTAGCCATAGATATAGCTTGGCAAAAAAGAGTCTGACGCGGTGACAGTTGGAACTAAACTTCGTACTGGACATTGAAGCCTTCCATGGTGTTTGCGTATCGTCCGAGGGGCTGAACCACCCACTTAGAATTTGGATCATGTCCCTAAAAATAACAAGTATCAAAATCTGTTTAGTTGTAGTATTGCGGGTGTCCACAGTTGCGGTACTGGCGACCTCATTTATTCCACACTCTTTTTTGCCAAGCTGTACATGTCCATGTCATGTGTGGTCTGTACATGATGGAACACTTCCTTCATGGTGGCAAATAATGGTATTGCTACATAAATTGGTCAGAACTTCAGAATTATACCGAAGTATGCAGACTTGTGCATGCGTAGCACATATAGGTTCGGCATAACTACTAGCATCTGCAATGCCATTATTGATAAAATTAACCGAAATAAACTGGACCGACAATGCAGACGCGATCGCATGATGAAGTCACTTGCATAAGTGACAAAAGGAAAATACTAAAAATTAAATTTAAAATTTAAAAAACCCCTGACACAAAAAACCTCTAAAAAGCCAAAAATAAATTAATCCAAGCGTCGTAGCGTCGGGGGTCTGCTTTGTTCTGTACTCTAAGCGGTCTTCTTAGCGGTCCCCCGACGCTACGACGCTTGGATTAATTTATTTTTGGCTTTTTAGAGGTTTATTGTGTCGGGGGTTTTTTAAATTTTTCAATTTAATTTTTTTTCACGCTTTTTAAACTTATATAATTTTTTTCTTGGCCTTGAATGTCCCACTCCTGGGCATAGACTTCCCCCATTCCTTCCAATTTTCTCGGTGTTGTGCCTCTTCTCGCTAATTAACGAAAACAACGAAAGTTATACATTCAGAACCGGCCCCCTCAGCATTGCCCATGGTGACATGTGACAAGATTTCAAATCGATTAGTAGACCTATGGAAGTTGTTTATATCCCTTCAACAACTAGAAAGGAGGTGATGATCTTCAAACGGCTGAGCAGATTTTCTTGAAACAAAGCTAAGAACACTCGATTAAAATATCTTACAAACGAAACCAATTTTATCAAAATCGGTTCATCCGTTAAGGAGCTACGATGCCACAGACAGACACACAGATACACAAATACACAGATACACACGTCAAACTTATAACACCCCTCTTTTTTGGTCGGGGGTTAAAAACGATCTTAATTCGGTATTCATCATCATCCTCCAGTCTGCCTTCATCCAATGCCGAGAATATGCCTCTCTTTGTCTATGTATACGAATGCTTCACGTTGGTCTGTCAGCCTCATCCAATTACATCAGCTAACGATCAGCATTTCGTTTCCCAATCCTTGAATATGTATCAATAAAGTTGATATTTGCTTTCAACAGATCTATCGGCCACCACAAACAGACATCGATGTGGTGAACGCAAGATTTCGGAATGGAGACCCAGTGTACAAACATCCTATGATACCTGGATATGAAGGTATGGTGCATTCGTCTTTACTTGAATTGCGGGCTACCCTGGGGCTTCCCCCTTTATGTTTTGTTTTTTTTTCGCCTTTGCTATTCGCACTAGGCCATAAGCAACCACGCCAAAAGCTGCCATGTCTGCCTACTTTCGATTTCTGCTTGTCGTTGTATGTTTTGCATTACTAGCATTGGCAGTACGTAAAAATATTGGACCACTTTCCCGTTTTAATTCAATCCTGGTTTGAATTCAGCAACAGTTTATTTATATTTGTAGTAAAAACATACTTAACCATGTTAAGGAATTTCAAAAATCTCACTGAACACGTTATTTAAATAAAAAGATCTCACATAAACTAAGTGAAATCTCAAAGAATTTGTCTCGAATTAACTTGATTCCGATGAATCGTTCTGTATGAGTCATTTTGGACCGGTCCGAGGCTCAGAGGCATGCCACAGTTTCCTGAGAACCTAAGGTCCACAGATGTTTACATTCGCTATTACTGTTAGGACACGTACATTTTGAATTAAAGTGTAAAAAACTTCAGTAAAGAGAATTGAAGGGAAACCTATTAATGCGGTGTTGTTTGTGGGGATGGCAAAAAGCTTTGTAATTTCATCCGAACGCCGCTTTTGATATGCGGTTACAGTTAAATGCCAATGGTGTTTGTTTTGTCCGTGTTGCTTGGTTGAAATATGCATGTCTCTTATAAGGACAAAGAACCTAGGCTTGGCAAGTTCAAGATAATTTAAAAAGGGATGCTTTAATCATCCAAAATGGCCACATCTTTCTCGAGACTTCGAAAGGTCCTTAATCAAAAAAAAAACTTTGTAGCCGTCCCATTTTCATCCTTCTTTAGTGAAGTACCTATCCTAAATGAAGCAAATGTTTGAAAATCCAGCGATGGATGGCGGAGGCTTGGTCACTTTGTCTATGACAAACGGGAGTGTTCAGCTAAAGTTCGCTCATTGCTCTTACTCTCGCAACATTTTGTTTGACTTGACCACTGTACGAAGCACGTGGGTAGGTGTGAGTAATCGTTTTTAACCAATAGTTCAAAGCCTGCACTATTCACGTAGGCAGCTGGTAGTGCCTATTAATTCGCCAGGGATTTGCATATACAGTCATTGTCAGACAGGCAATATTTATTGCTGAACTGCCTGGTAGATTGTTTTAGAGTTGATTAGATGCCAGAATGATATTCTTGGGGAAACAACCAATCAACAATGACATACTCGTACAGCAACAGATTATTGTGTATCGAAATGCGGCCCAGGCTCTCATTAAAGTGAACATTCAAAACATCAAAACGAGAATTAGTCTGCTTATTTCGAACGATGTGAGTTTTCAAACAACTATAAAAAGGAAATATAGAATTCAGACGAGAGATTGAACTGTGATTATACGTTGACGAAATCAATACTTCATCGACTTCTCTCTCCAAAGTGCCACTAAATCACTCAAAGCTGATCTAGATTTTATACATTTATGATAACCGCCATAAAGAATGGCCGCCTGATCTCTTCCACAAGACAACTGTCTTATTTATCAAGATGAATGTACCGAACAGATGTCGATTGACCTCAAATGCTCTCGGATGATTGCCCATATTTTAGAGCTTAAAGACTAGTTCTGTAGTTCATAGTAAACTGGAAACAGCGTAGTCCCATGGCCTAAGCTTTTTTTATCTATCGTCCTTTATTGAGGGTCGAGGTAAACATGGAACACACACACATTGAGCAAATGTATGCTCACAAATCAAATAATTACTGTAGCGACAGCTAGACTGGATGAACACTAGTACAAATACTGCACACTTAGAACTCTGGTAAGGCATATAAGTGCACACGATTGGTGATTTTCTTGAATCGGAAAACGTTCCCAGTGCTCCTGTGTGTCATATTATAAAGTCTAAGGCCTACAAAATATGTGCATAATCTTCAAATATAACGGTACTCGTTCTTTATCAATGGTCGCTCTAGTTATGTCATGAGGTATCTGATGGCGAGCAGTTGTTTTGTGAGCAGCGTTCGTGAAACTAACGGGCTGTGTTTTATTTAGTGTTCGTTATACAGTTATCGTGGATCGGGATTTGGTTGTAGTAACCTCATAATATCCCATGACGTAAAAGTTTTCGCACAAAACTTCCAGACAGCTAATCTCAATAACCGCACTAACAGTAAAGGAAAGGACGAGAACCCACCCAGTGCAAATAGCTAGTTCCTTTATAAGCATAAATAAAGTGTGTTGGTTTACTAAAATAATTTGAAATATAGGGTTTCTCCCTCGATTGAACAACCAATTTGGTCAGCGGTACACTGTCGCCGCAACAGAAGCCCTGTCAGAGTTTCAAAGAGTGCAACTAAACCAGAGAGCAGCAAGAAACCAGTTAGAAAGAGTGGTTGACTTACAAGCCGGGAAAGGACAGCCTTGGGATTTGGTCGACAGATTCGTAAGTCCAGAGAAGTATTTTGAAAACGCACCCTGATTTCCATATTTTTGTGGAATGCGTGAGTGATTCCTGAGACTTTAATTTGAATAAATGTATGCACCCAGAATAGAATCAGTAAAAATGAAGATGGATTAAGAACGAAGAATGGATGGAGATGAGAAGGAAAACTGACCTGAACCTTGACGAAGATAAAAAGTGTCTGCTATGCTGCACCAGTATACCTACTACGTTTTGTATATTCACAGTCCGCGACAGCCGAGTTCAAGCTCCCATTAGTCACAGTCAGACCAGAATGTGCAGGAATACTACGAGACGTACCCATGGACGAACCAAAGCTATCACCAGCATCGCATTCTGTTAGCCCATTCTTCATGGAAAACAGTCATCCTGACAAATACATCAAGAAAGGTAAGATTAATGAGGAAGGAATCCAAATATACAGTACCTACCTGTACCGACAGCAAGCAACTTCCTTTGTAAAACCTTTTTGGGTTGTCCCATTTACATTTTTTTTTGTGTCACCGCACCCTGTCAATTTGGCATTTATATTTTATAATTTATTTAGGCGGGTTACGTAATATTTTTAATTTAAATGTCCTACGGAAAATTACATAGCTCTTTTGTGCGAACTCAAATATGGGGGTTTAATCCGTCGCAATCAGTGCGTGAGTCCGATAAACTAATACTGTTGGAGGCTTTAGTGCACGATGAGTGTCAAATCTTAATTAATCTTGTTTGTTTTTAGGTTTTGCGGGTCATGTTCCATACGGTTTCCAAAGATTCGGTGAGTCGTCTAAGAAACTCACAAACTCGGCGCTTTGTGACTTTTCATCTAACTACAGACGAAGACAGAGTACTGAATGGGCACCAGTGAACGTAGTCAAGTAAGTTTCAAACAATAACATAAGTTGAGATAATAATGTGAATTTATTTAATAAGAATAGTGACTAATAAGTATAAGTAAAATGTTTAATATTTATTTCAAAATAATAATTACGTTTTTGAGCGATTTTTTGTTACAATTTCTGAACGAATTTCATTATGTTTATAAATAAATCTTTTTGGTCCCTGTCAAAATAATAATCATTAATCATTATCTGTCGGACTGTCGCTGTCATTAGTGTCATTGTGAAAGCATAGATAGAGGTTACACTGACACACGCAGTTTATTTATTTTCGTGATAACTCGAATAAAAACCCCAAAAAATGGGGAAAAAGAAAGTTATGCCAAACCTCTCTAAAGAGGAGAAAATGGTCATGGTGATATCTGAGATAATACAAGAGTTATTAGTGGCGCATCGTCAGAGCAAAGATGTTAACCTAAACAAGATGAAGACGAGGATTTCGTCGAAGTACGGGTTGGGTACATCACCGAGACTGGTGGATATCATAGCGGCAGTGCCTGCTGATGCTAAAAAGATACTTCTACCTAAGTTGAAGGCCAAGCCTATTCGTACAGCGTCGGGTATAGCTGTTGTCGCGGTGATGTGTAAGCCACACAGATGCCCGCACATAAATTTCACTGGTAACATCTGTGTTTACTGCCCTGGAGGCCCGGACTCGGACTTCGAGTACTCCACTCAAAGCTACACAGGCTACGAGCCGACGTCCATGAGAGCGATAAGAGCGCGGTACAACCCGTACCTACAGACACGCCACAGAGTGGAACAGTTGAAGCAACTCGGTCACAGTGTCGATAAAGTTGAGTTTATAGTGATGGGCGGCACTTTCATGAGCCTACCTGAAGATTATAGAGACTATTTTATAAGGTAAGCTGATTTAAATTGTTATTGTATGATTTTTGTAATTCATTAGCAATTTTTGGCTGTTAAAAATTTCATATTATGTCATCATAACTTTAGGGGAATGATAATGAATAGACATACTTTATGAAGTTAGACCTGATCCCAATTTATTTAGGATTGGTGGAAACCTCATAAATGTGTATTTTATTATGTTGATCCACATTCTGGCAAACCAAAGGTAAAAGCAATATTACCTGATTTCAGGAATCTCCATGATGCCCTCTCAGGCCACACCTCGAGCAGTGTGGCTGAGGCGGTGAAGTTCTCAGAGAAGGCAAAGACCAAGTGCATCGGTATCACAATAGAGACCAGGCCAGATTACTGCCTTCAGAGGCACATGAGTGATATGCTCAACTATGGTTGTACCAGGTTAGTACTAGCATCAACATAATTATTTAATGGTGTATAATAATAATAAAAAAAATAGTTTATTAAGAAAAAATATAAGGTATAACAGTTAAACATAAGTTCAAAAACTAAAACCCAACTACTGAATAATCTCACTTTAAAAAGTACAAAACCAGAAAATATTCTTGTCTGAAACTGTTATGTATTTTTAGCAGACAATTAAGACAATTCCTAATTTTTCTAATTATGATAAGTAGTTCAGAGGTTATGATGGAACAGATGAACATATATACAAAATCATAACCCTCCTTACTGCTTTGCCGTAGTTGGGTAAAAACAACATAATGATTGGCCTGGTGTGTGTAAGATATTCACCAGTTATAAATTCACCAATATACTAGCAAGCAATCAAACATTTCACATAAATAATTTTTTTACTACTTGTAACTTCTCTAAAATAAATGGACGAGTTTATGTACATATTCTAATCATGTATTTTAACATTTCAGACTAGAAATTGGAGTACAGTCTGTATATGAAGACATTGCCAGGGACACAAACAGAGGACACACAGTGAAGGCTGTCTGTGAGAACTTTAACCTGGCTAAGGATGCTGGATATAAGGTACTGCTACTCTGATGTGTTTTAGACTTATTCATAAACTTGCTTTTACCTGTAGCTGTGCTCCCAATATGGTCAGAAATTATACCATGGAATGTTTTAAAAATAGGCTTATAATAATAAAAATAACACTGTATCCTTGTTCTTCTAGATTGTAGTACACATGATGCCAGACTTACCAAATGTAGACTTTGAGAGAGATGTAGAACAGTTCATAGAGTTCTTCGAGAACCCAGCATTCAGAGCTGATGGTCTTAAGATATACCCCACCCTGGTCATCAGAGGGACTGGTCTATATGAGCTGTGGAAGACTGGGAGGTACAGGAGTTATCCTCCGTCTACTCTCGTGGATCTGATTGCTAAGATATTGGCTCTAATTCCGCCTTGGACTAGGGTTTACAGGTAAGCTCTTTTCCTTTATGTCAATACACATTGCCCCACACTAGTAATTTCTGCTGTATCGTGGGTGCGTTTACAAACATTAAAACTTACATACAATATTACATATCTGTAAGCCATCCAAATATTTGTTCCGTGCGGTGATCGAACCCGCGACACGCAGCGCAGCAGTCGATTGCTCAACTACTGCTCGTCAAAGTTGATGTTGCAGAGTTAGAGTTTAGCAGTCTTGCAGATAGGCAAGAAAAACACGAGGCTCAGAAGTTAGCCATTTCAGTTCGACAGCTAAATAAAAAAAACCGGCCAAGTGCGAGTCGGACTCGCGTACGAAGGGTTCCGTACTATTATTTATAAACACGAGCAACAAAATCACATTTTTGTACGGGAGCCCCCCTTTAAATATTTATTTTATTCTGTTTTTAGTATTTGTCGTTATAGCATCAATAGAAATACATAATCTGTGGAAATTTCAACTGGCTAACTATCACGGTTCATGAGATACAGCTTGGTGACAGACGGACGGACGGACGGACGGATGGACGGACGGACAGCGAAGTCTCAGTAATAGGGTCCCGTTTGACCCTTTGCGTACGGAACCAAACTACCAACTAAAAAGGCCCAAGAAGAATGATATCTCAACCTCATTACGTTTCAAAACACTTGTTATGTTATTATTTCCCACCCGTACGCAAAATACGCGCTTTAGACGTGGAGTTGCGGAAACCAGCCCGCTATACTATACAATACAACACAGTACAATACAATACAATATCTTATGTTACACACAGAACCAAAACTGTCAGGAGCTTGTTGCTAAATAATAACAGCTGCTTGTGTCGATCTTCAGGTTATGCTTGCCTAGGTTGGTCCGTGGATGGGTGACCACCCATTACATACCGAGTCTCCCTGGAAAGCACGTTAAGCCCACAAGCCATTAGTCCTGGCTGTCATTTGTAGATCTTTGACAGGTAGTCAGTGACCTGAAAGTCTGTCAACCAGTCTTACCATGGGGTATCGTAACACCCAGTACTTACTGGGTTGTCGAGGTCAGATAGGCAGTCGCTCCATGTAAAATACTGGAACTCAGCTGCAAATGGTTAGACTGGAAGCCGACTCCGCCATAGTTGTGTAAAGGCTAGGCAGATGATGACTTCCAAAACCAAAAGCGCGTGTCGCGGGTTCGATCCCCGCACGGAACAAATATTTGTATGGCCTACAGATGGCGGTTCCGGGTCTGGCTGTTTGTGTTTGTGAGTTTAATTTTTTTTAAACGCACTCACGATACATGAGAAATTCCTAGTGTGGGACAAAGTTTTATTTTAAAAACAAAATAGTGCGTGGAGTCCCTCCGCGCGGAAGAAGTGAAAGTTAACGCAACAGAGCTTTCATACCCCCTGGTAGCGTTAAACGTTTAACGCAACCTTGTTGGAAATCGCATAAGAATTTTCACTTCAAAAAACACTCTTATCAAATTTGTAAATTGCCTTTTCAGAGTACAGAGAGACATTCCCATGCCTCTTGTCTCATCAGGAGTGGAACATGGCAACTTGAGAGAGCTGGCGCTCGCTCGCATGGCCGACCTGGGTACTGACTGCAGGGATGTCAGGACCAGGGAGGTCGGCATACAGGAGATACATAATAGGGTCAGGCCTTATGAGGTATGTTCGAGTCAGAAATATATAATTAATTTCAGTTGAATGACCAGCTGGAATGACCAGAGAATGGGCAGCAGCGTTCTCTGTGCTTTTGTAACAACCGTACTGCGATCGCCAATCCGCCTGCCAAGCGTGGCGATTATGGCAAAACCCTCCAAAATGTCAATGTGGCGACACTTGGGGGAAGGCCCGTTTCCAGCAGTGGACGTCTTTTGGGCTGAAATGATGATGAATGATGAACAGCTGGAGTGTAGTGCTTGGTATGGGCATGTGATGCGGAGGAATGAGGAATATGTAAGTTTTGAGTATGAGTGTGGATAGGTATAAGAGTAGAGGAAGACCAAAGAAACGAAGGATGGACTGTGTGAAGGATGATATGGCGAGAAAGGGGGTGTCTGATGAGATAAATCTAATAGAGAAGTATGGAAGAAGAAGACATGCTGCGCCGACCCCAAATGAATTGGGATAAGGGCAAGAGAATGATGGTGAACCAGCTGGTGTGTGTGGCTGTTGTAAAATAATAAAGCGGTATTTCAAGAGTATTGCTGAGGTAAAACTCTTTTACGGGGTTCTTTTATGGGGTTTAAAATATACTGCACACAATAAGAACTAAAAAGTTAGTTAATTAAAAAAAAGTTAAGTTAAAGTTAGTTAATTAAAGTTAATTCTTATGGTGTGCAGAATATTTTAATACCTATAATATGTCTAGACTTAAGCTAAATACGATAATGTTGACAAGCACATCTAAAACCTACAGATAACTAGTTTCTATTTTTTTTCTCATTACATTTTGTACGCCTATTTTCAGGTTGAACTAATAAGACGCGACTACACAGCTAACGGTGGTTGGGAGACATTCCTAGCCTACGAAGACCCTGACCAGGACATATTAGTAGGACTACTGAGGCTCAGGAAGTGTGCCTCGGACACATACAGACCTGAGTTGAAACCAGGGCCCAAGGATAACTTCAAACAGTGCAGTATTGTGAGAGAACTGCATGTCTATGGATCTGTTGTGCCGGTAAATTGAGAACATAGATTAGCAAATTCTGTAATTGTGTAGAGTAGTAGTAGAAGTATGTGTCGAGAAAATATTAGATTGTATTATTAATTGATAAACTACAGGTTATACTGATTTTCGTACACTTACAAAGTATTAGTAAATAAATTGCTTCGTTGCTCTAGTGATCACGAATGAGAGTGACATGGGGTCCTCTGTTATGTCTGGCCCTAAGTATAACTCCGGTTTCGGCAAAAAAACGCACCGCTAGGGCTGGATTTGTGCCCAATTATTAAAATTATAATAGTAGTAAATTTTAACTTCGTAAATTTGCTGTAACATTCCAGGTAAACGCAAGAGACCCTACAAAATTCCAGCACCAAGGTTTTGGCATGTTACTCATGGAGGAAGCCGAGAGGATTGCCAGGGAGGAGCATGGCTCTGACAAGATGGCGGTCATATCAGGAGTAGGGACCAGGAACTACTATGCCAAGACGGGCTACCATCTCGAAGGACCTTACATGGTCAAGATGCTTGTGTGAAAATAAAGTTTTATAATTATACGTGTTTTACTTTTTTAAATATTAATTTTATAGTATGCAGCGATATCTATAAGCAACTTAAATGTCACGCAGTTGCAGTTGCAGTTGGGACTGTATTACTCAGGCCATAGAAGGCTATATCGCGCAAGTGTAATTTGCCAAGGATTTGCCTGCCTATAATATTACCCACTTAGTAGAATGGATTAGTTAATTTCAGCACCACCAGAGAGATTTCAATCATTTGGCTAAAACAAACCAAAGTTGGTGAAATTACAAATAGAAAACATGCTAATTTGGTCACTCACGGGCCAGCATTTATTTTGTAGATATTTGTTTTAACTCCATTTTCACCCTATTTTCAAAGTTTTCTTTCTCCCCACCACACTATTTAATTATAAAATTAGCTTTAAAACATTATTGGTAATTATTTCACTAAAATACGCATTATGTATTTATTCATGTAAAATTATATATGCATGCCCGCCCTAAAAAGGCAAAATATGGTTTGTGCCTAAACCACAATTTGTACACCTGGTAACACCTAATTTTAAGGAAATAAATGATTCCTGATATACCATACTTTACTCAACCGGCCACCCATCCCCCCCTCACCTTGCAGACCTGACCCGCCGCTGTCCATCAACCCGACGGAGATCTATCACAAGCACGTCGGGATGCTGCCCAACTACGCGGGACACGTTCCTGGATGCATGTTCAGGTAACACAAACAATTTGGCCTATTTTTTTTAAGCATAATTTACATACATAGGTTTTGTGGATCAGCAAGTTTGCATTTAGATAATGACAGTTGTTACTTAACTGCATATAAGTAATAGTTGACTAAAGAAAAGTAGAAAATACCCCCCGAGCCCCGACTGAATCTAACTGTTCCGTAATGGTGAATGTCAACAAAATATAAGAATTCAACATTGATTCTTATATCGATAGCATATATTATGTATGTGTGTAATTTTGCACCATAGGTCCAATTAATAGGTCTCAATACAATGCAATAGCCTTTAGTCAACAATCTTACAAATACATATTTTATGAATATTAAAGTTTACTATTAGACACCAGTTTCGCGAAGATTGTCTTGCTTTCCAGCGTAGGCCTCCCCTGAAGCTTGCCACAGAGTGCGATTATGTGTTTTCCTTCTCCACATATTGCCTGCTGATCTTTTAATGTCATTAAAAATAGGTCAGTCTCACAAGGAAATAAATACTTTTCTACATAATATGTCTTCAAGCCGTTTTTTTTAATTTCAGTAGTGATTTTTATTTCATTTTGTAGGTGTAATCTGTATCAGGTTAAAAGCGTCAAAATCGTACCGCTTGTGAAGGTACGCTC
The DNA here is from genome assembly GCA_949152445.1 of Cerastis rubricosa. Classification (NCBI taxonomy): domain Eukaryota; kingdom Metazoa; phylum Arthropoda; class Insecta; order Lepidoptera; family Noctuidae; genus Cerastis; species Cerastis rubricosa. The sequence goes on along the minus strand of OX424526.1, from coordinate 21,453,875 downwards.
ATATTGATTTAATTTTACATTGAAATGGTCAATTACTTCCATTTTGGATCTTCTGATTTAGAAGTTTTTAGGGTTCCGTAGCCAAATGGCAAAAAACGGAACCCTTATAGATTCGTCATGTCTGTCTGTCTGTCCGTCCGTATGTCACAGCCACTTTTTTCCGAAACTATAAGAACTATACTGTTGAAACTTGGTAAGTAGATGTATTCTGTGAACCGCATTAAGATTTTCACACAATAATAGAAAAGAAACCATAAATTTTGGGGTTAGTTATACATAGAACTGAAAACCAAAAATTTTTTTTTTATCATACCTAGATAGGTCTTCAAAAATGATACTGAGGTTTCTAAAATCATTTTTTTCTAAACTTAATACTTTGCGCTAGAGCCACACCCATAGTGGTAAAATGTGTGTCCCCCCCCCTCTAATTTCTAAAGTAAGAGGAGGAAAATTCTGAAAATGTTTAGGATTGTAGAACGTAAAAAAAACTATCAACGAAAATTGGTTTCAATAAGATATGATGTTTAGTTTTTGAGATATGGGACTTTTTCATCAAACTGCAGCAGTAACTTTGTTTTTCATAAACATACTATGAAAAACCAATTTAGTTTTGCGGTTGAGTGTAAGTTTACTAACTAATACTACTAAATTATGAATGACAGTTCAAAATATTGTTTGGGGCTATGGAACCCTGTGTGCGAGTAAGACTCGCACTTGGCCGGTTTTTTTTTCCCACCGACAGCACTAAACTCAAGCTAACTCTGTTTCTTATTTTATTTAATGTATTAAAGAACTCTGTGCGTGAACCGGTTGTTATAGGCAGATTAATTCTATAATATGGGTTACCCTTTACTCTAGGGGTCCCCTAAAACAAAACTCGATTAAAACCCCTGTATAGGTAACCTTTTCAGTCCCTAACCCTGCCACGCAGGTCTGCAATACTTCAAAGCAATTTGAAAATAGTTGTAACCATCCGAGATGTAAGATTTATCCATTATATTCTTCTTTTCAGATTTGGGAAAACGTACGGGAATGACACAAGAGATGCTAAACGCTGGCTGCGTGGGGACTTCACCTCATAAACTCTTTATGAATCTTCCGTTTGACGGACAAGCAATATTAATACATATTGCAAAGGCAATACGGTCCAAATCAAAAGTGATACTATTTTGATGTATCAAATTATACTGTTTTATTTTGGAATTATGTTTTTGAAATAAAACAATTCGAATCATGAGTTTTCTTTTATATTTATAATCCCCCCTCTGCCTACATCCCTGCTCAAAAACTGAAAACGCCCATTGTGCGAAAAAATCGACCACAACGCGTTATAATAATAATAATTCATTCATTTATTTATTAGAGTGACAAGGACTCACAACTCAATTAACAAAAAAAAAAAATAAAAAAAAATACACATAATTCAATAAATAATACATTAAACATACACAATAAAAAAAAAATACCACATTACAATTTACCGTCACAATTAAGCTTCCATCCGACGACTGCATGTGACGTGCAAGTCACTACAGCGTCGTATGTATGGACAGTCGAGCCTGTCGGCTATCATCATCAGTACGCTGTTGGGGTTATGGCATTTTCAAAACGGCCACTAAGCGAGATTCGTGTCGTGGCTGTTTTGCTTTTCTACTACAACCTGTTCTGGCAATGAGGAATTGCCACAACGCAATCTGACCATTTTTAAAACAGCCACGACACGATGTAGAGGTAAGTCCACCATTTGACGAAGCAATAGGAACTGTATATATAATATGCAAGGCAATATGGTCCAAATCAAAAGTGATACTATTTTGATAAAAACAAATTATACTGTTTTATTGTGGGATTGATATGTGAAATAAAATACCGGGAATTATGAGTCTTACTTTCTTTTATAAATTTAAAATAAACAACTGAATTAACTAAGACAATAATTGCAATTTAATAGTCTTTTGTTGCTTTGGTTCCAGCCAAATAAAATGATCAACAACAAATGCAAAATATAAGAATGTATTTACTTAAATAACAAAGGCAAAAAAATAACAATGTATAAAAATATATCTATTTTTATATTAAATATTTTAAATTTAACAGGATTGTGTTTCATTTTTCTCGTTCCATTCCTTCATCAGTTTGCTGGCAAGGGACAAGTTTTCGTCTTTCTGTAAATATAAATTACAAATATGAAAAAAAAAAATCACAAACGTCCAAATTGCAGGTTTTTTCAGGACTATAAACTAAGTATGCAAGGTATCACAGGCCTGGGGATCTTTGACCACTATAATCAACCACGCGGACTCAGTTTGGGTTGGTAGACGTCACGTCTTTAACTTTTTTCATATCCCTACTAATATTATAACTGTGAATGTAAGTTTGTTTGTTACGCTTTCACGCGAAAACTAATCAACCCGATCATCCTGAAACTTTGTATACATATTCTTGGAGGTATAAGAAGTAACATAGGCTATATATCATCACGCTACGACCAATAAGAGCGGAGCAGCAATGAAAAATGTTGCGAAAACGGGAAAAATGTGACGCAGACAAAGTTGCGCAGGACAGCTAGTTTCAAATAATTAAACCATTTATTCACCTTGATAAAACAGAACCTAGCAAAGTTCTCTCCGAGACTCTTGTGTCCCTCTGAGTAGAAGGCGGTCGGTGGAATGGTCAGCACTCCGGTCTCTTTGGCGAACTTCTTTGTGAACTTGTAGTCTTTGTATTTGTCCTTCTCCGATGATAAGTCGATCTTGTTTGCTGTAGGAAAGAAAGAAAAAAAAAAATACACGACGTGTATGTCGTAATCCCCAAGGATTAAACAAGGGTATGAACTATGATGTACATTAAAGGCCTGTGCAGACGACGGACTTTTCTCCGCGGCGGAGAAAAAAGTACGCTCCGCGAATAAAAAGTCAACTCCAGTCACTCAACGCACACGGTGTGACAAATTTCGGTCGTGATACTCTTTTTTTGACGTATCATATAAAGGAGTTCTTTTTTCGACTTCTTTTATTACAATTAAATAATAGCCTGCGCAGACGACGGATTTTTGTCCGCGGACTTTTTTTTTTATATGATACCTACTTCAAAAAAAGAGTGTTACGACCGAAATCTAAAGAAAAAGTTGTGGTTATGATCGCACACCGTGTGCGTTGAGTTTGCGGTAAATCCGCAGCGGAATTATTATTCGCGGAGCGTAATTTTTTTCTCCGCCGCGGAGAAAAGTCCGTCGTCTGCGCAGGCATCTACATTTCGCCAGCTATTTTAAGTCCTACATCGGGCACAAATTTGAGTTGTGGAGGTCAGATAGGCAATCACTCCATGTGAAATACTAGTTTTCAGCTGCATCCGGTTAGACTGGAAACCGACCGCAAATTAGTTGGGAAAAGGCTAGGCAGATGATGAACCGGTTACAAATGTAGACTCTGGGTTGCTTTTGAGAAATTCGTCAAATCAGCACAATTTTTTTTGGATAAATGAAACTCAATTGCTAAGTTGGTCCCTAGGAGTTCAATTTTTTTAATTAGAAAATTGCCGTGTCGGGTTTAGGACATTAGACCGGCGCGTAAGCGTATGCTTTATTTTCTTTAATATAGGTAAGCTCTTTGTAGTCAAACTAGTACTTCGTTTCAATGACGTCCATAGAGGAGCGTTGTTGGTGTGTACTAAAATATTGTAAAAGCTAGTTTTATCCAAGCGCTAGAAGATCCCTGGTACATATAATATATTGACTTACCCAACTTAGTCCAGTCAGCGATAATGAAGTACCCTGCTTCAGGAACAGTGGGGTTGAAACCATTCTCTCTGAGGGTGTTCACCAGGAAGTCTCTCTTGGGAAGCAGTTCCCGCGCCAAGGATTTGAAGTAGCAGTCGGGAGAGTCGCGACGGGCGAGCTCGAATTCGAAGGAGCGGGCTATCGCCTCCTGAAGACGCAGAAGAGAATACTTGGAAGAATGGAAGATTTACAGAAGGTCGAAGAGTAACCTTTTTTCCACAATTTTAAAATTAGTTTGATGTACAGAATCTTTGGTTGACAGCTTCGTAAAAGGCCTGTTCCGTTTCATCATCAGCTTATAACTCCCACTGCTGAGACACAGGCCTCCTCTGTATGAGAGGGCATGGGCCAGTGTGGGTTGGTAGATGTCACATGTCTTTGAATTTTTATTTCTAGGACATGCCGGTTTCCTCACGATGTTTTCCTTCACCGTTTTTGAGGGCAGCGGTGATGAAATACATCTCACACAGTTATGAGCGTGCCTGGGTCCGAACCCAGGCTTACCCGGCTTACTGCTCGTAAGTCGAGGCTGCCACCACTGGGCCAAGGCTGCTCTGTTCCGGGTTCCTTGTATAAAGTCTATTTTAACATTTTTGCTTATAATTAGGTAATTATGCCATATTGTGGTATAGTTTTCAAGTCACAATTACTTAGGTAACTACACTTTGCTTTACATGTGAATATAATATCAATTTTTATTTTTTTACTTGTTTGTTAGTAGATGAAGTTTGGGATTTGCAGGGAGTTCCTTTATAAATTGTATTAGTCTTTGGATTAGAGATTATTTTATCATGTGACCTTCTAAGTTCCACGTCTTGTACCCAACACACAAACCGGTCCAGTACTAACCTGGACAGGTGTACAGCAAGTGTACACACAGTTCTGATGCACCACTTGCAGGTTCTGCATAAGAGCAGCGGGTCCGTATGCCCAGCCCGTCTTCCAGCCAGTCACTGAGAACGTCTTGCCCGCTGAGCCGATGGTGATCGTGCGCTCCCACATGTCAGGTAATGTTGCTGTGGTATAATAATTATGATTAATTACGTTTTCACGACATTGCTGTTTAAGAGCGGTGATGATTAAGCACTTGTGAAATTGAGTGTGGGAATTGTATGGAAAAAAACAAGCAACAAACCCTTCCCAACTATACTTCGAGTTTTGTTATAGTGGACCACGATCCCATGAACGCCAGACCAAACAGAAGCTGAAACTTGTTCTGTGGATATACTTACTATAGGTAAGAACAATTGGATATTATCAAATGTCGGTCGTGGTGGTTTTAGAGGATATCACGTAACAAAGATGTGCTAAATAGCTGCTAAGTTACGTCAAACTAGAAAGCGTAGTAGTTTAAAGGCTAGTAGATGATTCATGTCTTCCACAGGCCTTGACCTTGAAAAATATGTTAGTTTTTAACAGAACTTATGTCATCATCATCATCTGCCTATAATGTTCCCACTGCTGGGACACAGGCCTCCTCTCTATGAGAGGGAGAACTTACGTAATTTTATTAAATCTGAATTTTGTATATGTTATATGGGAAACTATTCGAAGCGGATTCCCAAGCCCAAGACACAAAATATACAACAATATAAGTTACAAAATGACGTAGGTCAAGCGGTCACAGGATCTCCCTCTATAGGTACAATTCTCAAAACGTGACGTCGAATCAATGACGTGGTCAGGGTTAGATTGGTAAATCCAATATGATATATATGGCTTTTATTGAGAAGTCATAAAAGCCATATCTCTGCCATGAAACAGCAACTGTTTTGTGGTGCGGAGGTCAGATAGGCAGTCGCTACATGTAAAACACTGGTACTGCAATGCAGGTTTTCAGCTGCTGGTTAGACAGGAAGCCCATCTCAAAAGCACTTAACAAAAGGCTAGACAAACGATGCAACACACGAGTAGGAATTGTAGCGTAAATAAAAAATAAAAGTAGTCACTGCTACATGTTATTTTTTATTTACGCTACAGAATCCTTTAAAACTCACCAATCCTAATATGCTTGACGGGTTCAAAGGCCATCCACTCATACACCTCATCAGACAAGCACAGCACATTGTGCTTCTTGCAGAGGCAGGCGATCATCTCCAGTTCATCCTTTGTGAACACCTTGCCTAGTGGGTTGTGGGGGGTGTTCAGAATGATCATCTTCGTACGCTCGTTGAAGAGGGACGCCAGCTCTTTCTCGTCTAGGACCCAGTCTGCTGAGGTGACTGTGCCTGATGTTTTTCTCTGAAGAGGGAAGAATTTAAGATAAGTGTGGTTGGTTCTGAGTTTATGCTGGTTGCTTATCAAATAAATTCTACAGGTTTTCAGTTATTTTTGATAGAATCGAATTACCTAACTTTTAAAGTTGATCTGAAAGCGACCGAAAAGCTGTGTGGTAATCGGTTATCGAGAGCAGCCGTGGCCCAGTGGTGGCAGCCCCGACTTACGAGCAGTAAGCCGTGGGTTCAAACCCAGGCAGGCGCATTACTTTGTGTAATTTATTTCATCACCGCTACCCTCAAAAAAGGTTAAGGAAAACATCGTGGGGAAACCGGCATGTCATAGAACTAAAAATTCGAAGACATGTGACATCTACCAGTACCAACCCGCACTGGGCCCGCGTGGTGGATTACAGCCGACTCCCTCTCATAGAGAGGAGGCCTGTGTCCCAGCAATGGGAACATTATAGGCTGATGATAATGAATCGGTTATCCTGGTATGGACATAGGTATAATGAGGAGGAATGAGGAAAATGTTGAGTATGATTGTAGATGGCTATAAGAGTAGAGGAAGAACAAAGAAACGATGGTTGGATTTTGTGAAGAGTAGTAGAAAGGAGGTTACTGCTGATATGAAGACAAATAGAAAAGTATGGAAGAAGAAGACATGCTGCGCCGACCTCCAATAAATTGGGGTAAAGGCAGGAGATGATGACGATTTCTATTTGTGTCATGAGCTCGCGTGACTCGCAATTTAAATGAAACTCGATGGGCAGACAGAACTGTGTGCTATTAGCATTAAAACGGCATTATTAATTACATGCTAAGAAACAATAATTAAGCGAGGTTTAGGTGAATAGAATAGAAAGATGTTTATTTCCCTGGTTCATATGTTACATTATGTCCACAGGTCGATGGTGTATTCGGCCTGTGGGTGTGTCAGCTACTTACAATCTACCTATGTTTGTCTGAGAGAGATCTATATAAGTGTCGTGTAGTGTGTGCTGTGAGCTTATTAGTTTGTACAGAATCAATTTATATAAATTTATAATGTTGTTGTATATTGCCCTATCCTATTTACAGCTAATTACAATTTATGGGGACGTGGAGCGGTGGTTCGCTTGCTGAGCAGCCGACTCCTGTCTTTTTTTGGTACATAATCTATTTCACCTAGTCTAGTATTAGTGAGGAGGGGGTTGTGCTGTCCGTATCCGAGGTAGGCGTCACCAGGGGTCTCTAGATCCTCGATGTGCATTTCGTGGAGTCGGCGCAGCATGTCCTCGTTCAAGTCTTGTGCACGGAGGTGCCATGGATCCCAATCGAGCATATCCCAGAGTAATGTGGTTTCTAGACGTCTTGGGAATTGTCCGCTGGTCTTGAGAGCCATTCGATATTGACGTTCAATTTTTTGTAAGTTGCTCTTACTGTAACGTGAGAGTAGTTGTACCACGCATAATATCATAATCCAATATAGGAAGTAGGCAGGCCTGAATGACAGCAAGTTTCACAGTGATATCTGTCTTGGCGTGCCAACCTATGATAGGGGCTAGTGCGCCGCGAGTTCGTCGCGCCTTCTGCACGACGTAATCCGTCTGTTTGCCCATGGTCATGGTCTTGTCTAAGTGTACGCCCAGATATTTTACGCTGTTTTTATATTCGATTGCCTCGTTTTTGATGCGAATGGTTCTGTGGTAATTTCTCTTGTGTGTGAACATAGCACACTCCGTTTTGTCTACGTTACATTTCAGCCCCCAGCGACGGTAGTAGTCGATGACGGTGTCGGTGGCCCAGCCCGCGCGGTGTGTCGCGAAGTTTGGGTCGGGAGACCTGTCAAGGATGCACAGATCATCGGCGTATTGGGAGAGCTTGAGTCCGCGGATACGGTCCCGTTGGTCCCAAACGTCGTGTACGTACAGGTTGAAGATTACCGGACCCAGGATTGAGCCTTGGGGGACCCCGTGCGGCACCGGTTTTTCGTCGCCATTGGTGGTTCTGAAGCGTCCAAAGGTTTTGCGACCGCTCAGGTAATTCTCTATTACTTTGATGATGTTGTTTGGGACGTCAGTTTGGGAGGTTTAGGTGAAGGGTAATCAATACCGCGACTGAGGGACTTTCCAGAGAATGGGCAGCAGCTTTCTCTGTGCTTTTGTAACAACCGTACTGTAACCCGCCTGCCAAGCGTGGCGATTATGGCAAAACCCCCCAAATTGTCAATGTAGCGACACTTGGGGGAGGCCTATGTCCAGCAGTGGACGTCTTTTGGGCTGAAATGATGATGATGATGAATCAATTCACAACATAAGAAAAATCACTTACAGGATTGAGGGCAATAAACTTAGGGGTGCCTCCAGCTGATTTGATCATGAAGTCATAGCAATCGAAGAAAGGTTCAATGACTATCACTTCATCACCTTCTTCCACGTGACCTGGAATTATAAACACAAGGCTTAGCTAGCGAGACTTCGGATCCCATGTAATGGATAACTTTACAAGCTAAGTTTTTTTGGGGTCATCGACCGCTTGTGTATTTATATGATCAAAAACCTTTCTACCTCGCATACATTATTAATAACTAGCATTTGCGCGCTACTGGCATTTTAGCACTTCGCGATGGCCGACGAGGCGAACGTGACGAGTTCTAGACAATTGTTGGCTAAATGTGGTCGTCACAGTCCAATCCTTCGGGGGCTGCCTGCTATACTGCTGTACACTACGAGATCAAGAACTACGAGAAGGAGGTAGACCCCCACGCGGGGAGAGAAGGTCAAACACGCGTTATGATAAGTTAGCTAAGTTCCTATAAGTAATTGCTCGCTATCTCTGAACGACGACGACGCTGACAAAATCTTGATAACCCTCAACATTTAATACTTTTTTTATAAAAAAATGTATTAAGTATGCCAAGAATATAGTAACTGATGATGTCAGTATTAATGCTTTGTTTTTTTTTTCTTAATTACAGCCCGGTATCACCCACTGTTGAGTATAGGCCTCCCCTATCTTCTGCCATACTTACATATAGGGTGCAATTTTTCAACCTAGACCTTTTTAGGGTTTCGTACCCAAAGGGTCAAACGGGACCCTATTACTGAGACTTCGCTGTCCGTCCGTCCGTCCGTCCGTCCGTCTGTCACCAGGCTGTACCTCATGAACCGTGATAGCTAGCCAGTTGAAATTTCTACAGATTGTGTATTTCTGTTGACGCTATAACAACAAATAATAAAAACGGAAAAAAAAAATATTTAAGGGGGCCCTCCCATACAAAAAAGTTTTTTTTTTTCGTTTTTATAAATAATGGTACGGAACCCTTCGTGCGCGAGTCCGACTCGCACTTGGCCCGTTTTTATATTAAAGAAGACAGCAAATTTTACTCCAAGATAACATTCTTTTGTTTTTAAAGGAAACAAATCTGTAGGTATTCAATAATTTTCGAAAATTCGCTTGCCACACTCTAAAATCCGAAAAAATATCAGCCTGTACTTTATGGCATCAATCGATAGGGTCAATCTCAAGGATCAATCTCTCTAAGAATCTTGATAAATTATAGCAAAGGAAAACCATGAAATCTAAACTTTAGCTCTTCGTCAGGTAATACATTTAACTGTAAGTTCAGTTTACGTTTGTTTTAAGTTAGTTATGTTTAAGTCCCATGTTCTCCTTTTTTGTTATTAAATAATAATTATTGGGACCATGAAGTAGATGACCACTCTTATCTCAGCCAGGTCAGAGGGTTCATGGCAAGCATATAGATAAATATGATAAAAAGATGATGGTGGTTTTGTTTATGGTAAGAAAATCTCATACTTTATCATGGTATATAAAGGGTCATAGTTCATAGATCAAGTTGATGCAATATCTGAATTTATTATCCTGTTTGCATTATCTGAAACAAAGGCCAAATTGGCACTCAACAACTTTTATGGTCATTTATATTGTTACAATTGATTTATTTATTTATTGTTGATTTCGAAAGATAAGAAAAGAAACTGATGGATTTTTTGCTTGTATAAAAGTGGCATATACTCAGAAAACTAAAGTTTTTGTATAATTTGCCTCCAAGATATTCAGCAAGCCGACAATAATTTAGATTATTGTGTCTTATTACTACCACTTATGTACTAGGCTTACATAATTGAGAAGATAACATAGTTACAGCATTAAAGATAAGAGGTCTAACTACATAAGATACATTTTGCTCACCTAAAATTGCTGAGTACAGAGCCTCATAAGCACCATATGTGACTAGGATCTCATTCTGAGGGTCTATTTTCCTGCCTACTAGTGGCGAGTAAACTTTTGATAAGCTTTGTACCAGCGATGGGTGGCCCTGTAAATAAAAAAGATAAAGTCTTAACAGTTACAAACAAATAATTGTCTATGAAAATTTCCCAAGGAACAAATTCCAGTTTATCGAAACATGGTATTAACTTTTTTTAAACCTCCTCAGAACTTATCATGTAGGTCCAAAAGCTTCCAGCCTATATGCTTACATTAGATTCATCAGAGATAAAAAACTATCATGTTATTAAATTACTGAAGTTTTCTCTCATTACCGACAGTTAAAAGTAATTATTTTGTTCAATATATTCTAGAATATTAATCCTTAATTTTATAGTTAAAGCCAGAAGCTTTTGGACCTTACAATGTAGCACCAATTTGGATCTCAAATCTTTTATAGGTACTTATAACCGACAATCTTATACTTGTTTTGTAACAAACTGACTGCTGGCTTGTATTCAGCAGCCAGTTGGATGTATTCCACCCTAGAATATAGAATGTATTGATTTCATTAAAGAAGCATTCTTGCCTCATATTCCAAAACATTTATTGCTTTTTTCTAAATACACACTTATTATTACTACCGACAATCTTATACTTGTTTTGTAACAAACTTTGCTTGTTTTTGACATTTACGTTTTGTTGGGAATGGTACTTACAAATCCCGAGGAGCTTGTGGCTAAATAATACCAGCCGCACGGGTCGATCTTTAAGGTAAAGCCGAGCTTGCCGAGGTTGGTCCATGGATGGGTGACCTTAGTTACATACCGAGTTTTCTCTGTGGCTCAGAAAGCACGTTAAGCCGTTGTACCCGGCTGTCGTTTGTAGATCTTTGACAGTAGTTAAGAGTAGTCAGAAGCCATAAGTCTGACATCCAGTCTTACCAAGGGGTATTGTATTACCCAGTTACTGGGTTGTGGTCAGATAGGCAGTCCCTTCATGTAAAATACTGGTACTCAGCTGCATCCGGTTAGACTGGAAGCCGACCAGACAAGATAGTTTGGTAAAATGCTGGGTAGATGATGGTACTTACAAATCCCCTAGTGTATTGATTCAGCAGTGGGTTGTCGCTGGTTGCAATCTCTCCCAGAGCCTTGGTGACATGTTTGGGAGCATGATAATCAGGGAAACCTTGGCCCAAGTTGACTGCTGGTTTATACTCAGCGGCCAGTTGGATGTATTCCACCCTAGAAAAAAATAAATTATTGATTTAATTTAAGAAGTATTCTTGCCTCATATTCCAAAATGTAATAGTTATTTTTTTTAATACAAAATGATAGTAGTAGGTATGTGTATTCTAAGGTAGACTGGTAGAGAATGCCTTGTGGCATTAAGTCCGCTACAGACTGCTACTGTATATGAAGATTAAATATTTAAATTGGAAATTACTGCCTCAGAAAGAGGTGATTTAGCTCATATTACTATTTCATCAAATGAACTCTGTTGTAGCAAAATCATGCATAATTCACTGTAAGTACACATAAATTATGCACAATTATAATTAATTAAAAATATAATGGCAGCTCTTGTGAGTCTAATTCACAGGAAGATGATATTATTATTTTTATTAATTGCTACATTGCACATCATTAGCTAGCGAAACAGTTAAATGTTTGATATCTTGTTTACATTATTTCATGAACTATGCAAGCTTTACATTGTTGCTTTCTAGCGCCGCTTATGTAACAAGAACGAAACATTCCAACTATCTTAAATTATCTACAAAGGCAACACTATTAATTGGAGAAAAATTACACAAATACTAGTTATATTTTACTCACCAAACACTTTTTTCGCCCGCTCCATACCGCGCAGGTAACTTGAATTTGTTATTCATTTGGCTAGCAGTGCAAAACTGATTTTTAAATACGTAATTTAAATTCTTTAGCTCCACAACACCACTCTGGCTTCGCACAGCCGTGAACCACGATTGTCCCAACCTAAACATTATAAATGATAATAAAACAGATAAACGAGAAACAGTAAACTTAACCTATTATGACATGACAGTATAAAAAACGCTAGGGATTGTCAAGTCATGAAGACAAACTGATAACAAAAACTGACGAAAACTCACTGATTTTTTATTGGTTCGTCACTGTAAGCTAATGAGCTTATCAGTAATCAACGGCTCAAGCAAACAATCAACATCAGATGTTCGCATATGCTACCATGTTAAGAAGTTTATGTAACTTCTGTAAATTGTTCAGGTTCCACCACCAACACATTTAAACCGGTAAAAAAAAAGTTGTTGACGTTTAGTAGTTTGTTTTGTAGTCAATGTCATCGAATCGAATATCGATTTGATTTGCCCAAGAGGGTCCATTATGAATAATTGTTTGGTAGATCGTATTTTAGATCAATATTTTGTTGTTTTTTTTTTACCTTTCCGATCTTCTTATACTATCCGTCTGCATTAATTTGTTTTATTTGACTTGGTGACTTGGTACTTTGGTAGGTCGATAACTAAACACGGATGCGCAAACATCCATACATTTTGACAGCATGAAAAGCATCTATGTTATCAATTGCATTTTAAACAAGAACAAAGAAATAAAAAAAATATAGAAATCGGACGAGTGTAATCTCCATCAATTATTTCAAAATAAATTTCAATCATGAATTGATAATAATCGATATTTTTTCATCGATTGAAAGTTGAAACCTCTAATGTCACTGTCAAGTGTCATGTCTCAGTTACTGTCAAAATTCTTTTATCAGAATGCTTGAAGTGAAACTAAACGCTCCAACAAATGTTGTTTTAAACATTATAATCTTAAAAAAAAAAAACAATTATTTAGTAATGAGGTACTAAATACCTAAACAAATACATTTAGTTATTATAGGTATATGAGTAGTCTACATAGCTATTCACAAGGAAAACCTTACAAAGGATGATGGTACCTATAGGATTATGAAGATTTATGGTTTGCTTTAATTCAGCTCACGGAGTCTACACGAGGAGCATTGGATGAAGTCAGAAGCTTACGTTTTAATTTATGTGGATACTAAGCAGTGATTTGTAGCAAAATGAAAATTGCAAAACTTTGTTTAAAATTTATTGTTGTTGCTTCATTTTTTTCTCCATGAGTAACTAGGTAAGCAGCCGGCCAGATTAGACACGGGACGCAGATGTTATGGCTCCACACTAGGAATTTCTCCCGTTTCATTGGTGCGTTTATAAACAATCAAATCAAATTAAATCAAAATCAAATCATTTATTTCTTTGCAAACATAGGTTATAGGTACATAGATGTTCGATTACAATAAGCTCCTCCATATTTTACCGTCACATGGGCATGCAAATATTAGGTTTAAAATTTAAAATAAGTGGCATGTCAATGAATTACAAAAAAGCTAATACTTAAAATAAAAATTTCATTTGAATTAGACTAAAAAAATAAAAATGTCATTGGAATTACAATAAAAAAGAAAATGTCATTAGAATTACAATAAAATAAAAAATATCATTGGAATTACAATAAAAAATGACAACCTGGACAAAGTTACAAAAAAAAAAAAACACAATGAAACTCACATACACAAACAGCCAGTCCTTGAACAAATCATCAACCAACTTAACAATCAACCTGTCATATAAATATTTGTTTCACTCAATAGCTCAGCCACTGCGCCAATCCGTGCCGTCAATTTCAGTAGGTTACCAGTGGGTACAGCACTAATAATTAGGTAATAGATCAAGAATAGGTAGGTGTCTTCACAAGTTCCATGCAGTAAACATTTACTTCTGAAGTGTGTTCTGACGTGGCTTTTGTATGTGTTTTGTGCTTATTACGTCACATGTGCGTGGGTTCTTTAAGCACACACGTGTAACTTGATGGAGCTACCTAGTCTACGTAACTTTTGTCTTTTGTGTTTAGTATGTACATGAGCTACATCGAACAGTGCGTTTACACACGAGATAATTTCATTTCAGTCTCAATTCAGGGAACCTCGTGGAATGTACATACGGCGACACAACATGCTATACATTTCCATTATAACATTTCCTCGCTTTGTATACATTTCTCGTACAATGCGAGATCTGCATAAACTGGTTTTGTATAGCTTGATTGGTCTCCTTTGGTATCTACTGCTATTTTTGGTAGCTGTAGGGTTGTAATGCGTTCATGTCATTATTTCTAAAGGTCTTTGCTGATTTTATAATATTAATTGGGTAGTAATTAAACCGACTTCTATTTAATAGCATTTCTGTCGTCCAAAAAAATAACTTGTCCTCAAAATTAAAATTACTAACTCAGACACCATCAATGGCACCTAAAAAGTACTATTTCAGCCACCATATATCATGGATATTATTATCAGCTACTGTAAATACATCTCAGCATGGTTTTTATTTTATAGCATCTATATTTGTGATATGTATTCAAGTAGTGCTCTGTATGGTGTCGGACGTAAAGAATAGCACCATCCCATATCTTCCCGTGGGTGTCGTAAGAGGCGACTAAGGGATTTGCCAGAGAATGGGCAGCAGCGTTCTCTGTGCTTTTGTAACAACCGTACTGCGATCGCCAACCTGCCTGCCAAGCGTGGTGATTATGGCAAAACCCCCCAAAATGTCAATGTGGCGACACTTGGGGGAGGCCTATGTCCAGCAGTGGACGTCTTTTGGGCTGAAATGATGATGATGATGATTCAAGTAGTAAGCTTCTAAAATAACAAGGTACATAATATGACGTCCATAAAGTAATTCTATCGACTTCTAATTGTATAACTTAGTACGTTTAAAACCTAGTTAATGTAGGTATGACAAATTTATAACTCGTCCTATAATTTATCGGTCATAAAATGTAAGTAGGTACATATAATACCAAATTAACAAATAATTACTACTTTATGAAACAAGACAATCGTAACAATTTTTTTGGGTAGAATAGGCTCTTTTTAGTGATTAAATTCACCTAAAGTCCCAAGTTTATTGTAAACACCAATATTTTGTGATAGGCTTAGTCGACCTAGCCTGTCCGAGTCGGCGTCCGTAACTGAGTTAGTAATTTAGATGGTGATGTATAAATCAAGGAGACAAGTAAAAATAATTGTTGCTGTTTATTTGACGCTTTCTTTGAAATATTTATTTGGCGTTGTGAAAAAGACGAATTCGTTTATTAGAAGCCTTCTTCCCGTGGTTTAGGTACATATAAAATTAGAGGTAGGGTGCTGTGACAAAATAAAAATATTGCAGCTAGATTTATAATTTCCCATTTAATGCCAATTTAAGCAACATTCCACATGATAATGATGTGTTAGGGAGTGAACCAGTTGTCATCAACCAGAAACAAGTCTGTACTCCTAGTTTCTAATGACAAACAAATGAAAATTCCAAGTAGCCCGTCTCGAGGATCGAACCCCAGCTTATGCTCTACCGGGCCTGTGGACGGTAAGTAATAAACTTAACAACATAACATAACATGCATTTATTCTCAGGCTACTTTGGCCCATAGATAAATATCTTACAGACTAATATATATATAGTAAAAATACAACTCGTGTTATTATATAGAAACTTAAAAACTATGTTAATAGCACTTCACTGCACTGTCACTGTGCGTTCATGTGGCACTTGCCCGTGGAAGCGTCGGAACACCACTCCCTGCGGCCAAAAGTCCTCTTTCAAGGCAAGGTGCAGATAGCACGTTGGTAATGGGCTAGCTCACCGTCCGTCCTTCTTATGAAGTCAGGCCGTGTCGACGGCGCGTTCGTGTAGCACGTGCGCCTCAAGGAGATGTCAGCAAATCGGAAGAGGGCCGAGACGGCCGATGCCTGCTAGGGCTGCGGGACTGTTCGAAAGAGATACCGTGGCTCTGGAACAAAAAGTGCTAAGAAGGAACATGGATGGAATTTAGTCAGTATAAGTCTAACACTCCTTTCCGCTCCGCCCGAGCAGGACCCATCCGTAAAAAAAGGCCTATGCTCTGCAGGCGCTTGTGAACATTAAAATAAATACATAAATTAAACTCTATTTCAGACTACAGTCCATAGCTTTGTTAAAAAGCAAAAAGGCCTGCAGTATGTTATAAACTTTAAAAATGGAAGTACTTCGGTATCTTCTTCCGTAAAAATAAACACCATTCACATAACATTGAAAATAGTAGTTTCATCAACACATACATGTAGCTACACCTGTATATATATATTTATGTCTTAGTATCTACATCAAGCTTCGCAATTTCCGCTCGAATGCAGTTCCTGCCTCACTTGGTCGTAGGACGTGGATTTGCTCGGTATTTATAGACGCAACCTGGTTATTAATGTTTCTAGTAATACAAGGTGTTGTTTTGCAACCTCGTCAAATTCTAGGAGGTAACTATGCTAATGATTCTCGACCCGAATCAATAATAAAATGAGTAGGCAATTTTCTTTTTTTTTTATTTATTTACTGAAATCGGTAACTGTGAACCACCCGTGTTTTAAACACGGGCCGTCTGATCCCCGCCTTATAACGTCGCTTACACACAAACAAAAAACCTCATACGTTTTTTCGATAATTTTATAATCCCTAAACCACGTTAAGGGGGTTATTCTGAAATATTGACAAATTTAAACAACAAAAAAACGTAGTGTTTTTTAATAATTTACTAGGCACCGTAATTTATATTGATTATTTATGTCTTTTGTGACAACATCCTGAATTTTGACGAGGATGCAAAACAACACCTTGTATATCTCGGCTAGTTCTGATTTAATTAAGTACCAATGACTATCTTAAAGGTTCCCTTATAACCTGGCCACGTGACACGGATTTTGTCCGGTTTTGACAGCTTCTAAAATAAAGAAGTTTTTTTTTGAACTTGCCACGAGGGCTATGCTATTCCTCGAGGTACGACGCGACGTGCAGAGCGGCTCCTTCACACGAAGACAACAAAATATAAGTCGTTTCACCCGAGGTCGTGACCTTGGCGTTACAATTATATGTATACGTAAACCTTACCTGACTTACTGTTAACACTAAGCCTTGAAAGTAAGCAGACAGAAAGAAGGTAAAAAAAATAAAAGAAGAAAAAGTAAGTAAGAAACAATAAAATAAAATAAAATAATTTTCCTGAAAATCTATGTGGGTATGGAAAAAGGACTATGTGCAGTGGCGCATTTAAAGATTTGGCGCCGTAGGCCAATATGATTAGTCACTCCGCATGCAATTTCCTAAAAAAAGATAAATCGTTGCTACCGGAAGTCTGGTAGTGACTTACAAAAAGAAAACAATAATGCGTAGCGAGCTTAGATTTTCTTTTGACCGTTCATAAAGATAAAGTTTTAACGGCTTACACCTAATTAAAAATTACAGAATTCACACCCAAGAGCGAGCGAGAATTTCCATAATGAGGATGAGGTGCGGTTTACGCCGCCCCTCGCATCCTGCCGCCCCGGGCCCTCTTGGCCCTAGGGTAAATACGCCCCTGACTATGTGTAAAGATAGTAGCAAGTGGCGTACTGTAACGTTCGTTCGTACGTTGTAACTACAGAACGCTACAAAAGACGTGAATTCATAAATGTTAATGTAAATTGGCCAAAAACCTGCTAAGTTAACGTAAAGTCTAGTCTGTATTAGACTAGGTTGCCTTTTCAGTCCACGTGACTTCAAGAAGTCTTGAAAATAATAAAAAATATTCAAATAAAACCATTATAGACTTTTCGTCGTCTATGGTGCTATAACAACAACAACATACCTTTAAAAAAAAAGCTACAAAGCCGCTGTCTGCGTTCCAGTCACGTTTTCCATTTCCGTTTAATTCGATGAAAACTAGGTACTTACTCTTCCCATACTCAATGCAAACTTCAAGGAATCAAATGTGCGCATGTCGGTGGCTGCTTTGAAATTATTGGTTAACCAGGTACATACAGGTAAGGGTTTTTATTGTGGTCTTTTGGATGTTAATCTTTTGCTGTAACTACTTCTGTGTACATAGCGTCAGCAAGTAAGGTAGATATATACAACCATGACTACCCTGCTACTGAAACAATCCAACCTCGACATCAAACCCAAAAAAAATATAACTCTGTTTTATTTACATTATCGGCGTTTCTATAAAGTTATCAGATTGTTTGACAATTCAAACAAAAAATACGTAGCAAAATATGTAATCCTACAAAGAAAGAAAACTTGTAGCATTCTTAGCTAGTCTACTATTAACCTACGACGATATTTCCTACGATTTCGCAGGACGTCTACTCTCTAAGCAAGAGTCCGTAGTTTTGTCCGAAGTTACGGAACTTTTCTAGTCCAGTAAAATGAATGACAACACGATTAGACAGTTTTCCGAAGTCCCGATGTGCTTTCAAAACTTATGAATCTGAAAATTATGAGTAGTAGGTTTCATTTCGAAGTTTCGAGCTACTTTCGGACGGGCCCGTATCTTCATTGGTTACAGAATCGTAGAACAATAGTTCCACTATTCCGTAATTGGGGGTCTACGCCACAGTTTCATTGAAGGCTCTTGGGGAAGCTATTACTTCGATAAACAAACATTACTCAATTTCATTTTTAAAAAAAGATTTTAATTATTGAGGGGGCCGTCATTTTTTTTTTCGTATTCTTCTTAGCAAACCCTTTTAATCTGATATAATAAAAAATAACTAGTCCACCATCTTTGGGAGTCCGCCATATTGGATTTAAAATAAATTCACTTAGCTAACCATGCTAACCATAACTCTGTATGGTGTTGGACGTAAACAATAGCACCATCCCATATCTTCCCGTGGTTGTCGTAAGAGGTGACTAAGGGACTTACCAGAGAATGGGCAGCAGCGTTCTTTGTGCTTCTGTAACAACCGTACTGTGATCGCCAACCCGCCTGCCAAGCGTGGCGATTATGGCAAAACCCGCCGTTCCTGAGGAAGGCCAATGTCCAGCAGTGGATGTCTTTCAGCTGAAATGATGATGATGAACCATGCATTGTCATCCAAACTAAGCGTGTATGCAATTTGCGTTTATGAAATTTCAGCACAATCGGTTGAGGATAACTGTTTTAAAATTCAGTTGCAAGATTTGACCTTTAGCCAACAAACAATAAACATTACAAGTTAAATTAAAGCTCGTAATATGTACTACCAAAATATACTTAGCTTGTAAAAGATGTCCTGAATCGAAACAGGTTTTTTTTTGTTTGTTCCATTCCTTTTCAATTGTTATTCGAGGTTTCCAATTCGGGATGGAATTTAATCAAGAAAAGATCTCGGATTTTCGTGTAGTATTTTTTTTTGGCAAAGATACCTACACGATTTGTTCCATTGACTAAACATTGATGTACAGACGGCGACACATAAAGTTATACATTTCCAGTATAACACTGCCTCGCTTTGTATAGACTTCCCGTACAATGTGAGATCTGCATAAACTGTTTTTGTATAACTTGATAGGTCGCCGTGTGTACTTTTTTGTTTTGTAAAAAAGAGACCTACACTTTGATTGAGGATTGATTGGAAATTTTCTAGGATAAAATACGAAAATGTTCTGTAAGTATTTTTTATTGTGTTTATGTTTATTATTGCCTTGTTCACCGATTTTGAGAGCAGCGGTGATGGAATAAATTACACAAAGTAATACTCTCAAAAACGGTGAAAGAAAACATCGTTAGGAAACCGGCATGTCTAAAAATTCGAAGTTATGTGATATCAACCCGCACTGGGCCCGCGTGGTGGATTACAGCCCACTCCATCTCATAGAGGGGAAGCCTGTGTGCCAGCAGTGGGAACATTATAGTATGATGATGTATAAAGATGATGACTATTTAGCTGCACCTCTGCCTTACCCTACGCCTTACAGGCGAGATGTTAAGTCGTACCTAAATATAGTTATTAAGATTTAAATTGCGTAGGACGATAGTTCTCTTCAAATCGGTTCTGTCTACTGAAGCGGTAAATACGATCTGATGCCTTCCTACTAAATATTAACTGAATTATTCAAATTATTATCATATTCATAACGTGCCAGTGTTTATTGTTATTTAGTTCATGAATAATGTTATTTCTAACTACATAAACATCATGCGTGTAATCTCCGAAGGGGTAGACAGAGGCGTAACTACTGGTACCTACATATTGGCAGCTATGATTAAGCCTGATGTTATAGGGGGCGAGCCTATTGCCATCAGCCGGGCACAAATTCAGACGGTGTAATCATAGTTACAGCCACAGAGTTGGAATTTGTGCCGAATTATAAGAAAACCGGCCAAGTGCGAGTCGGACTCGCACCGAGGGTTCCGTACAAAAAATATTTAAAATATTTTTATTATATGATGTAACTAAAAATTTACGGTTTTCGCAATTTTTCCATTATCTGTGCTATAAGACGTTGCTGTGTAACTAATTTCAAGATTCTGAGTTCACGGTAAGTACCATGTGTTTTGATTTCCTTGCGACCTTGCGAGTGTCGAAAATTTGCGGTATAAACGGCTGTATCTTTTGATTGCGTTGGCTTAGAAGTTTGATTTTTTCACAGCTCCAAGGGACAGTAGACCTGAGTATTTGATAAAAATTCCAGCTTGATACCTTCACACGTTCCTGAGAAAAAGGATCATGACAGACAGACAGACGGACAGACGGACGGACAACAAAGTGATCCTATAAGGGTTCCGTTTTTTCCTTTCGAGGTACGGAACCCTAAAAAAACTAAAACATTTTTCCCAACCAATTGATCCCAGGACCTCAACGTTCAGCTTCCGAGCTTGCCACCACTAGACAAAAGAGGCAGTTTATGTTTGTGATTACACTTTCCTGACTACCCTTTTTGGTTCAGCTGGCCTACCATGACGTCTAAAAACATTATTGTTTTACTCCTTTTCCAGTGTGGGAAAGAGATGGCGCTAGACATCGTAAATAGCTCCGTTTCTTTCCCACACTGGAATAAGAGTAAAACAATACTGCTTTAAGACGTCATGGTAGGTCAGCTGTGATGACAAAGGATGTCTGAACGAAGGGTTCAAGGTTTTTTTTTTTAAATTTTGCCCTTCACTAGGAATTTCTCCTGTATCGTGGGTGCGTTTACAAAAATTTAAACTCACATACACAAACAGCCAGACCCGGAACAACTATCTGCAGGCCATACAAATATTTGTTCCGTGCGGGGATTGAACCAGCGACACGCAGCGCATCAGTCGATCGCTCAACCACTGCGCCAACTGTGTCGTCAAACCATCCGTGCCGATTGAAATCTAAAGAGTTATTTCTAGAAGTTCTAGAACATCGCTTCATTGATATTAATTTAATCATGAATTGCTTCAATGAAATTCTAGATATTTTGACCCAAACAGCGGGCTATACTTAGTATTCAAAGAATTTATATTATCTACTAGCTGTGCCCACGACTTCGTCCGCGTGGAATTTAACATTTTTTTTTTTAATACTAATTTTAGAATTTTTCAAAAATAAAAGTAGTCTAAGCTACTCCTTATTACATCAGCTATCTGCCAGTGTAAGTCCCGTCAAAATCGGTCCAGCCGTTCCAGAGATTAGCCGGAACAAACAGACAGACAGACAGACAAAAATGTAAAAAATGTTATTTTGGTATATGCACCGTTTATACATTCATATGCATGTAGTAAAAAGCTGTTATTTTAATATGTATAACAAACAGACACTTTAATTTTATTTATTTGTATAGATTCAAAAAATTTGGTTATAACAGATTAAGACGAAAATTACTTGAATGGCTAGTTGTTAAGATTAAATCTCCATTTCTGAATGTCTCTTATGTCTGGAATGGACTAGGTGTAGTTATGGCATTTAATTTGGTGCAAAACTTTTCAAGCTACATTCATTTATAACCTAGTTTGTAGGTAATGCCCGCAGCTTCCCTCGCGTTATAGTCGGCGATCATCCCACGCGAAAGTTTTTATGACATTTGGGGATTATGTACCTTCGCATTTGTCTAAGAATTTCCGGGTCAGAGCAGTAGTTACTAAAATTACTCCCTATTTCTAAAAATACTATTATATTAGTTTACTAGCTGTCCCGCGCAACTTCGTCTGCGTTACAATTTGTCATTTTTCTTTGCTGCTCCGATCCTATTAGTCGTAGCATATGATATATGGCCTATAGCATTCCTCGATAAATGGGCTATCTAACACTGAAAGAATGTTTCAAATCAGACCTGTAGTTCCTGAGATTAGCGCGTTCAAGCAAACAAACAAACAAACACACTCTTCAGCTTTATTATTATTAGTTTATATTTTATTATTTTACAGTTTATATTATATTAGTATATACTTAGATTAATTAATGGAGGCTAATCATTTACGCTAGATATAGGGTTCAAAGATATTAAACTATAAACCCTTTACCTATATGGAATTAAATAGTACAACCATCTTACATGTTGTGGCTAAAATGTCAACAGGAGAACAACACGATACTGAAAATCTATACGGTGACCTATTTATATGTCTCTAGGTAACCTTAGGAACGCTACGAAGTACATTTTTTTCCTACGTAACAAGATCTTTCCAAAACTTAGTATAGTAATACATCAAAACTTCCAAATCTCCTAGGATCTCGGGAACCTCCAACGTCAGACAGTTTACTTTTACATAATGTCATGTCATATCACTTTCCGCTAGAGGGCGCTAGTTTCTACTTTCTTTTTAAACATACCGCCAGGGAATAGGGATGCACGATACCTATTTGCATTTGATTCGATACTTGGGATCGATCCGAATCACAACTATGTGATACGATTCATGGATCGTTTCGAATAGCATCCATTCGATTCTCCAATAATCGATTCTCAAAATATCTAATCGAATCGTTTCCTCCTCTGGGATGCACGACAAAAACATGCATTTGTATCCATACAAATCCCAGCCCAGTATCGGAATTATTAATGCCTATAAGAGTCAAGGAAAAATTCGAAGAGTTCTTTTGCTATCTTGTTATGGCCACCTTTTCTATTCTTTGTTTAATTGACTGATCATGCAATTTAGGACACTGTAGCATGATATTCTTTCTTTTGCGTGTGACTAGTGTGTAACCTGGTGTCAGAGTTCTAATACCCTTAATGGGCCTCTGATGCATGAGCATGACATTACAAGCCATGCATTCCGATACCGATACTATTGTATCGATCCAATGTTTTAGCGTCGCCGCGTCGTATTCGTTTGTATCGATCTAAAATATCGAAGTAAGAATATGTTTTTGACGTGTAGAAAATAAAGGTACCTTAGAGCTGGTTGTTATAAGATGTTATTTTCTCTTTGCATTCAGTGTAAAACATCTGTGGCTGATGTGAGAATGGAAACATCTAAGAAAGTTTTCCTACTCTTAGGTCAAGTCTGCATTAAGTTGTATTATATCTCTTTTTGTACTAAGATATTTATAGGAACAGGGAACACGATTCAATCTGCTTGTTGAATACTATTTATTATGAATGCTTTTAAAACCTTATAAAAGTAGCTATTTTAAAAATGTGGTTAGATGGACAAACACATTAAGGTACCTACTTTACATTTTCTGAACTTTGTTATTACTTACAGTATATGGTTCAGTTTTTCGGAATTATTAGACAGTGAACAGATAACCTGAGTGGTGGAGCACGCTTGCCTAGAAGAAACCGATTCACTCAAACTTTAAAGTCGGTTTTTGGTGACGCGTCTCGAGGGTGACAGAGAGCTCCTCGGTCAAGAGTGTATCTGTACAGCCACCATTAGTGTTCGTGCCAAGGGTACTTGTACATTAACCCGTGTCGCGGGTCGCTCACCGCGCATGTTGTGGTCACAGCCTGAACCGCTTGGGCTTTGCTTGTGATTAATAATGAAAACTGCAGGTTTAATGTTCTTGCTTATGAATATTAATATTATTTTCTTATTACTAAGCTTGCTTGTTTTATAACGTTACTTTTTGATGTATTCAAGTATCCATCGATCCCATTCCTGAAGATTTTAAAATTGTTTTTAATTTTTAAGACTGCCAAGTGTGTGTGGTAGTGGTCGCAACGCAAGTGCGAATGTTCCCAAGTAATTTCCAAAAGTTTCCGACTTTAACTGTAAGACCAAGGATTATTTTATGCAAAATGGTTTAATATAAAGGGAGACAAAATTGTTCAAAAATATTCCTTTTTTACTGTGGGTAACTAGAAAAAACTTCAGTAATTTAGTGACATGATAGTTTTGTAGCTCTGATTAATCTAATGTGTGAAGGCCGGAAGCTTTTAGACTTTACCATTGTTAACTTTGAGCAGGTATTCTACTATTAAGGCTTATAAAGCAAAACAAACTTGGTACAGATTTAACTTGTGTATATTAAATTTAAACAATCAGCTTATTAATTCACTTTAAAAATAAATCAGTAGCAAAGGTAAGCACAGCACAAGCGTTCGCTTCGAGGTCGGTCGCTGAAAAGGGGCGATCCTCCCGCCGTGTCCACCGGCGTCACCTCGGCCCCTCTTCCCTCACCGCCACTCTCGGTAGCTTCACTCGGTGTTGCCAACACGGCCCTCCTGCATCGTGCATGTCCTCAGGCACGCTCCAACGATTACCGATTTTTGCACACCGGAATCAATACATCTAGAAATAAAATACAAGTATTAGAAAGTATTCTGGAAATTTTGAACTTGTGTTGCCTTTAATCAGTGAACTTTATCAAAGTCTCTTTTAGGCTTAGGAAACTTTGCGAGATCCACAGTTTTCTTATGGTACTGATTTGCCCAACACACAGCCTATTGTCTTTAGGCTTAGAAAATACTCTGAACGAGCTGTTCACTCCTTTAGTCCGAAGAAGTGCCTGCTCCAGTTTACTCCTTTAGTCTTAGGCAGTAACTGCTTCAGCACACCAATTCTACCCTGGATAGTGAACACTGTTCGAATTTCTGGCAAACCAGCACACATACGTTACTCATACATATTTTACGCTGTTTCACATAAGCTCATACAATAATTATCTGTATATAAGTGTCTGTAAATAAGCGTCTGTAAATAAATGTCTGTTAATAAGTGTCTGAATTATGTACCTTGCCAATACGCATCCTACTCTATAGACCAATTATCGATTTTGATCCATGGTTTGATATTCTCCGCAGCGGCCACTCCTTCATATTTAATTTTTGACCTTTCACTTCCTCTCATATCTTCTATTTGATACCTGTCTTGTCCTAAATATTTCTTTATTTGAAACGGGCCCTTGAATGTTGGTAGTAGCTTCTTGCTCCGCCCATCGTTAGTTTGACTTTGGATTTTAACGAGTACTAGATCACCTTCCTGATACAATTTGGCTTTGGTGCGGCTTTGATCGAATCGTTTTTTCTGCGATATTGCATTCTTATTTATATTCTCAGATGCATCTTTACGTAATTTGGTCACGTCAATACTACGCCCATCAACGTCTCCCAACTCAGGTCCCAAACTGTCACTATCTGTACGCAGTCTATAGCCCAAGAACACTTCACAAGGGACGGCTTTTATTGTTTTGTGGTAAGTACTGTTTATAGCTTGTTGTAATGGCGGTATACATTCATCCCAATCGTCCTCATCTAAATCAGCCCCCATAGTTTTCATAGATTCTAATATAGTCTTATTAAATCTTTCGACTTGGCCGTTAGAACGGGGCATGCCCGTAGCGATCGTGTGTAACCTAATATTTTTAGAAATACAATATTCATCAAACATTTTACATGTAAAAGCCGACCCAGCATCCGTGATAAGTCTCCGAGGGTTACCAAATATTTTGGAAATATTTCCTAATTCATTGATAACATTACTAGACTCTGTATTAGGTACCGCCGTAATAAATACAAATTTTGTAAAAGAATCTACTATAACTAACAAATATTTATTGTTATTTTTCGTAGTGACAAAAGGTCCCAGATGGTCTAGGTGTAGAGTGTGAAACGGCTGCGCATATTTTGGTATCGAATGTAACTCGCCTTCTTTTGGCCCGCCCTTACACTTATAGAAGACACAGTGCAAACAATTTTTTATATATTTTTTTACTATATGTCGTAAGCGTGTAAACCAATACCTACATGATATTCTTTCTACCGTCTTGTCAACTGAAAAATGACCAAGGTCATCGTGGTTGTATTTAATTATTTGCCAAATACACTTTTTAGGCACGACCCAACGACGACCTTGACTGGTACGTCGGTAAACTTTGTTACCTAGGAGCTCATATTTATCAAATATTTCTTTATTTTTGTACACTTCACCTAATGCTAAGGTTTCTCGAATGTTTTCTATACGAGGATCTTGTAACTGAACAGAAAGCAACCAGTCGGCTTCGGTTATGGACATCACTACCTCAGCCTCCGATTTTTCTCCAGAATCCAATGGATTCCTGCTCAAAGCATCCACATGTTGCATCCGACTACCTTCTCTATGAATAATGTCAAACGAGTACTCTTGTGTAGACAAAACCCATCGAGATATTCTGGGAATTATATCTTTTTTTGTCAGTGCGTAACGTACTGCATTACAATCGGTCACGATACGAAAATGAGTGCCTAGTAGATAATGCCTAAATTTTTCTAAAGATTGTATGATAGCCAATAATTCTAGTTCAAACGAGTGATATTTCTTTTCACCCTCTGTAGTCTGACGGCTATAAAAATGTACTGGTTTCTCACCGCGATCCGTAATTTGCATCAAGATACCAGCGATTCCGTCTCTACTTGCATCCGTGTACAGTACATTTTGTTTATTGGGGTCATACACTATTAAAACATTGTCAGAGATAAGTGCGTCTTTTAAAACAAAAAAGGCATTATCATGTTCAGAAGTCCATTGCCATGGGACATCTTTTTTTAACAATTTAGTAAGAGAACTAGAAAGCACGGCACAATTCTTAATAAATTTACGAAAATAGCTAATTAGGCCCAGAAATTGACGAAGTTGGTGAACCGTTTTGGGGGTGGGGAATTCTTTTACTGCTTTTACTTTATTTTCGCTAGGTTTGAGACCTTCGAAATTTACTCGGTACCCTAAAAACTCTATTTCTCTTTTGAGAAAATGACATTTCTTTAAATTAATTGTTAGACCGTTTTCCTTAAAAATGCGGAGTACCTTTTCAATAAGAATTAAGTTATCTTCGGCCGTTTTACTTATAAGCAAAGTATCGTCAAGATAATTAATAATATTACCGAATCTCATGTTACCTATAACTTTATCCATCATTTGTTGGAAACACGAAGGGGCATTGGCCAACCCGAACGGCATTCGCAAAAATTCATAATGTCCGTCTTCCGTTATGAAAGCTGTCTTATGGATAGACGCCTGGGACATTTTAATTTGATAATACCCACTTTTTAAATCAAAACAAGAGAAAAATGTACAACCTTGAAGTCTGTCAATTAAATCCTCTATCCGTGGCATTGGGTATTTATCTTTTATGGTTAATTTATTTAAAGCTCTGTAGTCAATACACAACCTTTTTTCACCGTTCTTTTTATTAACAAGTAAAACCGGACTAGCGTATGCTGATTTACTTTCTTGTATGATACCGTTCTCTAAAAGTTCATTTACCATCTCCCTGATAATGATTCTATCTGAATTACACGTTCTGTATGGCCTGAATTGAACTGGTTTATCATCACTCACATTGATAACCATCTCATGACCTTCTACTTTACCCAATTGTCCTATATTTGAGGCTATGCACTGCTTATATTTATTTAATAATAACATTAGTTCGTTACTATGCGAATCAGTATCTAAGTTTACAAATGATTCATCTACCATACTACAAATGTTTCCTGGATCAGTGACATTTTGAAATGTCAGTGTATCGCCTATTCGAGTATACATCAAATCAGATCTTTCTGTTACGTTACGACCAATCAACACGTCACAACCAGATAATTCGTCGAAAACATACATTTCTATATCATTAATGCAAGCCGAATCTAATTTGATATTCACTCGAACCTTCTTTGTCACCTTTTTAACATTATCCTTCGAAAACCCTTGCAATATCACAGGAGAGGGTAGTTGCGTTATCTCAAAATTATTATATTTCTTAGCAAAATCAGTCCTTATTAACGAACAACTACTACCTGTATCTATAAATGCTTCGTGTGAGAGACCACAAATACTTATTTTAATAAATAAATACTTATCAAAATTTATCTTTGGTATTTGTTTGTTGCACGAATTTTGTTTCCTGTTTATCTGTGGTGGAATTTGATTTTTCTACCTTCGCATTCTTTTTATGGTAACAAGAACCTTCCGAATGCCCTTTTTTACCGCAAAATTCACATTTAACTGTGCACTGAATTCGTTTGTGATTACCTCCACAATTGTAACATTCTATTAATTTACGACCTAATGATGCATTAGTGTTATTTTGATTTGACGAACTTGTGGGTAGTGGAACGGAGGTTACGGTTTGGGAAACATTATTTGTCGTTGTCCCTTTGATATTATGATTACTTGAGCCACTATGATTGACTGCTTGCCTAGCTATTTTGGGTTTATAGACACGACTATGCAGAAAACCCGCCAAACTATCACATGATTTAAAATTACTAGCTTCGACAGATGCTGTAATATTATTATCGCCTATATTTCCTAATATAATAGAAATAATATCATTTTCGGAGAAATTTAAACACAAATTATCAATTTTTGCCTTTTGTTCAAAAAAGAAATCGTATAAGGACTGATTATCGACAGGTTTTCGGTCAATAATTTCTCGCAGTAATTCAAACATATTCCTTTTGACTTTGAACGTTATAGAAATCCGTTCTTTCCAGTCTTTCCATAACCAAGCCGTCCACATGTGATCGTTACGTAATATAGACTCGTACCACGTTTTAGCGGAACCTTTGAGCTTGTTAAGAGCTTGATAACGAACGATACTATCAGACCATTTAAAAGTTGATGCATAAGATTCGATTACATTCAGCCATGAGGTAACATTATCATTCAAAGGTTCAAACTCGGGTATCATATTATGGAGGGTATTCAAATTTGTACTCACAGTCGTTGCTGACTTTACCCTCTTTCGAGATCGCGACGGCAGTGGCGGCGTCTCCGTACCACTGCTGCTGCTTTCCGTGCTTGAGCTGCTGCTACTTGACGTGTGTCTAGCGCGTTTGGCTTTATGTTTGCGCTTACTTTTGCTTTTTTTTCCCATTATGTGGGCTGGGAAAAGTACTATGTACAGTGAACGGAAATTAGGTATTTATCACACTTCTGATGTTAACTTTGAGCAGGTATTCTACTATTAAGGCTTATAAAGCAAAACAAACTTGGTACAGATTTAACTTGTGTATATTAAATTTAAACAATCAGCTTATTAATTCACTTTAAAAATAAATCAGTAGCAAAGGTAAGCACAGCACAAGCGTTCGCTTCGAGGTCGGTCGCTGAAAAGGGGCGATCCTCCCGCCGTGTCCACCGGCGTCACCTCGGCCCCTCTTCCCTCACCGCCACTCTCGGTAGCTTCACTCGGTGTTGCCAACACCATGAAGCTACGAATTCCTAACTGGTTGATGACAATAGGCCGCCCCCTATTACATGGGACTTATAAAACATATCTAGTGAAATGACTAATCGCCAGGAAACAGTTTGGGCCAAAGGCTTAGGAACCTTATAAGGTACTTAGGCCTTTGCCCCTTGGGGAATTACAGGCGAGATGTTGAATCTCTTGTATCGATTAGGTCTTTGGCAATCAAATGAAATCAAATCCCACTCACATCGTTCACATATTCCCAGTAGAAAGCGCATCACTAAGCTATGGATTACTCCTGGCCTGCTGAAGTGCATACGTCACAGGGATAAGTTGCATCTTAAATTAAAAAAGACACCCAGAGAACGAGACACACAAAATGATTTTCTCTCGCTGCCGGACCTTCTGCAACAATCTCCTAAAAAAAATCAAGCGTGAATTTGAACTTTCTCAATTTCAGCAGGTTAGAAATAATCCAAAAGCTACATGGAAACTTGTAAAACTGGTAGCAAGCCAAGGCCAAAGCAGAGACTCGGCCTCTGAGCTGCTAAACTATTGTGCCGAACCTTCGCAGTCTATGGACAAAGTCAACAATTACTTTGCGAATGTTGGTGGACTCTTGGCGGCGAAAATATAACACTCTGTCCTCTATAAATATCTCTCGATTAGTCGTTCCAACCTTGACATCCCAGGTACCTCCATACAATCCACACCACAATCAATGGCCTTTCACATTGTGGATAGTGCTAAGCTGGAAAATATTATCCTTAGCCTCAGACTGTGCTGTTGGTTTTGACGAAATATCCCCCTCGATCGTAAAAGCGACTCGTCACATTCTTATTCCAATCCTTGTTTTCATCTTCATTCTGCAGTCGTTCACCCTATCTATAACTCGGGAGACAGGGACAATGTCACTAATTGTAACTAGCCTATTTCAGTGTTGACTACCCTTTCAAAGATATTCGAAAAAGTTATTAACCACAGACTCACCAAATACCTAAACAAATTTAACCTTCTTTCTAATAACGAATATGGTTTTAGGGCTGGAAAATCCACCGAGGATGCTGTTCTGGAACTTACAGAGACCATTGCTGGCCATCGGGAAAATAAATATAAAACTCTTGCCATCTTTTTAGACCTATCAAAGGCTTTCGACACTATCCCAATTCCCATACTTCTTTCGAAACTAGAGCATCTTGGTATTCGCGGGACGGCCCACGATCTCTTCAGGAGTTATCTTACAGGTCGTAAACAAATAGTCAAGCTTGATTACTACCTCAGCAACCAGGAGACGATCACTTTTGGTTTACCCCAGGGCAGTGTACTGGGACCTCCACTTTTTCTCATATACGTTAATTAGCTGTGTAAGTTATCCTTACCCAACTGCAAAATCATAGCTTATGCCGATGACACAGTTCTAATTGTACATGGCCAGGACTGGGCTGAAACTCGCCTCAATTCGGAGTTTGCCTTGAGCACCGTCATGAGGTGGCTCACCACAAATCTTCTTACACTAAATGTCAATAAGACCAAATTTATCACGTTCTCTACTACGATGTCAAGTCAACCACCCACACCGATTGAAGTTCGTGCACTTGCCCTAACTCACACGATAACTGTGGCTGTCAACAATTGGAAAATACTCCTACTATCAAATATCCTGGCGTCACTCTTTATAGCAACCTGAAATGGAAACAACATATTGCTTCAACTGTAGCTCATGTGCGAAAGCTTATATATATATTTAAAAAGCTCAGAGGCGCGGCCGACTTTAACTGTTTAATAACCGTCTATTTTGCTCTCGCTCAGTCTGTTCTTGGGTATTGCCAAACGGTCTAGGGTGGTGCCGGTAAAACAGTGATGCTACGTTTCGAACTTCGATCAATAATTATTGATCGAAGGTTTCGAACGAGCGCAGAGAGCTGTCCTGAAGGTGCTGGCAAGGAAACCAATCTGATATTCGACATCCTCTCTGTATACCCTCTGCCAGGTCCTTACCGTCAGACAACTATTTTTTCTTCAAACTGTTTTTCGCAAACACAGCCAACTTATCTTTGACTCAAAATGCTGTTTTACACGCCGCTCAAATAGGATTTGAAGCACTGAGTCTCGTAGAACCGTTGATGCAAGTCGTCATTACAAACACATAAGTTCAAAAATGTATAACAAATTAAACAAAAGCTTACACATCTACCCAGTAACCAAGACCAAAAGCAAAAGGAAACTTGAGTCCTGGTTAAAATCACAAAATTACGATGATAAAAGAAACTCGTGGAAGTGTAAAACACTCATCTCTCCCTCGCACTTACCCCAACAAAGCCTCACACAACACACATGACACAAACACCACACATGCCACAAACACCACAAACACCCCATGCACACCTCATTAGCAATCACCACATTAGCTCACCGTCAAAATACATCCCAAATGTTATGTTTCCTGTACTGTATATTATGTTTTATCTTATATTTTGTTTTTATTAAAAAATCAAAAATAATCTAACTTAATTACCTCTTAAGAACTTTTATCATGGAACATCATTCCATTCTGTATTTGGGAAAGGGCGTTGTTAGCTGCGCCACAGTTTATACTTTTGCAGCTACCATCGTTTTACTTGTTGTACCTAGTCTTGTGTTTTTGTTCCGAAATAAACTTTTTTTTAAGATTACAGGTGAGAATTACTTTCCTAACTTTGACGTTTATCACTAGCTGACGCATACTATGGGGAGTATTGACGTCACATCGTACCAGCTGGTTATATAGCCAGCCCCTATTTAGTCTGGGGACTTTGCCACTCCCCAGTATGTCCTGAAAGGTAAACATTTAAACAAGCTCATGCTGTATGACGCACTACTTGCTTCCTTTTTATACCTGCTATATATAGGTACTAATAGGGCTGGCATATAGCCCATACAAGGTCAAAATTCAGGAGGTTGTCACAAAAAACAAAAATAATAATCAATAAAAATTACGTTACCTAGTTTATTATTAATAAACGGTTGTTTACGTAAGTCAATATTCAGTCACCTTGTATAAGCGTGATTCCATACTTCCCACAAAGTATGGGATCACGTTTCTTAGTGATTTTGTTGCAGTTTTATAGTAGTGAAGAATCGGTTTCTGAAGTGTGAACATTAACATAAGGATTGCTCGAACTCTACTTTAGCATTTCATATAAATTCTTTCAAAGTACACACGACAACCAATCGAGCTAAGCAAAATCAGTGTAAGCTGATCTCTCATAGTCCAGAAAGCTTATACAAAGCGAGGCCAGATTATGCCGGTTTTGTATAGCTTGATATCAGATATGTCACCGTGTAAACATCGATTCATCAGAACTTACTTACGTTTTTGCGAAATATTTTTTTAATCTCAAAGGAACTATTTTAAGTATAAACGGGTAGTCACTTGTACACTTTTGTGTAATTTAAGAATCATTTCTTTGCATAGATAGGGCTACGGCATTATAAAAAAATCCGTTAAAAAAGCGAACAAACGCCCGGCAGCAGTATACAAAGTGAGTCATTGTATTTTTGAACCTGTGTTCTTCAACAACTGATAAGTCAGAATGTACTCAAAACTGCTTTATATAATATGTAGCTGAATACAGATTATTGTCACGTGTTCACAATCTAAGCGAATGCCGCCAACTTTTCTATTCAATACAATTCATGAAAGAACAAATGTAAACCAACAGTGCACCCTGTCGACGTCATTCGGGCACAAACATGCAGCAATACATAAACTTTATAATCTACTATGTTGATGTCATGTCATGATTTCTGTGCTTGTTAATTTTGAATTTAACCTGCAGCTACGCTAAACTACTGCCTATTTCCATATATTTCTCACAATACCTGTTAACTCTGCTATCTGAAACGCCATGCAGAACAATTATTAGCTCCGTACATCCTTGTTCCCGTTCCTAGCATCTGATAATAGTGTATAACGAGCTGTGTAGCTATTCAATGAAGCGAGGTACATCACTATGTTTGGTTCACGTGCATAAATAAGGACACGTTTATATTGGTACACGGAGGTAAATTTGATTATATAGTACTTGTAACTTTGTCTGTATGGTGTCGGACGTGAAGAATAGCACCATCCCATATCTTCCCGTAGGTTTCGTAAGAGGCGACAAAGGGACTTGCCAGAGAATGGGCAGCAGCGTTCTCTGTGCTTTTGTAAAAACGTACTGCGATCGCCAAATCGCCTGCCAAGCGTGGCGATTATGGCAAAAACCCTTCTTTTGGGGGAGGCCTATGTCCAGCAGTGGACGTCTTTCGGCTGAAATGATGATGATGATGATGTATTTGTAACTTGGCGGCGAGATTGGCAGACGATATTGTTGATATTTGGGGAGGAAACTTGGATAAGCCTGGCACAGGAACATAGAGATTTGCATAAAACAAGCTAATAATAAAAAAATAAAACAAGCTTTTATTTAAAGGATTCCTTTTCGTTTTCTTCTCAGCAAACCCTTCTCATTGATTTGATAACATAACATAACATCTCGCTTTGTAATTCCCGAAAGGGTCAGGCAGAGGGGTACCAAACAGTACACCCATATTTCGTCAGTTATGTTTTAGTCCAATGTAATAAGGGGCGAGCCTTTTGTCATCAACCGGGCACAAATCCAGACTCTGTAGCTGATACGAAAAAAAACTTGATGGGAGAACATTTTGCACGACTCGGGAATGGAACCCAGGCAGGACCTTATGCTCAGTCGACCACCATTAGGCCCATAAGGCAGTCACTAGACCAATGAAAACATATAAGCGAATTATATTAAGTTTCTGGAATAAGTTATTTACTACACCAATGTAGACCCACCCTTATGGACGGTGTAGCGTGGGTGTTGTTTGTGAACCTAATTAATGAACTAAAATTAGAATTTAAAGCTAATTTTAAGCGTTATTGCGGTTTCTTTGTCGTCTATGTTGATAGTAAAATATTTTTGAAGTTAGTAATACTTTAAGGGCAATAACCTGCTTTTATGTTAAAATATCCACTATCTGCTGCTCTCAAAAACGGTGAAGGAAAACATCGTGAGGAAACCGGAATGTCCTAGAACTAAAATTACGAAGACATGTGACATCTACCAACCCGCACTGGGCCCGCGTGGTGGATTACAGCCCACTCCCTCTCATAGAGAGGAGGCCTCTGTCTCAGCAGTGGGAACATTATAGGATGATGATGATGATGATGGTGATGATCTACTATCTGAATGTCTATCTAACATAGGATTTATAGAAATTAGTTGAAAGGAAAATAATGAGTATAAAATGATTTGTGAGAAAATAATACTTACACTGCAGCCAACTTATCTGTGCAGGCGTAAAAAACTAAAATAAATTAACAACGGTAGCGTATGTGAAACAGTTTAATATTAAAATCTTGATGTAGGTACCATATACTCAGAAATAAATATTATTCTGTTCTTTACTAATAAGTGTACAGTCAGTCGCCAGCATTACCTGACCCATTTACCTCTTTTTTGCTTTGTGAGATAGGTCAGGTAATGGTGCAGGGCACTGTACAGTCTGCAAAGGAGATAAGTAACCAAGTTCTCACACTACTTATGAGAACTTAGTTACTTATCTCCTTTGCAGACTGTACCAAGTTTGACATATCGATGCATTTCTTCCTGACAAGTCGCGACACCTTGAACTACATACTTAAAGTAGTCTGTATTGTGTGAATATAAAAAAGTTTTAATACTTCCGAGTATAAATTTTATTGTACTGGCACTGTTCTCAAAAAAGTGAGGGAACACATTTTGAGGAAACCAATGACTTATCGGTTACGGACCAAAAAATTAAAGACATGTGTGTGTCCACAGGTACTCCCGGAACATAGCAGGTTTTAGCAGGTTTTGAAATAGTTACGGAACCCTATGTCCCCACCAGAGAGGCGAGACTAAAAATAACAGCACTTGTTAGTTTCAGAATTAGTACAACATAACATCACCCCTGTAACCTCGATGGGTTAGGTAGTGAACTTATTTGTGTTATAGCACCATGTGCATGTTAGGGGGCGAGCCTATTGCCATCAAGCTAGCACAGATCCAGACTCCATGGCCAAGAAATTCCTGATGGTAAAACCCAATAACCTTTTGCCCATCCCGGGAACCGTACCCAGGACTGCTTGCTCAGCAGCCGCGCTTGTGACCGCTAAACCAATGAGTCAGAAGAAGTATAAGTAGCCCATAAATTATTAATATTTCTAAAATTGAGCCTTCCACCCTCTGGGACATATGGCAGCGACTTTTCCAACTTGCGGCAAAACAGTAAAATATATATATACTATTTTTTACATTTTGGGAAAGCTTACAGACTAATAACATTATAATACCAAAAATATATAACTAAATTGCTAATTACAAGCTTCCACAGATAAATACAAAATTGACACTTCCTAGTACTACTTAATACTAGTTTCCGTTACTTCCTCAAAGTTGGTTCATTTTATTTTATTTTATGACAATATAATAGAAACAATAAACGGTTCAAATATGTAGAATTTTCTCGTCACTTTCATAACAGCAACGATTTTCACATCAAGAAAAAAATCCAACTCTTGGTTTCTCCTGAAAAAAGTCTTGCGATGATAATTCGTCGCGGAAACAGGTCGCATTAAAAATAAAAGTTACAGAAATTGTTTTTTTTTTTACTTAATCAATGCAGCAATTCAAGAGAAATCGTCATCATCATCAGCCTATAATGTTCCTACTGCTGGGACACAGGCCTCCTCTCAGTGAGAGGGAGTAGGCTTTAATCCACCACGCAGGCCCAGTGCGGGTTGGAAATACTCGTATGAATTCAACCATCCATTTCAATATAGTGAAACTTTTCTCAAAATAAAGACAGCCGAAGAAGATTTAATAAACTTTCCAGCTATTTCGAGAGCTCTCAGGTAGAGATGATAAACTTTTCCTAGAGATCTTTCGACATCTCGTTCTTTATGAACCGACTCTATATAGAGTTCTTAGACAGCTTCTATTCCTTCATTCTGTACCTTTACAGAAATAAAATATGAATCAAAAAATTGGGAAATTTTTTAAAAGCGTTGAAAGATTCACTTTCAACGCTTTTACAAAATTTCTGCGCCCATAATACAATAGGAGATTAGGTCTTTAGGAGGCACCTGATGAGTTTGAGCATTATTTTGTTTTCATACCATAAAATCCTTATTACAAGCTTACTAAATTCCAGCTACAATGTTGATTTCTTAGCTAAGTTCTGTAGACACTGTTTAAGCATAATCTGATTGATTGACAATCATACTTAGGCATTTCATAAGTTCCACTCCACCACAAACACGTTTTCAGCTGTTCTCCAACCAGACGAGCATTCCTGTTAGAATTAATGGCCTCCTCTATATCTTTCCCTATTGCAACGAATCCTCCGAACACTTATTAACAAGGCGAGCTACATATTTTGTGAACCGTCACGTATCTACTACTCACACGTAGTTACGATTACGACTTGCCACCGATCACAGCTGCTGACGATGCGATTTGCGACGCGTCTTGCGTCAAACATCACGCGCGATCTTAGTTGCTTTTCTTTAGAAGGGTTATTGTACATTCTTCACAAAGTAAACTAGCCACAGAAAAAAGCATGTGTAAATTTGGCACAGCTCCATTTTCATAAAGTAAATTCGTTATATATTAATTTTGATCGTCATTGTTTATTTTTGCACGGACAGCAGAAAAATCAAACAGTATGTAGAATAAAAAAAATTATGGAGTTTACAAAAATGTGGGGAGTTTACTTTGTGACGAATGTACAATAACCCGTTTAGAACAGTAATGCGCGTCACCGGCACACTGTAAGCCTGTATACAACTTCTTTCATTTGTTATATCCACAGTGTGGCTGTCGTAACATGTGTAATGTTGACGCAATATAAATATTGATAGATACAGAGGGAGAGGAATGTTATGCAGGAAAAAGGAGTAAATGATGGAGTGACGGCTGTCAGGGGGGAATGGAAGAAAAAAACGTGATGCGCCGACCCCAAGTAACATGGGACAAGGGCAGGAAGATTATCATGGCTGTCGCAACACGTGTGTAACGTGGCCAAGAGGTTAGACGTGGGTTACACGTGGGTTACGCGTCACCGGTACGACTTACGACGCGTCGAGTCTGGGGAGCACTTAGGCCAAATTAAATTCCTCGATCGGGCTCCTCCATTAGACTGGGTTGATTCGACTTGCAGGTACTTCATTTGGGACCTATTTTTAGACGTATGTTGTGCGTGTGTCACTGAAGGTTGAACACCCACAGCGGCTAGGTAGATCTACCTACCCGCTGTGGGAGGGTAGGTAGATCTACCTACCCGCTGTGGGAGGGTAGGTTTCGTAGATTCGTGGGGGTTTCCCTTGTAGTGTGCTGTGCCAGTTTTTCGGTAAGTGCTGCATGTAATTGATTGCTGTGTTCTGTTGAGTAGGAGGGTTCTCACCACACGTGTTGTAAGTGCAAAAAGGTTGACTGCAATGTTTAGAATAGCCGGTAGCATGGGCCCTTGTTTTAAGTACAATCCTGGGACAGAACTTCGGAACTATCGTTTTGCTTCTGAGAAACTCCTCTGGTGAGATACTATACGTTGGTATTCAGTCGGACAAAACGACGACGAAAAAGTCTTTATTAGCTTTCAGAACAGTAAGTAATTGCCATAAAATGTAATTATGCCGTCCATGTCTATGTATGGTGTCGGACGTAAAGAATAGCACCATCCCATATCTTCCCATGGGTGTCGTAAGAGGCGACTAAGGGATTTGCCAGAGAATGGGCAGCAGCGTTCTCTGTGCTTTTGTAACAACCGTACTACGATCACCAACCCGACTGCCAAGCGCGGCGATTATGGCAAAACCCCCCAAAATGTCAATGTGGCGATACTTGGGGGAGACCTATGTCCAGCAGTGGACGTTTTTTGGTCTGAAATAATGATGATGATGATACCTGCATACAGCTCCACAACCACACTTAATGCATAAATAAGTATAATTATAGTGTCCGGCTATACGACGCGCACGCGCCAGAGCGAGATGGTTGCCCGGTCATCGGAGATCCATTGTCAACAGATTGTTTTAAGTTTTGAAAATCTTCTTCTCTTCTTAGTCGAAACACTCTTGTCAGAGTGGTCGTGGTTGCGCAGGCGAGGTACACGGAGAGATGTTCTGTGGGTCGTTGACTTCCCCGAGGATTGCTTTTTCAGCGATGACCTTCCATTTCTGCCGGCTGGAGACGTTGCGAATACACTTTTGAAAATCATGTTCCTATTGGTCAATTAAATATTTGAATATAGGTGAACCTAGTACTAGTTGTATATCCAAAATTGTAATCTAAGGCAGGAACCAAAGAAAAAAAGAAAAATTAAGAGAAATTTTCCCTACAATATCACGAGTTCTATTTTACGCCATCCTTCTGATCCCAACAATTCACACAGTCGGTCAGTAGACGGCTGGTAGTCTGTCTTTCTTGATGCTGGTACACTTCAGGCCTGCTCTTGACAGTTTGCAAATGAGACGTTGTTGTCGATGTCTTTGAATTCCAAGGAGGTCAGTTAACAAGTAAATGGCAAGCAAACTTTTACTACATTATAATAATACTGAGCTTTTATGGAAAAGCAACCCCAGAAACACTAAATAGCTAATATAAATCGATCACGTAACCAAAAAAAAAAAAACGAACTGGGCCGATCACGTGCTTCCTTAAAATACTTCCCTTACATTAAATTAATTTGTGTACCATCATGAAACATATGTATACAAGAAATATAAAATAAGTTTGGTTCCCCGGAGTAGGCCTTAATAGCCAAATTAGGGACCATAAGTGAAAAGAATTTTGGGCCAAGTAAAGTCCCAATGGATTTTGTTGATTGAATGGCTTTTTATTGCCATACTTTAAGACATTGGACCCTGGAGTGATGCCCTGTATTATGTACCTTTTTACTTACTCATTTGAAGAAAGGGTCACCCTATTTTTAGGGACACGCAGAGCTTTTATGCATGAAAATATGCGTGATAGGTGAGTAAGAATATTAAATAATATTGCTGTGACGTAGTTTCTAACCGTATTGGGTAGTACTCATTCATTGACCATTTCTGATAAGTGCTTGTGATGGATTTTGAGACTTAGAAACCTTTGGATTCGAACGAATGACTTTTGATTTTGATTTCAATGCAACATTGTATAGGGTGACTGGTAATTAGTTACAGATACTTGAACAAGTGATTATACTAATGATAACAAACAACTTTCCCAAAGAAACATTTTTTTATACTTGACGGCGCCTTTGCAAAAAGGCTTGATTCACGTTGCAAACTAAACTGCTACCACAGACGAGAGAGAAGCGGTCTACAATACTCTCTGGCGGAACGTCAAGTCGTTGCGGGTAGCCATATTGACTTGGGTAGTTGTCAAGGAAGGTGGCGCGTAACAGGACGTTGACGGATCGCCGACGTCTGTTTGCTTAATCTAATTAAATCTGGTGCCACATATCAAAAGTAATTCCGATGCAGCGGGTAAGAGCCTTTATCATAAGTGGGATAAAGAATCGCGCCCTCCACGAAAGTAAAGCCAAGTGAGGAACATAACCAATTGATTTTTCAAGCAACAAGGAAAGAGTTTAAACCTGCGAGCACAAATCATCAAGAGGGTACCCTCACAACATCATCGGGTGAGACCGTTTCTTTTCTTTTTCGATAAGTAGGTCACCTGATTCATTGCTTAAACATGGCTTGTTTAATTGGTTTATGGGTGACATCATAATCAGTAAACCTTACTGGCATCGGAGGTTATGATTTAAAATGCACGATGGAGATCGTACCATTAAAATAGGCGATATTTTGATAAAATAGGTTGTCGGCCAGTAAGTTCAGGAATTATTAGGTGCTGGCGTAATTTGTAAAAGTTCTTTGACGTTTGGAGTAAGCGCTTGTGTGGTCCACATGTTTCAGTCGAAAAGAAAGTGTGTTTAGTCGAAATATCACTGTTGTCCGGTTCATGCTTTACGATGATCGAAGGGACGCAGGTGCCCGGTTTA
Source organism: Cerastis rubricosa (assembly GCA_949152445.1). Classification (NCBI taxonomy): domain Eukaryota; kingdom Metazoa; phylum Arthropoda; class Insecta; order Lepidoptera; family Noctuidae; genus Cerastis; species Cerastis rubricosa. The sequence goes on along the minus strand of OX424526.1, from coordinate 21,413,159 downwards.
TGATGTTTTTGTGATGACGTTGGTCGAAGGGACGCTGTTGTCCGGTCCGTACACTGGTATGGTCGAAGGGACGCAGTTGTCCGGTCCAAACGTTGGTATGGTCGAAGGGATAATGTCGTCCGGGCCATGCAGCTGATAGCGGCTGGTTGAGGGGACACATTCATCCGGTCCAACCTTAAGTGTTCACTGGTCGAAAGGACAGTGTCGTCCGGGCCATGCAGCTGATAGCGGCTGGTTGAAAGGACACACCCGTCCGGTCCAGGTGTTAACTGTTTAGAGAAAGGTGTCGTCCAGTCCATGAGTGGTCGAAAGGACACACGCTTTCGTTGTAGGAGAAAGGTGTCGTCCGGTCCATGCGTGGTCGAAAGGACACACGCTTTCGTTGTAGGAGAAAGGTGTCGTCCGGTCCATGAGTGGTCGAAAGGACACACGCTTTCGTTGTAGGGGAAAGGTGCCGTCCGGTCCATGAGTGGTCGAAAGGACACACGCTTTCTTGGTAGGAGTAAAATGCCGTCTAGTCCGTGAGTGATCGAAAGAATACACGCTTTCTTTTGTTCTGAAACAGTTACAGTTACGATGAGAGTAATGTTTGTCATAGTTTGTCAGGATGGAAGAGCGGATGTCTTGGTGATTAGACATTGTTTGTTCCAGGAATACAATAACGGCCGAGGATGGTCGTATGTCAGTCTGGCCATGACGGCGCCTTTGCAAAAAGGCTTCATATGATTCACGTTGCAAACTAAACTGTTACCACAGACGAGAGAGAAGCGGTCTACAATACTCTCTGGCGGAACGTCAAGTCGTTGCGGGTAGCCATATTGACTTGGGTAGTTGTCAAGGAAGGTGGCGCGTAACAGGACGTTGACGGATCGCCGACGTCTGTTTGCTTAATCTAATTAAATCTGGTGCCACATATCAAAAGTAATTCCGATGCAGCAGGTAAGAGCCTTTATACTCATTCGCTTTAATTACAATAATTCAACAGCCGTACGAAATTCACGCGCGCGCGCATGTAGCCTATCAGCTTGTGATAAAAGTGAGTGATATTTCCTTCTGGAATTTCTTAGTTGCAGCCATAGAGTCTGGATTTGTGCCCGGCTGACGGCAAAAGGGATGGATCCTATTACATGGGAATTAAACATAACTGGCGAAATGTGGGTGTGCTATTAGGTACAGAAGGTACCTCTGCCTAACCCTTCTGGGATCACAGGCGTGATGTTATGTTATTTTCTTCGAACGATTCGTATTAAAAAAAGTATCCAACTACTCGTTTACTTTTAATTAGCATATAGGAGAAGCCTATGTCTCGTTCTTTTTACTGTAATGTACTCGAAACTTTTAAAATCAGTACAATTCCATATTTCCAGCTAACATTTTGCAGTTCAAACACAAATAATATTCTTCAACAGTTAACAAACAAAACAAATTGCATTTCCGATCTTTGTTTGCCAGTAAACAAAGTTAACAGTGTTCTATTTCTATCAGTTTATTTGCACAAACTTACAACAAATTGCCTGCAAAGCATCTCAAAATTCTAAAAGACCGACTTCGGCCAGAGGGTTGAGTTAATCAGCATCGAGTAATCGGCTTGCATTTCGAACTACAAATTAGACGAAGACAATAAACTAAAATGTAATCTAGTTTTTACCTACAAGCAAAATCTACCTGGGTCTATTTTGTATTCAAATTCTTGCTGGAAATTGATGTTTATTACAGCGTAAATGTAACGACCGCGGGGCGGGCTGGTGTTTGATAAAGCCGTAAAAATATCTGAAGATATTTTTTCAAAAACAGATATACCAATGTTTAAATGTTTGGAAACTTTATTGTGAACGCAAAATAGGTAATTTTCCGAGAACTTGCGCAGCTTTAAAATAATTATGTAGGTATGTTGTAGATAACAAAATGAACGGTTTCATTTCTAGTGTTGGAAATGTGTTTTAATTCTACATAACAGTACGGATCCTTGAATAGATTTAAAGTAAATCTTTATAACATATGTACAGTATTTACAAACTACAAAAAGATTAAAAATAATAATAAAATATGTACAAGTATCAAAACTACGGGGCGTCAAAAAATTCGCCCTCCTTGTCAACAGGAAAAGTAAAAAACTTGAATTTAATTATGATATCAATTAAAAAAACACTTGACTGTCGTAAATCAATTGATAACCAGCCTACAAATTCTTTAAATCCTTGCGAGTTATACATATGACCCTGAAATTGACATAAATAACATCAACCCATCAATTTGAAACAATCAATTTACCATTAGGGTACCATGGAATTTCGAATAGATTTAATTAAAAACGTTAGTCTTTGACACCCTTAATCCAATTTCTGACTAAGTTTACTGGCTAATTGATGGCTAACAGGCGTTAACCTTTCGCACCCGATGCCCGATCGTCTCTCAGAGGACTTTTGTAATTAGGCATTTACTTGGCACACCAGTCTTACCGTATCGTATTACCCAGTACTAACTGGGTGGGATATGGAGGTCAGTTATGCAGTCGCTCCATGTAAAATATTGGTATTCAGCAGCATCCGATTATACTGGAAGCCGACAGGCGACCCCAACATAGTTGGGAAAAGACTAGGCAGATTATGACTTTGCAAATCCGTCAATGTTTTCTTGTATATCAACATTATTATGATCTTTAGTTTCTTTGTAGATTTGCTGTGACAGAACCTCCGGATGGAATCTGTAGTTGTTTACGTAACTTAAAGTTTCGATAGCTCATCTTTGTTATGAAATTGTAGGCGCTTAGTAAAACATCACCTCGTGACTTTATTTATAAGTATTTTTTTATCTTTGAATAAGAATCCAGAAAATGGGTAGCAGCGTTCTGTGCTTTTTTTTAACAACCCGCCTGCCAAGCGTGGCGATTATGGAAAAGCCCCCAAAATGTCAATGTGGCGACACTTGGGGGAGGCCTATGTCCAGCAGTGGACGTCTTTTGGGCTGAAATAATGATGTTTATTTTTGAAGTGTTTTTGTTCCAGGTATTTTTAGTTTTACTTACTGTCAAAGGTTTTCTTCCGCTGTAATTTGAGGGCATTTTTTTATTTTTAGGAAGGTGTATAAGAATTAAAATAAAACGAAAAAACTTAAGTAAATAATATTTTTATTGACTATTATTAATTAAGAACAATATGAACTTACGAGTATAAATATTGACTAAGTATAAGAAGTTAATACAGTCGGGTTAGATCAGAATGACACATTTTTTTTAAGTTTTTAAAGGTGGTCGGTTAGCAGTAGGTAAAGTTAGACTTTTATGTGCTGATCGCGATCAGAGAAATTAGACCTTAATCCTATGTATGTAAGACAGATGTATAAAAGCAGTTTATTTAAATTCACCATTAACTTTTTCCGTCAACTTTTTAAGACAGTTCATACAAAAAAATCGGCTTGAGACTATTTAAAGTTAAAGCTACAATACCTCGTAACTAAGTTGGTAAGTCCCAGTTGGGTTTCGTGAAGAATTCAAAGGATTATGTCTGCTTGAGACGCCATTTTATCTAACTCCCTTCGTCATCTCTGGCATTATGATTTTATGAATGACGGACAAAACCCCAGAAATGAATACTCTAGATTACGACGACGAGCTAAAAATGTTTGTCAATGGTAAGAAAATATAAATATTTCAATTATTGTCAAAATATATCTCCATGCCACAATGATGTAACCCGACATAAATTTCGCCTGATTCGCTTACTGAGTATTCCTTTACTTTCACGGCAGTATTTTACACTTAACTTTAATAACTTAATTAATTACATGACTAATTATTATAAAAACAATAAAGTATAAGTTACTTCTAATGGAGAAGAGAGTAGAATGGTGGGAAAGACTTTCGAGACGAAAGAAGAAGAAGAATTTGGAATGAGGAAGGTTGTGGAAGGTTCTAGATGTGAAGACTTAATTTCTAGATTGTTGTCTTTGGCGAGCCTGGTCCTGGTATTCGCCATTGTTTGGTCGCTTGTGCTGCTGTTGGCCCTGGAACAGAAAAATCGGAGTTTAGTTTAAAAACTTCGACAGCTGAGCATGAGGTTTTGGTTTCGATTTCCGGGTAGGGCATATTGGTTGTTATTGGTCATCAGGGTTTTTTTCAGTAGCAGCCACGGAGTCTGATTTGTGCCCGGTTGATGGCAATAGGCTCGCCCCCTATTACATGGGACTCAGGCATAATTTATGTTACGAATAGTTTAAAGCTTTTCGTGGTGTGGTAAGGATAGTCCCTTAAATCGGTAAGACGTACGTAGGTTAAACAACGAACATGGTTGGAAAAATCTTGTACCAAAAGACTGAAAAGTGGGTTCAGCTGACAGCTCCCAAAATTCAAGAGCGTTTACACCTTACGGCATTTCATACAAAATTTCAAGTTCTTATTTTCCGAAATGATTGAACCGATTTTAATGAAACTTCATACGCATAAGCGTAGCGTATTTTCGAAAAATAATGTACCAGCTTAATTAGACCGATTATAAATTATCCATAGAAACAGAAACTTCCAATCGTCTTTTTTTTTAAAAGACATTTTGAAAATATTTTTTTGTTACTTCTAGACCTATGTATCCTGTTTATGCGTATGAAGTTTTATTAAAATCAGTTCAGTCATTTCGGAAAATAAGGACTTGAAGGTTTGTATGAAATGCCGTAAGATGTAAACAGTCTTGAGGAACGGTGAAGTAACTTCAACTTTCTGACTAACTGACTTCTGACCCAGACTCTTTGACAGTTCCTTTCAGTAGAAACCAACAAATTACCCAGTCAGACTTGCTAAATAATTGTAGCAAAAACTTCCAGCCAAGTCTAACTTTGTGCTAAGTTTTGATAGTAACTTAATTAGATGTTCTAAACACGATCGTTACAAAGTAATCAAGACATTTCTAAAAGTAAATGTTTCCTTTACTTTAGTGACCTGAATCGTAGACTTCCATTTAAGTACAAATGGCTCAATACATTGAATCAATTGAGCAAGGCAAACATTGGACAGATTACTGCAGAAGATCAATTTTTAACAACATTATAAACGAAAGAGATGTTAGGTATAGAGAATACATATTTAGGGTTTCGTAGGTTCGAATGAATAAACTGAACTCCTTTATAAAGGGAACCCTGTTTCTGCCTGTCCGTCTATCACAGCCAATTTGCTCCGAATTTACAGGACCTGTAAGGTTCCGTAGTAGTTGGCTCCTTACACTTGCAGTTTAAGTAAGAAGTGGCAAGTAAGTACACGGAGTTAGGTGAGTTGACGTAAACACACACAGATTTCGTAACACTAAAAGTTTATTAGAGAACCGATTACAACTAAGTAAGAGTAGGTTGGATGCTAATCCGCGGTGTTCGCGTAAGTATGTAATTTGTCAACTAACTTAAAATTATATAAAACATTATTTTAAATACGAAAGAGAAAAGTAGGTTGCTGCGTTTGCAGCCTGTCGGTGTGTACGTAAATCGTACAGGACCGGTTGTTTTTTTTTTAATTTTATTTGTACTTAAAATCAAATAGTACTTGCAATGTAGTGAACTTAAGATTGTACAACAAGACATAGTGTAGTTTTAGTGACAAAATTTTGGTTTTTAAACTGGGCAAAAAGCCTATGTTTTAGATGCCAGTGTTCCCGAGTATTCAGGGACACACAACTACGTAGCAATTGTGCAAGTTTTTACTTTTAATTTTCTTAACACAAATAAAAAAAATTAAAAACAAGACTTTGCATCGTTATAGTTATTTTTTTTAATATTAAGTAGGTATTCGGTTTGGTGACCTCCAACTTCCAAAAGTGTTTTTATAAGTTTTTAAACTGACATGTTCACTAACACTATCATGAAACTGAAAACGGGATATTTATCTTGTTTATGATCACGATCGGTCAGTCGATTAGTTTATCCGTAATCATGGTGCTTGGCGCCGAGATATTGTGAACTCAAAAAAAATATGGTAAACGTGGTAAATATCCTGTTTTCAGTGTTAATGGTAATAAAAGTGTTTTTTAGGGTTCCGTACCCAAAGGGTCAAACGAGACCCTATTACTGAGACTTCGATGTCCGTCCGTCCGTCTGTCACCAGGCTGTATCTCAACAAATACTAAAAACGAAATAAAATAAATATTTAAGGGGGGCTCCCATACAAAAAAAAAAAGATTTTTTGTTCGTTTTTATAAATAATGGTACGGAACCCTTCGTGCGCGAGTCCGACTCGCACTTGGCCGGTATTTTTATATGACAGGGTGCGAAAAAAACCAATTTTACAGCTTGCTAAACCTTCTGTCCTATTCTATTTGGTAAATGTAAGACATCTAACCAAAACCGACAAACTTCGGGCTTGAATCAATAGGCAATTCGATTTGCCAGACCATTTCATTAAGATCAGTATTCTAGATCGGCGTCTCGAAGGTCTTTTCCAATTGGTTGGGAATGTTCCCTTACCTTCGGTTAATGGCCGTGATTGGCATGTTAATGAGTTCAGTACTTCAGGTATTTGAGAGAAGGTTAAGGTAAGTATGTCTTTCTATTTTGTCTTGAATAAGTGGTGGTATTATTTTTAAAGCTGCTCTCAAAAACGGTGAAGGAAAACATCGTGAGGAAGCCGTCTTGTCCTAGAACTAAAAATTCGAAAACATGTGACATCTACCAATCCGCACTGGGCCCGCGTGGTGGATTACAGGCCCTCTCTTAGAGAGGAGGCCTGTGACCCAGCAGTGGGAACATTATAGGCTGATGATGATGATGATGACTGTTTTTTAAATAACAGATAGGCTTACTTTTGGCCGCAACATACCTGATGTGAAGCGCGGGAACACAGAGGAAACCGATTCACTCGAGCTTTGAAGAGATACAGATTATTATGATCAGGGAACTGAGAAGCCGGTAATGAATTCCACAGACTGGTGGTTCGCACAATACGTGGAATTACGTACTTCATCATCATCAGCCTATAATGTTCCTACTGATGGGACACAAGCCTCTCTATGAGAGGGAGTGGGCTGTAATCCACCACGCGGGACCAGTGCGGATTGGTAGATGTCACATGTCTTCGAATTGTTAGTTCTAGGACATGCCGGTAACCTCACGATGTTTTCCTTCACCGTTTGTGACAGCAACGGTGCCTGCCTGGGTTCGAACCCACGGCTTACTGCTCGTAGGTCGGGGCTGCCAGCAATGTGCCTACTTGTGGTTAAAAAGCTGTACGGCCTCTGTCTTGTTGATCAAGTGGCATTATGGAGCCTCGATTTGTATCCGGTTGATAACAATAGGCTTGAGTCTATTTCATTAAACTTAAACATAACGTAACCGTATAATTTTGCAAAAAACTAGATGAAGAATGAATGTACTTACAGAACCTTAAAACCACTACTCAGTAACCTCAAAGAAAATAATGATCCGTTATCTAAACTTCTAAACTAATATTATAAAGAGGAAAGATTTGATTGTGTGTTTGATTGCATTGAATAGGCTCCGAAACTACTGGTCCGATTTGAAAAATTCTTTCAGTGGTATATAGCACATTTATCGAGGAAAGCTAAAGGCTTATGTATCATGACGCTACGAACAATAGGAGTGGAGCAGCAATGAAAAATGTTGCGAAAACGGGGAAAATGTGACGCAAACGAAGTTGCGCCGGACAGCTAGTTTATTATACAGTTCATTTTATTAGGACACTAGTTGTCCCGCGCAACTTCGTCTGCGCCACATTTTCCCCGTTTCCGCAACATTTATCATTGCTTTCCGCTCCTATTGGTCGTAGCGTGATGATATATAGCCTTCCTCAAATGGGCTATCTAACACTGAAATAGTTTTTAAATCGGACCAGTAGTTTCTGAGATTAGCGCGATCAAGCAAACAAACAAACTCTTTATCTCGGACGGGGTAGGCAGAGCCGTACCTAATAGTACACCTACATTTCGCCAGTTAGGTTTAGTTCCGTGTCATAAGGGGCGAGTATATTTCACCCAATCGGGCACAAATCCACACTCCGTGACTGCTACTGAGAAATCCCTGATGATTAAACCCAATAACACTTTGGTCGACCTGGAAATCGAACCCAGTAGGACCTCATGTTTAGCAGTTGCGCATGCGAGCCACTGGACCAACAAGACAGTCATTTAAATGGGGCATTTTATTAGGATTAATAATACAAGGTGTTGTTTTGCATCCTCGTCAAAATTCAGGAGGTTATCACAATAGACATAAATAATCAATTTGAATTACGGTACCTAGTTAATTATTAATAAATGCAGATTGTTTTGGTTGTTTAAGTTTGTCAGTATATCAGAATAACCACCTTAACGTGGTTTAGGGAATTAGAAATTATCGAATAAAAGTTTGAGATTTTTGGTATGTATAAAAGCGCGGTTATAGGGCGAGAATCGGACGGGCCGCGTTTAAAACACGAGTGGTTCACACTTATCTATTTCCGTATACAAAAAAAAACCGGCCAAGTGCGAGTCGGACTCGCGCACGAAGGGTTCCGTACCATTATTTATAAAAACGAAAAAAAAAAAACTTTTTTGTATGGGAGCCCCCCTTAAATATTTATTTTTTTCTGTTTTTATTATTTGTTGTTATAGTGTCAACAGAAATACATAATCTGTAGAAATTTAAACTGGCTAACTATCACGGTTCATGAGATACAGCCTGGTGACAGACGGACGGACGGACGGACGGACGGACGGACGGACGGACGGACAGCGAAGTCTCAGTAATAGGGTCCCGTTTGACCCATTGGGTACGGAACCCTAAAAAGTATACATTTTATTATTGATTTGGGTCGAGAATCATTAGCATAGAACTACCTCCTTGAATTTGACGAGGATGCAAAACAACACCTTGTTTATTAATTTTGGCTCTAATTACACACTATATCTAACACTAAGCTAGGCTGTTATTTCAGCTGAATACCAGTATTTCAACAAAATAAGCATATATTTACATTTACCAACATTCTTTTATTTAACATGTTTCTACCTAAAAGGCCGCAGGTAAAAATGGAATTAAATAAAAAACAAAACTACAGTGTAAAACCCACAAAACACGGGTTATTTTTGGGCGAATACAGTGACACGTGTATTTTAACCGGCAGCCATAGAAAAACATATGAATATCCTGTTGTTACAACCACATCCCGTTTCAGCCGTAGCCGATTCATCGGAAATTCGAAAGTGATAGATTCGACAAATAGAACTTGGAACAGCATCTCTTGTTGTATTATTTAAGATTTTCAGCGAGAGCAAGAGAGAGAAGAAGGATGAAAAAAGATTGCAAACAGCAGAGACAAGATGAGATTTTTGTAGGTCGCTACAGGGGTATGAAATCTAAGCTAGTCGGGAATTTAGATGTATTTGTTTTTTTAATGATGAGGTTCTATCTTTGAATTAAATCGATTAATTTAATGGACAAGACCAGCGCCCAGCGGTCCACATTGGCCCTGGAGTGACACAAAAGTCACGGGAAGAGGCCTTTGCCCAGCAGTAGGATGTCACAGACTAACAGTATCAGAATCAGTTATTTTATGGTTGTATAAAAACTTCTGGAAATGTAGCCAAGTAAGGAAATTTAGAAAAATAGAGAACCGTGGGTGAAACAGTATTTTTCTGGCAAAAGTTGTTGTAGAAATTGCATCGCCAGCAATACAACACAATATTGTTATAAAAATCTTCAATATTATGTTAAACTCATGTTTTTAAAATGATTTTCCCCTAGTATTGCAATCGTTATTCCTCGGTAATTTTTTTTGAGTAATCTTATGCATATTAGTGCTGGTAGAAAAACTAGGAGTCACAGATGTCTATACAGTCAGACTTCTGCGGCTATCAGTTTTTTTAAGTCATACATAAAAATGGTATTCTATCAACCATATTCCCTCCGTACCTGTCTTAACTCCTGCTGGTTCTCTTCTTCCGGTGGGGGCGCAGTGGTGGTGGGCACGTCACACTCCTCAGTGGGAGGCACCACACACCTCAGCGACCTCCTGTCGAAGACCAGCATGGCGGGGCACCTCTGCAGACGAGGATAGCCTCCCTGGCACTGCCAGTAGCGGTTGCAGGACTTGCCTAGGGGGACGTTGCCGTTGGGGTCGTCGTTGCAGAGAGCTGAAAGATATAAAAACAAAATAGTTTATTGTCCAGGTAGTAGAAGACGTCGCCGTCGAGGTCCGTCGCGACGTCCCGGTCCTTGTTCTCCCCGACCCTCGCTCGAGCCAGCCCGCGATGCTGTGCCAGTAGTTTTAAATCAGCCCCTAAATAATGATATCATTCAGATCCAGCCTGTCTCCATGCTGTCCTCCCCTAGTGACGCTCTAAGCTGAGGTTCGTACCCCACAGGGGGTGCCCTTAGCACGTTGTCGCTTTGTTGTAAGAAGTTAGTGTGAAGAACCCACAGGATAGTCCGGTTATGCAGACGACAACCTCCTAGGTTGAACAGCGAGATGCTCATACTCAAAGAAACGACGAACTCTACTTTAAATACTACCATGACCTCTGTTCATTTTTACATCCATTAGCAAAATGTTTTAAGTGCGTAACATTGAGCGCTACCATAAATCATAATTATTCAGATCAAAAACAGAAGTCGTTTTTAGCTCAGAGATACTTATTTGGTTGACGGGTTTATGAAGGCTTTCCACATTGCTTAAGCTATTGTTTAGGGACCCTTACATTGGTCTGGGGATAATTTTAAGTTGTTACTGATAAAGTTCGTGACTAACGAAAAACTCCAACTAACTTACTCTAGAGCGGAAGAAATTACCTGCCTTCTACCACACCACATTTTCATCAATAATAAAGTTAGAACCTCCATCTTGAAAGTGATGTCGTGCATTAATAACAAGAGATCGGTCGCCCTGAGAAACTTTTTTCATCTCATTAGTATTGTTCTTTCTTCTCAGAGCAATAAGCAGTACTAATATAAGTCTGAGTAAGTTACTTGTTTACTTTAGTAAGTCCTACTGTAGGGAAGAACAATAAGGTGCTTATAAGTTTTATTTGTGTCTGATTCCGGACCGTACCTACTAAGTAACAGTACTTATACAGGGTGTAACGGAAAGGGTATATACATACTTAATAAAATTATCTGCTGACCCCTAAAAAATTTCAATACCTATTCGACCCAAATGTATGGGGCAGCTGATATTTTTTTCGCTATTACGATGTTTGTCCGATGGTGAAACATGTTCAGTTTGATGGTCGTAACCCTTTCCGTTACACCCTGCATAAGGTGACTCGTAATTAGTGACCGATACTTAAATACGTGATTGTACTCATGATAACAAACAACTTTCCCAAAGAAACATTTTTTTTATACTCATTCACTTTTATAACAATAACACAACAGCCATATGAAATTCGGGGTTGTGAGCCATGCGGGTACTCTGCCTACCACTGTACACTGAACGATTGTAATGAGACACAATTACGGCGTAACGCGGCTAACAGTTGATAGGTCACAGGCGTACGCGCGCGCGAATTTCTTATGGCTGTTGTGTTATTGTGATAAAACTGAATGATTGAAAAAAAATAATCCTTGGGAAAAGGGTCTGTTGGTGTAACGGTGTGAAAATGATATGACAAGAAAGCAGTTGTCTGATAAGATATCGAATAATATAGAAGGAAGAAGACTTGCAATGCCAACTTGGAAAAAAAATATGATAAAGGATGATGATTCTAAGGGGTCACATGGACACACAAAACGCGACTTTGTTTTAACTATTTACCTATACAAATAGACGGGTTTTAATTTTGAAGATCCTTCAATTCTTCATTTTAAAGATGCAATTTTTACCTCTATACCTACCATAGATCTACCTACTATCTAAGCGATCCATAAGGATAAAAGTCTACTAAATACAAGAGCAAACTTAACATTAAAAGCTTCTATCAAGTTTATCCGTGTTTCCGAGAATCGGGGACAATACTCAAGTCGTGTCCGGCTCGCTGGTACTGGCCATCGATACAATGAACCGATTGAATTACTTATAAACGCTAAGATAGCCCGCCATTTTGATCGTGATCGACAAACATGGAATGTTTATTTAATAAAGCTTTTAAGATCGTTAGTTTAGGTTTTGTTGCCTGCTCTCTCGTATTTATTAGCACTTCTTTTTAATGCGACTAAAGAGGATGTTTACTGTAGGGGAAGCAATACTGTTTGTTTTTAAAAGTATAATTATTTTAAAAGAAAAAGATCCTTGTTTGAAAAATATTTTTAGAATACAACCTTCTTAAAATATCGGCTATCAAGTGGCTTCCCATCGGACGAAAAGCCTCTTATTGTTGACCTTATTTTTCAAGGTAAAGAAGCTTAATGAAATACCTTTTTGTTTTTTCTTGTTTACAATCTGATAGACAATGACCTTCTTCATGATTGCTAGCTTTCCGAAATGCAGAGTACTTGCAAAGAAGTTTTTATTTTTGAACATTTCATTTGTACATATTTGTTTTTACGCAATGGGTATCAACGGGATCCTATTTCTAAACATCCGCTATCTATGCATCCGTCTGTAGACCGGACTGTATTTTTTAACCGTAATACCGAAACGCTTGAAATTTTCACAGCGTGTGAATTTTTACTGCCGCTATAACAACACATAATAAAACTGTGCATAAAAGAAACGTGCTTCTTTGACGTTTTCTGCTCGACCCTAAAAATGGCATACCAAGAGTGTTAAAAAGTAAAGGTTGTACGGAACCCTTCATGTGTAAGTCCGAATCACACTTGGCCGGTTACTTACTGCGTTTTTAGGGTTCCGTACCCAAAGGGTCAAACGGTTCCCTATTACCGAGACTTCGCTGTCCGTCCGTCCGTTTTTCTGTCTGTCACCAGGCTGTATCTCATGAACCGTGATAGTTAGCCAGTTGAAATTTCTACAGATTGTGACTGTATTTCTGTGGCCGCTATAACAACAAATACTAAAAACAGAATAAAATAAATTTCTAAGGGGGCTCTCATACAAAAAACTGATATTTTTGCTCGTTTTTATAAATAATGGTATGGAACCCTTCATGTACAAGTCCAACTCACACTTGGCCGGTTTCTTACTCCGTTTTTTTAAACTAAGGTACTTCTTTTCAACCGGTCTCATGTCTATATTTCCTATTCAGCCCGCGCTCGTGAATTCCAGTACCAGTACTCTACGGGCATATGGTACTTTTAATTATCAGATAGCCTGAGAACTTAGATCCGTTTATAGGCCACTTCGGTCCCACGGGGCTAAGTTCACGACTTTACCAATGTCAGTTGGCTATTATTTCATGATATTCTCACAGATGGACGAAGAAATATGATGTTTAGTCGTCTGTAGTTCTATTTCATTTGTGTACTTACAATGTCATTAATCAATGTCTTGATGTGACGTTGAAAGTAATGGTTAGGCTGTGTTGTGGATGGTTTTCTTGTTATGGGATATGCAGTTGAGGGTGAGTTGGGGGTGAGGGTTGACGGTGGATATTACAACAACGACTTATGAAAAATTTAGATGAAGAGGTTATGTAACTTGGGAATTAACGAGATTTAAGTGACATTTGTTATAATGGTAAATGGAGGAGCTCGTGGCTAAATAACAACAGCCGCACGGGTCGTTTTTTAAGGTTAAGCAGTGCTTGCCGAGGTTGGTCCGTGGATGGGCGACCATAATTACATACCGAGTTTCCCCCGTGCCTCGGAAAGCACGTTAAGCCGTTGCTCCCGGCTGTCATTTGTAGATATCTTTGACAGTCGTTACGAGTAGTCAGAAGCCGAAAGTCTGACATCCAGTTTTACCAAGGGGTATCGTATTACCCAGTTACTGTGTTGTGGAGGACAGTTAGGCAGTCGCTTCATGTAAAATACTGGTACTCAGCTGCATCCGGTTAGACTGGAAGCCGACCCCAAGATAGTTTGGGAAAAGGCTAGGCAGATTATGATGACTTTGAGAGTAAAATGATAAAACCCGCCGATTAAATACTGCAATAATCGTTCCAATTGGCGTTTGTAACAATTTAAAACTTTAAGTATTATGTACTAAGTGGATCATCATAATAAATTAAAATAAAAAAATCTGTTTTGTTATCATTTTAGCCCGGAATCACCCACTGTTGGTTAAAGGCTTTATTCTGCCACTATTCTCGGTTCAAATAGTATGAATGAAAACCTACGTAACTGCAATGGTCAATGCGGACTAAGAAACTATGATTTGACGTTGTATTGTTATCAGAATAAAGTCCATGAACAATTGTTATAGGTATTGAAAAGGTTCCCATACACTGTACATACCTCCTTTTGTGCTCAGCATAACCTTTGTTCAACAACTGGGTTCGAACTAATGACCCCATGTATAGACAGCGTCAGTATGTGCTAACCCCTCAAGACACCGGCCGTGGAGGCCGGTGGGGAAAGTACTTAATGGAGCTGTGTGTACCATACCTGTCATTTCTCCATACTAAACCATCCGTCAATGTGTACTTTCGATTTTGTTAATGTCGATGGCCTGATTAATGTATAACCAACGATTACTGGGTTACATAAGGAAGCCGACGCACCTATTATGCTATTATACGCTTTATTAAACCAAGCAATTAGTGTGAAAGTTGCGAGATTGATCGGTGAAACGATTGCCGTTCATTCACTTGTATTTACAGTACACTTGGGGATAGAAGTTTTAATTAGAATTATCTGCATTTAACTTGTACTGTCAGGTGTTTTGTTTTTGTTTATAACTACTGGCTTTGAACCTTCGTGCTTTGAACGTAACCTTCCAAAAAGGTGAAAGTCCTCCTGAATTTGTACTATTTCTACTTTGTACTTAATAGCAAAATAAGCATCTACTGCATGCATTTTGATTGGAATTTAGTTACATATTTTCATTCTGAGTTTTTTTTTCAGAATTTCAAAGTTGTTTATTTAAGTCCAAGGGGTGAAAGTATCACCCTCTGGAATACTGCAAAAGATTCAAAAACAGCCTTTCGGTATAAATATCGGAGATGAGAGCCAGCAATCAATTCGTCGGCAAACGGGCAAAAGCTTTGATATCGAAGTTATATCCCCTTTGAATGTACATTGGGAACTTGATGCTTAGCTTGTCAAGAAGTACATCTAAGTTATTTGCCGTTTCTTTTTCTCTTTCCACTTCTGATTGTATTACTACGTAAAAAATCTTCAAGTTCAAGTTTATTGTTGGTTAGGATTTTTCTTTTTGCGACATTTTTCCTTTAAGAAAAATAACGCCGCACTGTTTTGCAGACTAGCTGTCTTAAAAGAAGATATAATAAACTATACCTTGTAGCTTGTCAGCCAGGATACATTTCATTTTATGTACCTAGTACAGTAGGTACTGAATTGTGAAGTGACTTTTAAAACGCGGCGTAAAAAGAAGTGCCTTTTTGCCTTTCAAGAACTTGAGATATGAAATGTTGACGTCGCGCTTAAGAAATAAATTCGCTTATTTTGTTTATCTTACTGAAAATATTATTGTGCGTCTCGTGGAATATTTAGGAAAGATTTACTTTAAAGATACCTTTTCTTGACTTTAGTGCCAAACTCCTTTACGTAAAATTTTATCAAAAATATTTTTTTCTTGCAACTATGCAGTAATGTTATCATTAATTACTACAAAACCGATCACAAAGGATGTCTTTTTTGCTTAGAACCAAAACAGTGCAGAAAAGTTATATGAAATCTCATTATTGCACTGTTTTTCATTACTGCACTGTTTTAAATTTTAAATTTGGAATTAAATTTACCACAGAGGTGTAATGTCTCCTATTAAGTTAATAAAATGTGTGCATTAGATCAAAAAGATTACAAGCTGAAAGTAAAAATCGGCTGAATAAAACTGACTTGGTGAAAAAAAAAAACAAATGGCGCGCATTTTGTGCCATTGTAAAACTTTGATCCTTCTTATTTACCAAATAAAAAGGTAAAAAATCATGGAAATTGACAGCGATAGCGATATGAATTCAACTCCAGAAAATATAAAACAGCTGCAAATG
This sequence comes from Cerastis rubricosa, assembly GCA_949152445.1. Taxonomy (NCBI): domain Eukaryota; kingdom Metazoa; phylum Arthropoda; class Insecta; order Lepidoptera; family Noctuidae; genus Cerastis; species Cerastis rubricosa. The sequence goes on along the minus strand of OX424526.1, from coordinate 21,397,188 downwards.
AAGTTGTTAATAACCTTTAATAACTGCACTTTTAATAATTGTATGTTTGAAGGGAAGATGAATTAAACTTTGTTTCATTAACTTGAGTTTTTATTTTGAGTTGGTATATTTTGTTAGGGTAGTTGAAAGAAAAGCAGATTACGCACGTCGATAAAGTGAGTAATTAATGCACTCGTGATAATTTAGTGCCCTCGCTTACGCTCGGGCACCAACATAACACTCGTGCATTAATGACTCACTTTACGCTCGATGCAACAATCTACTGTTTAGTTGTGCCTACAGTCTTTGGACACGATATTATACTCTTGGATTGCGAAATGATATGCTAGAAAAAGGAGTAAATGGTACCGTGACAGGTAACATGGATAATGGAAGGAAAAAACGTGTTGACTTGCACCTCCGCCAAGTATAATAACACTAGCTGTCCCGCGCAATTTCGTCTGCGTCACATTCCCCGTTTTCGCAACATTTTTCATTGCCGCTTCGCTCCTATTGGTCGTAGCGTGATGAATATATTTCCACGGCAATGGCCAAATCAGACAGTGTTTAGATTTTAGGTGTGTTTTTTTGGTTGCAATGATTGATCTTACAGAAAACGTCAGCTGAAAACTATGTTTATTAGACAAGGCTCACTTACATAACTACTCGCTTGCATATATGTTAACTAGCTGTCCCACGCAACTTCTTCTGCGTCACATTTTCGCCGTTTTCGCAACATTTTTCATTGCTGCTCCGCTCCTATTTGTCAAAGCGTGATGATATATAGATGGCCTTCCTCGATAAATAGGCATTCCAACACTGAAAGAATTTTTCAAATCGGACCAGTAGTTCCTGAGATTAGCGCGTTCAAGCAAACAAACTCTTCTGCTTTATTATTAGTGTAGATTAGATGACACAAGGGCGATAGATAGTCTTTGGAAACGAATGTCATTAAGAAAAGAACTTTATAAAAACCCCTGAAAACGAACACCACAAAATAAAGTCCCCAATAATTATAATGACGCATATAAAACTAATTCTATGGCTACTCGAGCACTACATAGATTCGCACTCATACTATCATCAGCTTCTACAAGTAACACTTGCGTAGGCGACAGTACACCATTGCGTATTCTATGTTGTTTGTGAATAGCTCGCATTATTTATATGGGCTTTTCATGTCACCGATGTAAGTCGTATTATTAAACGCATTATTGTATGGGCCACAATGTGTGAGCGATGACAAATTACTGTTCTATGTAGATATTATGTGTAATGTTTGTGAGCAGAAAGGTCAGTGAAATACGTTTATTGCCTTGTAGGATGGGTAACCGTTACACTTTTCAGACTTACGTTTTCTCTATGTAAGTGATAGCCCAGTTGAGCTCAGAGGAGTTACAACCATAACAAAGAACAACCACAAAACACCAATGACACTACTACCAGGTCACAATTTAAAATATTGTTATCACCCATTCGTTAGCCTTTCTTTTTGACTATTATCAAGAAGCACTATTATTGTAAGCGGTGACCCAGTGGTGGCAGTCCCAACTTACGAGCAGTAAGCCGTGGGTTCGAACCCAGGCAGGCGCATTACTTTGTGTAATTTATTTCATCACTGCTGCCTCAAAAACGGTGAAGGAAAACATCGTGAGGAAACCGACCCTAGAAATAAAAATTCGAAGACATGTGACATCTACCAACCCGCACTGGGCCCGCGTGGTCGATTATAGCCCTCTCCCTCTCATAGAGAGGAGGTGTGTGTCCCAGCAGTGGGAACATTATTTGCTGATGATGATGATCATTCAAGACAATAAATTGCACTATTTACGTTGCCTGGCTGAAGAATTTACAAACAATCCATCATCATGCTCTTCCCCTTATCCCAATTTATTTGTGGTCGGCACAGCATGTCTTCTTCTTCCGTATATCTCTAGTACTCGTCATCTCAGCATTCACCTCCTTTCTTGCCATATCATCCTTCACTCAGACCATCCATCGTTTCTTAGGTCTCTCTCTACTCTTATATCCCAAGTAAAGCAATGAATTCTGCCAAAATCCCTAGAACTGGGATTGACAATGTGTTACACAATTGAGGAGCTTGTGGCTAAATAATAACAGCCGCACGGGTCAATCTTTAAGGTTAAGCTGTGATTGCTGAGGTTGGTCCGTGGATGGGTGATCATAATTACATACCGAGTTTCCTCCGTGCCTCGGAAAGCACGTTAAGCCGTTGGTCCCGGCTGTCATTTGTAGATCTTTGACAGTCGTTACGAGTAATCAGAAGCCAAAAATCTGACATCCAGTCTTACTAAGGGGTATCGTATTACCCAGTTACTGGGTTGTGGAGGTCAGATAGGCAGTCGCTTCATGTAAAATACTGGTACTCTAACTGGATGCAGCTGAGTACCAGTATTTTACATGAAGCGACTGTTTATCTGACCTAGTAACCTGACCCAGTAACTGGGTAATACGATACCCCTTGGTAAGACTGGATGTCAGACTTTTGGCTTCTGACTACTCGTAACGACTGTCAAAGATATACAAATGACAGCCGGGACCAACGGCTTAACGTGCTTTCCGAGGCACGGAGGAAATTCGGTATGTAATTATGATCACCCATATACGGACCAACCTCGGCAGGCACGGCATAACCTTAAAGATAGACCCGTGCGGCTGTTATTATTTAGCCACGAGCTTATTATTGAGCTGTTATCAAAGAAATTAAAAAGAAAAAAAAATACGTGTGGCACTCGGGGACTGCCGCGGTAAAGCTATTGCATAGCATTATCAATTTATGCAATTATAATATTTATGCAATATTTTTTTTTTCTTTGATATTAATTCAAGTTACACTTTTTGAGCGTGGTGACCGATAAGAAAACAATTTTTTTGCCATGAATTATTTTTCACCATTTTTTTTTCAAATTCGGGGTGTTTATTTCGTTACGGATATTCTTGATTTGGTCGCCGCGCTCAAAGCCCGCGATAAAAGCTATGTAATAGCTTAAAAAGAAAATACCAACGTAGACGTACTGCTGTTTCAAACGACAATGTCCCCGTAACAAACCTGCCCCAATTACTCCCGGTTGCCATGTCTTCGCCTAATCACTGTGGAAGTGTGAACGTGTCTTACACGGAGTTAAATTAATTAATTCCAGGGTCTATTGTTCATGTTCATGGCTTCTCATTCCCGAGTCTGTTCTCATTTGGTTTGTTAATGTTATTTGTGTGAGAGAAACAGGGCGGAAAGTCTGATGGGCGGAGTGAAATTAAAGTGGGTTTTGAGTGTATTTACCTGATTATTTATGAATTTATCTACCTTAATCATTGGAAAAGGTTAATTTGTTGACTTGAATTCGTACAGTTTTGTATTGTCTCTGAATTTTGAATAGCATGGGACTAGAACATAGCTGGCGACATGTGGGTGTACTATTAGTTACCCCTCTGCCTAACCCTTCGGGGATTACAGACGTGATGTTATGTTATGTGTGTAATTGCAATTGTGGGTGAAGAAATCAGCTTGAGAGCTTCAGAGTGAAATTCTTTCGCTTTGGTGACCAGGGCCTCAAGTCTGCTATTACAATAGTGTCAGAATGGCCTATAAATGTTTCATAATTAATGATTTTGACAAGTTTGGTAATCTACTAATGTAATGGCGTCATTATGACTTCACAATGGTCAACCACTGACACTTCATTGAAAGAAATGGTATAGAATTTGACAGACCATTATGAATTTAGCAGATTACGAACTTTTAGCAAAATGACAATGGGATCGTGTTGGAATGACGATGTTTATAAAAATAGCAGACTTGAGGCCCTGATTTGATTTGGATTCGGAAAGTCGTATGTGTTTATGTATTTCGCTCGCTTTCGTAATGTCAAAACAAGATAGATATACGACATAACGAATCGAATTCGAATCCGAGCGTTTGTGAATAGGGTGCAAGAATAACGGTCGATTGAAGCGTAAACCTTACATACAATACGATGAGATCGGCTAATACATAGATCTGATTATTTTTTGACATAAAATTATGAGAATACTGCAGTAATTATTATATTTATTGGTTTTTCAATTACTTTATTTTTGAATTATTGATTTAATCTTTTACTCTGGACGCTCTTAACTTGCACGTATTTCTACATCGTTCTCACATATTTGTAATTCTCAACATGAATGATGTAACAAAGAGTTTGTAACAGATTTTGATTTAAAAGAGTGTCCATGGAGTTTCTTGCCCCTTCTTCTCCATAGAGATCTACGCTTTGGAATGGGCAACACAGTACCTACTTTCATAAGTTATTATTCCTTGTGACTGGGACTGTAGCTTCGCGTTTTTTTTGTTTTTTTTGACTTTCAAAAGTGCCTGTAATGGTCTAATTGAAATAAATACTTTGAGTTTTGTGTTTTTTTCTTTTTAGTAAAACCTTCCGCTACTCTAAAAACACATACAAAATAGAATCCAAATAAAAAAAAACTCACGATGCTTCTGGCACCCATCCACATTCTCGGGCCAGTCGCAGGAGTGGGCGTTCTCATTGTACAGCAGACCTCCGATGCACAGCTGTTCCGTAGCAGTTCCGTTCCAGCAGGTCCAGTACCTTGTGCAGGATGTCTCGTGGCCGAAGATACCGTACAGCCAGTCGCAGTGCTCCGAGCCGATCGGGGGGTCTGGAGGTGGAAACATGATGTTTAAAAAGTGCAACTTTTGTTGTGGTAAGTAGATTACTTATGTACAAAATTGTTTACGGCCCTTCACGAGCCGCCAAAAAATAATTCTTGGAAAAGACTTTTGTTTTGGCATGAAAAATCATGATTTACGCTAGTAAGTACCTACTCATCACAATGTTTTGATTGTCAAATCAATCAAATCAAAAATGTTTATTTGCAAGAATATGGTATTATATTATTAGGTATTATAATATGGGTTCCAGCATATCCTGCCATTATATGGCGTACAAATATTTCTATCTAATATATAAAATTCTCGTGTCACAGTTTTCGTTGCCATACTCCTCCGAAACGGCTTGACCGATTTTGATGAAATTTTGTGTGCATATCGGGTAGGTCTGAGAATTCGCCAACATCTATTTTTCATATCCATAAAAAACCCCGCGAACGAAGTCGCGGGCAGCAGCTAGTAATATCTATAAATCGAGACTTATAATATTAATAACACTAATACATCATATTAGTAATGATGAATGAATTAATTAAATATAATTTTATTGGAGTTATTATTGCATTTTTTTATGTTTGTAATTATAATAATGATGAATAGTAAATATGTACTGATAATTGTTGCATATGGTAGGATTTACGCTTTTTTATTTTATTATGAAACCAACGATTTATCCTCTAAATATTCTTTAATTATTGTCTGCATGCTCTGTATGGTGTCGGACGTAAAGCCGTTTTTTTTTTGTAACAACCGTACTGCGATCGCCAACCCGCCTGCCAAGCGTGGCGATTATGGCAAACCCCCCAAAATGTCAATGTGACTTGGGGGAGGCCTATGTCCAGCAGTGGAAGTCTTTTGGGCTGAAATGATGATGATGATTGTCTGCATCCACCAGGATGCATTGAATAGTACAGCGGTCATAGAAGTATTGTAATCATTTTTTTTTGAGGTCATAACTACATACCTATTACCTATCGTATTTCGTGCCTTTCTGAAACCGAAAATTATTAATAGGTTAATGAAAATTGCTTATCTGTAAGATGGAAACAAACCTTTGCTTGCAGAATCCTGTTAAGTAATGTCATAAAGGTTTATTTTTCGTGAAAGTAGAACCATGCTTACAGATCTAGAATTTTGAAGCTTTTAGCATTGTTATTCAAAAGTCTCTCAATTGAGTTATCCAATTAGCTTTTGAATGAACATTTGTACTCCAAAGAAATGGCATATACTCTACCACTTATAAAATGTGGATCATTCCAAAGCACCCGTATTTCCACATCTCGGTGTACTCTGGTTGTTCAACCTCATTCGTGCCACCTACAGGAGTTCCTCCTAAATGTAACGACCTACATAACGAAACGTTACGGTTGTATTGTTACATTTTAAATAAGGTCACAAGGATCCTTTTTATCTAGAACTGCTTTACGGAAGCAAAAAAATCAATTTCGCATTGATACTTAAACTTATATGCAAGTTATTGCCAATCGTTCCTCGGCATTACACTAAATCATTGACCCAATAAAACTGCCTAAAAATATACTTGTCGACTTGAGAACCTCTTCCTTTTTTCGTCGGTTAAAACGCCTTTACTTAAGCCATAGCATCGTTTGAAATCACGGTCTCTTGCCGATCAGTTTGCATATATAAGCATTAGCGTAATCAGCTCATAATGTTTCCATTGCTGAGACTTCTCTCTATGAGAGGGAGTGGACTGCCTGTGGATCCACCACGCGGGCCAAGTGTGTGTTGGTAGATGTCACATCATCATTCAGCCAAAAGACGTCCACTGCTGTACATAGGCCTTCCCCAAGGGGGGTTTTGCCATAATCGCCACGCTTGGCAGGCGGGTTGGCGATCGCAGTACGGTTGTTACAAAAGCACAGAGAACGCTGCTGCCCATTCTCTGGCACGTCCCTTAGTCGCCTCTTACGACACCCACGGTAAGATATGGGATGGTGCTATTCTTAACGTCCGACACCATACAGACGAATAGATGTCACATGTCTACGAATTTTTAGTTCCAGGACATAACGGTTTTGTCACGATATTTTCCTTCACCGTTTACATATAGATTAATTAATAGATTATATAGAGATACTTACTGATCTGAACTTTAGGATATTCGCAGTAGTTCGACCTCCATGGGTAGTCGCATCCCTCTGTCACCCCTCGTTGTTTGCCAGCGAAGACCAGGCCGTTGGGACAGTCGTACTGGATGGACTGTCCGTTGTCGCATTCCCAATATTTGTCGCAGTACTTATCGTCTGACACCACCCTCGACTTGGTCTTGCAGGGGTCTTCAACCTGGCCGCATGATGCGAAGGTTACTGCCAGCAGAACTGAAAAGATGAAAAAGGAGGTTAGATTGCTTTTTTGAAGAAAACTTTTTGGTAGACGTGTCTTGAGAATAGTTTAGCCGTGTTGCATGTAAAGTTTTATGGCAGTCGAGACGTTTCCGACGTTTTCAGACTTGGATTACCGACTGATGTCGAGACCAGAACATGAGCTTCTTAAATCCCTTCGCGATTTATTAACATTCTTAAACTTTGTTAAAACATCCCACATACAATACCCAAGCTATGAAACATTGCTTAGTATAGTATAGATGAAGCTATGCGATTCATACATTACTACTAAGGTATTTCATTAACCCCCGACCAAAAAAGAGGGGTGTGTTAAGTTTGACGTGTGTATCTGTGCATCTGTATAACTGTGTCTGTTTGTGGCATCGTAGCTCCTAAATGGATGAACCGATTTTGATAAATTTGGTTTCGTTTGAAAGGTGTTTTAATCGAGGGTGTTCTTAGCTATGTTTCGAGAAAATCTGCTCAGCCGTTTGAAGATCATCACCTCTTTTCTAGTTAATGAAGGGATATAAACAACTTCTACGGGTCTTGTCGATTTGGAATTTGAAATCTTGTCACTTGTCACCCCCCTCCCTAAAAGCTCGTGATTTTTAAAATGTATAACTTTCCTTTTTAACCCCCGACCAAAAAAGAGGGATGTTATTTTCCTTAATTAGAATGGAATGGGAGAAGATCTATGCGTAGGAGTGGGACAGAGAAGGCTAAGAAAAAATAATTTAAGTTTAAAAAGCATGATATAAAAATTAAATTCAAAAATTTAAAAGACCCCGACACAAAAAAAACCTCTTTTTTCATTTAGACCCCTGCCACGTGTAGTCGTTTTCCCATTTTTGGTCTATACAGGATGATCCTGAAACTTGAAGATATTTTCACTTTGGAACCCTGCTATAAAGGTAAATGTCAACAACCCTTGAAAAGGACCCCGTCTCGCAGTTTCAGCACAATTTCACCACCCCAGGAAGTGTTCTCGCACAGCAACGAGTCTTTAGATCTGATACTTTAATTACTAACCCCTATAACTGTGGTATAAGGTTAAAAATGCTACTACATTTTGGTTCCTTGTGGTAAAGTATTTGAGTGAGGTATGTACCTACTCGTGAGGAATGTTTCTTTCTTTACGTCTTGTATTATCTGGCTGGTATTTTAATGCTTTTATGTTTCGGGTTATGGAAATGGATGTACATTTACATATATGGAACGAATATGTTTGTAAGCTTTTCATGTTTTTGTAACGATTTCTATAATATAATGTTTTTTTCATCACATTCATGTACTTTGCTTGCTTGCTTTTCATAATATTTGTATTTTTTTATTTACAAGTCTTTATATAGGTAGGTTTTGACAATCACCTTCAGTATAATATTTTAGATTTCTTTGAATCATTGATAAATGTAATATCACCTTACTTAATTAACCCTGTAAAATGACACATCAATAAATAAATAAAAAATACTCTTTGAAGGTACCTTAATGAAATTTATTTTCATTAATTTATGACCTCTACAATTGCCCTAGATCTCCTAGGCACGTGTTTCATTACGACAGTAGACAATGTTCTTTTAAACACGTCGGGAATTGCTTTTATTAGTGGTAATCTAAGGAATGCGAAGAATACGAAGCAATTGTGAAAAAGTTCATATAAATATTTATATCAGTGAAATGAATTATTTGTGGAATACAAATCAAAAATCAAATCCAATATCAGATCGCTTCTAGTACTATACAATAAGCTTTTCTTATGTTATTGTCAATCAAATACGTTTTTGAGTTTATCGATATCGGTATCCATTACCGGTTGTCATGTGGCCCAAAGTCTGACAACCAGTCTTACCGAGGGGCATCGCATTACCCAGTACTAACTGGTTTGTGGAGGTCGGATAGGTAGTCGCTCCATGTAAAATATTGGCACTCAGCTGCAGCCGGCTAGACTGGAAGCCGACCCCAACATATTTGGCAAAGGCTAGGCAGATAATGTTGGTATCGGCGACAAAGACGCACTTTGCCTTTTTTTAGGTGTGGTAAATCATCTAATGACCCCTCCTGCTCTGGGCGGAGCGGAAGGGAGTGTCAGACTTGTACTGACTGAAACCCATCCATGTTCCTTCTTAGCTTTTTGTGTTTTTTGCCTAGGCCTTTGTTTCACTCACTTAGTTTTGTTTCAGAATAATTTAAAACTTCCACGTCTTCACCTATTCTGTAAAATTAGGTTAACGAGTTATTGATGACATTTTAAGTGATGCATTTGCTATCACTACCGTAACTTCATGAATTTTCATAACGGCAACACTGCTAAAGGAAAATCAATGAGAAAGAATCATTTAACAGCCGAAGCTAGACTTTCAATTTAACTTCTATTGTTTGGACACCTAGTTTATGTAGGAAAGCAGACATATTAATGGTGTAGCACGTATCTATTCATTGTGACCGCCATTATTGGCGTGACAACGCATAACTTAGTATTTTAAAAACTTTATTTGGTAATATTGTCAAATTGATTGGGAATGTGAAAGAGGGAAGATGTAGAAGGTTCGGTTATAAAAATTCATAAGAAAGAAGAATATAAATTTATATCGTTATAAATCAAACTTTAAATAAACCGGCCAAATGCGAGTCGGACTCGCGCACGAAGGGTTCCGTACCATTATTTATAATTAAAAACGAGCAAAAAATCACTTTTTTGTATGGGAGTCCCCCTTAAATATTTACTTTATTCTATTTTTAGTATTTGTTATTATAGCGGCAACAGAAATACATAATTTGTAGAAATTTCAGCTTTCATGAAATACAGACTGGTGACAGACGAACGGACGGCCGGACAGCGTAGTCTCAGTAATAGGGTCCCGTTTGACCTTTTGGGTACGGAGCCCTAAAAAACAGTGAAACCCTAAAAAGAAGTGGTGTGACCGTCGGATTGCCAAGTCGTAAAGTCTCAAGTTCGTACCAAAGACATGCACCTCGGATTTTACGGATTCATGTTCGTATTGAATAATCATCACTTGCTTCGGTGAACGAAAACATCGTGAGGAAACCAGCATGCCTGAGAGATATTTCTCGACGGCATGTAAACCAAGTCAGAGGCCCATGACTGGCATACAAACTCCATAAAACCAGGTTAGGCGCTAACCACACGATAAAGAAGCTATAAGTAAGGACGGCAACATCGCGAGCATTGCGTGAAGGTATCGGTGATTTAAAAAGCTTTGATGGGAATGCATTAGTGACAATACGATGGTAAACGCTTAAACGCGGAAACGGTTCAACTTAAAACCATCATCATCATTTCAGCCCAAAAGACGTCCGCTGCTGGATATAGGCCTCCCCCAAGTGTCGCCACATTGACATTTTGGGGGATTTTGCCATAGTCGCCACGCTTGGCAGGCGGGTTGGCGATCGCAGTACGGTTGTTACAAAAGCAAAGAGAACGCTGCTGCCCATTCTCTGGCAAGTCTCTTAGTCGCCTGTTACGAGTTTACGACACCCACGGGAAGATATGGAATGGTGCTATTCTTTACGTCCGACACCATACAGAGCAACTTAAAACCGATTCAACATAAATGTAGGTTGGAACAGACTAGACAGCTGATGATGGCAGCCGTATCGTTCACTTCATGTTCTACAATGTGTCTTTGTATTTATATTAACAAGAATACCAACCAATTTTGCTCAATTGACTTAGAAAGGGTAATTAAAAATATCTCAAACTTAACTAATTTCAACGTAACTAGGGAACTATGGATGTACTTGCTACTAAGCCCATATTTCGCCAGTTACTTCGAAGTCGCATCATCGCATGTAATAGAGGCCCATAAATAACAGTGTTGATGTTTAAAACGGTACTTCATCATCAATTTCCTGCCCTTGTCCCATTTTATTTGGGGTCGGCGCAACACCTCTCTATCCTCCATTCTACTCTGTCATTCGTCATGCTATCATTTACTCCTTTTTCCTTCATATCATTTTCACACAATTCATCAATAATTTCTTTGGTTTTTCTCTGTCTCTCCATCCATCCACATTCATATTTTAGTCACATGTGTTCCATCCGTCCTCATCAGATGTCCATACCAAGACAGACGACTCCCTTTCATGATTAAAACGTTCAGATGTTTAAAACGGTACTTCTAAACATCTATATTCCCAGTAAACAAAAATATTGTTCCGTAAGGCCTTTAGTGTCGAAGTTGGTAATTGTTTGTGCGTTTGTTGTACTTACCGGGCGTGTGTGCTCCTACGCATGTTTGTAACTAAACAACAAGTTGTATTGTGCTTCTGCTGTTGTTTGAGCGTAATTTAGCAAAGCGCCCACGTTTGTTGGCCAGAAATGAACGTACCGGAAAATTAAATTGAATAGAGGTGTTATTATAATGAGTCAATATTAAGTTTGAAATTTTGACTAGCCTTTCTAAGTCAACTGAGCAAAACAGTTTTTTTTTTGAGTGGTATCTCGCAGTTCAACCTAGGAGGTTGTCGTCTGCTTAACCGGACTATCCTGTGAGTGCCTTGAGTGTAAGGCCTCCAGCCAGGGTATAAAACTATTTACAAACCAAGCGACTACGCGCCAAGGGCACCTTCTATGGGGTACGAGCCTCGGCTTAGGCCGTCGCTGGGGGTGGACAGAGCTCGAGCGAGGGTCGGGGAGGGCAAGGACCGGGACTTCGCGACGGACCTCCTCGGAAAGAAGGCGGTTTGCGTCTGAATTTTTTAAGAGTACTGGTCTCTTTGCTACTCTCCTGGAGGAGGGTGATAGCATCATCGGGAGTGCAAAATTGGTTGATTTTCTTGTTATTATAAATACAAAGTGAGGTAAAAATTGTAAAGTGACATAAAGTGGACGATACGGCTGTGATCATCAGCTGTCTGGTCTGTTCTAAAATACATTTGTGTTGGTACAGTTTTAAGATTAACCGTAGCTAAATTTGAATGATTTGACAGTCTCGTTGGTCTTTTACGTTACTTACGAAATGTCCAGTTATTCCGTCAATACCTGATATTATTCCAATGTGTGACTTTGGAATAATATCATCAAGTGTTTTCGCGTCTCTTGCTCAAGGAGCGCTTTCACTGCGCTTGCGCATCTGACGTAACTCGCGTAACATCGGCTAACTTCGGCCAACTTCGTGAAACAATACAACGCGGTCACACCGGTTTGTTCAACAAATATTGTTTTATGTTAGGTCAACTGTGTTTACACATGTATTTTTTGTATATTTGCTAAAAAGTGAAGACAGGAGACAGAAATAGGGTAAGAATTTCCATGCGTGCGTGAAATATTGTGAAATTCGTTGTTGCGTTTGTATGTAGGCACGTAAAGTTTGTTTTAAATGCATATTTAATACTGGTTGGCGTTGTGTGAGTATTCATGTTAATTCATCCAACCGCACTAATTATGTTTTGAATATTTTGTTTGTGGCAACACGAGTTGGTGGTAATTTGCAAATTGCGTTTTGGGTAAATGTGATTGTTTTATTAAAATGTTAATCATGCTCTACGAGTTTCTGGCAAACAATAGGCTTTTGGTGGTTGTAAATTGCCCCTAAAATTCATATTGGGGTTATATGAACAAGGCAGCGAAGTGACAAAACCGCTGAGTCTAGAAGCTTGAAATAAATATATTATTTCTGAGTTCCTATAAAACGAGATTTCAGAAAAATTATAATGACGTTAACAAGAACCTGTCTCAAATACAGTCAAGTCTAGTTCCGTTTATAAAATAGATGGCGGAAACGAATACAAAATGAAGGCTTTGACCTGTGGCCATGAATCCGTGATACATGACATTTTGATCGCGTGCGTGTCTGCACTATTAATTAGAATGACCAAACACTGGCAATTAACATGGAATTTAATCGATCGAGCCGACTGAGTCGAGGGTTCAAATCCAGGCAGGCGTATTACTTTGTGTAATTTATTTCATCACCGCTGCCCTCAAAAACGGTGACGGAAAACATCGTGAGGAAACCGGCATGTTCTAGAACAAAAATTTGAAGATATGTGTCATCTACCAACCCGCACTGGGCCCGCGTGGTGGATTACATTCCACTCCCTCTCATAGAGAGAAGGCCTGTGTCCCAGCAGTGGGAACATTATGGCTGATGATGATGATATTCGATCGGGGCTGCAAACAATAAGGTGCGACAGTTTGATGAAGGTAGCCTGTTTGACGGCAGTTTGATTTGACGTTTTAGTTAGTTAATAATAATTCCTACAGTAGTAATAGGTAGGTGGTTTCCGTTGTGGAAAAACATCGTTCAGGGAAGTTATACCTACCATGCCGTCATACACATAAAATATTTTAGGAACGAAAACTAAATCGCGTGGCGACTTTCGTCTATTATTCCACACGTTTAAATAAGCCGTTGACCACTTGTGATTTTCGTGTATTAGTCTCAAACGTTAAAAATACGCCGTTGACCACTTGTAAACTTTAATACGAAGGATAAAAATTGACCACAGACGTCTTCTTAGTCGAGTGTACAGTCACCAAAACTTCCGTCTGACTACTGTAAGGACTATTATATTACTGCTTGCAGCGCCAGGCCGCTATAAAAACTTTCTCTTCCTTTTCATTTCATTTCTATTGGACGAAAAAGAGTACCTAGTCAAACATTTGTGATCATTAACAGAGCTTGAGTTTTTTTATACAACTTATAATAAAAAATCTGGCATATTATTCGGTCTTGTGCTCTTGGTCAGCAAGGTATACAGACATAGTCATCGTGTGCACGGGATTTTGTATTAAAAATGAGCAGACTCAACTTTTGGTGATAGTACATTCTCGCAACGATCGAGAAACATCGTGTTAACACGCTTAAACAATTTCGAGTCACAAAGTCCTTTATCATAAGCTTGTTACGTAGAAATGCGACATGCCGATGGCGATGGTTTGACTCGGTATTTTCTACCCCAAATACCCGAGATCAAAGTTACGGCCTATTTTAGCCACGGACCGAAGAATTGGGGACAATATTGATCATTAAAATTTGGGACATAAGACTAGATGTGTATGTGACACAAGATGGAAGGGACATAGATGCACAAACGAGAAATAAATAAAGTAAGGATAAGGTTAATATCTTGACTGAACAATTTAATAACAAAAATCACAAGGAGGAAAGTAGGTACATGTACCCAACTCGTTTATCTAAAAAGAAGACACTTGCTGTTCCTAAAGTCAAAACCTACTTTGGTAAGCTCACAAGAAAGTATGTAGTTCCGACGTTGGTGAATGAGCTACCCCCCAAATTGATATAGCATGTCAAATCTAAAGACCAACTAAAAAATGTTCTTTGAAAAATACTACCGCTCATTGTGCGCATTGTTAAATTTGCATCCATGGACAATGACAATTGTCCATGGGTCTAAAATGTGAAAATGTCCTTTTTCTGTAAACTTATTTTATTTTTTGCACCTTATTTACAATAAAATTCGAATTTTGTTTGTAGGTATTATATTGTCAAACGAAAAAAACTACAGACAAACTGTTTCGCAGGTTGGAAACAGTTTGGCAGAATTTTTTTATGTTATTGCTATACAGATTTTTAATAAACAAATAAAAATTACAGATGATTTTTTTTTCTCGTTTGTTCTTGGTGTCATTCCACCCTGTATAGACAAGGAGGTCTAATTAAAGTGATATGAGTGAGAGATAACGATGATCGAAAAGTCAAAAATTTTAGAGATACGATATCGAAATTTTGAAAGCCGCTTGTGTCTACCCAAAAACAGGGCACCGACTGCGTTTTCAATACGTTTTCAGTAACAGCTTAGAATGATTTATTTTTAAAACGTTTTTATCAGCTTCACCAATAACAATGTAAAAAAAATGATTTAAATTTGACCAATTCCCGGTTTCAGGTTGAGCTGAAATTTCGCATACGTATTTAGTTTGGATGATAATGGGATAAAAACAGTAACAAATCCATATGACGGAGTAGATTTTTTGTGCTTTCTCGTGTAATGGGTATAAAAGGGCTGAGAAGATTTAAAATAGGTACTATAGAATAACTTTTCTTTATATTTTATATGTTTTTATTTAGAAATATTTAAAACTGTGAATTATGTGTAGAAATTTAAATAAAGAAAATAATAATATTATAAAGCGTGTTTTCTTGTTTTTTTTTTTTAACTATATTCTAGTTTAATTTTAATTTTGCCATGTCTTGTTATCTCTTCACCACTATTGGTTGAATGGTAGAGAATGCGTGCGAAATTAATTCCAGCTTTTCGCGTTTTCTTGTGAGTGAAAAGTTAAAATAAATAAATAAAGTTTATAAAATACCCTCCCTTTTTCAGTGCAGGACAAAAGCGACAGGAACCTATTACTTCAAAGAGAAATGGAAAGAAAAGGTTAATTAATTGCCGTTTAAATAGTGTCTGGAAGATAAATAAAAGAATTGTTTTCTTTCCCTTTTCAGAGAAAGCTTCGCAAAAAGGTCCTATTACTCCAACCTTAACCTTTGAAGTCTCATTCTGTTAGTCTTACTTTGTCAAGGAAAAAGGTTAGTTTGTTATTCGTGGGAGGAATAATGATTATTACTTAACTTGTTTCTAGAAGAAAATATATTTGTGTTTTTGTAAAAATAGATTGCTTAATTTGGTCCTTTGGATAAAGCTTAAAGGTTACCTAAGGCCACCTAATTTGACGTCAAATATCTCAGTTGAAGGTTCCCAGGTATGGTCCAGAACAAAAAAAACGCCCCAAGTGCGAGTCAAACCAATTTTCGTTGGAAGTTTGCATGGTAATGTACGGTCTCCAAAGGAGATAAGTTACCAAGTTCTCATAATAGTAGTATGAGAACTTGGTACCTTATCTCCTTTGGAGATTGTACATCATATATTTTTTTTGTTTTATCATTCTCTTATTTTAGAAGTTCCAGGGGGGGTCTGTCACATTTTTCCACTTTGGAAGTGTCTGTCGTGCAAACTATTCAGTTAAGAAAAAAATGATATTAGAAACATCAATATCATTTTTGAAGACCTATCTATGATACCTCACCCGAATAGATTTGATTAAAAAAAAATGAGTTTCAGTTTTAAGTATGGGGAACCCCCAAAATTTATTGTTCTTTTTTTCTATTTTTATGTGAAAATCTTAATGAGGTTCACAGAATACATCTACTTACCAAAGTTTCAACAGTATAGTTCTTACAGTTTTGGAAAAAAGTGACTGTGACATACGGACAGACAGACATGACGAATCCCTTATGGATTAGTTTTTTGCCATTTGGGTACGGAACCCTAACAATTATCGGAATGACGGGGAGAATAAGTGCCTTTCGGCTTGGTTAAGGGGGTCTACTTACACCCTTTATAAGAGGAAGTTTGAAAGTTAAGCCTGTTATAGAAAAGCTGAAAAGGAGTCGTCTGTCTTGGTATGGACTCGTGATGAGGAGGGATGGAACACATGTAACTAAAAGAGTGATGAACATAAATGTTGATGGATGGAGGGAGAGGAAAACCAAAGAAAAGATGGATGGGTCGTGTGAGAAATCATCATGAAGGTATAATGGCAAAGGCTAAATGATAGAGTGACAATTGACATGGGACAATAGAAGAAAAAAACGAGTTGCGCCGACCTTAAATTACATGGGACAAAGGCAAGAAAATGATCCCTGCCAGTGCTGCAGGACTGTTCGAAAGAGATATCGTGGCCCTGGAACAAAAACGGCTAAGAAGGAACATAGATGGGTTTTAGTCAGTACAAGTCTGACACTCCCTTCCGCTCCACTAAGAGCAGGAGGGGTCACATGATAATTTCCCATCCGAAACAAAAAAAAAGGGCACCTTGCTCCTCCAATCACTAAACGCGTTCAAACTGAAAATTTTAAAAGTATTAATTCTGTCCCTGTCATTCGAACGGTTGTTTAAACAATAGAACTATGTGTCGGTGTAATTCAACCTATTATAGTTAAAAAAAGAAAAGAACTTTATGGTAAAATTTGAAATAAGAACATTTGCACTTAAAATATTCTTTTCGGTCACAATGCCTGACTTGTAACTATCTATTAAGTGGCATTATTACGTTTTTACGTTTAAACTATTATTACATTTTTAATTAAATCTGCACTTTCAAAAACAGTGATTTACGAGGTTTTTACAACACATTTACATTGTTTGACTAATTAACTAGAATTTGAAGTGAAAAAAAGAAATTGTTGAAGATAGTAATGTTGGCAATAATTGAACACAGAAGTTTGCATGTTTACTTTGATTAGCTACTAATTATCGTGTAGAAATGCGTTCGGATGGCTCGGTTAGATTGGTGTTTGTCGTCTTGTGTCTTAATGTTAAATGTTAAAAAATAAACTGTTAGGCAACAGTTTAATCATAAAGTCATCAGGCTAGTTCCATCAGCACAAAAATGTCATCAACCCCCTTTCCCTTTTCCACAACTAAACAAAATACCATCACAAAAGTGTCGTTTCGTAACTATTTTGATTTTCATACATTGAGTCGCGTTTCGTAACCTTTTGAGTATGCGTGTATTTATTCCCATCTGGTATTCTTTTTGTTTGGCAAGTACAGTCAGGACTCAGCAGAAAAACTAAAACGAATACCACACGTAATATGCAGTGCTGTCTTTAACCTATTGGAGGAGCTGGGCACTTTAAAATAATGGTGCCCTTGTAGTTGTTGTGTCAAGATCGAGCGAAGCCTGCTCAAATTTTTTTGTAAGAAGTTCATACAAAAAAAGTAGCATGTTAAAAAGCATGTGCATGTTTACCGAGGGACTATTTTTTATCCCTGCAAAACCAATTTTGGTATTAATAACATTGAAATAAACAGTCAGAAATTGTAACAGAACAGCCACCTTAAATGTATGTAAACCTAGCACTTTGATCATAAGTAGGTCTTATCCAGATTTTGTGTATTCATACGAAACTGTTACAATAAATACCTCATTGAATTCATACAGGCCTAGTACTTTTTGGATGGTATTCACTAATAAGACGTTTTTAGCGGCACCAACATCTTCATGATTCTGCTCTACTAGTACTTTCTTAAAATTCAAAATTGAGTTTGCTCGTAACAAACCTTAGTGTGCCAGAGAGAGATAAAAAATAGCAACATCACCAAGAGGTACCTTTATATAAGGGAGCTGACTGTACCGTCCAAAAAACAGTTGTAAATTATGGGTTACGAAACGGGACTCAATGTATAAAGATTAATATAGTTACTAAATGGCACTGTTTTTCACTTTTTGCACATCTATTGTTCAGTTGTTCAAATCGGAAAGTTACCAGACGGAACGTAGCCGTATAAGCATGATAATGGAAGAACTATGCAAATCACAGGCGATTCAATAAAGGTTAAGCTCTTATTAGAGTCAGTGCTTAGTCCTAATAGCGGCAAATGACCAGGATTGAGAAGTTAATAGGATGCTGTTACTACATAAGTAGGAAGGTATGTAGGCTAGGCTCTCGGTATTGATGCAAGATATAGGCGGAATGTAACAAGAAGTAGCAGAGATAATCGGCAGGTAAATGTAGGTATCCATCCATTTTTGAAGATGTCAGGATGTGTAGCAATAAATAATAATAAATAGCAAGTACTCATCGTATCTTTGACAATCGTTACGAGTAGTCAGAAGCCAAAAGTCCAGTCTTACCAAAGGGTATCGTATTACCCAGTAACTGGGTTGTGAAGGTCAGATAGGCAGACACTTCATGTAAAATACTGGTACTCAGCTGCATCCGGTTAGACTGGAAGCCGACCCCAAGATAGTTTTGGAAAAGGCTAGGCTGATGATGATGAAATGGCAAGTACTCTATTAGCGTTTGATCGAAAATTGCTCCCATTTAACTGGTATGCTAAACACAATAATTTTACGAAATATTATGAGTCTCAATTAACTTTTATGGATTACTAGCTGCTGCCCGCAACTTCGTTCGAGTGGAAATTTTGATGTTATTTTAAGGGTATAAAAAATAGCCTACGACCTATTCTCTGACCAACCAAATATACAAAAAATCAGTCAAGCAGTTTCGGAGGAGTTCGATAACAAACACTGTGGCACGAGGTTTCTATATATTAGATTTTAAAGGAAACCTAAAAGTATTCCCTGATTTTATCAATACCTGTTTTACTTCTATTAAATAATTCAGGGGGAGATAATCGGAGGTACCGGTATTCCCACAATTTTTTTTTTGTAAAAATAGGTTTTTATTTAAAATGTTGTTTCGGTCAGAGTTAAGTCGCTTTTAAATGTAACCCTATGCTACACAAATTTTATGATGAACCGGTCTAAATAAAGGTGATAAATAATAAGTTGATGAACAGGTCTAAAGGCGATAAATAATAAGTCGACTTAGACTGCTGATGATTTCGTACGAGTTCACTCGAGATCAGCAATGCAGTGTGACAGGATGTATTCACTGACATTTTTATGTTAATAATACGGTTACATGCGCTAGATGTGTAGTGTTCTAAGTGGCTCAGTATGACGACACTGATGAGATTCTAAACTTGTATAGCCAGTAATAAATTACACGAAATTATGAGCACTCAGGCAATTGTGAAGAAATCATATTTAGAACAGACACATCAAAAAAGTCTAAGCAACACGCAAATTCTCGAAAAAAATTAAAAGGGCTTACATTATAAAAAAAAAACAATCGAAATAAAAAAAAAATACCTAAACAAAAATGACTAAGCAATTTTTAATTATGGAAAGAATACTAAGCTTGGTCGCAGTGTAGGGCAATTTTAACTGTAAAATTTGAGGGGTTTTTCTAAGATTTCGTTTTTTTTTTCGGTCAAAAAAGCAATGATTGCTTCTTTGTTGTAATTTTTGTTACTCGCAGCGTTAAGTGAATGTCACGTTGTAATTTAACGCGGGGAAGGATGTGGGTATGTTTGAAGGTGGTCACCGTCAACGCGAAATTGAGAACAGTGATAATCAGCAACCAAGAGTAATTTGCAGATTATGGGTACTTTATAGGCCCCATTCCATGACAAGGCCTCAAAATATTAAAACAGTAGATCCAAATATGACCACCACAGGTCGCATGCTTACCGTACTGCACGAGTAACTGGAATTCTTTTCGAGAGAAGTAAGGAAGAAAAGAGGGCGCTCTTTTATTTTTCTTCAAAACGCCCCAAAACAAGACCTTATTTTCTAAATAAAAAAAATTTCTACATTATAGAAGGTTTCTAGCAGGCTGTTAAAAACGCAAATAGCGTGGTCATATGCCAACTAAGGAAATTTAATCTGTCCTTAGCAAAAAGAAGTGCCTGTGCAAAATACATCTACCTAAAGACTTTGTTAACAGAGGACCACAATGCAAACACTAAATTCAAAGGATGCACAATAAGTGCCAAACACTGGCATTTTTGGGGTCGTTCGTCGGTCAAAACATGTACACAGGGTAACACACCAAGTTATACACACCAGTATAACATGGCCTCGCTTTGTATAGATTTCCTGTACAATGAGAGATCCGCATTAACTGGTTTTTACTGCTTGATTGGTCATCGAGCGTACCAAGATCAATGACATTAGTAAATAAAGTGGCTTTTAAAGAAATTCAGGCCCTAAAATAAATCCAAAGCCTACCTAACTTAAATATACTAAGTTTGCTCTTTTCGTGTGAAATAAGACCCCAGAGCCAATTTATGAGAGTCGAATTTTGGCTTCAGATAAGTTTATTTTGTGGAGAATAAATCTTACTATTTCGTGTACATTTTTTCGGCTAAAACCTGATATTATGTATGCGAATGTTTCTTGTTAAATGAACAGGGGATAATGAATCAGAAAAATGGTTTAAGTTATGGTTTGTTTTGGTTTTTTATTTTTAGTAAAAACCTACTTATTACGATGCTTCTACGCAAAGTTGCATACGTAAATAACAACTTATTTCTAAGAAGGTTCGTAAATGAAAGTTAGCAGATTTTATTTTTTTCATTTAACAAACTTAAAATAGCCGCGAATCGAGTCAAAGTAAGTCAGGGTTCGAACTCAAGCAGGCACTTCTTGTAAATTACTTATTTCATTACTACTGCTCTCAAAGCAGTGAAGGAAATCATCGTGGGGAGCCGCTATAATCCTATGACCAAAAAACACCAAAGCGATTATGGATCTGTAGGTACACCTAGTTACGTTAATAGTAACTATCGTTGCCTCACTCTCGCCAGACCGCTGTGATGTTGCCACTGCAAATCATCATCATTATCATTTGCCATAAAGATCACTTTTCTATGTAACAGATTGAGATGATTGAGACCATTAACGTCAGCAAACATAAAAGGGATGCGTAACATTAACACTGTCCGTGAACTATAAAAGGTAATAAGTCATTGATTGCGCACTGCAATAGTAATTATTAAGGTCATTATTACATGATGTAAGATGCTGTGGTCTGATGTTCGGTTATGGTGTAATGGCCGCAGGGAGTCATGATGAAACTGAGGTATGAATGGAAAGTTCGATGGGCTTCGAGATTGTGCCATCTTGATCTACTTGGTGGGTATCGTGTATGTCGATAATGTAATAGTATACTGTGGACATACTTTCTGTTTCTACTTTATTGTGAACTAGCTGTCCGGCGCAACTTTGTTTTCGTCACATTTTCCCCGTTTTCGCAACATTTTTCATTGCTGCTCCACTCCTATTAGTCGTAGCGTGATGATATATAGCCTATAGCCTTCCTCGATAAATGGGCTATATACCACTGAAAGATTTTTTTAAATCGGACGAGTAGTTTCGGAGCCTATTCAATGCAAACAAACAATCAAATCTTCCATCTTTATAATATTTATCCCTCTTTAAAATATTTATTGTGATGTGAAATACAAATCCTTTGCACCTAGGCAACCCGCATCCTTAGAACGTTTTTTTTTACGGATGGGAAGTCATCAAATGACTCGCGGAAGGGAGTGTCAGACTTGTACTGACTAAAACCCATCCATGTTCCTTCTTAGCCCTTTGTGTTCCAGTGCCACGGTATCTCTTTCGAACAGTCCTGCAGCCCTGGCATCCCTGCCTTGGTTCTTGAATGGATGTCTTCTTAAATGTAATTATCTAACTATTCCCTTGATTTCAAAAGAGTGTCCATGGAGTTTCTTGCCCGTTCTTCTCCATGAGATCTAGGATTTTGGAATGAGCCACTACAGTTCATTCACATTATTATGCCCGTGGCTGTCATGGGTCTACTTGAAATAAATTATTTGAGTTGAGTTTTCTCGTAGATGACCATCCGCTTCTGTTCTCCCAGAGACGGTAGAAATTGAAAGCCTTTGAAAAGACTAGATATATTTAAGTAAGGAAGACCCTTGAAAAAATGAAGTTTCGGGTGAGTCATCCAATCTAGGCTAGGCTAGGATTGTTTTATTCAAATCGGTAAAACAATCTCACAGAATTGTTAATTACGGGCTTCTCGTTATTACGTCATGTTTCTAAAATCGTTTAATTTCCGAATCGAAATCAAACAATGATAAAATGAATGTGTCTTTTGTTAAATTTAATTACATGAACAATTTTGTTTTTACAAAATCGCTGTTTGAAACGTTTTCATATTTATTGTTTGTTTTAGATGCGGCAAAGAATTTGGAATGAAATAAATTTAGAATGTTTGATAAAATACACAAAATCCTATGTGAATACAGGTCCAATTTTCTTCAGCCTGTTGTCGATGTTTTGCTTCACAATTTCGAGAGCAGGTCTGAAGAATGAATGTACATCAATGTACAAGTCTCTAGGCCTGTCATCATCATCTTCCTGCCCTTGTCCACGTTTCGTTCTTCCATTCTCCCCAGTTCCATTCTCCTTTCTCTTTCATAAAATCATTCTTCACACAATCACACACACTCACACACACACACACACATACAGACAGGTACACGGAGTGTCTGTCTTACGTCGATTCTAATCGAAATCCCTGTTTGTAAAAATAATACGTAGGTACGCCTTGTTCTATCACAAGACGCAGTAGCCTCAAAACGAAACCAGTTGCAACAACCAGCTTCCTATCTCCACAGAGCAGATGCGTTGACCCTGACCTCCCAGGTGTAACGTGACACGCTGCGCGTGCGCATCTAACCTCAGCCTTGCCTTGACACTAGACACACAATACTTCAACAACTGGTAGTTCTTAAACAATCTAATCATTGTTTGTTAGAGGAAACTGTGGTCGTTTGTCCTTGTGAAAAGAATGGAATAGTTTATACCGTTATGTCTGGTATCTATGAATGTCCTTAACTTAGGTGTCAGTAGGTACTGATTTTTAATGTTAAAATTATTGCATCTGTTGGTCATATGAAGGATCTCGGTGATTGGGCCTCCAGTCGGGTAAAAAAGGACTAATTTAAATTGGACTTAGTTAATTTGCTCCATAATGAGCCAACCCACTATCTCTCATTTTAGTTAAATAATCCAACATTCAAAATTTTATGAATAATTCAGTTTATATTAATAACCATATAAATTAAAAAAAAAACAGCATTTATTATAAAAAATAGGTTTAGGTACTTTTCTGTATGGTGTCGGAGGTAAAGAATAGCACCATCCCATATCTTCCCGTGGGTGTCGTCAGAGGCGACTAAGGGACTTGTCAGAGAATGGGCAGCAGCATTCTCTGTGCTTTTGTAACAACCGTACTGCGAACGCCAACCCGCCTGCCAAGCGTGGCGATTATGGCAAAACCTATGTCAATGTGGCGTTGGGGGAGGCCTATGTTCAGCAGTGGACGTCTTTCGGCTGAAATGAGGAAAAAATGACTTCGAAACATAAGAGAAATTTTGGTATGGGGTTGGAACATTTTAGCATTTTATTTCTGGTTTCCGTAATCCACCACTGCAAGACGAAACAAAAGGATCGAACGTCAGTTAGTCCAAGTTTGGAATCATTCGCGAAAGTTGTACTCTTTCGACATTCTTAAATAAAGGCCTCAGATACCCCCTGATTGCGATAAAGTTTAAAGAAATAAACCAGGATATTAGATAACAATGACAGTTCACGTTCAAAGCCCACGCTTTCCACTTTCTTGTCGATAGGCATCTTATTGTGAAGTCGTGCGACGACCAACGTGCGACCATACAGCGACCACATTGTCATCAGCAGGAGATTTGTCTTATGCGAAGTGATCTTGTGAGGTGGTGCGGTTGCGGAATTAAATTGTACTGTGCGTAGAGAAACTCAATATCGTGGTGGTAACGTTGTATGGATCGATGAAGATTTTGTGCTCTTGCTTACTTTTCACAGATTGTATTGAACTGTTTTGCTTTTGTCTTGAATAGTGCCTTTGTTTAAGCTTTTATCAAAGAGTCTTTTTTTCGGATGGGAAATCATCAAATAACCCCTCCCGCTTTGAGCGGAGCGGAAGGGAGTGTCTGACTTGTACTGACTAAAACCCATCCATTTTCCTTCTTAGCAGTTTGTGTTCCAGGGCCACGGTATCTCTTTCGAACAGTCCCGATTTGCTGACATCTCCTTGAGGCGCGCGTGGAACACGAACGCGCCGTCGGCACTTTCTAACAATTTATCTATTCTATACTACACTATACTAATAATAAAGCTGAAGAGTTTGTTTCTTTGTTTGCTTGAACGCGCTAATCTCAGGATACTGGTCCGATTTTAAAAATTCTTTCAGTGTTAGATAGCACGTTTATCGAGGAAGGCTATACTACGACCAATAGGAGCGGAGCAGCAATGAAAAATGTTGCGAAAACGGGGAAAATATGACGCAGACGAAGTTGCGCGGGACAGCTAGTAGAGAAATAAAAAACATCCTCACCTCACTTGTGTTCATTTATCTTCAATAAAGTGTTCTCTATTCATTCTACATTTAAAAGTATCACAAACAACTGCACTGAACACATTTCTCCGCGTCCTACAGGAAATATTCCCGATTCGCTCCGGGATATTTCTCGGCGGGAGATTATCGCAATATCTTACGAGCCTCGGGCTGCCTCGGGCTATTTGTGGTTGAACGTTCTTTTAATATAAATAGGTCCTAGACTAGGCTTAGGCAGGCTAAGTTGGCTTGTACTACATTCTTATCCGTCTGGCAAAGGACTAATGTGGAGATGGTTGAATAGTGATGGTTGAATGGAGATATGAATTGTATTTTTCATTACTCATACTCTGAAAGTAGGTCTGAAGTTGCCTGAGGAGCGGGATGAAAGTAATACTTTTCGTCCCTAGGGAGAATCGCTTTCAACTGACAGATGTCAAATTATTAAAAAAAAAACACCTAGTTCTATTTACACATGTTTATTGAACCATGTTCCAACTTTCTATGCAGCCACGATGTAAAATTGATATTTATTGAAAATAATTAAGTATTAATTAAAGAATATATTTTTTTTAATAACTTAATAGGACTTAGTTTCAACAATTTCTTTAAAATAACATGAGAGTTGGGCAAAATTTTTACCATTTTTTGAATGACGGAAATTTAAAATAATGGCTGAATAGCTGGCTGGTCACAGAAAAAAAAACAAAACAGACGGGAAAGCGGCAATCCGAAATAAAATTTACTAATTTTTGCTTTAGCTAATTCATGTTTTTATTTTTACTTTCTTTGTATTCGTAATGAAAAGCACAGTGATTACCTCGGGTTAAAGACTTATTTAATCCCTCGAACTATTGCAATGTACTATAGCTGAGATTTTTTCTTAGACTGCTTTTTTGGTGTAGTGGTTGGAAGCGACTACTGACTACTATGAGGTCCGGGGTTCGATTTCGGTCCAGGTCCGACATAGTGCTATTGAGTTTTTAGTGAATTTCTCAAAAGCAGCCACGCAGACTAGATTTGTCACCGGTTGATGGCAATAGGCTCGACCTCTATTAATCTTACCTGGGACTTAATCATAACTGGCGAAATGTGGGTGTACCTACTATTATATATAGGTACACCTCAGACTAACCCTTCGGAGATTACAGGCGTGATGTTATTTTATGTTTTTCTCTGGCTCTTGTAAGCATAGATTTATTTCCAAGAAAATAAAAAACTATGAGTTAGTTCACTAATAGCTTTTTTCGAATTTGAACGTTTTGTCTTTGTTGGTCTAATAAAACGCTTAGTAAATGTTTTCTTAGCATACCGACGAACTTCAATTAGATTGTGTGTCCGTGGAGTAACCTATGCATCATACAAAGTATCAAGTAGCTACTAAAATTCATCATGTGCCTAGCCTTTTCCCAAACTTTCTTGGGGTTGGATTCTAGTCTGACCAGATGCAGCTGAAACCAGTACTTTACATGAAGCGACTGCCTATCTGACCTCCACAACCCAGTAATTGGATAATACTATACCCCTTCGTAGGACTGGATGTCAGACTTTTGACCTGTAACGACTGTCCAAGATCTACAAATGACAGCCGGGACAAACGGCTTAACGTGCTTTCCGAGGCACAGAGGAAACTCGGTATATAATTATGGTCACACATCCACGGACCAACCTCAGCCTCAGCAAGTACAGCTTAACCTTAAAGATCAACCCGTGCGGCTGTTATTATTTAGCTACGAGCTCTTCCTTTAAGTAGCTACAGAAATTATGCCATTTAATTGTGTTCCCTTAATATAGTTCACTAACCTTTCTTAATTTGCTAATAATAGATAGTCTAAAAACTAGCAAAGAATACAAAAGAAAAGATAACAAAAGCAAAAAGAGAACACTCATCGACACTACATTGATTCAGTGAACCGTTTACTCATTCATTCGCGGAACGCTAAAAAGCCAGCCATTGTCTCACGGATGAGAGTTCATCTTTTGTATATTTTCTATCTTTCTTTTCGGGATTTCCTTTCCTCGTTTTTATAACAGTAATAATTCAGAGAACGGGCTGAAATGAAACTTTTAATTGAAAGATATCTCGCGGCAAAATGTTTTCTTTTGGTGTTGTACAAAATTAGTTTCAAAGTGGAAAGGTACAGTGAGGTTGTCGTGAATGTTTTTTTTTATTATACTGTGGTAGTTTATGTAATGTATGTACTGGCATATACATATTAGCTGGTATTGTTTATGCTCTTGTCAATTCGGCAGCTGATGACAGATGATGCCGCTGTCATGGCTGTCTACAATAAACCGTATGACTGAAAGCACGTTATTTTATTCATGCATCTAAGACTAGCTGTCCCGCGCAACTTCGTCTGCGTCCACATTTTCCCTGTTTTCGCAACATTTTTCATTGCTGCTCCGCTCCTATTGGTCGTAGCGTGATGATATATAGCTTATGTCCTTCCCTAGGTTGAAATATATCTTCTTGCCAAATTTCATTAAGATCCGATCAGCCGTTTAGTCGTGAAAAGGTAACAAACATACAAACAAACAAACAGAGTGACTTTCGCATTTATAATATTAAGTATGGATTACTTGTGCTCGTGGCTAAATTATAATAACAGCCGCTCGGGTCGATGTTGAGGTTAAGCCGCGCTTGCCTGAGTTGGTCCGTGGATGGGTGACCATCTATTACATACCGAGTTTCCTCCTTGTTTCGGAAAGCACGTTAAGCCGCTGGTCTACTACTACTCGTACAAATTGGGTTGTGGAGGTCAGATAGGCAGTCGCTCCATGTAAAATGATGGTTTCAGCTGCATGGTTAGACTGGAAGCCGACTATAACATAGTAGGGAAAAGGCTAGGCAGATGATAATAATATGGTAGATTACTTGTTTTGTCAAGCATAGGACATACATTTTCTTATTGGGTTCATTGCCAAACTGAGAAACTTATCGTAATATTAATATTATTTGTTGTCCTATGGCACGTCGTCACTTGTTCTCTCCGATATTTTTTTTGTTCTGGACCATACCTGGGAACCTTCTAGTTACTTACGTTTACTATATTTGAGGTCTTTTTTTAAGTCATAGATTAAATTGTTTTATTTTATTTTTGTAATGTTTATTTTTTGTTTAATTGCCTTCTCTTGGATTGAACGATTTCAAAGAAAAAAGTTGTTAAGTATTCCAAACATTTGCACGCTATAGTATAGCAAACATGTCTGAACCACTTTTCTTAATGTTATTCTGCATGCATTTATTATTTATAGTCCGGTTGAGCAGAAATAACCCTTAGCAGGTTGATCGGCGAGTAGCCATATACAAAAAAAAATGCATTTATTGTTATTGTATGTGTACAAATGACTGGGCAAATAAATGTTATCTTATCTTATCATATCAAATTTCCAACTTTTTACAAGTTTTGTTTTTTTAAAAAGGTTTTATAAGGTTATACCTAATTTTGCTTTAAATACCTTCCCGACCACCGTGCTATTAAATGCATCCATCAGCACAATGCTATACATGCTTTAAATTGCGTTCTACCGTAAAACGTGATTTTTCATCCAAAAAAGTCGTTTCCTAGCAAAAAAATTGCGTAGAGTTACTTAGATTGATGTACAGACTGCTTGGTTCGGCTTCGTGAAGAGTCGGTTTACACGTGTGTACATCATCAGCCTATAATGTTCCCACTGCTGGGACACAGGCCTCCTCTATAGGCAGTGGGCTGTAATCCACCACGCGGGCCCATTGCGGGTTGGTAGATATCACATGTCTTCGAATTTTTAGTTCTAGGACATGCCGGTTTCCTCACGATGTTTTCCTTCACCGTTTTTGAGGGCAGCGGTGATGAAATAAATTACACCAAGTAATGCGCCTGCCTGGGTTCGAACCCACGGCTTACTGCTCGTAAGCCGGGGCTGCCACAGTACCAAAAAAAGTGTACACACGTGACCATTGTTCCTTCTTGATTAAAATCGCTCCCTTTTATTTCAAAACCTTGATCCAATTTGCGTGTTCGTCCTTGGTCGAGACTTAATCTCCAAAAAACCGTACTCCTATTCGTCTGCAGGCTCAAAAGGCTAAAAAGAACGTGCAGTAATTAAGTGATGGGTGTTTCACCCTCTTAGGGAGATGTCTTCGTTAACGTAAGATGTCGGACCCCGACGAAAGCAAAAAGGTTTTCAGAAAAAAGGTGGTATTTTGTGTAGGTACATAATTGACTGTACATCGCTTAGTTAGTTTGAGGTTTTTTTTGTGTTTGGCATATCGCAGTTCAATCTAAGAGGTTGTCGTTTGCTTAATCAGACTATCCTGTACCCGTGCCTTGAGTGTAAGGCCTCCAGCTAGGGCATAAGACTACTTACAAACTAAGCGACTACACGCTAAGGGCCTGTGGGGTACGAGCCTCGGCTTAGGGCGTCTCTGGGGGAGGACAGCAAGGGGACAGGCTGGATCTGCACGAATTAGATTAAGGCTGTGCTTTCTGCATTATATTGCTAGGTATTCATTTATGTGTCGCCTAACATAGCATCACACAAGAAGGGCGAGTCTGAGGTGTACTGTATAATAGCACACCCACATTTCTCAACATATGCAAAACTTTCATATAATAGGGGAGGAGCATATTGCCGTCAACAGCCCATACATTCAGGTTCCGTTGCTGCTGACTTTCGCCGACCTGGGACTCGATCCCATCGTCGCTTGGTGTTGAAAATGTAGTGAAAATGACAAATACTTTGTGCCATTTTTCTGAAAAAGTAAAGTGAACTTCGTGAGCAAGCTTGGTTTATTCAAACTCTTAGTACGTCCTGCTGGCCTACCATGACCTCTTAAAGCAGTATTGTTTTACTCAT
Organism: Cerastis rubricosa; assembly: GCA_949152445.1. Taxonomy (NCBI): domain Eukaryota; kingdom Metazoa; phylum Arthropoda; class Insecta; order Lepidoptera; family Noctuidae; genus Cerastis; species Cerastis rubricosa. The sequence continues at coordinate 21,367,585 of OX424526.1, read as the reverse complement.
TTCCAGTGTGGGAAAGAGACGGAGCTATACAGGATGTCTAGCGCCATCTCTTTCCCACACTGGAAAATGAGTAAAACAATAATGTTCTAAGACGTCATGGTAAGCCACCAGATTTTATCACTCAATCACTTATTTACTGATGACCTCAATCCAACCTCACAGATAAGTAGACAAGTCTGATTGATAACCCTTGTCACCGATTACAAGCATAGCCTACATACAGCACTTGCAAGTCACACACAAGTCGCATGCGGTGTATAAATAGATAAATTAATTTAGCATTCACTAGGCCAGTCAAGGTCGTGAGAACGCAACATGGAAGGTACTGCACACACTGGAAGCTTGAGCTAAGTCGGGGTTAGGAGATATCGACGCTCATAAAATGAAATTGCCACGTTGGTCCAGTAGTCACAAGAGCGACTCCTGCGCATGAGATCCTGGGTTCCATTCCCAAGTCGTGCGAAGTGTTATGGGTTTTTCCATCATTTCTCAGTAGTAGTCTTAGTCTGGATTTGTGCCCTGTTAATGGCAATAGGCCTGCCACCTAATACATGGGAATTAAATTAATATAACTGGCGAAACGTGGGTGTTCTAATAGTTACTCCTCTACCTAATTAAACTTTCTTGATCACCATGTTTTTGAAGAAGGTTTAGGTATTCTGACTGATCAACATTACTTATCCGACTCTGACGTTTCCTCTGCTGGGGACCATATCTCCTCACTGTACGACGACGTGGACCATAATACAACACACGGACCCTGCGTGGATTGGAACAAATCACAATGTGTTATTATAACACAACAATATCAATATTTGGTTCCAGGACAATGCTGGTTGGTTGAAGTATTTACTCATCAGCGGCGAAATAAAACCACAAAATAAGGTGTCCCGCGAACGCTGGACACCTAGCAAGGCTCAGTGACGACAGGTGGACTAAGGCTGTCACCGAATGGCGTCCAAGAACTGAGAAAAAAATGTCGGTTGCAGGCGGCGGAATGGGCAGACGATATACTCGTAGTAACCATCAGAGGAAAACCAGGATGAGGAGGGAGGAGGAGGATCAGAAACATATTTCTGATTAATGCGCGCCATAATAAGGTAAAGTAATTTTATGGTTGCGTGATTTAAATAAAAAATTATAGGTAACAAAACTTGTCAAAACACACTTCACAGTTTAAATCAAAATCAAATCAAATCAAAATAATTTGTTTCAAGTGGGCTAATTACATGGATTGTTGAATAGTCGAACAACAATAAAAATTAAGCTACAGTCCTAGTTGTACGACATAATAACTGTGAAAGTACTGTAGTTGCCCATTCCAAAGCAAAAATGGCAAAAATGAAGAATGGGCAAGAAACTCTATGGACACATGACGCATGGATCAGCCATCATTCAACTCAAACATTTTGAAGGGAACTAAATGACCCGACACACGCGCCTCAATAAGCGTGACATTTAAGTGAGCATGACATACTCTTAACCGCCAAGGTCACATACAAGTCAATAAAAGATGCACACATCACATCGCGTATCTATCGGTGATTAAAAGCCTACAACTTGACACCCACCGTGCATTGTTAAACAAACAATGGTGAGCTTCTGTAGACTCCGACAACATTACAATTGCCCATTCTATTGAGCAATTTAGGACATCCTACGCGTGCATTGTCGACTTAGCGTACGACATGACGAAAATGAATTAGCAATTAGATAAATAGCCTATGATTTAGGTACACACAACATCGTTAAGTACTCACCCCCCCGGCCTCCACGGCCTGAGTGTTGAGAGGGGTTAGCAGATACTCACGCTGTCTGTACATGGAAAAATGTTGTGATGGACTGCCTATTCTTTGACTATTTTTAAATTGTATGTCATGGTTTGGTATTTACAATAACTCTTTTAGAGACTTGATTGATGATTTGGATGGGATAAATGTCATGCTGCGCCGATCCCAAATAAATTGGGATAAGGGCAGGAGAATGATGATGAAGTTTCTTGCCCATTCTTCTCCATAGAGATCTACGCTTTGGAATGGGCAACTACAGTACTTTCATAAGTTATTATGTCTTGTGTCTGGGACTGTAGCTTTGCGTTTTGTTATGTTTTTTTTTTTACTTTCAAAAGTGCCTTTAATTGTCTAATTTAAATAAATGCTTTGAGTTTGAGTTTGAATTTGATGACTGATGAAATGGAATCACGTTCACGATGACGATAGTTCATGATGACTGGATGACGGTGATGGACTACGTATTCAGTGTCGATACGGACGATTATGGAGGTTTTTTCAACGCAATATCATATTTAGATTAATTTACTTACTTACAGGGATCTAAAAATGAAGCAGTGATGCTGCAAATAACTCGGAATTTAATATACTTACCTAATGTTGTTATATAGAATACAGATACAGGAGACATACGGAGAGCGAGGCAAGTTTAAAAAAAAAGAAAAATGGCATCGTAAATAATATCTCTAAAGACCAAAGTATTTAGTAACAAAATGTTATTACTCTCATAGTTTTCATACCACACAAGTCTGCAAAGTTTGGGATCAAAGAATCTACGCATTTCTGTACTCACGTCCAAAGGTACACCGTTACAGTCAGCAATACAATAATGGTATTAAAGGAAACCTGTTCAAAACTTGACATAGTAATTGTTTCTCTAAAAATTCTTTTTAAAACTAGTCCTCAATAAAGCCAATACCTCTATACATACATACCTACGTACAATACAAATAAATAAAAATTTAAGTGTCCGTTCGTAATGTTAAACTGACCGCTTTTTACTATATGCATATGAATTTATATACGGTAAATATACCAAAATACTTTTTTACAATTTTTGTCTGTTTGTCTGTTTGTTCCGGCTAATCTCTGGAGCGGCTGGATCGGGCTTGACAGGACTTTCACTGGCAGATAGCTGATGTAATAAGGAGTAGTTTAGGCTAGGCTTCTATTTTATAAAAAATCTAAAATTCATAAATCTAAACTAATAAAACGGACGAAGTCGCGGGCACAGCTAGTATATAATAAGCTTCTACAGTTGCTATTACTATGTAGATGAATATAAATAAGTGTATATAAATAGATTTTGTGCTCAATAATATTATAAGTTGTTTTGTGCCTACAACACACGTGATAAAAGGTCTATGTCCCTTCTGAAGGTTGTTTTCTACATAAATATGGGTACATAACTATAGCTATTATGTGTTGAACTCGCAATATACGAGTATATGATATGAAGCTTGGGAAAACACTTTGCTAATCTTTACGTTTTAGAATTTTTAGATATAGGTAGATCTTATGAAATAGGTAACTTTAGGTAAACTTATTAAGAAATGAGTAGAGGTTTATAGAGAAGCTCGTGGCTAAATAATAACAGCCGCACGGGTCGATCTTTAAGGTTAAGCCGTGCTTGCCGAGGTTGGTCCGTGGAAGGATGAACATAATTACATAGGTACCGAGTGAGTTTCCTCCGTGCCTCGGAAAGCACGTTAAGCCATTGGTTCCGGCTGTAATTTCTAGATCTTTGACAGTCGTTACAAGAACATAGTCAGAAGCCGAAAGTCTGACATCCAGTCTTACAAAGGGGTTTCGTATTACCCAGTTACTGGGTTGTGAAGGTCAGATAGGCAGTCGCTTCATGTAAAATACTGGTACTCAGTTGCATCCGGTTAGACTGGAAGCCAACCTTAACATAGTTTGGGAAAAGGCTAGGCAGATGATGATGATTATAGGTTTGTTATAATATTTAATAATTGCTAAAAAGAAGGAAAATAACTGTGCGTGATCTCCGAAAAACGAGGCATGTGTATGTATTTATTAAGATTGTTTGGTGTGCTCAGCATAATAACCAGTAAAACTTTACAACGCCGAAGAAACATAAAAATACCAATTCTAAGAACGACCTAAAACTCTAAACTCTTAAGTCTAATTTACCATGGACCAATACATTACCCCATTTCTAACTAAAATTGTCCAGATTAAAACATCAGGACTGAAAATATAAAACTTTTTTATTACATCCATCCATTTGCTTGATTAGGTTTACACTGAATGTTCTCTGGGTAAATTAATAACAGCCTGAAGTGATAGATGATGTAGCTTAGTCGTAAAAAATCTTACAATCAGCTGCACATGAAACACGAAAACCACCCTTACTGTTATGGAACACAGGCTTAGAAAAGGCGAATTGTAACCGGTGTGGTCGTATCTATACTTCATCATCATCATCATTTCAGCCGAAAGACGTTCACTGCTGGACTTAGGCCTCCCCCAAGTTTCGCCACGTTGACATAACATGGGGGGTTTTGCCATAATCGCCACGCTTGGCAGGCGGGTTGGCGATCGCAGTACGGTTGTTACAAAAGCACAGAGAACGCTGCTGCCCATTCTCTGGTAAGTCCCTTAGTCGCCTCTTACAACACCCACGGGAATATATGGGATGGTGCTATTCTTTACGTCCGACACCATACAAAGCATATCCATACATATCTATACTTATGACATAGTATTATTTTTAATATTATAAAACTTTAAAAAAAAAAACGTTTTTTAATCGCGTTAATCTCGGCAACTACTGTTTCCAATTGAAAAATTCCTTCAGTGTTAGATAGCCCATTTATCGAGGCTATATATCACGCTACGACCAATAGGAGTGGAGCAGCAATGAAAATTGTTGCAAAAAGGGGGAAAACGAAACGCAGACGAAGCTGCGTGGCTCAGCTAGTGTACTTATAGCTTTGTCCGTGGATTTCTTTTTTGAAAAGCTTTTATGTTTAATCTTATGGTCGTTTTTCAAGTTGTAGTAGATTTATTGATACAAATTCTAGAATTAAGTTAAACAAATACGAAGATTGGTAAAAGCAGCGGCTTGTAAACTTTCCCTTCGAGATAATTAATCATTCCGCGCAACATTTTCATTTCCCGCGCTAAGGAAATGAAATGAATTAATTTAGAACGTGGTTAATTTAGTATGAAATGGACAACTTTTCATTCATTATAGAAGCTAATTTAACTTAATCTTATCAGACGATCATGACTGACTCTTGTCTCTCTCTCTTACCAGGAAGTTATATAGTGTACATAATAAAGTATGCTGTACATTCTATCTTATGCTCTATAGACGAGTCGTGAAGGTGCTAGGCTAAGGAGCGAAATGGGTCTGTTATTATTTCAAAGAATTACTTCTTGTTAGTTATATAAATTTTTCGTTTTATCTTTAAAATATTACAGGTTTGTAAAATTGTATTGTATTTAATTTGAAATATATTTATAAAGAATGTGCGCAACATGGAATATAATGCGGAACGATGTATAAGAGGTGACGCTATGTGAGCGAGCGTGATGCACCGGCGCTGCCGGCCCGCGGCATTTCGAATGCTGATAGAAGATCAACAGCTGAATATGTTTAGCTATTCTTGTCCTTCATTGGTGTAATTGCTATGTTTGAAGTTCCAGTGTAACATATAAATAAATAGGGCTACACAATGTATTGTTGTTTGTATATGGAACATGCAGCCGAAGTGACCTTTGCGCTGCCACCGACTCGCGACGACGCGGTGGATGTGGCGAAGTTCTGGGCTAACAAGATTCTTTTTAAACTTTACCCCATACTAGGAATTTTTCATGTAGCTTTGCGTTTACAAACATTTGAACTCACATACACAAACAGTCAGACCCGGAACAACTATCTGTAGGCCATGCAAATATTTGTAGGCCGTGCGGGGATCGAACCCGCGACACGCAGCAGTCGATTGCCCAACCACTGCTCCAACTGTGCTAACAATATAAAATATATAGATATAAATATGTCGTACCAGCGACACGAAAGAAGATCAAGAAGTCTCTTACTTCTTCGTCTTGTTCGTATTGTTACATTTCTCAAGAAGCATTTACTAAAATTAACGAAATATCATAAAACTATATTGAACTGAAGTTAATATTAATAGTAATGATCTGACCCCGAATATAAGTAGTTCGGATTCATATTTACAACTTACATCGTTTGCGAAAAACAATGCTAATGATTGTAATAACTGCAATCGTTTGATATGAGCTCTATTCGATTCGATATAAAGCTTCGATTGAAATTGCAGCTAAATATTTATTTCGTTTAATTGCAAATTTATAGTCATCATTATTTTTTACTGTTTTATAGTTTTTAGTTTTGATAGAGCTATTAAAATATACGGACGGTGAATAAGGCTCCAATCGCATTGACAAAGGTTATATAGTCAAAACGTGAAAATCCACTTTAAACGTTTAGTCTACAGCTACGTAACGGAAAGGGTATATATTATATAAATACTTAAGGGTGTGCTACAGACCATCAAGCTGAACATGTTACCCCATCGGACCAACATCATCATAGCGAAAAAAATATCAGCTGCCCCATACATTTGGATCGAATAGGTATTGAAATTTTGTATGGGGCAGCAGATAATTTTTTCGTTATAACGATGTTTGTTTGTGGAGAAACATGTTCAGTTTAATGGTCTGTAGCACAACCTTAAGTATGTATATACCCTTTCCGTTACACCCTGTATAAAATTCTCGTGTCACGGTGTTTGTTACCAAACTCCTCCGAAACGGCTGAACCGATTTGTATGAAATTTTGGGTGCATATCGGGTAGGTCTGAGAATCGGCCGACGTCTATTTTTCATACCCCTAAAACCCATCAAAATCTCCATGCGAACGAAAGTTGCGGGCAGCAGCTAGTATTATATTATGGTTTATCTTTGAAGTTTATTTCCACAAATAAACTTCAGGAACGATAATAAAACTTGTCAGAAAACGACAGACTTTAAACGACTTTTCATCTCAGACAATTTAAAAGTTTTTACGTGGGGGTAGCCTGAGGGAGAAGTTTAAATGTGACTGGAAGATTAATTGTGAGAAAACTGAAGCCACAAACTGGAAGGCAAAAATGCGGGCTAGGGAGATAGCTTATTCAACTCTATAGACCAATGCCAGAGATGTAGGCAAACTTCATACGCGTTTAGTTGACACGTCGCCGTGAGGGAAAAAAATAATTAAAATAATAAAAAAAAAATAAAAAAAAATAAAAAAATATTTTAAAAGGGGGTTAGGTTAGTATTTTTATAGAAAAAAATAAATAAAATAGAATACATATAGGTATAGTAATTATTTTACATTTATTATATTTTATAGAATTAAACTATATCTAATCCGTGTGTAGAGTTCTTATACTTCCATCGACCATCTGCCTAGTCTTTTACCAACTATGTTACTGTCATCTTCCACTCTAACCGGATTATGCTGAATACCGTATTTTACATGGGGCAACTGCCTTCTGACCTCCACAACCCAGTAGGTACTGGATAATACAATACCCCTTGGTAAGACTGGTTGTCAGATTTCAGGCCACTGGGTACTTCAAATGACTGTCAAGGAGCTACAAATGACAGCCGAGATCAACGGCTTAACATGCTTTCCGAGGCACGGAGGAGTTTTTATATACAATACAATACAATAAAATAAAATATCCTTTATTTCAGGCAACTAGGGCCCATAAATCATAATATATTATATATAAGCATAACAACAATAACTATAAAGTAATAAATACTTTATACAAAAATAACTTAATAAATACTGCACACGAAGTGACGGCGTCGTGTTACGCTGCGAGGGACGGGAGGGTGATATGTAATGGTCCCATCCACGGACGACAGCGAACCATTCAGCGGTAGCGTGGTGCAATAAAGGGTGCTACCACAAAAAATTGCAAGTTTGGATTGTTGTTAATACGATCGCCAGGCGATGATTTGCCTACTGCGATCACCAATCCGTCCTCCAGAGTGGATTATTATAGGGATTTAGAGATCTTTATCAAGAAAACATCAAGTTATATTGTTAGAACAAACTCTAAAATTACTTTTCCACAACAATGTTATCACTTCTATAAAATTCTATTGTGAGAATTACGAGCAAGGCAATCTAGAAATATTACTTTTAGTAGCAGCCGCAATTTTCGCTAGCTAATGAAATCATACTTTAGTGGAAATTTGCCTTTGCTTACCAAACTCAAAGCTATCACAAATTAATATTCTTTGCTTATAAAATGTCTGATGTCTTTATAATGATAAAACTTTTTTTTATTTTTTTATAGACAGGTCACACAGCCCTTTATTCAAGAAATCAATGTGCAATAAAAGCATGAAATGTAGATTTAATCGCCTCGTTGGCTTAGTAGACACAAGCGATACTGTAGAGGCTGAGATCCAGAGTTCGACTCCCAGGTTAGGCAAAGTGTTGGAGATGTTCATCATCATCATTTCAGCCGAAATACGTCCTCTGCTGGACATAGCCCTCCCCCAAGTTTCGCCATATTGACATGACATGGGGGGTTGTTAGGAGATGTTATGTAATTTTATTATGTTTTATAGACATAGCTTACACTGAACTGAGAAAAATCATGAAAAAAACCGGCCAAGTGTGAGTCGGACTCGCGCACGAAGGGTTCCGTACCATTATTTATATTAACAAGCAAAAAAATAACTTTTTTGTATGGGAGCCCCTTAAATATTTATTTTATTCTGTTTTCAGTATTTGTTGTTATAGCGACAACAGAAATACATAATCTGTAGGAATTTCAACTGGCTACACGGTTCATGAGATACAGCCTGGTGACAGACGGACGGACGGACCGACGGACGGACAGCGAAGTCTCAGTCTCAGTCAATAGGGTCCCGTTAGAAACTTTGGGTACGGTACCCTAAAAATGGTAGATTTCATCGCAATGCAAAGATATGCTGATGACCGAAAGAAAACATGAAATATGTACATAATATAATGATTAAATCTCGATGTAAAAGATATGTTTTCTTTTTCATACAGGCAGTGTTGAGATTGAATCAGTCGTAATCTGATGGCTGTCACTCAGCATATTTTTCATGCAAATTCAATCTTGGATGAGATGTTTTGTGAGATTTATTTTAGGCAAGAACATCGTGTTCTCTTTTAAAAAGATATCGAAAGTAATGGAACAGTATGAGGACATTGTATCTCAGTGGGTGCTTGTGGAAACAGGAAATCAACTTAGTTTTGACATAACATCACGCTTCCAATCCCTGAAGGGTAAGGCAGGAGTCTACCGATAGTCACTACGCTCACATTTCACAGGTTAAGATTAAAAGTCGAGCGAGCCATTGACAGCAGCGGTGGCCCAGTGGTGGCAGCCCCGACTTACGAGCAGTAAGCCGTCGGTTCGAACCCAGGCAGGCGCATTACTTTGTGTAATTTATTTCATCACCGCTGCTCGCAAAAACGGTGAAGGAAAACATCGTGAGGAAACCGGCATGTCCTAGAACTAAAAATTCGAAGACAGTGTGACATCTACCAACCCGCACTGGACCCGCGTGGTGGGTTACAGCCCACTCCCTCTCATAGAGAGGAGGCCTGTGTTCCAACAGTGGGAATATTATAGTCTGATGATGAGCCATTGACATCATTGGGTTATATATCGAAACGCACTGCTACTGAGCAATTTCCGATGGAAACATACAATAAAACTTTTAATAAGCACCGCCGAATAATACACCCAGCAGATCCTAAAAATAGGAATGACTCAAAAGAATAATCCTTAATTGAACAATAGCAATTATTTTCTCGTTACTCCAACTTTAATCAAGAAATATTAATTAAAAAATAATCTTACTAATTTACATCTCCCACAATATAATGAGATAAGGATCTGCTTTTCACAAGCATATTTAAGTTAAGTTTTTGAACAATACAGTAGTTTTGCAACCACAGTGTCCGTTAAATTCGCAAACTAATTTTGTTGCAATTCAAAGTTCTGTTTACTCTGAAAGTATTCCGATCAAACTTTGGTTTTCTGGGCTTGATTTTGTTTACATTGTAAATCGATTATAAAGTATAATTAATTACGAAGTTCTGTTTTTATTATAGCTTTATATTGTGAGGAAGATATTATGTACCAAATTGATCAAGAAATACAGGATAAAGGACAAGTTAATAGGGAGGAAGGAACACTAAAACGGTTTTTAAGTAATCATTCCAAAACCACAGAAATTTTTCAGCGGTTAATAAAAACACTGAGTCTATTTCTTACAAAACGGCAATACGGTCAAAATGTATTGAATAGCTGTTTTTTAAGGTTTCGTACCCAAAGGGTCAAGCGGGACCCTATTACTGAGACTTCGCTGTCCGTCCGTCCGTCACCGCGTTGTATCTCATGAACCGTGATAGTTAGCGAGTTGAAATTTCTACAGAGTATGTATTTCTTTTGCCGCTATAACAACAAATACTAAAACAGAATAGAATAAATATTTAAGGGGGGCTCCCATACAAAAAAGTCATTTTTTGCTCGTTTTTATAAATAATGGTACGGAACCCTTCGTGCGCGAGTTCAACTGTACTTTGCCGGTTTTTTTTTAAATTACCGATGAAATATTTGGGTTCAGAATGATATATTTGTCGAAGACGGATTATTAGCACGGACTATGAATCGAAAGCGCGCCAAAGGTCAAGCGACCTACTTACCAGTCTACCCGTGTGGGTAGACTGGTAAGTAGGTCGCTTGACCTTTGGCGCGCTTACTACAGAGTCGTGATGTTTCTGGCTCGCTGTGAGTAGGACAGTCAGTGTCTGATTGCGGCGGAGTCAAGACGTCCCGAAACTGTAACCCGATTCATGGTGCCTAGTGTTATTGTGTTGGATTGTAATTTCAAGTAATTTGTTAGTTCGATAAAAGCAGTGTACCGTGTGTGTGTGTTTTCATTGCACAAAACCCATGTTCTGCCCACATGATGACCGTGTCTAACGGAAATAAAATCATCAGACTGCAACATATTGAATACGTGTTAATCGTTTTTGTGTCGGTGTCCCTTCCACTCAGTTTGATAGGACATTGTGTGACAAGCTGCTTCCATGTATTCCGTACACGAATTCTCGGACCTGTCTAAAATATTGGTCAGCTATTAACAGCTATTATCAGCTATTAACAGCTATTGTATAGATTTACACTTTTGTGTGATACAAAATCAACTTTGAGGTCCATCCTACCTTATCCATGGTAAATTAGTGTCACGATGTCCTAACCCCCACACTTATATAACAAACTTGTATTTTTATAGATGGTAACTTAATAATGCTGGAGTTTGGCAAAAAATACAGCCAAAAACTTGTTGTCATTAATTTGTGAGATAAAGCTCGACACATCAACAAGACAATTCGATTTGCTAATCAATACTTTATCGCCATTCATTATTTATAATCTCCAAAAAAAAAAGACAGAAATTCATATACATTTTATTCCATGACGAGCTTTTGCCCGAGGTTTATGTTCGTAAATTATCACATGGCAACGTTTTACATACAAGGATTATCAAGCTTACCATTGGTTAAAGAATTTTCGGAATCGGTTCAGTAGTTCGGTAGATTATCCCCTACATACAAACACTCAAACTTTAGGTAAATATGCATCCGAATATCCGATCTCTAGTCATAAGCTACATTTAAAACCTTCCGTAAGTTAATTGTTATTTTTTTTTGTAGCGTAGCAGCTGTAAAAGCTACTTAATACTCAATTACTTAATGCATTCCATATGTATTACAAAGATGGTGTTATCAAATAAGAGATCAGTACGGACCCTGTCGGGCACAGCAACATTAGGAGAGGGGATAGCCATCTTTCTCTCAGTAATAATAATATGGCTGTATTTCTCCGGGGACGCTGGACGTTCCATATGCAGCGATAATTTAAAGTTATATCGCTTTAAATTTCGAAGCATTTAATTAAAGTCCGTTTTGCATAAAGTTAAATATACATAGATCTGGGAATCCCAGTAGATATTAAAGTGGACTCACCAATGAGAGCCGTCCAATGATGCCTTGACAACATGTTGAGGTCTTGACTCCAATTAATTCTGTAACAAATGATAGGACTGGTTAGTAACAGTTTTACAGGTTTCAAACATGTTTCGCATAGTTATGATGAGATTATGTTATGTTATGATCAGGTGAGTAGGTATGTAGTAGTTTCTGCGTGGTTTCATCATCATCATCGTTTCAGCCGAAAGACGTCCACTGCTAGACATAGGCCTCCCCCAACGCCACATTGACATAAGGGGGGTTTTGCCATAATCGCCACGCTTGGCAGGCGGGTTGCCGATCGCAGTACGGTTGTTACAAAAGCACAGAGAACGCTGCTGCCCATTCTCTGGCAAGTCCCTTAGTCGGCTCTTACGACACCCACGGGAAGATATGGGATGGTGCTATTCTTTACGTCCGACACCATACAGAAAATGTGTGGTATAAAATGTTCTTATTGATGGCATTAATAAAATTAGTTGTTGGCATTACATCCACCCTCGCCGTCGAGATCCATCGCGTCGTCCCGGTCCTTGGCCCTCCCCGAAACTTGCTCGAGCCAGCCTGCGAAGCTGTGCCAGTAGTTTTAAATCAGCCCCTAATTAATGATATCATTCAGATCCAGCCTGTCCCCATGCTGTCCTCCCCCTGCGACAATCTAAGCCGAGGCTCTTTCGCCACAGGGGGTGCCCTTAGCGTGTAGTCGCTTAGTTTTTATGCCCTGGCTGGAAGCCTTACACTCAAGGCAGGATAGTCCGGTTATTAGCAGACGACAACCTCCTAGGTTGAACTGCGAGATGCCATACACAAGAAAAAAACTTTAATTACTGCGACTCCCTCGTTGGTTTAGTGGTTGCAATCCTGACTGCTGAGCTTGAGGTCAAAGGTTCGAATCCCAGCTCGACCAAAGTTTTACTGGGTTTTTCCATTAGGAATTTCCCAGTAAACAGCCACGGAGTCTTGATTTGTGTCCGATCGATTGTAATATGCTCGCCCCCTATTACATGGGACTTCAAAATAACTGGCGAAATGTGGGTATACCCATAACAAAAGACTGTCTGTCTGTCGAATAACATAGGAATACCAATCAGACATTTCATTTGCTGTCCGTACAGGCATTGATCACAAACTGCCGTGATAAGACTTGTACCTATGCGTCTGAATTTAGCCATAATAAACCTTCAGTTGATTGCCATAAAGTCGAAAATTGTATACACGGTACCTGAAGAGTATGGCTCCTGAAACGCAGACCTACTGAATCTTAGGAAGTTAGACATAAAGTTTAAAATTGATACTACAAGCTACTGAACTGTATTTCCCGTGACATGAAATGTACATACAACGGTGTTACATTTAGTTGATAATGCTGTTGAATCAACGCATACATATAAACAAGTACATAGTGGGTTGGTATCTGAATTGAACTGAAATACGCGGAAGCCATATTTTGTGTTGGAATTGTAATGAGATTTTAATTTAATTTATTTTAAGACTTTGGAAGATTTACAGCTAAATACGATAGTGATAAATAACAGTATGATAATCTGACAGCCAATTACAAGCCTTCCCGTCTAGAGCTTGTCTGGTATAAATATAATGTAGAACAAAATATAAACACTGCCAAATAAAGCCAAGAAATTTAAAAAAAAACCATGCAAATAGATCATCACCTAAAATAATACTAATTAATAACTTAATTTTATTTGACATACTCGCAAATGGCTTGCTTGTATGACCTAAAACATTTTTGTTTTACTTCTTTTCCATTGTGGGAAAGAGATAGCACTGACATCATGCATAGCTCCGTCTCTTTCCCACACTGGAATAAGTTTAAAATTATACTGCTTTAAGAGGTCATAGTCGGCCAGCAGATGTAGGTACTCGAATGAACGTGAACGAAGTTTAAGGAGTACCTTCCTAAGGATCGTTGTAGGAAGCGTTCTGTCATTTCTGTCTACCCCATGTGTAAAGGCTTTAATTTCGCACTAGCTCGTCTCTATATCGTCACTAGTTCGTCAATAGTTCGTCACCAGTTCGTCACTAGTCGGTCACTAGTTCGTAGTAGTAAGAACTACTATTGTCAGAAATTTATAATGCCTACAAATTAAGCGCAGTTCTGCCAAAATGTATGCATGTAAACCACATTTTCAATATACAGGGTGTAACGGAGAGGGTATATACATACTTAAGGGTGTGCTACAGACCATCAAACTGAACATGTTTCTTCACAAACAAACATCGTAATAACGTAAAAAATATATGCAGCCCCATACAAAATTTCAATACCTATTCGGCCCAAATGTATAGGGCAACGGATATTTTTTTCGCTATGATGATGTTTCTTAGTGGAGAAACATGTTCAGTTTGATGATCTGTAGCACTCCGTTAAGTATGTATATACCCTTTCCGTTACACCCTGTATATGGGGCTGATGTCACTGGATAGTATTTATACGAGGTTTTTTTTTCGAATCTTTTGGTTCGGTATGTCATCATATGCCTAGCCTTTTCCAAACTATGTTAGGAGCGGCATCCAGACAAAGCGGATGCAGCTCAATACCAGTAATTTTCACGGAACAACTGCCTGTCTGACTCTGAGGCACGGAGGAAACTCGGTAAGTAATGTGTGGTCACCCATCCACGGACAAACTTAGACAAGCACGGCTTTACCTAAAGATCGACCCAAGCGGCTGTTATTGTTTAGCCAAAAGTTCCTCAGGTATAAGGTTGAGGTTAGTATTTAACTGAATTACTAAGAGGTTGGCTCATTATGGCTGAACTAAAATCTCATAACGTAGGCAGTATTTAACCAAGACTAAGCCAACAGTCCCAGGTGAAGAAAACTTTATAAGTAGGTCGTAGGCCACGCTACGGTCCAATTAAGTCTACTTGTATACTTAGACAACACACACAACAGTCTTTATAATGAAACCATATGTGTATACCTAAGGACGGACTAGGCAATAAGCATACCTGTGATAGCTTCTAGACTGTTCCTATACAAACTGCGAAGATCTGATTAAAGTATCTTGTTCTACATTTTGTAGTAAGCAACGACTTATTGTCGGGCCTACGATGTCCTCCCATACTTAAGTACTAACGCTGTAACATTCAAATATTGTAAAACCAAATGATTTTAAAAGATTATCCATGGAGTTTATTGCCGGTTCTTGCTTGCTTGAAACAACCAACCCGAACCGTGCACCTTTTGTCGACGTTTTATAAGTGCCCATGTGGGCCTATATGAAATAAAATATTTTGATTTTGATTGTTTTCAATTTTTTTTTTGTCTCTTTATGTAAAATACTGGTACTGAGCTGCATCCGGTTAGACCTGAAGTCGACCCCAAGAAAGTTTGGGATAAGGCTAGGCAGATGACGATTGACGATCGATGATTGTTTTCAGCCAATTTGGCATACGGGGCTCCCGATCTTATTTCCTAGTCTCCGAAAATTCGTCGATACATCCATTCATTCCCCTTGCACGATTGTACTTGGGATCATTAAATTTTAAATATTTCATCCCTCATACAATCCATCCATATTTTCTTTGGCCTTCAAACTCAAACTCAAATTCTTTATTGCATTTAATAAAAAAATAAAAAAAGGTTTATTGCAGAAACTTGTACAACTTTTACAGTAAATCTTACATAGGGACCTGCTTTTAAGTAAAATATATGGCATTTATGTGTATAAGTACATTTAGTTGTTACATAATCTATATATATAAAATGAAACCCGTTTTCCTTGGTCACGGCATCACGCGTGAATGGCTGGACCGATTTCACTAATTCTTTTTTTGTTGTATTTGTTATTATTAGGAGAAAGTTCTTACGGAAAAAAATATTAAGAAAATCTCTCAGAAATATTGAAAAATATACATTTAATTTTGCATATTTAAAAAAACGCGCGTAACGAATGTCATTGTCATTCACAGCCATAGACTATATTGAAAGAACATTGTTTGTTCGGAAACGTGGTTACTTAATTAAATCTACTATCTAAAAACAAGTCGGGTTTTCCTTCCTGACGCTATAACTCCAGAATGCACGAACCGATTTCCACGGTTTTGCATTCGTTGGAAAGGTCTCGGGCTCCGTGAGGTTTATAGCATAGAAAATTCAGGAAAGGTAGGGTAGGGTAGGTAGGTAGGTAGGGTAGGTAGGTAGGTAGGGTAGGTAGGTAGGTAGGTAGGTAGGGTAGGTAGGGTAGGTAGGGTAGGTAGGGTAGGGTAGGTAGGTAGGGTAGGTAGGGTATGTAGGGTAGGTAGGTAGGTAGGGTATGGTAGGTAGGTAGGGTAGGGTAGGGTAGGGTAGGTAGGTAGGGTAGGGTAGGTAGGTAGGGTAGGTAGGTAGGGTAGGTAGGTAGGGTAGGTAGGTAGGGTAGGTAGGTAGGGTAGGTAGGTAGGGTAGGGTAGGTAGGTAGGGTATGGTAGGTAGGTAGGGTAGGGTAGGGTAGGGTAGGGTAGGTAGGTAGGGTAGGGTAGATAGGGTAGGGTAGGTAGGTAGGGTAGGTAGGTAGGGTAGGTAGGTAGGGTAGGGTAGGTAGGTAGGGTATGGTAGGTAGGTAGGGTATGGTAGGTAGGTAGGTAGGTAGGGTAGGGTATGGTAGGTAGGTAGGTAGGTAGGTAGGGTATGGTAGGTAGGTAGGGTAGGGTATGGTAGGTAGGTAGGGTATGGTAGGTAGGTAGGGTAGAGTAGGGTAGGGTATGGTAGGTAGGTAGATATGGTAGGTAAAAAGTGCATTGCAACGCATGCCGGGGACAGCTAGTATATGATATATATATCAAAGTTCCAACATGAAACCCGGTTAGGGCACGGCAACATAATAGATTGGACAAAACAAGCATCCAGTTAGTAGGTATACCGGATTGCAAGTTTGTTAAACAAATATACAGGGTGTTTGGTGCATCGTGTGCCAAACTGAAATGGTCGACTGGGGGGGTCATCTGCTATTCTTTCAGACCCCTAAACAATTCTCATGCCCCGTGGATTTTTTTTCATCGACTTTTTATTGTTTTATTAAAAAAATACCCAAATTTTATATTCAAATACAAATTTAAAAAAAAGTATAAGTCGTAGACCCTGAATTATAATTTTATATAGATGTGTATTGTATTCCAGTACTTTTAAATTCAAAATTAGTGGCATTAGCCTTCTAGTTTTTTATAATTTACTCGCAAAGTTACGGACCCAATTAAAGCTGTCCATGTTGCAGCTTTTTACATGGGTATACAAAAAAAAAAACCAAAAGCGACCGGGATCTTCCAACTCCCCCAAAAATTCTCTAGTCTTTCTTCTTGCTAGTGATGTGCCACATGCCATAAAAATCTTTTTATAACCTTGTGAATTCGATAGAATTGTGAATCGAGTCACAAAATATTAAATTCCAAATTATGATTTAAAAACATATTTTTGCTTAAGTGATACCTGAAAAACTTATTAAATCTGTTATCTCACTCTTATAAGGTAAAATCTGTCTCGTATCTCGCTTTTGGGGGGAAGCAGGGTTCTACACACAGGGCATGAGAATTGTTTAGGGGTCTGAAAGGATAGCAGATGACCCCCCCAGTCGACCATTTCAATTTGGCACACGATGCACCAAACACCCTGTATAATGATTATCGGAAATATTACTAGTATCTAGGTTTATGTATGCCTTCTCTCTCTACCGACTGGTAAACTTTCAATGTATCGAATGTTTGTTTGAAAGTCACATGCGTTTCATCCCTCCCCGTTACATGTTCATACCAAGACAAACGTCTTGCTTTTAACTTTTCTGTAACAGGCGCCAGATACATACATCAACGTATTCTATTTTTTTTCTTGAAGAAAAATGCATAGTGAGCAGTATCTTTTTAATTTCCTCTATAACGCTAATAAACGAGTTAATTAATATAACATGCATTTAATTAATAGCTTCTACAAGGAAATTATGTAAGATGGAAGCTAACATGTTGCACTACACCTAGTTATAATCACCAGATAAGAAAAATATAAAGGTCGTTGACACCGGTCTACCTAATGTATTTCAATATTTCAAAACGATACGAAAAAATGTAAAGAAAGTGTCGTTAACACGATCAAAACAAACGTATCGTGGTAAGGAGCGTCCTTGACGCGTTCACTGGGCATGAATTACAAACCTTTTGGCCAAAACCATATTCAGTCGTGTTTATATTGATAGGTACTAACTAGTACTCTACGAAACACTTAAAACAAATTCAAATTCATGTCATTTAAAAATGCGTGAAAACTTTCCGAGTATGGAGTACGCTCAGTCAATCCCACGCGCAAACACAATTTCTTTTTATTTTTACTATAAATCCTAATTACAAAATGGCGCACAGGTAATGCCCCTGACTCGTTCTGACGTCACCCTCAGAGCCGTAGACTAAAGCATGTTTACAGTGCAGATGTAATTAATAAGGAAGCCAATTAAATTAATCCTGCAGATCTGAAGGAATGAGCTCTTAAGTCACACTTAATTACTTACCTTAAACTATTCAGATTTAATTATTTTAGCCATATAAAACTAGCGACCCGTTCCTGCCTCGCCCGGCTTTAACCATTTGCCATAACATAGAGATTTTTTATGAAAATGTTAGTTTATGGTCCTGACCATGAGGTCCTGGTACTGGTCCAAATGTTATTGATTTTTTTCATCAGGAATGTCTCAGTAGAAGCTACGGAGTCTGGATTCGTGCCTGGTTGATGGTATTTGGCTCGTCAATTATTCGGTTATGTTATGTAGTTTTTAGAGGAGTGTTTTTTTCAGTAGATTTACATTTACATGCTTATGAACTAATTTATACTTACTCATCATGAAATAAATAAATTAATGATTCTACTTTCTATCATCATTATCATTATCCTATAATGTTCCCACTGCTGGGATACAGGCCTCCCTTATATGAGAGGGAGTGGGCTGTAATCCACAACGCGGGCCCAGTGCGGTTTGGTAGATGTCAAGTGTCTTCGAATTTTTAGTTCTGGGACATGCTGGTTTCCTGACGATGTTTTCCTTCACCGTTTTTGAGGGCAGTTGTTTGGTTTCGAACCCACGGCTTACTGCTCGTAAGTCGGGGCTACCACCATTGGGCCACCGCTGCTTCTCATAAAGATTTACATGTATAAAACATATTAATGACTGATAATGGTGAAAATTCCATTAGCGTCCGTTGCGCAGTTCCAAAGAACGAAGCGGTCATATCATACTGACGGAGACGACAAACTGACTGCGTTCTATATTATTTATGGATTATATAAAATAACTTCAAAGGTTTCAAACGAGTTGTCGAAAGTAAATGTTTGCGTCATGTTATTGAAATCTAATTAATTCAAAATCTGCTATTTTCCACAAATCCATATACAGTTGTCGTCATAAACGTTTTATTGATTGAAAAGCAAAATTATATAGGTACCTAATTGGATCGGATATTTAATTTTAATACGAAAATTGGTATTTAGATTTTTATAAAGAAACGGTTGACTTTTCATTGGCTTCAAACGACGTTCGGACTAATGGAGGTCAATTTAAGGAAAATTAATAAAAGATCGAAGTAATTTAGTCTATCAACAAAGGATTAAGGTCCAAGGTGAATTAATAGACATCCAACCTCATGTATGAATTTGGTTAGTCTAGATCAGGTTTTCACCTTCAAACATGATGTAACCAAGGCTTTTGTAACAAGCTACTAATTTAAAAGAGTGTCCATGGAGTTGCTTACCCATTCTTCTCCATAGAGATCTACGCTTTGGAATGGGCAACTACAGTACTTTCACAGTTACCTATTATGTCTTGTGACTGGGACTGTAGCTTCATTTTTATTGTTGTTCGACTATTCAAAAGTGCCTGTAACTGGCCTACTTTAAATAAATGATTATGATTTGATTTGATACCTTTGCAAAATCCTAGTTTTTTTTGCTTTAAGTATGTTGTTCTGCCTTTTGTAGTAAGCAACGACTTATTATCGACCCTACTACAAATGGTAAAATATTGTAAAATCAAATGATTTTAAAAGAGTAACCATGGAGTTTCTTGCCGGTTCTTCTCCATAGGAAACAACCAATGCAAACCGTGTACCTTTTGTCGACGTTTTAAAAGTGCCCATGTAGAATAAAATATTTTGATTTTGAAACTGGCTTAGTAAAAAAGACTTGACTGGTAACCTTTCAACATCATCATCATCATCTTCCTGCCCTTGGTCTAGTCTACTTGGGGTCGGTGCAACACGTGTTCTTCTATCATGCTCCTTTGTCAGACGTCATCGGCATCATTTACTCCTTTCTCTTTCATATTATTCTTCACACAACTCATCCATCTTTTCTTTGATCTCCCTCTCCTTCTCCTGACTGGAAACTTACAATGTACCGAATATTGGTTTAGTGAAAATTGTAGTAGGGAAACAGTGAGTTTTAATGTTTTCCAATAACTGTTTTAGAAATAGATACGATAATCCGCACTCAACTCCTAAGGAAAACATACTAAATAATTTATCGTAAATAGGTACATTTATCGTAAATATTCGCTCCAGAACTCAAATTGCTGACGTTGCTCATAAAGCTGCCAAACTAAAATGGGACTAGGCAGGCCATGTCTGCAAATTTGTGAGCCCACGTTTCACAAAACTGGAGCCCTGACACAGCTAGATGGGGTCGCGGCAGACCGAAAAGAAGATGGCGGGACGCCTTGGGTGGCTTTCTCGTTAATAGGCGAGAAGAGGCAACAAACAGAGAAAAGTGGAAGGAATTGGGGGCAGGTCTTTGCCCAGGAGTGGGAAAGACCAAGAAAACTAAAAAAAAATAGGTACATTCATGCATCAGTCCACGCACATAAGTGAAACTAACATAAAACTAAGTAAATAAAAAGTAAGTTAGCATGAATCATTCGTAACTAGACGCTATAACAAAATAGAAAGTACTAACAGTCACTCTGGTCTAGAATTTGTCTAGAAAACTGCGTCTATGCAACCCATTAAATAAGTTAGAATGCATTTCGTAACTTTAGATTGAAGTATATGATAATAAAGCATATAAAATAGCAGATAATTATAATGAGACATCATGTTTGTCTAAAGACAGATAGCAAACAGGTTCATAATCATCATCATCATTTCAGCCGAAAGACGTCCACTGCTGTACATAGGCCTCCCCCAAAGCCACATTGACATAAGGGGGATTTTGCCATAATAGTCACGCTTGGCAGGCGGGTTGGCAATCGGAGCACGTTTGTTACAAAAGCACAGAGAACGCTGCTGCCCATTCTCTGGAAAGTCCCTTAGTCTCCTCTTACGACACCCACGGGAAGATATGGGATGGTGCTATTCTTTATGTCCGACACCATACAGAACCAATCTATCTTGCTCTTATCCCAATTTATTTGGGGTCGGCGCAGCATGTCTTCTTCTTCCATACTTCTCTATCACTCATCATGTCAGCAGACCTCCTGGTCATACCATCCTTTACACACACACAGTCCATCCATCGTTTCTTTAGTCTTCCTCTACTCTTATTTACTTATAGGATGTTATGTTTTATTTGTAAACCTATGTTTATCATGAGCTTATAAAGTTCCCTCTGTTGGGACACAGGCCTGCTCTCAATCAGAGGGAGTCGGCTGTAATCCACCACGCGGACCCAGTGCGGGTTGGTAGATGTCACATGTCTTCGAATTTCTAGTTCTAGGACATGCCGGTTCCCTCACGATGTTTTCCTTCACCGTTTTGAGGGTAGCGGTGATGAAATGTATTACACAAAGTAATGCGCCTGCCTGGGTTCGAACCCACGGCTTACTGCTCGTAAGTTGGGGGTACCACCACTGAGCCACCGCTGCTCTCAGTCGGGGCTGCCACTACTATACCACCCAAGCTCTCCTATTTGTTATGAAAGTATATTATAAGTATCTTAGGAATAAGTACCTGCAAGTAAATAGTTCCTCTTGAGTGAACTTCATGTTTTGTTTGTTGCAGAGTTGAGACTAAAAGTTCACTGACTGACTAAGTAAAATCCAGCCGGTGACTGCTTTTCGCTTTTCTGACTTGCAAGTAGCACCTTCAAAACTTGCACAATTTGCTTTAATTTGTTGTGAGAAGCTTGGAGCTCAGCCTAGTAAGAGAAATAGATTAAAACAAAATGTATTCTGTATTGTATATAGGCACCAATGTAGGTATTGTTATTATCTAGGGACGATACAAACTAGTTGACCTCAAACTATAAGTTTAACTATTACAAATCAAATCAAATCAAAATATTTTTATTTCACATAGGCCTACACGGGCACTTATAAAACGTCGATTATAATAGCCCTCCCAGCAATCTAAGTAAGTAGTTATCTTTGTACAACATGCTAAAACAAATTATTACGACTAACCATTTTCAACACACATCAAATTAATATTTACGAGAACAATTTCCACATACGTAAACGCACAAAATCACTCATTCATCACACACGAACAATAAAAAGCATCGTTACATCATTCGGATAGGTTCACATTGCCGTAACATGGCTGTCGCACATGCGATTCGCACGCGATCATTGCATCAGATGATATTCCCCGACCTCGACAAAAAATGACGCGTTGTCGCAAGATGGCGGGTTCGCAGGCCGCAGGTGAAAGCACACAATTAGCGCGAATTACGCAAGAGATCGTACGGCGTCGTCCGAATTTGGCGAGGTATGCGGCCGGACTTATTCCGAGAAAATGCTTGGGTCTTAGATGCGGTTTGATTGGGCACTTACGTTTGATGTGTTCATACTTACTTATTGGGTTAACGGAGTTTTCCATGGAGGAGGTTTAGACTGTATTAGGATTGGAATCGTTTGGTCAATGGTTTGGAGCGGCGGATGACACAAATTCTACGGCAAATATTGGCGATATTCTCGTTTCATTTGACAAATGTAGCGAGGAGCAAGAAGGCTATCGGACATAGGATTTTTGAAAAAAGAAAAGTAAATGCTGCTCTAAATACATAGTAAGGTCCAAAAGCTCCGGGTCAAACTAAAAAATTAAGGATTAACCTTTCCGTTACATCCTGTATAGCTCCGTCTCTTTCCCATACTGGAATAAGAGTAGAAAAAACGCCTTTAAGAGGTCATGGTAAGCTAGCTGGACTTCTTTTTCACGTATCGTAGGTAATCTGATGAGATTTCTTCAATAAGATGTAAATAAGATACCTAAAGATTGGTAGTTCCTACGCGTACACTTTGGGATCAACGACCGAAAGCGTTATTGTTTTGCATCCCTCATGCAGAAGACTTTCACAGTTCATCAAGTCTGCTTGATTCATGCTAGGATCATCATTTTCCGATTGTTGTATCGTCTTACTGCTGGGGATAATCTCGCCTTTGTGCTTGCTTGCTTGAAAACATTGTTGCAACTTTTTTTTTTTTTACGATAGATTTTTGTTGTCTTTTTATGAAAAAACCAACCCAAACCACCTATCTTTCGAAGTTTCATAATTACCCTTGTGTAATTATGCGAAGCAAAATATTTTTATTTTAATCCAAGTTAAATGCTGGTATTCAGTCATATCCGGTTAGACTGCAAGTTGATTCCAGCACGGCTATGATAATTACTATCTTTTTATAAGACTGCTCAAAAAAGGAGTGTTATTTAAGCTGTTGTTTTGCATCTTCGTCAAATTCAAGGAGGTAACTACGCTAATGATTCTCGACCCGTATCAATAATAAAATAGGTAGATCATGTTTTATTTGTATTTATTTACGGAAATCGGTAAGTGTGAACCACCCGTGTTTTAAACGCGTCTCGTCTGATCCTCGCCCTATAACCACGCTTTCACACATACAAAGAAGCGCAAACGTTTATTCGAAATTCATATTCCCTAAACCACGTAAGGGGGTTTTTCTGAAATACTGACAAACTTAAACAACAAAAAAAAGCAGCATTTATTAATAATTAACTAGGTATAGATTATTTATGTATTATGTGACAACCTAGTGAATTTTGACGAGGATGCAAAACAACACCTTCTATTTGACCTATTGTTTTATCACCTGGGTGTGTACCTTTTTTTAATTTGTTATGTAAAAGCCTCATTATCATACATTCTTGTCTAGGTTATAAGTTTGGCCTTAGAATCCAGATAGACTGGTTTGTAAGGTGGTTCCAATTGTATAAATGCATAAATATTTATGTACAGTTTCTCTATAGGTACCTACATAACAGAATCCTTGTAGTGCGCCTGCGCTAATGAAGTTGCTAGTGTTGCTATGTCATGAATTAAATATACTTGATATACGAAGTGTGGTTTATGTTTTTCATATCATACTATTATGTTCCCACTGCTGGGACATGCCTAGAGGAGGCATCATCATTCTCTTGCCCTTATCTCAATTCATTTCGGGTAGACGCAGCATATCTTCTTCTTCCTTTTTCTCTATTACTCGTTATCTCATCAGACACGTCCTTTCATGCCATTTCATCCTTCACCGTGGTGACCGTTTTAGCGTCGGTGTCCCTTACACCCTGTATAAGTATTCGCCACGTTTGTCAGAGTAGCAGAAAACACCAGAAAAAGAGCTTATCTTTAAACCTATCATGGGATGAGTAGACGTAATAATAGTGGCAGGTGTTAAGACTAAGGAATTATTTTAGGGAACTGAATTCATGCTTAATTTGTAGCTCATTCTATAAAAAAAGAAAAAAAAAAAAGATTGAGCGCTATTTTTAATGTAATTAACAAATGAATGCATGCTGAAATATATAGATTGAATTGTTTTTTTAAAGGAAATTAGGGATAAAACGTTCTTTCCACTGATCAAATAATTACATATTTGAATATTATAATTGATACGCTGATTAAACCAATTAAATGTTCGTAAAGCCAAATTTAATTGACGAATGAAACGGTATCTAGTTTTAATTAATTATTCGCTACATAATTTTCAAGTAAATTGATAAACGCACAGAGTAAATATTAAATATTCATCATGCATATAATTAGCCCAATACGGAGCCTGATTGACAGACTATCTGGATATTATTGGGAATAAAATTATAAGTTTTGACGTCCATATAGGGTGACTGGTAATTAGTGACCGATACTTAAATACATGATTATACTCGTGATAACAAAAAACTTTCCCAAAGAAACATTGTTTTTATATCATTCATTTTTATCACAATAACACAACAGCCAAATGAAATTCGGGGTTGCGAGCCATGCGGGTGCTCAGCCTACCCATTGTAGCACTGTACGATAGTAATTAAACTGAACGGCGGCACGTGGCTAACAGCTGATGGGTCACAGGAGCACGTGCACGCGTATTTCATACGGCTGTTGTGTTTTTGTGTAAGTGAATGAGTATAAAAACAAAATGTTTCTTTGGGAAAGTTGTTTGCTATCACGAGTATAGACATGTGTTTTAGTATCCCTCACTAATTACCAGTCACCCTATGTCCTTACATAGGGTGACTGGTAAAACAAAGGTAGTTATTCAATAATGTAGCTAATAAGTTCTTATTCTGGAAAATAAGTGTCTCCACTAACTACCTAACACTGCGGCTTGCAGGTGATTTGTCTTATGTTTTAAGACCCATGTAATAGTGGGCGAGCCTATTGCCACCAACCGGACACAAAGTCAGACTCTCTGTGGCTGCTACTGAGATATTCCTGATGGAAAAACCAAATAGTACTTTAAACGAGCCGGGAATCGAACCCAGGACTGCATGCTCAGCAGTCGCGCTTGGGATCAATGAGGCAGTCCCACCTAAGTGGGTATATAAGAAGAGTATTTTTTTTTTAAATGCAGGGAAAGCCATCATCATCTGCCTAACCTTTTCCCAAACTTTCTTGGGGTCGGTTTCCAGTCTAACCGGATGCAGCAGAGTACCAGTATTTTACATGAAGCGACTGCCTATCTGACCTCCACAACCCAGTAACTGGGTAATATGATACCCGTTGGTAAGACTGGATGTCAGACTTTTGCCTTCTGACTTCTCGTAACGACTGTCGAAGATCTACAAATGACAGCCGGGACCAACGGCTTAACGTGCTTGCCGAGGCACGGAGGAAGCTCGGTATGTAATTATGGTCACCCATCCACGGCTCTTAAAAAAAGCTCCTAAAAAAATGTAGATAAAGCTGAGGTTATAAATATATTGTTAAGTAAATATACGTGTCATCAATAGCTTTACTCAAATTAATCTTGGTTCAGACAGGGTAATAAATATTGGAGCTTTTGATGAAAGCGTCGATTTCAAAATAGTTCTTTTATAAAGCCAGTATGGACAGGCCCTGTTATTACATTTAAAAATAAACAACGTCAGGCTTTTGGTAGTGTTGTGAAAGTATCGATGCTTTTTTTCTGGCTATGCTACCTCCATAACGTAATTTTCAGTAAATGACAATGCATGTAGGCAATTTTATATCTAGTCTTTAAAAAAAACCGGCCAAGTGCGAGTCGTACTCGCGCACCGAGGGTTCCGTACAAAAATTATTAAAAATATTTTTGTTATATGATGTAACAGAAAATTTACGGCTTTCGCAATTTTTCCTTTATCTGTGCTATAAGACATTGCTTCGTAAAAATAAAAGATTTTGAGTTCACGGGAAGTACCTTGTAGGTTTTGATTCCCTTGCGAGTGTCGAAAATTTGCGGAAATTTGCGGCATAAAAGGCAGTATCTTTTGATTGCGTTGGCGTAGAAGTTTGTGTTTTTCACAGCTCCAAAGGACAGTAGACCTGAGTATTTGATATAAATTCCAGCTAGATACCTCCATGTGTTCTTGAGAAAAAGGTTCTTGACAGACAGACGGACGGACAGACGGACAGACGGACGGACGGACGGACAACAAAGTGATCCTATAAGGTTTCCGTTTTTTCCTTTCAAGGTACGGAACCCTAAAAAGAACTAGCATACCGTCGTGCTTACTGGCTCTGTTTTTCTCCATTTCTTAAGAAGTTTTGTTTGTGTTTCTAAATGGTTCAACTCATTATTAATTACCTGTTCAGACAACTGAGACACATTATTTTATGTCGAACTTTAAACATGATTACTATTGTGAGTCCGATTTGAATACCCATTGATAAAAAATGCGTTTTGTGATTCGAACTCTTTAGTACAAGCAATTTTCAGAACTCTTTAGTGGTCGCTTTTAATATAAAATAACCATTTCTCCAAAATTGTATGTATACTTTTTTTCAATAAATTGATTTAAGATTTTGATCCTCCACTGAAAGCTCGATTCGACATTGCAAACAATAAAGCTTCATCTTTAAAGTCAAGTGCATTTAAGTTTATCGATAAACGTCTAGAAATCTCGATATTTTCCACTACACTGATACTCTGTTAAAGGAATTTTCGCGGGGTGGGCTCAAAGGAACCTTTGTGCACCGACTTGGCACGGCTTGGCAGCTTGTTGGCTCGTCCAAGCAACGATCTGAAGGGTGTACTCTGTCAATATAATGTTATTTTAAAAGGGGTTTGGGTAAAAGTGACATGATTTTTTAAGTCTGCGGCACACAATAAGACATTCATTTTCTTCCATGAACAATTATTTCCAAAATGCATCGGAGCTGAGATAAACAGGGTGAACTTTTCAAGTGGGTGGAAGGCCAAATCCGAAACCATGAGGAATAGCGAAAAACACTCAAAGGAATCACGAGCCTGATTTAGATAAAAACTAAAACGGCATCATTGGTTTTTCGAAAAATCCATATTTCTGGACAGGAATCGAACCCATTAATTTTGAAAAAAAAACCACCCTGTATTATTACACCATTCGATAGTGTCGCTGCTAAGGATCAAATTCCGGGAAATAATGACATACGACAAACGATAGGAAATAGTTCATTTTTGTTAAAATACATAACAGTCTGCAAACTGTAAGTAGAAACAACACAACTTTGACATCAGATATTTCAGCTCCGATATAATTTTCGGCAAAATTATAGGAATCATTATTATCATATATTCCACTATACGTTAGCAACAATTATATTTTTGGCCGCTGAGAAAAAAAATCATGCCACTGGTCCATACAAACTTACCAAATGCCCTTTAGAAGGCCTCTGTGTTTGAAACATGACAAGCTCTGTTTTGAAGGTAGGCTTTGAATAACCTGTCAAGCGATTGCCTTGTTAGAGCTGCATGGTTATTTCATTTATTGTCGTTTCGATTATTTTTTGACATGACAACGTCTAATAAATCGATGAACGCCGGCTGCACGCACGAAAAAGGATGACTCGTTGTAACGTTACGCACATTGTAACGTTACGATCGGAGCAAGAGCGCTGCACGAGCGAGCGAAAGGCATTGAGCGTTCTGCTTGCTATTTATAAAAGTATGCAATCATTTCATCAATGTTTTGTCATGACGTTGTCACGTTAAACTAACTTCCGTAAACCGACTTTACAGACAACCAATTTTTTTTTCTTATTACGAAGTTACTATTGTCGGTTTTTACTATAAAAGGTGGATTCCTACACCGACACTAAACTGGTTACCACGTCTCCAGTATATCATTTTGACCCCTACAAAGAAATCTTTCATCGGTTATTGGACTTTTCGATCTAAGTTCTATAAAATGGCTTGGAATATTTCTTAAGTTTTTGATTTGTTTTTTAGTATTTGTTGTTACAGCGGCAACAGAGACACATAATCTGCAGAAATTTGAACTGGCTTACTATAACGGGTCATGGAATGGCCTGGTGACAAATGGATGGACGGATGGACAGCGAAGTCTCAGTAATAGGGTCCCGTTTGACCCTTTCTTAGTTCTATAAAATGGCTTGGAATATTTGTTAAGTTTTTGATATGGATTTTTTGAAGATTAGTGTAGAAATTATTATATTGCTAATCAATTCGAGTGAGAGACGGAGTTTTATTTTATTTTTTCGTAAAATGCGTATTTAATTTCATAAAAGCTTTTGTTTTCATTTCAATTTGATATTGTTTTCATGAAAAAGCAATTACGCTCTGTAAAATACTGTTGGAGTACAACAGCTTAATTATGTTTTCTGTAAACAAAACATATACTTATATTTTAAAACATTGTTTCAATTGATTTCAACTGAAAAATGTATTATGTTGCAATCATTTTTATTAGAAATAAAAATAATTCGTTTATTCGTTGAACGTATGTCCGAATGTATGTGTGTGTATGATGTACTCTGTATGGTGACGGATGTAAAGAATAGCTCCATCCCATATCTTCCCGTGGGTGTCGTAAGAGGCGACTAAGGTTTTTGCCAGAGAATGGGCAGCAGCGTTCTCTGTGCTTTTGTGACAACTGTACTGCGATCGCCAACCCGTCTGCCAAGCGTGGCGATTATGGCTAAACCCCCCCCTTCTTGGGGAAGGCCTATGTCCAGCAGTGGACGTCTTTTGGCTGAAATGTTGATGTTGAAGTCCGAATATATGGGTTGTCTCCACTGATCCCGTGTTCGGATTAACTTGATTAAAGTGGCCTAAAATGATACGGTCAATGTAATCAGAGAAAAACCGTAAAACATTACAATTGGCCTCGTGATAAGCACTAATTAACATACTTCGAATTGACGGCAATACGAATTGACGGCGCGGCCAAGCGGTTGAGCGATCGACTGCTGCGCTGCGTGTCGCGGGTTCGATCCCCGCTCGGAACAAATATTTGTATGGCCCACGGATAGTTATTCCGGGTATGACTATTTGTGTATGTGAGTTTAAATGATTGTAACCGCTCCCACGATACAGGAGAGATTCCTAGTGAGGGGCAACGTTTTTTAAAAATAATAAAAACTGGGAAATGCTTCTCAGATCAAAAGTACGTTTTTCGATAGTTAAGCTATTTCACTACAATATCAAGAAGCACATTCACACATTAGATGATTCAGGAAGCACATTCTCATTTCTGTCATACACTGACCCGCTATTTTGACCTCTATTCCATATACGTAAAGTCGGGATTCGCATACAAATATATGGTGCAATGATTTTCTACATGGTCAGTTTCATGCACGCATACATTGTACAGTTAACAAAATAGAATATATAAAAAAAAAATGGTAAGCGGAGTGTGTACATATTTGAATACTTTTTATCCAATTTCAAATGAGGCTTTTGTGTTGATTTCATGTAATTTGTAGTAGGTAATCTGTGCCGGGTACGATTGATTTACCGACGCTTGTCTTTGAGTGTATTCAGTAATTTGGCAGTGCAAGAATTTTGTGCTTTTTATCATTTTTTACTAACAAAAATTTAAGAGCAAATGTTTGAATTAAACAAAACTTCAATGCCTCTTTGCCTGAGCATTGCAGAGCTGTTTTTTCCTTTGCCTGCACACCTAACTCTTCTCTCGACTGTACTTACCCAAGTCCATGTATGTGCATATGTGACAGCGATTATATGTGTGTTTGTATATTTGTGTGTGTGTGCGTGTGCATATTAGGTGTGTATGTGTATCTTCACGTTACGCTGTCTAATAAATAATGTATAGTGAAACGTTCGAAACAGTAGATCGAGTTATTTCACGGTTGGACTCAAATGGCGGTCTCGCAACAATTTTATTGTTTATGAAGACTTTTATCACAGTGCATATAATAATGAAGGATCGTAGCTGATGGCGTTTGTTTCTGCCTGCCCCCATGGGAAAAACCTTGAGTTTGTGTCCGTATGTATGTTTTTTAACGGTGAAGGAAAACATCGTGAGGAAACCGGCATGTCCTAGAATTGAAAATTCGAAGACATGTGACATCTACCAACCCGCACTGGACCTGCTTGGTGAATTACAGCCCACTCCCTCTCATAGAGAGGAGGCCTGTGTCCCAGCAGTGGGAACATTATACGCTAATGATGATGATGATGATGTATGTTTTTTAAAAGGATTTTCTGAAGTTAACAACATTTACAGGTTAGCAAACATGTTGGTAAAAATTCAAGAAAATGTTTTGCAAAACATAACATAAAATCACGCCTAAAATCCCCGAAGGGTTAGGCACAGCTAAACATAATTCTAGCTTCCCACATTTGTTTCTGGTAAAACCCAATAACAATTTGACCGACCCAGGAATCGCACCCTTGCTGCAGTCATAATTGCGACCACTAGGCCAACGAAGCATGCAGTTCGAGGGGCTTTGGTAAAACTGCTGGCCTACCATGACGTCTTAAAGCAGTATAGTTTTACTCTTATTCCAGTGTGGGAAAGAGACGGAGCTATACAGGATGTCTAGCGCCATTTCTTTCCTACACTGGAAAAGGAGTAAAACAATAATGTTTTAAGACGTTATGCATTATGCCACCTGTATTGAAAAGAACAAGATGGCCGCGTAAGTTCCGTTTCTGAAAACGCGCCAAAAGAGCGTCATAAAATCTGCTATACTTTGTATTCAAGTGTTGTTATTGTGATGTCATTTTGTTATGGAGGTCGTTAACTTGTGTGTTTTATAAACTGACATAACAGTTACTAAAAAAATTGCTACTCATAAGGTAGAAGGAAGTTTATAGTGATCGGATATTCATGGGATTTTTTTATTGAGTTTATAGATGTGGAAAAGAAAGTAAAAAGAAAAATTTCGCCGCTCGCAACTTTTTTTAAATTTTGTTTTGTTTTTTTTTTGCGTTTATGAATTTATATTGTGGCGGAATAGTGTGAACTGTGTGTATCCATAAAATGGCAATTTGGTCATTATTGTCGATGAAATGCTCATCTCAAGTTTTCATTTTAAATATCCTATTTTGTTCAATCATTTCTAAATTAACGAATTTTAAGACAATTTTCAAATTATGGTCCAAATCCTCATTTTAGTAGCTATAATTACTAGATTTTTTTTAAGTATATTTGTAATCTAAAAATGTTCTGTATGGTGTCGGACGTAAAGAATAGCACCATCCCATATCCTCCCGTGGGTGTCGTAAGAGGCGACTAAGGGACTTGCCAGAGAATGGGCAGCAGCGTTCTCCGTGTTTTTGTAACAACCGTACTGCGATCGCCAACCCGCCTGCCAAGCGTGGCGATTATGGCAAAACCCCCCAAAATGTCAATGTGACGACACTTGGGGGAGGCCTATGTCCAGCAGTGGACGTCTTTTGGGCTGAAATGATGAATGATGTAATCTCAAAACACCCTAATCGCAAATCATAACAATATTATCAAAACTACATATTATTCTCAATATATCATGTTCTCAAGGCACCACATTCGCAAAACACAACATTCTTATGATACCACATTCATTAAACTGGTAATTGTTCAGAAATAAAACCTACGGTCAAGACATCTTTTCACAGGGCTTATTTTCCTAAAGAAAATTTAGTGAAATCAGGTAGAAATAGATAACTAACACTAAATTAGGTTAAGCTTACTCAAAATTATTTGTCTTAGTTTCTGCATGCTCTTATTTAACGAGGGTTGCCATCTCTAAAATTTGGCAACCAGGACATGACGCGTGAAAACCCCGGTTCTTAGAGCCCAGAATCCTGACATGTCAACAGGTTTTTTTAAACATAGTCAGTGTAATAAAATCTGGTGATCGCGGCGTGCGGGCACAGTGCGTGTGTCGCGGACGGCCCAAGACTTTAAATTTTGAAACCCGGACTACAAATGAACCGGACGGATGCCCGGACGCCCTCTAAACTAGGACAAATCCGGGGGAACCCGGACGGATGGCAACCCTATATTTAACAAGCCTGGTTTACAATTTAACGGTCTGTTGTAACCGTAACTTGAACACAAAACAAAGCCAACATTTCTCCATAATCAGCCACTGATCTTAGATCATTCTAATTTCGATCACGATCAAGAATCAAGCGACGGCTCTATTCATTCAAATCGACCTCTTACATAATCAGAAAACGGGTACACTGACCGACTTGCGACTTTATACCACCATCAATATTCACGCACCATCGAAGAGTTTGTAAGACAATGCCGAAATGGACATTGAACATAAAAACCAATGTACATCAATGGCAAAATTAAGTACGTGTTATATAATGATTGCGAGGTGTCGGAAAGATGAGATGAATGTTAAATAGTTTAAAAACTGATCAACCTTGGTAGGCCTGTTAGGCATTTTGTGTTTAAAGTTTTTAGCGCTAAAGATTAAATTGGGTTTTGTTTATCTCGGCCTGTTTAGGTGTCTATCATCAAACCAGAGGATTACTGGCTGTGATCAGAAGGGATGAAGGTTTTTGTAGTCTCCTGAGGCGACGTGCGACGGTTTGACGGTTTGGGAAGTTGTGTTTAAGTTATAAGTTGTTGTTTTAGACTTAAATGTATTTTCTTAGGTCCGGTGGCTGCCGTGGTTAAAGGAAAATATGTTTGGCAGTAAATATTTTTTTAGGTACATTCCGTTTATTTATCTTTATACACATTTTTACATATTTCTTAAAAAAAAGACTTTTTAAAAAATATTGAAAAAAATTGTAGATCCTCTCTTTAATTTCTTTCTAATCCTAGCCTATCTGACATCCACAACCCAGTAACTGGGTAATACGATACCCCTTGGTAAGATTGGATATTAGACTTTTGACTAATCGTAACTACTGTGACTGTCACTGTGTGCTCTGTATGGTGTCGGACGTAAAGAATAGCACCATTCCATATCTTCCCGTGGGTGTCGTAAGAGGCGACTAAGGGACTTGCCAGAGAATGGGCAGCAGCGTTCTCTGTGCCTTTGTAACAACCGTACTGCGATCGCCAACCCGCCTGCCAAGCGTGGCGATTATGGCAAAACTCCCCAAAATGTCAATGTGACTTGGGGGAGGGAGGCCTATGTCCAGCAGTGGACGTCTTTTGGGCCGAAATGATAATGATGATGATGAACTACTGTCAAAGATCTACAAATGACAGCCGGGACCAACGGCTTAACGTGCTTTCCGAGGCACGGAGGAAACACGGTATGTAATTATGGTCACCCATCCACGGACCAACCTCGGCAAGCACGGCTTAACCTTAAAGATTTAATCATTTAACCGTACGGCCGTTATTATTTATCCACGATCTCCTCCGAGGCAAAACACACTCTCAGTCAGATTCATTACACAACAATTAACACTATAAAATATAGCAGTCATTAGAACAAACTACAGTTACACAATAAAAAAGCTATTTACGTACATAACACATAAATATTTAGTATGTACAATCGCTTTTATTTGTGTAATCAAATCATCACATTCACGACTTGAAACGACCATTTTAATGCTATTTTTATACTTTCGCCAAGTTCTTTATTGCTGCCTAATGAATTACTGTCATTTCTGACGCGAATAATGTAGAAATTAAAAGTTGTTACTCTTGTTATATACATTTTTTGTGCGATTGTGATCACGATATTACTTTACGATGGAATGTCAGATGTTTTTTCGTCGTCAGTCGTTATTTTCCGAAATGACTGAACAGATTTTAATAAAACTTCCTACGCATTAGCAGTATACATAGGTCTAAAAAGTTACAAAAAAACATTTTCGAAATGTCTTTTAAAAATAAGGGTAATTGGAAATTTCTGTTTCTATAGATAATTAAAAATCGGTCTAATTTAGCTGATACATTATTTTTCGAAAATGTTTTTTAGTAACTTTTTAGACCTATGTATACTGCTTATGCGTAGGAAGTTTCATTAAAATCTGTTCAGTCATTTCGGAAAATAACGACTTGAAAGTTTGTATGAAATGCCGTAGGGTATAAACGCTCTTAACCTGAAATTCAGTAGGTATTTAGTAGCACGTTATTTGTGAAAAAAAAAGCAAACGCCGGAACCAATCAAAATAAGTAATTAGTGGTAGGTAGGAAGAGCGCGCTTATAAAACAACGACAGTTACCTAATAAATAATTATTTAGCATGCAATTAAATAATTAAGCATGTTTTTTCAGTATACAGTCAGTACCTATTACATCATCATCAGCATCATCAGCTTATAATGTTCCCACTGGGACACAGGCCTCCTCTCAAAGAGAGGGAGTGGGTTGTGATCCACCACGCGGGCCCAGTGCGGGTTGGTAGATGTCACATGTCTTTGAATGTTTAGTTCTAGGACATGCCCGTTTCCTCACGATGTTTTCCTACACCGTTTTTTAGGGCAGCGGTGATGAAATAAATTACACAAAGTAATGCCCCTGCCTGGGTTCGAACCCACGGGTTACTGCTCGTAAGTCGGGGCTGCCACCACTGAGCCACCGCTGCTCTCATTATTTAGCATGCAAATAATTACGCATGTTTTTTTCAAATGCAGTAAGTACCTATTTATTATGTGAATATTAAGGTCGTTACAGGTAGTCTGACAACAGTTGGCCTACCATGACGTCCTAAAGCATGATTGTTTTATTCTTATTCCAGAGTTGGAAAGAGATGGAGCTAGACGACCTGTATAGCTCCGTCTCTTTCCCACTCTGGAATAAGAATAAAACAATAATGTTTTAAGACGTCATAGTAAGCCCCCAGGTCTTACGATCGTCGTATTGCCCAGTACTAACTGAGCTGTAGAGGTCAGATAGGCAGTCGTTCTAAAGTACTGTTTTTTCAGCTGCATCCGGTTAGACCGGAAGCCGACCCCAACATAGTTGGGGAAAGGCAATGTAATTATCTCGTCAAGTGATAGCTATCTTACTTGGCGGAAGAGCGTTAACTATAGGTTTATTGGCGATAAATAAGTTATTACATAGGATAAAATGAACATAAAAGTCGTAGAGATATTGATTGAATATTGTTACGTAATTGACAAGTT
Organism: Cerastis rubricosa; assembly: GCA_949152445.1. Classification (NCBI taxonomy): domain Eukaryota; kingdom Metazoa; phylum Arthropoda; class Insecta; order Lepidoptera; family Noctuidae; genus Cerastis; species Cerastis rubricosa. The sequence goes on along the minus strand of OX424526.1, from coordinate 21,332,052 downwards.
TGATAACCTATTGAAGTAAGTATACTTAAATGATTTCCTTAAACACGTAATAAATAACTTTTGTACACGTAAGAACCTAAAATCGCAAAAAAAACATGATGAAAACAAGAGATTTACTTATAATACTTGACCAAAAAAAGAACAAAGAAAAATACTTGGCAATGTTTAATAAACAGTGGCTTTTAAAATTGAAAAAAAAATACAAAACCTTCTTCCTAACTCTCATAAAAATACTTGTCGTTTATTAAAAAATAAAATTCCTTTTATGAAATTGTATAAAAATGGAAACATGCGGTTTTAATAACGCGAGAAAATCCGGGGTCAGTGGCCGAACCCTTTCATGACCTTTACTTGTACAAGCCAAGTATTATAGTAAGTAATACTCTTGTCAACAAACCTATCTAGGAGATAGGGATACATGCCTTTGCAATATAATAAAGACTAGCTGATCCGCGCAACTTCGTCTGCGTAACATTTCTCCCCGTTTTCGCTACCTTTTTCATTGATGCTCCGCTTCTGTTGGTCGTAGCGTGATGTTATAATTATGAAGCCTTCCTCGATAAATAGGCCATCCAAAACTAAAATAATTTTTCAATTCGAAGCCGTAGTTCCTGAGATTAGCGCGTTCAAACAAACAAACAAACTCTTCAGCTTTATGCTATTATATATACGTATACTAGCACTTCGCCTTCGAATTCGTTCACGAAAATTGTGATATAATATAGCCTATTAGCCTATGTTACTCGGTAAAGATGAAACTTTCTAATGGTGAACGAAATTTTAAAAATCGGTCGAGTAGTTTTTGAGTTTTAAATCGTAACAAACAAACAAACAGTCAAATTTTTCAACTTCATAATGTTAGTTTAGATTACAAGTAGGTATAGATCTCGGCCTCCTAAGATCCTTTTATATTACTTGCCTAGATTGTATGAGTGCACTTTATTTTGATTAAATTGGTAAGAAAATGAAATGTCTCATACTGAATGTTTTCTAAAGATGACATTTATGTTTCAGTATTATTCATGTTAAATGATACAAGTGTTTTTTTTTTTTTTTGCTCAATCTTGGAATATTAGAACCTAGAGTGAGACTATCCTCGTTGGTTAATAATAAATTAGATGTGTAATAGCTGTTTTAGTTAATTTAAGAAAAGACGCCCTGGGTGTTAACTTAGATGTTCTATCTAGAATTTTGATAGTTTTAAGACGACTGATTAATTAAAATACATAGATTTTAAAATATTGTAATTACGTACTCGGTCCGAATCAGGGGCGGCCGCTTATTTAATTCATTCTTATCTATCATCATCATCATCATCATTTCAGCCCAAAAGACGTCCACTGCTGGACATAGGCTTCCCCCACAAGTGTCGCCAATCGCCACATTGACATTTTGGGGGGTTTTGACATAATCGCCACGCTTGGCAGGCGGGTTGGCGATCGCAGTACGGTTGTTACACAAGCACAGAGAGCGTTCTCTGTGCTTGTGTAACAACCGTACTGCGATCGCCAACTGCTGCCCATTCTCTGGCAAGTCCCTTAGTCGCCTCTTACGAAACCCACGGGAAGATATGGGATGGTGCTATTTTTTACGTCCGACACCATACAGAATAGCATTCATAGCATTATGTCTCAATATTTTTTCCACACACTGTAATTAGGTCTCAAGCATAAGTTTAGAATACTTAAAAGCGACATACGCAACCAAGTATTCGCACGTTTCCCTTAGGCGATTGCATTCAAGTTAACATTACTTAACGCACTGGACTTGGCTAAGTCTGGTAAATATTGCCGGGCCCAAGTAACCGGTCGATGTTTCCTCATACGTGATGTTGGAATATGTGCTTCTGAGTATTCAGTTTAATTGATCTGGAGGACACTTTGCTGTTTCGCACTATTTTTTGTTACCTGAGTGTATTATACTACCGCTGACAAATGGCGGTCCGCGCCCTGAATTTGTTTGTTGTATTCATTTATTATTTATTAATAAAAATTATTTTTCCAATGCTGGAGCACGATTAGAATACTAATCGTGCTCCAGCATTGGAAAAATAATTTTTATTCTTAAGGCATCGTCCTAATAGAACGCGAATGCGCAATCATCGCGCGAGTAAGCGATGCGACCATCGCGTGTTCGCGCGATGGCAAAAACTGGGTGTCCTATCATTGCGCGAATTGACGACGCGAGCGAGCGAGGTGCGCGGGCACAGCGGCCCGTCGACGCAATTATCGCGCGAATTTCAATTAGGACGCCTATTCGAATTCAATATGTTTGATCGCGCGTTCATACGAACTAAGTTCGTGCGAATAGATTTACAAACATTTGAGTCGCGCGACCGCGTCGTGCGATTGTCATTTAGGACACCTATTCGAGTTCAATATGTTTAATCGCGCGTTCGTACGAGTAAAATTCGCGCGAACCTACGATGATCGCGCATTCGCGTTCTATTAGGACGATGCCTTAAGATTACTTAACTACTATATCTACGTGAGTCCATCAATATATTTATGTTTTTACCTCTACGACCCCCGTACTATTCAATACATACATCAGCAGTGTTTTGAGTGCGTTACATTGAGTCTTACCGTGGCGCGTGATTGTTCAGTCTAAAATAAAAGTCGGGTCCCTGCAATAATATTTGCGTAGAGTTACTGTGTTTGATGTACAGAATACTTAGTTGCCGGCGTCGTGAAGGGTCCGTTTACTCGTTGTATAAATTACTAGCTGTCCGGCGCAACTTCGTTTGCGTCACATTTCCCCCGTTTTCGCAACATTTTTCATTGCTGCTCCACTCCTATTGGTCGTAGCGTGATGATATATAGCCTATAGCCTTCCTCGATAAATGGGCTATCTAACACTGAAAGATTTTTTCAAATCGGACCAGTAGTTTCGGAGCCAATTCAATGCAAACAAACAAACAAACAATCAAATCTTTCCTCTTTATAATATTAGTTTAGACTAGCTGTCCGGCGCAACTTCGTCTACGCCACATTTTCCCCGTTTTCGCAACATTTTTCATTGCTGCTTCGCTCCTATTGACCGCAGACTGGTGTATATAGCATATAGCCTTCCTCGATAAATGGGTTATATAACATTGAACGATTTAAAAAAAAATGATTCTTATTCTTTGATTTGTTTTTTTTGTTCGATTAGCGCGTTCAAGCAAACAAACAAACAAACTCTTTAGCTTTATTATAAGTAGTATTAAATTAGGTACACCAACAGCAATACATAGGTACTATGAATTACAAGAAACAATGAAATTAAAATAAAAGCGCTGGTATGTATGCCTATTATAGGTATACGCAACATTCACCATAGAACCAACAACACAATATTCTAGAATATTAAAAATAAATCATACAATTTGAATATAATGTATAAAATTAACTTAAAACTAAAAAGGTGATATGAATTATGATGATTTAAGTAGGTACCTACTATAGATGTGATATCTAAAGATTTGTGTTTTCATTTTTGTTAACTACATAGTAGCGCAGTAGCACCTTGTATAAATTATTCAGAACACTTAAAACGATTTCCTTTTAGAACTCTTTTTAATAAGGCACTTTCCGTTTCTGTTTTCCCTGAGAATAAAATGAAAGAAAAATAGAAAGCTGTCATAATGAGAAACAGTTGAGTCTAACTACATAGTTTCCTGTTTAAGTTGTACATAAGCCAATGAACGGATAACTTGAGAACGTTCTCGTGAAACCTGTCGACGTCTGTGAAGTTACGGTTAAGTTGGAAATAAGTTATCTTAGCGAAATTATTATGCGACAGCTACAGATAACGTCTATACATATCTAAAAGTGACATTAAGTTCATGAACTTATAACATTTAAAACTGGTTTTCGGCAAAATACTTTGGAACTTTATAATCCAACTAGCTGTCCCGCGCAACTTCGTCTGCGTCAAATTTTCCCCGTTTTCGTAACATTTTTCATTGCTGCTCCGCTCGTATATGTCGTATCGTGATGATATATAACCTATAGCCTTCCTCGATAAATGGGCTATCTAACACTGAAAGAATTTTTCAAATCGGATTTGTAGTTCCTGAGATTAGCGCGTTCAAGCAAACAAACAAACAACTCTTTGCTTTATAATATTAAGTATATATATCTTCGGAACCGGGTGGTTAGGTATGGTCTAGTACAAAGAAAAATATCTCAATGGTGGGAAGAACAAATGAAACGTTTACTACCTCAACGACTAATATTGTACAAGTATAGACGCCAGCAAGCTACCCGAAACTGTCAAATTTTCCCAGTCAACTTTGAACGTTATTCTGGAACAAGACGGTTTAAAATCTACTAAAGAAATTTGACAGATTGTTACAGCTTGATGTTCTGACGTACATTATGTTGTAATTTGTATCCTAATGTGATGTACAGCCCGGGTAAAAAATAACCTTTTAACTCAAGTAATAAGGTATTTCTATACTACCCTGAAAAGTTGTGCTCCAGAAAATACTCATATTCGTATTATTTTTACTGATAATCACGTCCCGTGATATTTTTGTAGCATTTTTTAACACCCCCCTCCCCCTTGGTGATACGTGGTGAGGTTTGAGACCAACCCCCCCGCCCCTACCCAAAATCACGTGTATTTTTTAGTACCTACAAACAATCTTAATTTTTTTAAATATTAACTTTAAATACAGGTACTTCGTTCGTTGCCCAGCAACGGCGAGTCAACGAACGATATCTTACTACACCCCCTCTCCCCCCTTTCGAGCCTCACGTGATTAATGGACGGTACCTAAGTAATAATATCACCAAAACGTGTAGCAATATCCACTACCTCCATCTTAATTACAAGCAGAACACAGGTGCCCATCCTCACAAAGCAGTCCTTTAATAGCTTTAAATAAACTTAACAAATGAGAAAGTTCTTTGCCTGAGATTGAAAACAAATGAGTATTTGAGCTATAAGTATGTTTAATAAAGCTCATAACGAATTGACGCGAATGCCGCGTGGGATACGGGACGAAATTCGGTCACGCTGATTGTGTCAACTATCTTGTATGGAAAACTTATTAAACCAGCGCGATTAATCGCCTGATCATTTTAAAATAACAGACAAGGGCTGTTATTTATTTAGGGGTAACGTATTACCCAGTTACTGGGTTGTGGAGGTCAGATATGCAGTAAAATCAGCAGCTTCATGTAAAATACTGGTACTCAGCTGCATCCGGTTACACTAGAAGTCGACCCCAAGATAGTTTGGGAAATGGCTAGCCAGATGAGACAAGCGCAGTAGTATACTATATGGGACTGTGCCTTAACTTTTTTTGTTTTAATGTCTTTCAAAAGTGCCTTTAATGGTCTAATTGAAATAAATGATTTGAGTTATTCCATCGCGTATTTATACGGAATTCGCCTTAATGTAATTAAAACTTTATGCAGGTTATAATGATTGATTTAATGATTGCTGGACAGACAAAACAAATGAATCTAATAAGACATGCAAGTTGTAAGCTGTCCATACATTGCTATACAAGTTTTTATGATGTGTCCTAAGCTTCTATCATGAACCAACTATTCCAGTTGTTTTTGAATTGCAAAAATATCGTCTAAAACTGGTAGATGCCGTTTTTTGCACAAACGCTTCAAGTTTTATACCGTTCTGTTATTAATTGCTATAATTAACATAACAGCTATTCGTGCATGTATGCTTTTATTGATGACTGCGAAAATAACTCTGTCTGTCTGTCTGTCTATTACCTTCTTACGCCTAAATGTCTGGTCAAATTTGGATGTAGCACATGGATATACCTGCCCGTGGATATACAGGCCTCAAGCCATATATCCATGTAGTACATGGATATATCGCTTGCGTATAAATATCCATGGTCACAAACAGCAATACGTGGCCATGGATATAGGATACCTTTTATCCCACCAGTATGTTCCTGTGGGATGATTACCAACTTCCAGCCCGGACAGCCATGACTTTTTTTAATATTATTTATCGATTCTCTTATCGTTTTCGCAAATATTAAGTATTAGATATAGTCTATATGTAGAGGTAATTCTAGAAATCTAGGCCATCCGTTAGGAAGATAAGAAAACTTATAAAATTTAGTAGAAACCGTTACAGAATATTCCATAAAGTTGTCTATCTTTATACCTATACTTTGGACTTCATGGTCTAACTTAAAATGCAGCTACGTTCCTACAACCTACATCTAATATTTTATGAAAAAAAAATCTCTTTAAAGAAAAATTATTCAAGATGGGCTATTTTTGAGTTACATTATGATAGTTTTCGTATGCTATATTTTTGCATGATCCCGGTGTAGATGTCTTCCGGGGGTCACGCGAATGTACTTTTTTATTGTTACTTAATAACTAACTAATTTATTAATTAGTAACTGTACTTTTATGTAATAGGTACCGCAGATCAAAAATGCCATTTCCAATACAACAAGATGGTTATTAGCAGCAATCAAATCTAGCACACAATTTTTGAACTTTAAAGAGTTATTTCTCAATAAATCTAAAATTATTATTATATTGATACTTAAGCCGAAAAGTTAAAAATATAAAAATAGTAGCCCACCGGTATCGGGAACAGGGTCCAAGCTACCGGCGGTCCGGGCTCCAGAGAAAGGAACCTCCTAACAATACGAGCCGTGTCCGCTTGGCTTGAACGCGCTTATCTCAGGAATTACTGGTCAAATTTGAAAAAATCTTTCAGTTTTAGATAGCCCATTTATTGAGGAAGGCTATAGGGCTATATATCATTACGCTACGACCAAAAGCAGTGGAGCAGCAATGAAAAATGTTGCGAAAACGGGGAAAATATGACGCAGACGAAGTTGCGCGGGACAGTTAGTCTTAAAATGAACATCAATCAAGTGATTCATAAACCAACGTCAATCAATAATTAATATTGACCTGAAACCAAAACAGCCCGTCCAAGTTCAAGACCTTATACAGGCATATAACTTTTACTTATTACATACATAGGTACACCTACTTGCAAAAAAAACAAGCACACACAACAAGCAACAGCAGTCATAAGTTCGTAACATATTAGATAATAACCTGTGTAGGTGTAAATGAACGTAAGTGTAAAAGTAATAAGGAAACTCGCAGTGTTCTCAGTCAAACTTCCCCTCATCCTCTGCGCACGGGCAACGTTTGCTTCACTTTCACTCACTATGAGCTAAGTTACCTAGGCGTGACATAACGTGTGATACCAGTAATACCACCTTTTTGTGCTCATATGAGAACTTATTACATGTTGCTTGGTACTTTTGGCCCGATGTGTACTTAAATTGGTGCTTGTAAAAGTAAGTATGGAAAATTCGAAAAGAAAATATCCACGTCTTTGAATTGAATTGGAAAGGGTTACTTAACAAGTTATTTAGTTCATTGTTTTTAAGGTCAAAACAAGTTTGTTGTAGGAATCGATTTAAATTTAAATCGATTTATTGATAATCATATTCACAGCTAAGCTAAAACGCTAAAGCTAAACTAGTCTTAAAATTGAATAATATTTTGTTTTTTTTATTTGAGTTATATCGGCTTAAATTACAGCATAAAATACTAGATGTCATTGATTTTTGTTTTATTTTGTAGTATCATAGTGTTCACATATTCATAGAACTTGATCAAAAACTGGCCTTATTATCTAGTGTGTTCTATAGAAGGAAAACATGAAAAAAATATTAATATTGTCTGCATCGGTCAAATTTATTGCACTGGTTCAATTTGTAAAAAAGTTGTCTTATTTTTGGTTTTAAATTACACCAAAAAAACAAAATTACCTATATAAAAAGAAATTAAAAAAAAATACGAGACACGAAAGAAAAAGAATAAAAACTAATAAATACTTACGCGTAAAAAGATCCGTCACCGTTGACAACACACACTTCGAAAAAAAAAAGAAGTTCGAATTATAAAAACCGTTCCAAAGATGGCGTCTGTTAGCGGCGCGTTCGCGAGGTACAACTGCGGAATCGTCGCGGGCGCAGGTGAATGTGCACGTCACACCACCACTCTTGTTTCGCGTACTATTAACCACGTATAGATGCACCTTCCCTTCTTTAATAGTCCACTCACGAAGGGTCTCCTTCATTTAACAGGCCTATACCACTTGTTATGTACAATGAACTTTGCCTATTTGAATGGACGATTGTTCTTGCGACGCGTCTCCCATTTTTATTAGGCTTTATTTTATGCACTTGTAAGTTTTGTCGTTTGTTGTTACTAACTGTCCGGTTTCTAAGAAATAAAGAGGTTTTATTCATAGAATGTTTAACTATACTTTTTGACGCTTTAAAAGCCTCTCAACTTTGAATGAATGGCCCCCGGCATAATTGTGAATTCCTAAATTCAGCAAATCATCTCTGGAATATAATCAAGAATGATAGCACTCTTTTTTACGAAAGAAACTTTATATATAGATAACTTATCGATCAAATTCGACGAAAAAGTATTTTAGAAAAAGAAAGTAATGTTTGAAGTTCTTAATGTGTGCATTTCACAAAAACTTCACGGTTCATAAACAAGATGATGAATGACAGAGCACGTTTGGCTTCGCGACTGCACTCCGTGTGATCGTGTGTAATTATTGGACTACCCACCTATTTCAAAATATAAAGAAACATCCAGAAAGCTTCTTTGCGTTTAGTGCGCAACTTTGTTTTTTCTTCTAACTTATTTTAGATTTGGTGTTTCCCGCGGTGAAAATACCGTTTATGTTTTTGCTCAGCTCTTAAGGTCTCAGCGTGATATTAAGAAAACCTTTAACCTTCGTCAAGAATTAGGCTATTTTATATGTTAATTCGATTGGTAGTTCCAGATATTGGCGCGTTCAATAAAACAGACAAACTGTTCAACTTTACTGAATAAAAAATAAAATAGAAAACCGAGGTAGAATATTCGCAGTAGACTATCACTACACAAGTAGTAGGTACTAACCTACCTCCCTTAAAATTGATAGTGTTTCTTCTGTGGATGCTATGATTTTATTAAACAAAAAATACAGTTTTTTGCTGAACCATCATTAGAAGTAACGGTCAATCTATGCATGGTTGGCCAAAATAAATTTCATCGAAGCAACCACACTGGCATTGCAAGCAAGAAAATTAATCACGATTGTCTGTCATGACAACCAGTTCCACTGGTTATTTCAATAACCCAGCACGGAAATTAATAAATATGTTAATGAATCTTTTTACCCGTCTTCATGTATATGGTAGTTTGGACTTATCAGCTACAGCCAGGAATGTGGAATACAATAAAAGGAACCAGTCATTTACTGGCTGACCGACCTTCACTCCGCAGAGGATCTTCAAGGTCCACACAACAATTAATATTTACTGAACAATTATTGTGAACATCGAAAGAATTCGCAACGAAATTGGTGTTCAAATGATTAAATGATTGCTTGAAGCAGAAAAATCTTGCATTGGCTTTTTTTGTTGGAAATATCTATTGTAAGTTTTATTAAATAAGCTACCTCATGATTCCGAGAGAACAGCTTTGATAGTAATCAGGGCCAGTAATTTCATACAAGCCCCTAGGAACGGCTGATTAGCCGTTATTTTGCCTTAATAAGATTCTGAGAAATTGTGATACTTATTTTCAAAGGTAAATGAAGAGGCTGAATGATTCCACTGTCATTATAAAACCCTCAGCAAAGAAAAGAATAAAAGTAAAAAAAAGTATGTTCAAATGTCTTGTTGACTGTCTTATTTTTTTTAAACTGTCTTATTCTTAATTTTATTTAATGTGTCGAAAATTTCAAGGTGAAAACTCACACTATTTAACTTATTTTCGTAGTAATTCAACAAGTTGCTAATTAGCAATAGTGCCTTAAGTTGAAGCTAAAACGTTGTCACCGTAATTACATAAAAATATTCGTTGACATAAAGTTATTTGCTTTTCGTTCTGTCACACATTATATAAACGTTTTCTTTTAAAAAAGCGAGATGTGGTAGTATGTGAAATATAAGAGTTTTGTAAGCTTTCCACTATTTATGCCTAGTCTCGCTTTATGGTCACAAATTATCATACGGAAACTGCTTGTTTTCTTTTTTTTTTTGTATAGTCTTTGACATTTGTAGATGTAGCTTCATACTTATGAAAGAATTTTCTGGCTTTCACAGCAATTTGGCTTTTGCCCCGTCATTGTTTTTCATTGTTTTTGTAATTGAGCAACAGTGGATGTTTACGGGCTGAGGTTAACGTAGGCATCTACTTCTTCTTTCGGAGACTGGCTCGGGAGGAAGCACGGCTTCCTGACGTTCTGGGTGACGCAGGTGCTCTCGGGGCATGGCTGCTTCGGAAAGTACCTGTGTCGCATAAACAGGCAGCCGGACGCTCGGTGCCATCACTGCGTCCACTGTCTGGGGGATACGGCGCGGCATACGCTGGCGGAATGTGCCGCGTGGGATGAGCCACGCCGTGATCTTGTCACAGAGGTAGGAACAGACCTGTCGCTGCCGGCCGTTGTTCGCACGATAGTCGGCAGCACAGAGTCCTTGGACGCGGTGGTGTCCTTCTGCGAAACCGTCATGTCGCAGAAGGAAGCTGCGGAAAGGGAGAGGGAGATCTCTAGTTCCCTCCCATCCCGCAGCAGATGCACCGGGCGTCTGCAGAGGGCGGATAACGCCCTCTTCCGGCCCCCCTAAACAGGTCCAGGGGCGACGGATTCGGGGACATCCGTCGCCCCCCATCTCACTGGACCAGAGACGGCGGCGCGTAGTGTTCCACGCGCGCCTCTCATGACGTATCGGGGGGAGTACACCTCACTCCCCCCAGGGAGGACGGAGGGGAGGCCCGCACTGGTCAAGCGGGTCGGCACTAGTCCGGGGCAGCGGAAGTCACTTTCGTTCCCGCTGCCCCCCGACGCAAGTGTGCGAGGGAACACCGGTGTGGTTTTAGTCAGTTGGAGTCTGACAGACCCCTCCGCCTTCCCCAGGCAGAGGACATCCGTGCGGAATTACACATCGTTAAAAATAAAAAAAGTCATCTACTTCTTAAGTTTCTTCTTAAATTCTGAAGTCGAGGACGATATAAAACTGCTATTTTTCTTTACACTGAATTCTGGGTAGATAATCTTTCATGATCTCACGCTTAAAGGAAAATATCATCAGATTGCCTACTCCAAATCAGTGGATATTATTGCAATAATATTTACCTGATTGTAGACATAACATAGACTTAAATTACAAAAACTAGGAGCACCTTCAACCGATAACATTGGTACCTATGTTTCAACACGAAGTCAACCATCCACCCAGTTTAGTATTACGAAAGACAAAGCATGGACGCACTGCGAATCTGTTATATTTGCATATGCGTTAACTACGGCACTGTATAAAATGATCAGTAAATCAACTAAGCCTTTTTGGGAAATCAAACGTGGGTCTAAAGCGCATCACACACGGAGCGGGCGGGGGCGGGCGCGGGAGACAGAAATCTGTATTGCATGTTCTTCTATGGACGACATCACAACTTCGATCTTATTGATCGAAGCATCACAAAGAGAGCGTGCACCCGCGCCCGGCCCGGGCGCGGGTCGGGCGCGGGTCGGGCGCGGGTCAGGCGCGGGTGACGCGCGGGCCACGTTCTGTTTGTGGTAGCGGGCGACAAGAGGGCGCACCCGCGTGTCTCCCGCGGTTCACCCTACCAGCGCACGACTTGCGTCCGTCCCGCGCATAACCCGCGCACAACCCGCGCACAACCTGCGCACGACTCGCACACGCTTTCTGTGTGTGACGCGCTTTAAGGTTGTCAGCTCAAATTTTTAACACGTTTTTTACTATGTATTTGTTACACTTCACCTGTAACCTGTGACTATGTAATGTAAAAGAATCTTAGAAGTTTAAGTCCATGTCCCGGTTTCCGGTTGAGTAAAATTTTGCATACATATTTAGTTTGGATGACGATGATCTAAGTGACGTTATTCTAAATCCAATATGGCGTACTCCCAAAGGTGGCGGACTAGTTATTTTTATGCATTCTCATAATATTGGTTTCATATGGAAGAGGCTTTTGAGAAGAAAACCAGAAAAAATTAAGTCACTCTAAAGAGAGCTTTTTAGTTTTTTAAACCATTATATATTATTTAGTTCCCTTCAATATGGTTGAATTGAATGATGGGTGATACATGCGTCATGTCCGTGAATGGGCGCTGTCAGTTGTGACTGGTCATCTTTTTTTTTTTTTATGAATGGCATCTCGCAGTTCAACCTAGGAGGTTGTCGTCTGCTTAACCGGACTATCCTGTGGGTGCCTTAAGAGTAAGGCCTCCAGCCAGGGCATAAAAACTTACAAACTAAGCGACTATACGCTGAGGGCACCCCCTGTGGGGCACGAGCCTCGGCTCAGGGCGTCGCTGGGGGAGGACTGCATGGGGACAGGCTGGATCTGAGTGATATCATTATTAAGGGGCTGATTTAAAACTACTGGCACAGCATCGCGGGCTGGCTCGAGCGAGGGTCGGGGAGGGCATGGACCGGGACGTCGCGACGGACCTCGACGGCGAGGTCGGAAAGACGGCGGTTTGTGTCTGAACTTTTTAAGAGTGCTAGTCTCTTTGCTACTCTCCTGGAGGAGGGTGATAGCATCATCGGGAGTGACGAGAGTATGCCGAGGACGGCGTACTGTACTAATGCGCGAGGGTTCGTAACGGGCGGCCGCTGCGATCAGGGGATTACGGTGTTTACTGGCGTTATCGAAGAAACGCTTCGAAAGACGTTTCATAAACTGAAGGACGGTGGGCATTCTAAGGTCTACGTGTAGACGGTCGTTACGGACATAAAAAGGGGCTCCCGTGACTCTACGTAAGAACCGGTTCTGCAAGGTTTGCATCCTATGGATGTATTTAGGCTTGGTGTGAGCGTACACGACGCAAGCGTACGTCATAATGGGGCGGATCACCGCGGTATAAAGGCGCAACTTGCACTTGAGTGACAATTTGCTTTTTGCCGAGATCATGAAATGAAGCCTACCCATAGCAAAGGCAGCTCGGTCGCGAGCTGCTTTGATGTGCGCCGCGAAAGACAGGTGGTTGTCAAGTAAGACTCCTAAGTACTTGGCTTGCTTCTCCCAAGGGATAGGCTTACCATACATAGTGATCGGGCTGAGCGCGAGTGGCTTATTTTTACGCGGTTTAAAGAAAAGAACTGCCTGACTCTTGTCGGGGTTCACCTCGTTTCTCCATTTCCGGAACCAAGCGCCTAGGACGTTGGCTGAGGTTTGGAGGGTGCTGTAGATAGCGTCGTGACTATAGCCAGTGTAATAGATGGCCGTGTCGTCCGCGAACAGGGCTAGCTGTGCCTTCTTGCTCTTGGGGATGTCACTGGTGAACAGAGTAAAGATAAGGGGAGAGAGCGGGGAGCCCTGAGGGACTCCGGCTCTAATGGGGTGGGGGGAAGACAGTGCCTTCCCGATGCGATAGCGGAAGGTGCGATCCGACAAAAAGTCTCGTAAGATGAGCACGAGACGGTCCGGCACTCCCAGTTTGTACAGCTTATATAATAAGCCGTTGTGCCAGACTTTGTCGAATGCCTTTGCTATGTCGAAAAACAACACGCCCGTCATCGCTCCACGCTGGAAGCCAGCGCTCAAGTGTTCTACGATGCGGTGGGCCTGTTGAATGCAAGAGTGTCCGGTCCTGAAGCCGAACTGTTCGTTGGGGATGAGACACTTAGCCTCGGCGAAGTCTTTGAGTCGCTTATACATAAGTCTCTCGTAGATTTTACCGAGTGCATTCAGGAGACTGATAGGTCTGTAGCTCGAAGGCTCAGACTTGGGTTTGCCTGGCTTGGCGAAACCGATGACAGTGGCCTCTTTCCATATTTGGGGAAACGCGTTGTTGCTCAGGGCGCCATTAAAGATGGCCGCCAATAACACGACGAGCTGAGCGGGGAGGAGTTTGAACACCCTATTGGTGATTCCGTCGGAGCCGGGTGCTTTCCGCGGTTGAAGTTTGTTAATGATGTCTTGCACTTCGTCAGCTGTGACCGGAGGCAGAGGATCATCAGGGTCTTCTTCGGGGGGCAGGGCGGCTTTACGTTCGACGAATGCGTTCACCTCATCGAGATGTCGCTTGTCTACTGGTTGCAAGCTGGGGGAGCACTGGGACTCCAGGCTGTCGGCTAGGCATTCGGCCTTCTCAGAGTCGTCGAATGCGACGCTCTTATCGGGACGGGTGAGGGGAGGCATCGAAGCTTCTTCGGTGGAGCGCATCTTGCGTTGCAGCTGCCAGAAGGCTAGGTGGGTAGGCTCGAGTTCGCTTAGCGTTTTTTCCCATTGATTATTACGAAACTCACTGGTGCGATCCTTTACAGCACGCTGTAAATTACGCATGTGGGCTTTGTTTGCCTCGCAGGGAAAGCTGCTGTAGGCACGGATGGCCGCGTTCTTTTCGTTTATCAGTTCACGTATGTCAGCGGGTAGTATCCAGCGTTGATCGCTCATTGCTGGGACTTCCCGTGAGCAGTCCTTCAGTACGGATTGCACGTGTTCTGTAAACGAGTTGATGGCGGCCGTCGTGTCTGCGACTGAGACTATGTGGTCGGGGATGGCCTCCAGGTGAGGCGACGTGGTGGATTTCAGCTTTTCGCTGACTTTCCTCCAGTCGGTTATCACTTGGGTCGGCGGGGGCTTGACTGGTCATCTCTTAGCTGCCACAGTTTATTTTAATTACTTTATTTTCGAATTATTGATTTCATCTTTTACTCTGGACGCTCTTAACTTGCACGTATTTCTACATCGTTCTCACATATTTGTAATTCTCAACATGAATGATGTAACCAAGATTTTGTAACAATTTTTTGATTTAAAAGAGTGTCCATGGAGTTTCTTGCCCATTCTTCTCCATAGAGATCTACGCTTTGGAATGGGCAACTACAGTACTTTCACAAGTTATTATGCCTTGTGCTTGGGACTGTAGCTTTGCGTTTTGTTCTGCTTTTTTGACTTTCAAAAGTGTCTGTTATGGTCTAATTGAAATATAATATAATATAAATGAAATAAACGCTATGACTTTGAGTTTGATTTACTAAAGAGTAGCTGTTGCCTGAAATATGCTTAGAATTCAGTGAACGCTTTGTTTGTGTAAGAGAAAACATAAAGTATTTATTAGACTCACTCCAGACCAACAAAATTCAAATCGTAATTTAAACTAAATTTGTCCTGTACGAGGCCAAATGACAGGTATGGGAATAAGCCATCTCAGCGGGCATGGTGTGTGCGCAGACTCCGACTGTTTGTTCTTAGTTGGAATACTGTCTGATAATACTGTCTACTGTGTTAACGGCCCTGATGCAATATGCAGGCGCAAATGATTTAACAGATCGTGCAAAAATGTATAAACGATAAATGAACGTGAATTTTGACACTTTAACGTTATTGAGATTTCGTAAGAATCGACAATTGTAGAGGAGTCTTTAAGATTTTCGAAAAAAACAAAAAAAATTGTTTCTAGAGATGATACGGGGTCACTAGCGTTGATCATCTGCCTAGCCTTTCGTTGGGGTCGGCTTCCAGTCTAGCATGATGCAGCTGAATACCAGTATTTTGTATGGAGCGACTGCCTATCTGATCTCCATAACCCAGTTAGTACTGGGTAATACGATACCCCTTGGCAAGACGGGTTGTCAGACTTTCAGTCCACTGACTACCTGTAACGACTGCCAAAGATCTACAAATGACATCCGGGATCAACTGCTGAACGGATTTCTATGTTTGGCAAACATAATCGCCAACCTCGACGCAGAGGAAGCCGCAATCATAATCTAAAATATTGTTGGAAAGGTTTGAAAATAAAATACAGTGCAACTATTGCAGAATATTGTGCAATTGAGGTGTTAATGCACACATAGTTCAGGCAATTATAATATTGATGCGTACAACCATGTCCGTTTATATTTTTTATATATTATTTTACAACGAATTTTGCTATTCAGTAGTATTCATCCAGTCTTTACAAGTAGTCGTTCGTAGCCGAAAGTCAGACATCCAATCTTACCAAGAGGTATCTGAGTTATCAAGAGGTATCAGTAACTGCGTCGTGAAGGTCAGATAGGCAGTCGATTCATGTAAAATACTGATAACTCCGATACTGATACTGATCCGGTTAGATTGGAAGCCGACCCCAACAAAGTTTGGAAAAAGGCTAGGCAGACAATGACAAGGAATTCTGACATTGCAGTTAACATGCCAAATGATTTGCATTTGTAAAATAACATTTAAATTTTTTAAATTCAAGTAAACTTCTAAAACACTTGAACTCTCAAGGTTCACGGTCACAAAGTCCGTCTGTGAATCCAAACGCCTTTAAATCAATTCGGGTATCTGAAAATTTTCTTTAATAACAATAATACTATTCTTGGAACTTACTTTAATAATTAAATCAGTATCTTATATTTCTATGAATATTCATTAAAATCTGAATTTTCAATTCGACAGACAGTCTTCTTAAAATGTTCTAGTGTATTTCTAACGGTAAATATAAACTTGAAAGTTATTTTGTTGGTTGGATATTAAGGAATTCCAACTCCTCTCGGTTGGAATTCCTTATTATCTCTGACCGTGAACCTAATTAGTTTTAATGGAGTACTCGCGTTTTAAATTAATGCTAGAGCACTTACATTGCATTTCAGTTTTTTTGTTAGTTTAGTTAGTTACATAGCAATATATTATGGTACCTATTTTTGGGAACCTTATACAAAAAAAGGAATAACCAGTTAGTCAATGCTTCAATTATGGTATAGGAGCCTATGAAGCCATAATTGAAAGCCAAAAAGTAGCTCTGACGATTCAGAAGTGCCTGTGTGTGTGTGTCTTATTTGATTTTTAATCTTTGGAACGCTAAAAAGAAACAATGTACAAAAACAACCGGATTGAGAACCTCCTCCTGTTTTTGAAGTCAGTTAATATCAAAATCATTTATTTAAAGTAGGCCAGTTACAGGCACTTTTGAATAGTCGAACAACAATAAAAATTAAGCTACAGTCCCAGTCACAAAACGTAATAACTGTGAAAGTACTGTAGTAGCCCATTCCAAAGTGTACATCTCTATGGAGAAGAATGGGCAAGAAACTCCATGGACACTCTTTTAAATCAGTAGCTTTAGTTACAAAAACCTTGATTACATCATTCATGTTGAGATGGTACATTATGTGAGAACGATGTAGCAAGACGTGTCCATAGAAGAGTCCATAATAAAAACCAGCCAAGTGCGAGTCGGACTCGCGCACGAAGGGTTCCGTACCATTATTTATAAAAACGAGCATTGTATGGGAGCCCCCGTAAATATTTATTTTATTCTGTTTTTAGTATTTGTTGTTACAGCATCAATAGAAATACATAATCTATAGTAATTTCAACTGGCTAACTATCACGGTTCATGAGATATAGCCTGGTGACAGACGGACGGACGGACGGACAGCGAAGTCTCAGTAATAGGGTCCCGTTTGACCCTTTGGGTATGTAACCCTAGAAACAAACAATTCAAAAATAAAAAAAAGGTAGGAAGGTACTCGACAAACGCTGCCGAACAACATCGTCGCCGTCAATTTAACTTATGTTTTGGGTGTAACCCCTGCTCAGTAGACTTGCAAAGGGATCAAAGTTGTAAATCTCGGGCATGTAGATATGTGCCACATGAAAGCAGGTTTATGTACTTTACTAAATCATGGTACCCACCATTACAGGTAAGCGTTGTCCCCCGAGTGGATATCCGAGTGGATGAAGAAATAAGTTCGTAGGAGAGAGTAATCAATAATTTATAAAAGGGGAAAAGTTCTGGAGAAAAACTATTGAGTATGGATGTGAATGGCTAAAGGATGACCGAAAAAACGATGGATGTACTGTGTGAAGGAGGATATGCAAGAAAGGAGGTGTCTGATGAGATGATCAGTAATAGAGAAGTATGGAAGAAGAAGCCATGCTGCGCCGATCCCAAATGAAAATCTTAAATATCTCGACTGCATGATTAGTGCATTATCTTACAAAAAATACACAACCAGATTCTAAAAGCTTTAAAATTAACTAGTTATAAATCAAAATGAAAATATTTTATTTTACATAGGCCTACATGGGCACTTATAAAACGTCGACAAAAGGTGCACGGTTCGGGTTGGTCGTTTCCTATGGAGAAGAACCGGCAAGAAACTCCACGGTTACTCTTTTAAAATCATTTGGTTTTACAATATTTGAATTTTACAGCGTTAGTACTTAAGTATGGGAGGACAGCGTAAGCCCGACAGTAAGTCGTTGCTTACTACTATATTTTCTAAAAGAATATTCTAAATTATTATTATCTAAAAAAGTAATAAAAAAAAAACAAGATTGGTTTGGTTTCTCTGCCCGACAATCCTCTGCAAGTTAGTACAGAATCTTCTGGTCCCAACAAAAATTTGATCAGAATTTTTGTACGTATGTACACAAACAAAATAACATTGGTACTCAATAAAATTAAGTAATAATCAATAAGTAGAAGTTAGTCAACTTTCAAAATGCCCTCGTTTCGGAAACGAAGCAGTCAAAACAAGGTCCATCGGTTCCTTCCTTTCTAAATGCGAGATAGTCCTATCGCAAGGTCGACTTATATGTCCAGTCAGCGTTGAGTTGGTGGCCCAAGTTATAAGCGCGCGGAGTGACTGCAGAAGATGTTTTGCCTGTAAAACATCCATAACATCGTATTACACTCTGATGCCTTTAGGAGTTCGTGGCTAAATAATAACAGCCCCACGGGTCGATCTTTAAGATTAAGCCGTGCTTGCCGAGGTTGGACCGTGGATGGGTGACCATAATTACATACCGAGTTTCCTGCGTGCCTCGGAAAGCACGTCATTTGTAGATCTTTGACAGTCGTCACGAGTAGTCAGAAGCCAAAAAACTGACATCCAGTCTTACTAAGGGGTATCGTATTACCCTGTTACTTGGTTTTGGAGGTCAGATAGTCGCTTCATGAAAAATACTGGTACTCGGCTGTATCCGGTTAGACTGGAAGCCGACCCCAAGATAATTTGGGAAATGGCTAGGCAGATGATGAGACAAAGCGCAGTTGTATACCTTAAGGGACTGTGGCTTAGCGTTTTTTTGGTTTTAATGACTTTCAAAAGTGCCTGTAATAATACATTTAGGAAACTCATTCCTATTATCAGAAGATGCCTATAAAAGGAGGTGCGCGCCCGAGTATCGTCCACCTCTCCGCCTGACCGCCGCCGCGTACGGACGTGCCGCTACCTGCTCGCATTCCCGCTCGCTATCAGTGTGTGTCATCGGTTCGTCGCTTCCCAGTGTCGTGACGTCATCAGTAGTCCCTTGACTACACCCCCGAACAATTGTTGTCTTTTTATTAAGACAGCACTTGCTCATTTTGCTTCGGATATTATTCCGATTTAACTTCCTTTGCCCCATCAGGGAAAAGTCCTCAGTTTCGAGGTTCTTGGTGGGAAACCTAACGGTGCCAACGAAACCAAGAGAGGGTGGTGACCCAATCCTCCCGCCTAACCCCTTCAGGGTCTAAGTGAAAAAATTGGGCTCCGTCGCGAACGTGTGCGCCGCCGATTTGCTGTGCTAGTGTTTCCCGTTTCAACAAGTTCCTGAAAGCAAAGTTCCCTGGACTGGAGTTGGAGTTGCTACCAAGCCCGGACCCTCGGACTGTGGCTGCGGGAAGGTTGAAGCGGGTGAGTCGCTGGACCCAGTAAATTCCCTACATAATTGTGCAAGGAATTAGGTTGTTAGGCGCGCTGAGCTTCACTCAAATGTCTGCTAACTCTTAGCAGATAACATGGCCCTTGATGCGGATGAGGAACGCCTTTTTGCGTTTTTCAAAAGCGTTGTCCTGAAAGACCCAGATTTTTTAAAGAAATATGGGTCCGATGTCGCTGCCTTGCAGCAACCCAGTATTGCCGTCACTGACTTCAGTGACGCGCTCGAGAGCCCTTTGTCGCCGCCACCTGCCGACAGAGGCTTACCGCCAGCCGTCGCCGCCGCGATTAAGGCTACCCCAAGACCCATTCTTGTGAAACCCTTTGTTTCGCAAACAAAGGTCCAGCCCGCACCTGCGTCCATTGTTCCCGTTTCCGAGAACATGGACAAAGGCTTACCGTCAGCCGTCGCCGCCGCGATTCCGGCTAAACCGAGACCCATTGTTTCGAAACCTTTTGTTTCGCAAACAAAGAATCAGTCCGAACCTGAGTCCATTGTTCCCGTTTCCGAGAACATGGACACAACTGAGCCAATCTCCGACTCAGAGTCAATTTTAGACGCGTGCTCTGCCTCCTCATCCTCTGAAGACGACTATCAAGTCGTCGGAAAGGGCAAGAGGAAGAAGGGCAAAAATTCCCAGGCCGCCATGACCAAAAAGATCGTCGCGCTCCCTTATGCCCCCTCTCACGCGGCCTCCCGTCCCAACTCCCCGGTCCCCTTACCTACGTCCGCCGCTGCTCATACCAGTAGGCCAGTCAGCCCTAAGGCTAAACCTTCAGCCGCTTCTTCAAAGAAGCTGAAGCCCCCTCCCCCGTTGTTCATTCAGGACAAAGGGAAATGGACAGATGTGTCCAAAATGTGTAATGAGCGCCGCATACAATATACAAGCGCAAAAAGCACACAGCAGGGAATCAAAGTAGTGGTTCCTACGACCACGGACTTTAGGGAACTTACCCGCCAGCTAATCGGAAGGCACATAGCCTTCCATACCTACTCCATTCCAGAGGAGAAGCCCACCCGCGTGGTGATCAGGCGGATCCCGAAGGAAATCCCCACGGAGGACATCCTCAATGACCTCCAAGGCCAAGACATCCCGGTCGCAGCCGTCCACCGCCTTCATAAGGCGAGAGGCGGAGACCAGTACGATATGGTACTGGTCATCTGTGACCCAGTAGAAGGTCACCACCCGATCTTCAAAGTGAAGTCGGTATGCTCACTCACAGGCATCACAATAGAGAAGCCCTACCGCTCAAGCGTAGTCGGGCAATGCCACCGCTGCCAGATGTATGGACACAGCCAAGCCAACTGCCATGCGCCGCACAGATGCGTAAAGTGTCTAGGCGACCATGGCACGGCAGACTGCCCCCGTCCCAAAGACAAATCGCTTTGCACGGAGCCACCGAGCTGTGTGCTTTGCGGCCAGTCGGGCCACACGGCCAACTACCGCGGCTGCTCGAAAGCCCCCAAAGGCTCCTCCTCTAACCTGGTGAAGCGTGCAAGCGCCCGTCAGCAAAGAGAAAGCCCTTCGGTGAGGCTACCCTCTGCCCAGATGCCGGAGAGACTCAGCCCTCAGAGGCCCTCTCCCTGGACCACGCTGAACCACCAGAGAGCCTTCCCGGCACTCAGCAAAGCCAAGTCCAGCCCCATCCCCGGGCTACTAGATGCCCCTATCCCCACTCCCCCGGCCCAAGCGAGCGCACCGGCGCCCGCTCGTCCCACGCCACCCGGCCCCGCGGCCGTGGACCCCTCTCACAACGTAATTTTAGAATCGCTAGCAGAGTTAGTCACCCCCGAAGCAGACCGCATGGCGGCTGATCTCAGGGCGGCTAACACTGGTGGCGATAAACTAAAAATTATCCTCAAGTCCCTACTCAAGTTAGGCGACCTCCTCCGCAACCTTAATCTTGACTAACTCCAATGGATAATACGAGATTAACGTGCACCAAACCCCGATCCCTAAAATTAGGGTACTTTAATGCCAATGGCATTAGAGGCCAGCGTGATGAGATCGCCACCTTCCTCCGCGACCATCAAATTGATATCCTCCTCGTACAGGAGACCTTCCTCAAGCCCAGTCACCGCGATCCGAGAATTGCCAACTATCGCATAGTTCGCAACGATCGGTCACGCTGCCACAAGGGCGGTACTCTAATCTATTATAGAAAAGAACTGCACTGCATCCCCTTAGATCCCCCTCCCATGGAGTCTCTACTCGAGACCTCAGTGTGTCGACTAGGCATGACCGGCCATCAACCGATCACAATCGCCTCTGCGTACATCCCTCCCGGCGGAACGTCCGAGGATCACACTCTATTCACCAAAGACCTTGCCGTCCTCTTCGGCTTGAGCGACTCCGTTATCATAGCGGGCGACCTCAACGCCAAGCACCCCGCCTGGAACAGCACGACGACCTCTGCCAGAGGACGTCACGTGTATAACCTGGGCGAGTCCCTCAACTTCGATCCCATCGCTCCTATGGAGCACACCCACTATCCCCACGACCCCGACCAACGTCCGGACGTTCTCGACATAGCGCTACTCAAGAATGTCAACCTTAAGTTACATTCCATCGAGACTTTACATGAGCTTAACTCAGACCATAGACCAGTGCTCATGCACTTAGTTCCCCGCTCGGGTCCTTCTGACCCCAACCAGCCCCCGCCGACCCAAGTGATAACCGACTGGAGGAAAGTCAGCGAAAAGCTGAAATCCACCACGTCGCCTCACCTGGAGGCCATCCCCGACCACATAGTCTCAGTCGCAGACACGACGGCCGCCATCAACTCGTTTACAGAACACGTGCAATCCGTACTGAAGGACTGCTCACGGAAAGTCCCAGCAATGAGCGATCAACGCTGGATACTACCCGCTGACGTACGTGAACTGATAACCGAAAAGAACGCGGCCATCCGTGCCTACAGCAGCTTTCCCTGCGAGGCAAACAAAGCCCACATGCGTAATTTACAGCGTGCTGTAAAGGATCGCACCAGTGAGCTTCGTAATAATCAATGGGAAAAAACGCTAAGCGAACTCGAGCCTACCCACCTAGCCTTCTGGCAGCTGCAACGCAAGTTGCGCTCCACCGAAGAGGCTTCGATGCCTCCCCTCACCCGACCCGATAAGAGCGTCGCATTCGACGACTCTGAGAAGGCCGAGTGCCTAGCCGACAGCCTGGAGTCCCAGTGCTCCCCCAGCTCTCAACCAGTAGACAAGCGACATCTCGATGAGGTGAACGCATTCGTCGAACGTAGAACCGCCCTGCCCCCCGAAGAAGACCCTGATGATCCTCTGCCTCCGGTCACAGCTGACGAAGTGCAAGACATCATTAACAAACTTCAACCGCGGAAAGCACCCGGCTCCGACGGAATCACCAATAGGGTGTTCAAACTCCTCCCCGCTCAGCTCGTCGTGTTAATGGCGGCCATCTTCAATGGCGCCCTGAGCAACAACGCGTTTCCCCAAATATGGAAAGAGGCCACGGTCATCGGTTTCGCAAAGCCAGGCAAACCCAAGTCTGAGCCTTCGAGCTACAGACCTATCAGTCTCCTGAATGCACTCGGAAAAATCTACGAGAGACTTATGTATAAGCGACTCAAAGACTTCGCCGAGGCTAAGAGTCTCATCCCCAACGAACAGTTCGGCTTCAGGACCGGACACTCTTGCATTCAACAGGCCCACCGCATCGTAGAACACTTGAGCGCTGGCTTCCAGCGTGGAGCGATGACGGGTGTATTGTTTTTCGACATAGCAAAGGCATTCGACAAAGTCTGGCACAACGGCTTATTATATAAGTTGTACAAACTGGGAGTGCCAGACCGTCTCGTGCTCATCTTACGAGACTTTTTGTCGGATCGCACCTTCCGCTATCGCATCGGGAAGGCACTGTCTTCCCCCCACCCCATTCGAGCCGGAGTCCCTCAGGGCTCCCCGCTCTTTCCCCTTATCTTTACTCTGTTCACCAGTGACATCCCCAAGAGCAAGAAGGCACAGTTAGCCCTGTTCGCGGACGACACGGCCATCTATTACACTGGCCGTAGTCACGACGCTATTTGCAGCACCCTCCAAACCTCAGCCAACGTCTTAGGCGCTTGGTTCCGGAAATGGAGAATCGAGGTGAACCCCGACAAGAACCAGGCAGTTCTTTTCTCTAAACCGCGTAAGAATAAGCCACCCGCGCTCAGCCCGATCACTATGTACGGTAAGCCTATCCCTTGGGAGAAGCAAACCAAGTACTTAGGAGTCTTACTTGACAACCACCTGTCTTTCGCGGCGCACATCAAAGCAGCTCGCGACCGAGCTGCCTTTGCTATGGGTAGGCTTCATTTCATGATTTCGATAAAAAGCAAGTTGTCACTCAAGTGCAAGTTGCGCCTTTACACCGCGGTGATCCGCCCCATTATGACGTACGCTTGCGTCGTGTACGCTCACACCAAGCCTAAGTACATCCATAGGATGCAAACCTTGCAGAACCGGTTCTTACGTAGAGTCACGGGAGCCCCTTTTTATGTCCGTAATGACCGTCTACACGTAGACCTTAGAATGCCCACCGTCCTTCAGTTTATGAAACGTCTTTCGAAGCGTTTCTTCGATAACGCCATTAAACACCGTAATCCCCTGATCGCAGCGGCCGCCCGTTACGAACCCTCGCGCATTAGTACAGTACGCCGTCCTCGGCATACCCTCGTCACTCCCGATGATGCTATCACCCTCCTCCAGGAGAGTAGCAAAGAGACTAGCACTCTTAAAAAGTTTAGACACAAACCGCCGTCTTTCCGACCTCGCCGTCGAGGTCCGTCGCGACGTCCCGGTCCATGCCCTCCCCGACCCTCGCTCGTGCCAGCCCGCGATGCTGTGCCAGTAGTTTTAAATCAGCCCCTAAATAATGATATCATTCAGATCCAGCCTGTCCCCATGCAGTCCTCCCCCAGCGACGCCCTAAGCCGAGGCTCGTACCCCACAGGGGGTGCCCTTAGCGTGTAGTCGCTTAGTTTGTAAGTTTTATGCCCTGGCTGGAGGCCTTACTCTTAAGGCACCCACAGGATAGTCCGGTTAAGCAGACGACAACCTCCTAGGTTGAACTGCGAGATGCCATTCCCAAAAAAAAAAAAAAAAAGAGTATCGTCCATTTGCTCTTGGGATTTCGTACGGAACGGTAGTTGTCGACGCGATTTGTGAGTGTTTTGTGATTATATTTTTGAACTGTTATAACTGTAAGTACATGATATTTTGTTCGCTTATGTAATTGGTGATTTATTTTATCCTAAAGGTTGTGTAAAAGCTTCTTTAGACTGGATTATTAGCTTGTACTTAATTATTGTTATTAAATCATTTTTGAGGTGTGTGATAATTGTTTTTTTTTAAGGGTTTCTGCTACTGAAACCTAAATTCAGAAGTGTGATTACTTTAAAAAAAAACGCCCACGGTTTCATTGTCGTAGTACCTACCCTATTAATTTGAAAAAAAAAAAAGGGAAAGAATAAAACACCAATTAACGGTTATTTTTTTTTGAATTTTTAGTGTTTTTGTGTGAATATGGCTGATAGACAGCGTAACTCTCGCAACAAATCGCGTCGACATGATAGGGATCGTAGTTCGCGGCATAGATCTCGCTCGCGGAACCAAACTCGCCCTGGGAGTCAAATAAATTCTCCTTACGGATCACGGTCAAGAAGTAGGACGCGTTCGCGGTCAAACCATTATCCTCGTGATCAAAATGGGGCCATGCAACAAACATTGCAATCAATCTTGTCTCGTCTAAATTCGCTAGAAACGGAACGTTCTCCCTTCCGTAACGCGACTCATAACCAGCTAGTTGAAAACAGTACAAACATAAGATCATACACGCCCCCTTTGGGTCAATTGCAGAATAATCAGATTCTTCAGGTTACAGAACCATTGTCTGAAACTCCGCTACCTAGTTCCATCACTGCGATAAATATACCCGCGTCTGAGACTACAGCACCCGAGGTATCGAGTGCTAATGCAAACGGCCACGATATACGCGTAGTATCAGAATCTGCCCGAATATTAGCTGAAGCAATTAGATCCGTAAACTCGGACAGAACACAAAAGTACTTTGTTTCTAATTTTGACCCGACTATCCATGATATAGACGTGTGGTGTGAGGAAGTCGAACGGGCTAGGTCTTCTAATAACTGGGGTGATTCTGAGTGTCTGTCACGCGTATCCATATGCCTCAAAGGTGACGCGCGTACTTGGTTAAACGAATGGGTAACTAGTGATCGAACGTGGAGCAGCTTCGTTAAAGAATTCAAACCTTTGTGTCCAAGAAAGCTTGATTACGCGAATATCCTTTATGATACGATGCATACCACCTCTGATAAATACAGCACGTACGCCGAATATGCAAGAAGGACATTATTGCGTCTTAAAATTGTTAAGGGACTAAGTGACGAACTGAGAACCTTGATTGTTATTCGCGGTATTATGGATCCACAAGTTAGAGCAGCAGCCGCCAATGCTAACTTACAAATTTATGACTTAGTTTCATTTTTATCTATTTACGCGAAACCTACCCGCACTAAACCCGAAAATCGAAATTCTACCTCTAAACCGACGCCTCATAACCATTCATCGAATCTGAGATGTTTTATTTGCCGACAACAAGGTCATAAATCCCACCGTTGCCCCAAAAAGCCAAAAACCGATCAGACGTCAAACGACAAATCTAACGTCAGTCCCACTACTAGCGATGCCAAAAAATTGGTGTGTACCTTTTGTAAAAAACCGGGTCATAGTTAAGATGTGTGTTTTGCTAAGGAAAGGTCAGGCTCTCGTAATAAGAAAAACGTTAATCTATGTAACACACACGTGGCTGATTCCCCGCAAAATAATGACCTTAAAACTGCAATTATACAGGGCATTCCTGTGGATGTTCTAATTGACAGTGGTGCCTTAAACATCTCATTAGTTTCCTCTGAAGCATTGAAACATTTCACATGTGAACGAAAGCCCAGGCATTGTATATTGAAGGGAATTAGCGACGCAGTCATACATGCCGATTGTTTTGTAACGTTAACGATCGAATTCGATGATATCTCTGTTGAGGCCGACTTTGTAGTGGTACCAGGGTCTTGTATGACTACGCCCGTAATTATAGGAACCGATATCCTAAACCGTGACGGTATCACATACGTGCGGACCAAAGACAAACAGTATCTAACTCGAACCATAGTGATCGGGAAAGACGTCCAGGCGGTATCGACAGATGTGACCTCGCAGATTAATACACCCCTTAAGGGTGCAGAACTTGAACGTCTCACGGCGTTAATAAAACAGTTCTCAACTTATCTCATTTCGGGTACTGCATCGACCACCGTTACCACTGGCAAAATGTCAATCAAAGTAACGGACAATACACCCGTCGCTTACCGACCTTACAAGCTGTCACATTCGGAAAAACTTAAAGTCCGAGAAATTGTGCGTGACCTAAAAGATAAGGGTATCATCCGCGAGTCAAATTCAGAGTATGCGAGTCCCATAATATTGGTAAAGAAAAAGGACGGAAGCGATAGGATGTGTGTCGACTATAGGGCACTTAATAGAATGACTGTAAGGGACCGGTACCCCCTACCACTCATAGACGATCACATAGATAGGTTAGGTAACTTCAAATACTTCACTAGCCTTGATATGGCCACAGGCTTTCACCAAATAGCCATAGAAGAAGGCTCGATTCATAAAACGGCATTTGTCACGCCGGAAGGACATTTCGAGTACCTCCGAATGCCTTATGGTTTGACGAACTCCCCCATAGTCTACCAGCGAATTATTAACGACACGCTTCGCGGTCACATTGAGGCTGGAAACGTCTTAGTATACGTTGATGACGTCCTTTGTTTGAGTGACAGCGTAGACGAAGGTATTTGTTTATTAAAAAGGGTGCTGGAAACATTAACTAGGTCTGGTTTCTCGATAAACCTACGAAAATGCTCATTTCTGTCAATGGAAGTCGAATACTTGGGACGTGTAGTGAGTCAGGGTCAGGTCAGGCCGAGCCCAAATAAAATTCAAGCTCTAATCGATGCACCGGTACCTCGTAATGTTAAACAAATACGACAATTCCTGGGTTTGGCGGGATATTTTAGAAGGTATATTCGGGACTACGCAAGGAAGACCGCTTGCATAGCACGTTTGATGAAAAAAGACGTGACTTTTTGTTGGGGTATAGAACAAGAGAAAGCTAGGCAAGAGATAATAAGTTGCCTAACTAGTTCACCTATATTGTCCATTTTCGACCAGTCTTTACCCACGGAGGTACACACCGACGCTAGCAGCATCGGCTATGGTGCTGTATTGATGCAGAAAAAGGCTGATGGTACAAAGCATGTAGTCTCTTATTTTAGTAAAGCCACACAGGGTGCCGAGAGCAGATACCACTCTTACGAGTTGGAAACCTTGGCGGTCGTGAGAGCATTACAGAATTTCCGTCACTATCTCGTAGGGATAAACTTTAAAGTAGTCACCGACTGCAATGCTCTCAAGGCCACCGAAAAGAAAAAGGATCTGCTCCCACGCGTTGCCAGGTGGTGGATCTATTTACAAGATTTCAATTTTACCATTGATTATCGAAAAGGCACTATGATGACACATGCAGACTACCTAAGTCGAAACCCAGTCACTACCAATGTCCATCAGATATCTAGGCCACGCAACTGGGCCCAAATTGCTCAGTCGGCAGATGATGAGACGCAAGGCATCTTACAGAAGTTACAGGACGGAGAATTAGATACTCAGCGATATGTACGTCAGAATGAATTACTTTATTATCGGTATACACCAGTGGGTGAGGAAGCTAGACTTCTTTGGTTTGTCCCCAAGGGACATCGGTTAAGTCTATTGAGAATTTTTCATGACGAACACGAGCACATTTGCGCGGAGAAAACCATAGACTTAATCCTCAAATATTTTTGGTTTCCCGGACTTCGCCAATTTGTGGCAAAGTATATAAAACACTGTCTTGTGTGTATATCATGTAAACGCGTACCTAGAGCTCCTCATCAACTGATAACATCTTGGGAAAAACCCAATCTCCCTTTCCAAACGTTGCATATAGATGCACTTGGTCCGTTACCGGAATCTAACGGTTATAAGTTTGTTTTGTTAATTATAGATGCGTTTACAAAATTCTGTTTGCTTTATCCAATTCGTAAGCAGGATGTAACTGAGCTTAAACGCACGTTTACCAACGCAATTTCACTCTTTGGCGTTCCTAAGCTTTTAGTAGCTGACCGCGGACGAATGTTCGAATCCTCTGAGTTCTCTACTCTGTTAACTGAGTTCGGTTGTAATATCCACTTTATAACACCCGAAATGCACAATGCTAACGGACAGGTAGAAAGATATGTCAGAACCGTTCTGAACATGATCCGTATTGAAGCTAATCATAGACGTGCGGAATGGTCAGAAAAACTATGGAGACTTCAGCTCACGCTTAACATAACTAAGCAGAAGACAACACAAGCTTCAGCATTGAAGCTCCTAGTAGGCACTGACGCTACCACACCTATCGTTCGAACACTAATCCGTGACATCGCCATTGAGAGGTCTGAAAACCACGAAGGCTGGCGAGAGCTGTGCAGAGCGAGAGCTCATGAACTGTTAACACAAAATCAAGCCAAACAAGATTCACATGTCAACCGGCAGCGGCAAGCATCACGCGCATATAACATTAACGACTTGGTTTTCGTTATTAAGTATTCCCAGTCTACAGGAAAACTAGACCCCGGCATGCGCGGGCCATATCGGGTGATTAAAGTGCTACCCAGTGGGCGCTACCAGTTGAAACTCATCAGTGGTTCATATGGCAAAACCACACAAGCAGCAGCTGAATACATGATACCCTGGAACGGAGAGTGGTGTCCAGAATCATGTGCAGCCTTTTTCGAGGGTGAGTGTTGAATTAGTCTTATGCGGAGAATCAGCAAGTTGCTTTGCCATAAACTTTCCACATGCACATTGTTCTCTGTTTACCATTTGTTATTTTCTTTGCTGTCTTCCTTATATGAAACTGATTACAAATTAATTATTTCAAGTATAACTTTAATTTTATATGAGTAAGTTGTGGCAGACCAGCTCGATGATCAATCGATGCATTCGACTAGGTGATGAAATTTGTAGTTGGATGTGCGATTCAGAGATGCCTCCATCCACTCAATTGTCATGTATATGATGCTGGTGGTGTTGTGTAAAGGACGTGCGATTCAGAGATGCCTCCGTCCGCACTAAGTTTACGAATGTATCCATTTATGTACTTAAAGATAAACATGTGATCATTTGTAATGTCATGTACTGGACGCGCGATTCAGAGATGCCTACGTCCAAACAGACATACCTATAGCGAGAGGTATTTGTCTATGAACTAACTGAAGTGTTGACGTGCGATTCAGAGATGCCTCCGTCAACCTCAGACAGAGGGGACGCCTTCTGTCTGATTTGTTCACAGATACAGCTTTGGATCGGCGAAAGCTCGCTACGTGTGGCTGTGAAGACTGGAACACGATCATGAGAGCTCTCACGAATGTTAACATTTTTCCATACAAAATAACATGGTGCGTGTGACCCACACACCATGAAAACTGATATGGCAATGTCTTATGTGTTTTCGTATTTCAGATAACGAAGTATGTGACCCCAACACAGGGCCATCACCAACATCCCTTCAACCCGATGCTGAGATGGCTGGGCCCAGTGGCGACTCTCCTGCTGCAGAGTCGGTGCCATTACCAGCTGAGCATCATGAAGACAGCGCCGAGGACGACGCTTCGTCGGGATAGGCCGATTTAGGAAACTCATTCCTATTATCAGAAGATGCCTATAAAAGGAGGTGCGCGCCCGAGTATCGTCCAACTCTCCGCCTGACCGCCGCCGCGTACGGACGTGCCGCTACCTGCTCGCATTCCCGCTCGCTATCAGTGTGTGTCATCGGTTCGTCGCTTCCCAGTGTCGTGACGTCATCAGTAGTCCCTTGACTACACCCCCGAACAATTGTTGTCTTTTTATTAAGACAGCACTTGCTCATTTTGCTTCGGATATTATTCCGATTTAACTTCCTTTGCCCCATCAGGGAAAAGTCCTCAGTTTCGAGGTTCTTGGTGAGAAACCTAACGGTGCCAACGAAACCAAGAGAGGGTGGTGACCCAATCCGCCCGCCTAACCCCTTCAGGGCCTAGGTAAAAAAATTGGGCTCCGTCGCGAACGTGCGCGCCGCCGATTTACTGTGCTAGTGTTTCCCGTTTCAACAAGTTCCTGAAAGCAAAGTTCCCTGGACTGGAGTTGGAGTTGCTACCAAGCCCGGACCCTCGGACTGTGGCTGCGGAAAGGTTGAAGCGGGTGATTCGCTGGACCCAGTAAATTCCCTACATAATTGTGCAAGGAATTAGGTTGTTAGGCGCGCTGAGCTTCACTCAAATGTCTGCTAACTCTTAGCAGATAATATGGCCCTTGATGCGGATGAGGAACGCCTTTTTGCGTTTTTCAAAAACGTTGTCCTGAAAGATCCAGATTTTTTAAAGAAATATGGGTCCGATGTCGCTGCCTTGCAGCAACCCAGTATTGCCTTCACTGACTTCAGTGACGCGCTCGAGAGCCCTTTGTCGCCGCCACCTGCCGACAGAGGCTTACCGCCAGCCGTCGCCGCCGCGATTAAGGCCACCCCAAGACCCATTCTTGTGAAACCCTTTGTTTCGCAAACAAAGGTCCAGCCCGCACCTGCGTCCATTGTTGCCGTTTCCGAGAACATGGACAAAGGCTTACCGTCAGCCGACGCCGCCGCGATTCCGGCTAAACCGAGACCCATTGTTTCGAAACCTTTTGTTTCGCAAACAAAGGATCAGTCCGAACCTGCGTCCATTGTTCCCGTTTCCGAGAACATGGACACAACTGAGCCAATCTCCGACTCAGAGTCAATTTTAGACGCGTGCTCTGCCTCCTCATCCTCTGAAGACGACTATCAAGTCGTCGGAAAGGGCAAGAGGAAGAAGGGCAAAAATTCCCAGGCCGCCATGACCAAAAAGATCGTCGCGCTCCCTTATGCCCCCTCTCACGCGGCCTCCCGTCCCACCTCCCCGGTCCCCTTACCTACGTCCGCCGCTGCTCATACCAGTAGGCCAGTCAGCCCTAAGGCTAAACCTTCAGCCGCTTCTTCAAAGAAGCTGAAGCCCCCTCCCCCGTTGTTCATTCAGGACAAAGGGAAATGGACAGACGTGTCCAAAATGTGTAATGAGCGCCGTATTCAATACACAAGCGCAAAAAGCACACAGCAGGGCATAAAAGTGCTGGTCCCTACGACAACCGACTTCAGGGAACTAACCCGCCAATTAATCGGAAGGCGCATAGCCTTCCACACCTACTCCCTCCCAGAGGAGAAGCCCACCCGCGTGGTGATCAGGCGGATCCCGAAGGAAATCCCCACGGAGGACATCCTCAATGACCTCCTAGGCCAGGACATCCCGGTCGCAGCCGTCCACCGCCTTCATAAGGCGAGAGGCGGAGACCATTACGATATGGTACTGGTCATCTGTGACCAAGTAGAAGGTCACCACCCGATCTTCAAAGTGAAGTCGGTTTGCTCCCTGACAGGCATCTCAATAGAGAAGCCCTACCGCTCAAGCGTAGTCGGACAGTGTCACCGCTGCCAGATGTACGGTCACAGCCAAGCCAACTGCCATGCACCGCACAGATGCGTAAAGTGTCTAGGCGACCATGGCACGGCAGACTGCCCCCGTCCCAAAGACAAGTCGCTTTGCACGGAGCCACCGAGCTGTGTGCTTTGCGGCCAGTCGGGCCACACGGCCAACTACCGCGGCTGCTCAAAAGCCCCCAAAGGCTCCTCCTCTAACCTGGTGAAGCGTGCAAGCGCCCGCCAACAAAGAGAAAGCCCATCGGTGAGGCTACCCTCTGCCCAGATGCCGGAGAGACTCAGCCCTCAGAGGCCCTCTCCCTGGACCACGCTGAACCACCAGAAAGCCTTCCCGGCTCTCAGTAAAGCAAAGTCCAACCCCATCCCCGGGCTATTAGATGCCCCTGTCCCCACTCCCGCGGCCCAAGCGAGCGCACCGTCACCCGCTCGTCCCACGCCACCCGGCCCCGCAGCCGTGGACCCCTCTCACAACGTAATTTTAGAGTCGCTAGCAGAGTTAGTCACCCCCGAAGCAGACCGCATGGCGGCTGATCTCAGGGCGGCTAACACTGGTGGCGATAAACTTAAAATTATCCTCAAGTCCCTACTCAAGTTAGGCGACCTCCTCCGCAACCTTAACCTCGACTAACTCCAATGGATAATACGAGATTAACGTGCACCAAACCCCGATCCCTAAAATTAGGGTACTTTAATGCCAATGGCATTAGAGGCCAGCGTGATGAGATCGCCACCTTCCTCCGCGACCATCAAATTGATATCCTCCTCGTACAGGAGACCTTTCTCAAGCCCAGTCACCGCGATCCGAGAATTGCCAACTATCGCATAGTTCGCAACGATCGGTCACGTTGCCACAAGGGCGGGACTCTAATCTATTATAGGAAAGAACTGCATTGCATCCCCTTAGATCCCCCTCCCATGGAGTCTCTACTCGAGACCTCAGTGTGTCGACTAGGCATGACCGGCCATCAACCGATCACTATCGCCTCTGCGTACATCCCTCCCGGCGGCACGTCCGAGGAGCACACTTTGTTCACCAAAGACCTTGCCGTCCTCTTCGGCTTGAGCGACTCCGTTATCATAGCGGGCGACCTCAACGCCAAACACCCCGCCTGGAACAGCACGACGACCTCTGCCAGAGGACGTCACTTGTATAACCTGGGCGAGTCCCTCAACTTCGATCCCATCGCTCCTATGGAGCATACCCACTATCCCCACGACCCCGACCAACGTTCGGACGTTCTCGACATAGCGCTACTCAAGAATGTCAACCTTAAGTTGCATTCCATCGAGACTTTACATGAGCTTAACTCAGATCATCGACCAGTGCTCATGCACTTAGTTCCTCGCTCGGGTCCTTCTGACCCCAGCCAGCCCCCGCCGACCCAAGTGATAACCGACTGGAGGAAAGTCAGCGAAAAGCTGAAATCCACCACGTCGCCTCACCTAGAGGCCATCCCCGACCACATAGTCTCAGCCGCAGACACGACGGCCGCCATCAACTCGTTTACAGAACACGTGCAATCCGTACTGAAGGACTGCTCACGGGAAGTCCCAGCAATGAGCGATCAACGCTGGATACTACCCGCTGACGTACGTGAACTGATAAACGAAAAGAACGCGGCCATTCGTGCCTACAGCAGCTTTCCCTGCGAGGCAAACAAAGCCCACATGCGTAATTTACAGCGTACTGTAAAGGATCGCACCAGTGAGCTTCGTAATAATCAATGGGAAAAAACGCTAAGCGAACTCGAGCCTACCCACCTAGCCTTCTGGCAGCTGCAACGCAAGATGCGCTCCACCGAAGAGGCTTCGATGCCTCCCCTCATCCGACCCGATAAGAGCGTCGCATTCGACGACTCTGAGAAGGCCGAATGCCTAGCCAACAGCCTGGAGTCCCAGTGCTCCCCCAGCTCGCAACCAGTAGACAAGCGACATCTCGATGAGGTGAACGCATTCGTCGAACGTAGAGCCGCCCTGCCCCCCGAAGAAGACCCTGATGATCCTCTGCCTCCGGTCACAGCTGACGAAGTGCAAGACATCATTAGCAAACTTCAACCGCGGAAAGCACCCGGCTCCGACGGAATCACCAATAGGGTGTTCAAACTCCTCCCCGCTCAGCTCGTCGTGTTAATGGCGGCCATCTTCAATGGCGCCCTGAGCAACAACGCGTTTCCCCAAATATGGAAAGAGGCCACTGTCATCGGTTTCACCAAGCCAGGCAAACCCAAGTCTGAGCCTTCGAGCTACAGACCTATCAGTCTCCTGAATGCACTCGGTAAAATCTACGAGAGACTTATGTATAAGCGACTCAAAGACTTCGCCGAGGCTAAGAGTCTCATCCCCAACGAACAGTTCGGCTTCAGGACCGGACACTCTTGCATTCAACAGGCCCACCGCATCGTAGAACACTTGAGCGCTGGCTTCCAGCGTGGAGCGATGACGGGTGTGTTGTTTTTCGACATAGCAAAGGCATTCGACAAAGTCTGGCACAACGGCTTATTATATAAGCTGTACAAACTGGGAGTGCCAGACCGTCTCGTGCTCATCTTACGAGACTTTTTGTCGGATCGCACCTTCCGCTATCGCATCGGGAAGGCACTGTCTTCCCCCCACCCCATTAGAGCCGGAGTCCCTCAGGGCTCCCCGCTCTCTCCCCTTATCTTTACTCTGTTCACCAGTGACATCCCCAAGAGCAAGAAGGCACAGTTAGCCCTGTTCGCGGACGACACGGCCATCTATTACACTGGCCGTAGTCACGACGCTATTTACAGCACCCTCCAAACCTCAGCCAACGTCTTAGGCGCTTGGTTCCGGAAATGGAGAATCGAGGTGAACCCCGACAAGAGCCAGGCAGTTCTTTTCTCTAAACCGCGTAAGAATAAGCCACCCGCGCTCAGCCCGATCACTATGTACGGTAAGCCTATCCCTTGGGAGAAGCAAGCCAAGTACTTAGGAGTCTTACTTGACAACCACCTGTCTTTCGCGGCGCACATCAAAGCAGCTCGCGACCGAGCTGCCTTTGCTATGGGTAGGCTTCATTTCATGATCACGCCAAAAAGCAAATTGTCACTCAAGTGCAAGTTGCGCCTTTATACCGCGGTGATCCGCCCCATTATGACGTACGCTTGCGTCGTGTACGCTCACACCAAGCCTAAATACATCCATAGGATGCAAACCTTGCAGAACCGGTTCTTACGTAGAGTCACGGGAGCCCCTTTTTATGTCCGTAACGACCGTCTACACGTAGACCTTAGAATGCCCACCGTCCTTCAGTTTATGAAACGTCTTTCGAAGCGTTTCTTCGATAACGCCATTAAACACCGTAATCCCCTGATCGCAGCGGCCGCCCGTTACGAACCCTCGCGCATTAGTACAGTACGCCGTCCTCGGCATACCCTCGTCACTCCCGATGATGCTATCACCCTCCTCCAGGAGAGTAGTAAAGAGACTAGCACTCTTAATAAGTACAGACACAAACCGCCGTCTTTCCGACCTCGCCGTCGAGGTCCGTCGCGACGTCCCGGTCCATGCCCTCCCCGACCCTCGCTCGAGCCAGCCCGCGATGCTGTGCCAGTAGTTTTAAATCAGCCCCTAAATAATTATATCATTCAGATCCAGCCTGTCCCCATGCAGTCCTCCCCCAGCGACTCCCTGAGCCGAGGCTCGTACCCCACAGGGGGTGCCCTCAGCGTATAGTCGCTTAGTTTGTAAGTTTTTATGCCCTGGCTGGAGGCCTTACTCTTAAGGCACCCACAGGATAGTCCGGTTAAGCAGACGACAACCTCTTAGGTTGAACTGCGAGATGCCATTCATAAAAAAAAAAAAAAAAGAGTATCGTCCATTTGCTCTTGGGATTTCGTACGGAACGGTAGTTGTCGACGCGATTTGTGAGTGTTTTGTGATTATATTTTTGAACTGTTATAACTGTAAGTACATGATATTTTGTTCGCTTATGTAATTGGTGATTTATTTTATCCTAAAGGTTATGTAAAAGCTTCTTTAGACTGGATTATTAGCTTGTACTTAATTATTGTTATTAAATCATTTTTAAGGTGTGTGATAATTGTTTTTTTTTAAGGGTTTCTGCTACTGAAACCTAAATATACATATTCAGTGTTAGATAGCCTATTAATCGAGGAAGGCTGTAGGCTATAGGCTATATATCATCACACTACGACCAATAGGAGTGGAGTAGCAATGAAAAATGTTGCGAAAACGGGGAAAAGGTGACGCAAAAGAAGTTGCGCCGGACAGCTAGTCTAAACTAATATTATAAATAGGAAAGATTTGTTTGTTTGCATTGAATTGGCTTTGAAACTAATGGTCCGATTTGAAAAAATCTTTCAGTGTTAGATAGCCCATTTATCGAGGAAGGCTATAGGCTATATAACATCACGCTACGACCAATAGGAGTGGAGCAGCAATGAAAAATGTTGCGAAAACGGGGAAAAGGTGACGCAAATGAAGTTGCGCAGGACAGCTAGTATTAGATAAACACAAAATTTCCCACACTACATTTATAATTTACACGTAACTTAACATCGTCTGTAGTCTCGCCTGTTATTCCTGAAGGGTTAGGCAAAGGTGTACCTAATAGTATCCCACATTTCGCCAAGTATGTTTAAACCCCATGTAATAGGGGGCGAGTCTATTGCCACCAACCGGGGACAAATCCAGAATCCGTGGCTACTACTGATAAATTCTTGATGGAAAAATCCAATAGCAATTAGCCCGACCCGGAACTCGAACCCAGGACTAAAGAGGCTGTTACACACATTTATAATTTACGTAAAAAAAAATCTCCCGCTTACCGCTCACTCTTTAAACCAACCACAACCCATCAAAGTGCTCGCAGAAATAGTATAAGCGCGATCGCTTGGGAGTTTCTCACCATTGTGGACGCAAACGAGCCATTGTGTGGCCCACCTTGGCCCAATCTGGCCCCATCTGGCCGAGCTGGTGATAACTATGATCAGCAGCTATGCTATCCAGCAGCCATGGTCTTAGGAAGTCGGATTCTTTGGTAATTAACGGATTCTTGTACTTCAAGGGACGATTCTGAGTGATAACGTTACGAATGAAATAGTTTCTTTAAATCTATACGAAACAATAAATAGTTCTTGGTAAAACGTTAACAAACAAGAGAAGAACTATTTACTCCCACGCTCATCTTATTAAGTCTAAAGATCCCACAAAATGACTTCTATGTTCCCGTGAGATAATTACGTCATCAGTCAATGCATTAATAACAGCCGTCACCTCTTTCTGCGATGCAGTCATGCTAGCGAAGGAGGTGGCGGAACTTGAGAGGGAGAGAGGCTCACGTCCCAGCCGCCGCGGGAGACGCCCCGGTACACCCAGTGGCCCCCGGCCACCGTAGGCGCGGGCCTGTGGACGGTAAGTAATGGGCTAGCTCAACCGTCCGTCCGTCTTATGGCGACAGGCCGTGTAGACGGCCTTCGTGTTCCACGCACGCCTCAAGAAGATGTCAGTAAATCGGAAGTAGTCCGAGAGGGCCGATGCCTGCCAGGGCTGTTCGAAAGAGATACCGTGGCTCTAGTACACAAAGAGCTAAGAAGGAACATGGATGGGTTTTAGTCAGTATAAGTCTGACACTCCCTTCCGCTCCACCCAGAGCAGGAGGTTGATTTACATTGCGTTAAAAAAAAAACAAAAAGGCATTAATAACAATATACCAATTATACAATTTACCAATCTATGCACCTATGTTTCACTTCCAACTTTTTCCCGATTGCATATTGATGAATACGTGGGAACCGTTTAGCGTCGTTGTCTCTTCCACACTGTTTTTTGATAACAGAGCAAGATATTATTATCTAGCAGAAGTCTTCCTACCTACCTAATAGAATCGTTCCCCCTAAAACCTTTAGGTGAATATGAGCTGCAAAGAGATTCTTGTCTTTTACGACTGATGTAGTTAACTGCAGCAATATCACCTAAGAGACCATTCTGCCAACAATCTCGACAACGTTCCTCGGTATTAACTTTAAAGTTTTAAGTTTCCTTACGGCGGTAATGGACCTGACCTAGTTTTGCTTTTATAATTGTTTCATTTTAATGTTTATTAAGGTTGCCGTATTTTGTGTCGGAAATAAAAAGAGGATGTTTCAAATTCCTTACACAAACAACGTCACTAAAAATCACCAAGTGCGTGTTCTTTTTAGGGTTCCGTACCTCGAAAGGAAAAAACTGAACCCTTATAGGATCACTTTGTTGTCCGTCCGTCCGTCTGTCCGTCTTTCTGTCTGTCAAGACCCTTTTTCTCAGGAACGCGTGGTGGTATCAAGCTGGAATTTATATCAAATACTCAGGTCTACTGTCCCTTGGAGCTTTGAAAAAATCAAACTTCTAAGCCAACGTAATCAAAAGATATAGGCGTTAATTGAAATTTTCGACACTCGCAAGGGAATCAAAACCTACAGGGTACTTCCCGTGAACATAAAATCTTGAAATTTGGTATGAAGCAACGTCTTATAGCACAAATAAAGGAAAAATTGCGAAAACCGTAAATTTTTAGTTACATCATTTAATTTTTTACTAAATAGGCTTCATATTTGGCCGCAAGTCGCTTGATTTGGAACTCGCTTGCCTAGAAGAAAAGGATTCACTCGAAGTTTGAAGAGATCCAAAATTATAATGATCAGGGAACAGAAAAGTCGGCAGTGAATTCCACAGACAGGCGGTTCGCACAATAAACGTGGAAGCATAGCGCTTTGTTCGGGTTCGTGGAATTTCAACCATCGCTTCGGCGATCTCTGCTCGTCCGATGATAGAATGGGAATGGGGGAATTAGATTGTGTTCTACAAGAAATTGCTACTTACGTAGATACTCTATAAAATTCGATAATTAACTTACAAACAAAGCAAAGCAACGCCTTTTGATCTAGTAGTATGAAATTTTGCATAGAGGAAAGAAAGCAAGAAGAAGAACTGTTTATTGTTACAAAACACATTGTATGACAGATCGTCATTTTTGCTGATTCAAAGTCTCACTGTCCTACCTTCGTCGTGTGGTAGGTATGTGTGGTCGGGGACTACCTGAGCTACCTTGAAGAACATCGGTTACGACCTCCTTAGTGGCGTCGCGTAATTTGCTACGCTGACGACACGCTGGTGCTGGCACAAAGCAGTTTGACGTGTGAATCTGTCTGTGGCATCGTAGCTCCTAAACGAATGAACCGATTTAGATAGGTAAAATTGGTTTTGTTTGAAAGGTGTTTTAATCGAGAGTGTTCTTAACTATGTTTCGAGAAAATCTACTCAGCAGTTTGAAGATTGTCACCTCTTTTCTAGTTCATGAAGGGACATAAACAACTTCCAGAGGTCTGGTCGATTCGAAACTTGAAATCTTGTCACTTGTCACCATGGATTTCGCCGGAAGCGGGGGGGGGGGTTGCACCCTCCCTTAAAAGCTCGTGATTTGTTTAATCTATAACTTTCCTTCTTCTCGTTAATTAGCGAGAAGAGGCGCAAAACCGAGAAAAGTTGAAGGAATGGGGGAAGCCTATGACCAGGAGTCAGGACAGTCACTACTAAGAAAAATAATATAAGTTAAAAATCATTAAATAAAAATTTAAAAAACCCCCGACACAAAAAACCTCTCTCAGCGTCGGGGGACCGCTAACTAGACCGATTAACACAAGCACAAAACAAAAGCGGACCCCCGACGCTACGACGCTTGGATTAATTTATTTTTGGATTTAGAGGTTTTTTGTGTCGGGGGCTTATATTTTTTTAAATTTAATTTTTGTTTACATAATTCTTACTTAGCCCATACTGAAAGTTTCTGGATTCAGATAAATAAGTCTCTCTTCTTCTTCTTATCCCCTAAGCCACTTTAAGGGGGTTATTCTGAAATACTGACAAATGTAAACAACAAAATAAAAAGCGTTTTTTAATAATTAACTGGGTAGCGTAATTTAAATTGATTATTTATGTCTTTTGTTACAATCTCCTGAATTTTGACGAGGATGCAAAACAACACCTTGTAAATATTCGTTAGTTCGGTCATAGTTTATTTAGCCCTATACATATGTTACTAACAAAATAATCTCACCTAAAAGTTTCATACATTTAACTATAAATAATTATAATTAAATTCCCACCTTACTTGTATATATATAGTGCTGAATTTTGAACGGTAGATGCTTGTATTTTGTATATCGTGTGGAAAATATAGTTGTGAAAATGACAGTCCTTTGTGTAGAGTAGGTATCATAAGGGCTATAAAATATGAAACTGAGTATGCGGCACATAGTTTGAAATTTTAGTTTAATTATGATATGTATTGTTATTTAAAACTTTTCACTTTATTTTTCAGCGCATGTTATCTTACCTACACGATGTATTATTCGGTTTGAAATTCAGTATAATTATGATTCTAGAGGCCACAGCGTAGAAATGTGGCTAGTGTTATTAAAGAAACTGTTTTGTCAAAAAAAGAAAAAATACCAGCATTTCTCGTCACATGCCACAAGTACAGACCAGATTAAATAAAACAAAAAAATGAAAAAGGAATAATTAAATCTTAACAATAAAAGATAACACCGTGTGCCTCACGGCTGTGAAAATGGCAGTAAAATAGCCGGACAAACTAGTGCCTTACTCGTAGATCCTGGTTTTCAACTGGATCTGTTCTATATAATTATTTTGACGTGTAGGTATTGCACTGTAGGAAAATTCTGTTTTTTTTTTCAATAGTCAGCTAAATGACCAGCTTAACGATGTTTAAAGTATGGGTCTCGGATCATGTGCTGAATTTCAAACAGAAGTCAAAATTCACGCCATTAGTAGGCGCGTTAAAATGATTACATCTTGTGTTTTAGGTATCTTTTTTTTAAAACCTAGCCTGCTCTGTCCCACACTCCCAGTCCTAGGATACCGGATAAGATACCTAGGAGGGAGGCTCATATCGTATCTACAATTAAATATTCACGGTTCTTTACCTACCATAAATTCATCAATATCACTACCAAGAATATAATTTAATTTAAACGTTAATAGCGGATTGATTACCTATTCAGTTTGAGACTATACCCTCGACCAACTTCGCTGGGTCCTAGTCATGCTCCCTGAGGCACGCCAATCAGTTTTGTGTAAACCCGGGAGATGTGCTTCGTAAAGTAATCGGATTAGTTTACGAATATTGATATGTTGATCGCTCTTTGGTATTAAAATGTCGATTATAGAATGGTTGAGGAACTTGTAGCTAAATAATAACCGCCGCTTGGGTCGATCTTTAGGTTAAGCCACGTTTGCCTTGGTCCCGGCTGTCACTTGTAGATCTTTGACTGTCGTTACAGGTAGTCAGTGG
Organism: Cerastis rubricosa; assembly: GCA_949152445.1. Classification (NCBI taxonomy): domain Eukaryota; kingdom Metazoa; phylum Arthropoda; class Insecta; order Lepidoptera; family Noctuidae; genus Cerastis; species Cerastis rubricosa. The sequence continues at coordinate 21,290,369 of OX424526.1, read as the reverse complement.
CCCGAAAGTCATACAACCAGTCTTACCAAGGGGTATCGTAGTACTAACTGGATTGTGGAGATCAGATAAGCAATCGCTCCATGTAAAATACTGGTATGTACCTGCATCCGGTTAGACTGGAAGCCGACCCCTACATGGTTGGGAAAAAGCTAGGCAGATGATGATGTTGATGTGGAAATGGACACTCGCAGAGAGGAAAGAGATTTTCAGGAGCCTAAGAAGAAATACATGTTTGACTTCTACATCATCGTTATCGCTGTAATAAGGTCTCTTTGCCTAGACCTTATGATAACTTAGTGGTAATAATAATCCCTAAAAGTTAATAACCTTGTCTTCAATAAAGATTCCCCATAAAATAAGCATCTGATTTATACGGCTATTCTAACAAACTAGCCATTTAGCAGATTATGAGTTACGATTAGTAGTTTTATCGGTTATTATTGGCTACAATCTTCGTTCTTGTCCGTTAATATGTGTCCTTGGAAAGTTAGAGATATTTAAGTTAGTTCAGATATTTTGCAATTGGTAGAGTTGAGACGGCAATGATATTGAAGGATCAATAACCGGTGGAGTAGACAAGTTCTAGAGTGGAGACCGAGTATCGGCAAATGTAGTATGGGATCCACTTGCTGATCCAAGACGTTTAGATTCCAAAGGTCTTGGTCCAGCAAGTGGATCCCCCCCAAGTCTGACCAGCCACCTGAAGGTAGCACCTGAAGGTGCCTGGTCAGACTGGATGTGGAAGGTGGTGGACGGTGTTGTTGCGCAGCTTGGGAGAAACCTATGTCCAGCAGAAGACTGCAGAATTTTTCACTAAAAGAAAAAGCTTCTTTTCATGTAGAAGATCAGTGAGAACAATGAAAATAATTTCAAATTCTATTGTCTCCACGTTTGAGAATAAAGTTTTAAATTATTTTCGGTTTAATATTTTCCATTTCACAAATAAAATTTAACGCTCATATAAACCCCGTCTATGATAATATTCTAAAACAATAATGAGTCACATGATACTGACAGCTTTTGAGCATGTGCGTTCAATCCAGACATAAGCTTAAAAACCTTGTTTTGGAAACGAATACTTATCTCAATAGTGTACTATTAAGTCTTCATATTAAATCATAGGTTTCACTGTTTAAGATTTCAAATCATGATTTAAAAACCCAATTAAAACATAATTTTAATGTCATCTGAACATGAAAATTGCCTTTATAACATTAAAATTGGGCATGTACAGACAAACGCCAGCAGGTCAAGCTACCCGAAACTGTTAAATTTTCGCAATCAACCTTGAACCGTATTCTTTAAAGATAAGGTTGAAAATCCATTAAAAAAAATTGACAGGTTAATGTAGCTTGATGCGCTGTCTGTACTACGGAAACAATAGATATCCTGCAAGTAAAACATTGAACAGTCTCCTACTTGATACATTGCCTCCAGCAAGGAAACAATATGTTGATTAACTTTTACAGTAAGTAGGTACGCATTAAATTGATTAAGGATGTAATCAATTGAATTTATACCGAACCAATTAAATTGATTACAAAGAAATTGCGTGCGTGCGGAAACTCTGATATTGTAAATAGCTCTGATTTACTAGCAATCAGGTATTATGAAAGGGACGCTATTTTTGATGGTTGTTCTACACTGGTCCACCATGTTGTTCCTTCAGTGGGACACAGTGAAATTTTTACAATTTCGATGTTCACTTTATCCTGCTTATCGATTTTGGTGGACTAAAGGTCTAACGCCAGGGGATTTTAAATAGTGTAATGAAGGTATTGCTGTGAATTAGGTTTTTTGTTTGCCTTTTCAGTCCCACTGCTGGACAAAGGTTTTCCATTCCTTTCCGACTTTCTCGTTGTTTTGTGCCTTCTCTGGCCAATAAGTCAGGAACGACTCGTTCATCGACTCGCAAATCGTTAGGAATAGTCATCGGAATTTGAGAAGAGTCAGTCAAAAACTGTCATTAGTCTATAATGTTGACTGTTTATGTATTTCACAGTATTTTGTACTTCTCCTAAATTCAACTCTATAAGCCTTTTTTTCGGATATCTCTGGGCGGAGCGGAAGGGAGTGTCAGACTTGTACTGACTAAAACCCATCCATGTGCCTTCTTAGCCCTTTGTGTTCCAGGGCCACGGTATCTCTTTCGAACAGTCCCGCAGCCCTGGCAGGCATCGGCCTTCTCGGACCCCTTCCGATTTGCTGACATCTCCTTGAGGCGCGCGTGGAACACGAACGCACCGTCGCCGCGTCGGCACGGCCTGTCGTCCTAAGATCCATAACTCCATAAACCTAGGGTAATAAAAAGACAAGTGGTTTAAATATACTTAAATAATTTAACATTCCTCTTTGCCGCCCTGATGGGGCGAAGTGGAATAACCCTTTTTGTTATCGAATGAATACTGCTGATACTACAAAAATGATTAATTAAGTAAATGCGTTGGTTATCCAATAAATGGATTCTCATTCATGAAATGGATGCATCATGACTTTACTATAATTAATTTACACATGGATAAAAAAAGTCAGACTAGAGTTTTGTGTATGTGTATATAAATTATCTGTAGACACAGAAATTTCCAATTGTCTTTTTTTTAATAGACATTTCAAAAATGTTTTAGTAACTTTTTAGACCTGTGTCCTGCTTATGCGTATTAAGTTTCATAAAAATCAGTTCTGTCATTTCCTAAAACAAGGACTTGAAAGTTTGTATGAAATGCCGTAAGGTGTAACGCGTGGTTTGCTACGCTGACGACACGCTGGTGCTGGCACAAGGGAGGTCGCACGAGGCGGCGGCTGAACTTATGACACGCGGGGTTGCGATAGTCGTGGAGAGAATCCGGCAACTGGGTCTCGAGGTGGCATTGCACAAGTCCGAGGCCATGTGCTTTCATGGGCCTCGGAACGCGCCACCGTCGGGATCCATACTGACGGTAGGAGGGGTTCCCATCGGCGTCGAGTCGACGCTGAAGCACCTAGGGCTTGTCCTCGACAGCCGGTGGAACTTCGTGGAGCACTTCCGACGTTTGGCCCCCAAACTGGAACGGGCAGGGGCTGCGTTCAAGCGGCTCTTGCCCAACCTGGGGGGTCCAAACGCCTCCTGCCGGAGGCTCTACGCAGGGGTCGTGCGGTCCATGGCCCTTTACGGGGCCCCGGTGTGGGCGCGTTCTTTGAGGCGGCGAGCCACCCACTACCTAAACGCGCCCCAGAAGGTGGTAGCCGTAAGGCTGATCCGGGGGTACCGCACGATCTCCGGCGAGGCGGCGAGCCTCTTGGCCGGATTGCCGCCATGGAATCTGGAGGCGATAGTCCTCGCGTGCCTGCACGAATGGCGCGCGGAGGCACTACGCCGGGGGGAAACTCCGCTGCCGCGGCAAATTGTCGCTCAGCGGACAGACCTCCGGCGCGATCTCATGGCGACATGGAGAGACCGACTGTCGCAACCCCGTGCAGGGCACGCCACAATAGTGGCGATAAGTCCCCTCTTTGAGGAGTGGCTAGAGAGGCGCCACGGCGCCCTCACCTTCCGCCTGACGCAGGTCCTCACCGGACACGGTTGTTTCGGGAGGTTCCTGCACCGAATCGGGCGGGAGGAAACGCCCAGGTGTTACCACTGCGAGGATCGGCCGGAGGACACGGTGGAGCACACTGTGGAGCTATGTGTGGGCTGAGCACCGCCGTGTCCTCGTAGCGGCGATTGGCGGCGGCGACCTCTCGCGTCCGGCCCTGGTTCAATCCATGGTCCGGAGCGAGAGGGAATGGGAAGCCGTCGCCTCCTTCTGCGAAGCAGTCATGCTAGCGAAGGAGGTGGCGGAACGTGAGAGGGAGAGAACCTCACGTCCCAGCCGCCGCAGGAGACGCCTCGGGCGTCGGGGGGCAACCAGTGGCCCCCGGCCACCGTAGGCGCGGGCCTGTGGACGGTGAGTAATGGGCTAGCTCACCGTCCGTCCGTCTTATGACGACAGACCGTGCCGACGGCGCGTTCGTGTTCCACGCGCGCCTCAAGGAGATGTCAGCAAATCGGAAGGGGTCCGAGAGGGCCGATGCCTGCCAGGGCTGCGGGTTGTTCGAAAGAGATACCGTGCCCCTGGAACACAAAGGGCTAAGAAGGAACATGGATGGGTTTTAGTCAGTACAAGTCTGACACTCCCTTCCGCTCCGCCCAGAGCGGAAGAAGTCATTTGATGATTTCCCATCCTAAAAAAAAAAAAAAGGTGTAAACGCTCTGTAAAATATTAATTCAAGATTTAAATAACTACTATAAACATTACAAGGATTGAGAAACTAAAAAAATAAATAATTAAAATAAGAATAAACTATAACAGGGCGTCAAAAAACTCCTCCCCAACGCTGTCAGCTGGTAATGTGCCCAAGAGACTGGCAGCTCCACGTTGTATGGCTATATTTAGCCTCGGGCCAAAGTAAAAGCCAGCCCTTGGGTCACGGGAAGCGTCAACTAAGCGCTTGGAGATTTCCTTAAAAAGGCTGTGGAACAACGCTCTTACGTGCATTACCCTGACTAAACACAGTCTGTTACTCTACAGACTTCGCATTACCTTAAAGTATCTGTAATACTTGTATCTGAAGTAATTTTCTGGTAGGCATTTATCTTCGTAACATTGAAAACTCGAACAACTCCGATGTTTCATATTAACAAAGTTCAAGCTATTATCTATAAAATACTTTTGCGAGAACATAAAGAATGGATACTTTGTAGTTACGGCTCTTGTATAAAACTATCGAGAAGTTCTAGATTATTAGAAAACTATTTTAATACCAAGTTTAATGGATTTCTATACTCGATCTTTGTTACAAATTTACAGAGTATTGTTATACGAATAGAAAGAGAATTTCTTTCAGTATCTACAAAAATATTCATCTTCTTCCTAGCCCAATCCCATATATTGGGGTCAGCTTCCAGTCTAACCGGAAGCAGCTGAAAGCTGGTAGTTTACATGAAGCGACTGTCTGTCTGGCCTCCAAAATTAAAGAGAGTTTGTCTTACCGAGCCACCCCTTCTGACTACCTGTAACGACTGTCAAAGATCCACTAATGACAACTGGGACCATCGGCTTAACGTGATTTCCGAGGCACCGAGAAAACTCGACATGGATGGTCACCCATCTATGGACCAACCTCAGCAAGCACTGCTTAACCTCTAAGATCGACCCGTGCAGCTTTTATTATTACGCCACGAGTCCCTCAACCCACAAAGATACATGTGTTGTTATATAAATCTTTACACAAAATACACTCATATTTTAACCAAAACCTTGGATAAGACCATGCAACAAGAAATATTACACATAATGCAGGGTTCCGTGGAAGCGTTATCAGGTTTTTCGTATGTATAAAAACGTTGAGTTAAACCACCTAAGCGCCTGCATTTATGATGAAGGCAATTTTTCACTTGCTGGCGTTATTGTGTTTTGCAATTTTTATCCGGCAGGCTCTTTGCGCCCTTCTAAAGACATGATGGATAAATACAGGGTAAATTGCTTGTATTAATGAATGACACACCGGGTTTCAAGCTTAAGTTTCGCATATTACTTTAAACTTAAATCAAAATTTTTTTTGCGCCTCACTTAAATGGGCAAAAGATTTTCAGCACATAAATCTTTTCATATCAAAGGTATTATAAAGGAATCCATTCAATGTTTACATTCACGGTAGGTCCCTTTGTGAGTCTGTGTTAGTAGGTCGAAGGACATTCCCCAATAGCTATCGATTTTAGGACAACAATACATAATAACCTAGGGTTTGTCAACGAGCTTTGAATGCCTTCTTTTTTGGCTATAACACTTTATTGTGCTGCCCATTTTTTTATGAAAGATGTTTTATGTAAAATCGAACCTTTTGATATACCTAGAGTACAGTGGCTAGGTTTAACAGTTAAGAAAAAAAAGTACTCGTACTAGTTTAAATATAAGATAAACATTTCAATGACTCTTTCGAAATACATAGATACTGTTTTAGTATACGCCTTTGAGTGACAAGCCCAAAGGTCTAGGCAAACCATTCTATCTACGATTACTAACATGGACAAGTCAAAACTACAGGAATGACGCTATCGAAGATCTAAATGTCCTATATATCTAAATGATCTAAATCCTGTTGACAGCCGATAAAGAAATATATAGTGCACAAGTGCGTGCGCAGACATTGCACGGCACGCGTAGCATGACCACTGTAGAAATGAGTTTTGTGTACGGAAGAATCGACATAATGCCACACAGAAAATGACAATGTGTCAGTTTTCCGATTCTTCCGTCGACATAGCCCGTTTCTACGGCGGTCATACTAAACGTGCAGGTGCACTCTTTTCACTCAGTCTCATAGTCCTCAGGGATGGCAATCCAACACGACCGGAGAGAGATCAGGCGCAGGTTCAGTAGCTAGACGAGCTACTACTGAGAAGTTCTTAATGGAAAAACCCAAAAACACTTTTTGCCGTGGTGTTAAAACTTTAACGACGAATTTCTTTTCAGTCACCCCTGTATTTTTAAACTAAATTTCTACATCGTTCTCACATATTTGTTATTCTCAACATGAATGATGTAACCAAGATTTTGTAACATATTTTCATTTAAAAAGTGTCCATAGAGTTTCTTGTCCATTCTTCTCCATAGAGATCTATGCTTTGGAATGGGCAACTACAGTACTTTCACAAGATATTATGCCTTGGCACTGGGACTGTAGCTTCGCGTTTTTTTTATTTTTTACTTTCCGAAGTGCTTGTAATGGTCTAATTGAAATAAATGCTCTTAGTTTGAGTTTGAGTAAAAATAAAATACAAAATAGTGAATAAACTAAGAAACCAAGCGTTAAAAACTACCCCACTACTTAAAACTAATCCAAAGTCAAGTGACAAATGACAATTCTTTAACATAACCCTACACTTTACATCCCCCTAACCCGTCAGGTCTTTTATACCTACCCTCATAAATAATAACCACTGTCACTCATCTTCAGTAATGTGGCCTCGGCTACTGGGGTCGTTTCGACCATGACACTTACACTGATGGGGCTTTTATAATATTTTATCTCGTCTTTCTTATTTTTATTAATATTGTAAGACGGAGGGTTAAGTAGAGTTATTCGTATACTAAGGCTTCGTCTAAACTCATGGTAAATAAAATAATATCTTGTGGACGAAACAGAAGGATTAATGTAAAGATGCAGCAATAAGCGTAGCATGACCACTGTAGAAACGAGTTTTGTCTACGGAAGAATCGACATAATGACAGATAGACAATGACAATGTGTCAGTTTGTCGATTCTTCCGTCGACATAGGCCGTTTCTACGGCGGTCATACTACGCGTGCTGGTAGTGTTCTTTATCTCCCTACCCCTAATAGGAAAAAAACGTGAAGTTTATGATTGTATGTTTACGTAAATTAATGAGACTGCCACGTTAAAACAAATAAAAAAATCAGTTTTGTTATATTATTATTGGCAATATACCCATATGTTTTGGTTGGGATCATTAGGAAATACCCACGCGAAACAGAAATAAATTTTCGGAAATGAAAATAATAAACAAAAATACATTTTTCCATTTTATTTTCCACAAATGGAAATATTGTATTTTTGTCATGGCAACATTTCTAAGACATATTTTATTTTTAAATCTACTGAGTGTACAAGCTTTCCATCGAACATAATATTTTCCTAACAAATATCGGTAACTGTCTGCCAGATACGCTATTAGCTGAACGTTTCATACCATTAGTATTGAAATACCGGTCTAGACTAGACGATTGCCATGTTCCCTTGTGGTGAACGACAATAATACACGAAAAAATAATATTTTATTAAAGGGGTTGTGCAGCGTACCATGAATAAGGCGAAGTTTACACTGAAATGGAAACGAGCAGAGTGTGGCTTACAAGAATCGATCAATCCCATTGCTTCGTTGTTCCACGACCACGTAAGTCAAAAATAGCAACTTTGCAGGAGTGTGAGAAAACTGCATAATTATACCTAGGCAATAAATTAATAATAAATAAAAGATTTATTGCAGAAACTTGTACAACTTTTACAGTAAATCTTACATACGAACCTATACATAAAATTAAAAAATAAGAAAAACTATATTAAAATAAAAATGGCTTATCCATGTTATTCTTTCTGTGTGCATTTGTGATACAAGTACCGAAAATCAATCTACCTACTCCGATCTATGATAATAAAACACGTCGGTTTCCTCAAAAGGTTTTCCTTCAATATTTTGAGAGCGGCGGTGATGAAATAAATTACAAACGTTATCCTTTCCAATTGATTTGAAAGATAAATTGAAGCCTCGATTAGATCAGTTCAGTCAAGGTCGATAAGTTTTCCACGTAATATACTTTTATTGTAAAGGAAACAGCTGTTGATCTGTTTACTGGAAGTAAAAGCTAAGAGCACGGAGACGGCAAATAATGCTGTAGTTTGTTATTAGAGGGTCAGATTGCTTAAGGTGGAAGCGACAGGCTGAAAATGTTCTAACGTTTTTTTTGTAATTTGCCGGTCAGTGTCAAGTTTTATGTTGAATAAAATATGATACGCGGCCGTAAAACGTACGTATTTACTTAACTGTAGTCATTAAAATCATTAATACAACCCCTTTTAAGATTATTTAATCGCAATGAATGAATTGACGACACGGTTGGCGCAGTGGTTGAGCGATCGACTGCTGCGCTGCGTGTCGCGGGTTCGATCCCCGCACGGAACAAATATTTTTATGGCCTACAGATAGTTGTTTCGGGTCTGACTGTTTGTGTAGGTTAGTTTCAATGTGTGTAAAAGCACCCACGATACAGGAAAAAAAGAATGACTATTTCATAAAAAAGTCATTGTAAGGGGTTAAATGCTGATGCCTGCCAGGGCTGCGGGTTGTTCGAAAGAGATACCGTGGCCCTGGAACACAAAGGGCTAAGAAGGAACATGGATGGGTTTTAGTCAGTCAAGTCTGACACTCCCTTCCGCTCCGCCCAGAGCGGCAGAAGTCATTTGATGCTTTCCCATCCAAAAAAAAAGAAAAAAAGGGGTTAAGTGAACTTAAAAGGGTTGAATTGATTATGAGTTAGTTATTTTTTAGTTATTATATCCCAGTAAAGCCAAATTAGTTACGGCCGCGTATCAAATTTTGTTCAGCATAAAAACTGACACTGACTGGCAAATCACAAAAAATGTAAGAAAATTTGAATTTGGCGGGCCACCCTGTCTCTTCCACCTTAATTGTTCAAAGACTTATTTTAAAGGTCAGAACAGTAGTTTCAAAATAACGTTAAGTGGCAAAAACTTTCGTATTCATTTTTACAAATTTCGCCATTACAAGTGTAAGGTATTTTAGTGTAGGTAGAGCGATATTTCAAAAAATATGAAATATCGCTTGATATTTCTTTTTTTTTTCTTTGTCAGTAATATTGTTGAATTAATCAATAGTATGATTACATTGGCCATGTTCTCAACCTTGCTCACCTCACATCCTTAACTACTACACAAACTTATTTTTTATATGCCAAAGATTCCATAATATCCACATAATAAATTCCCCAGGCATTCCCTCTCTAATATAAACTCACGTTTAAAATCCAACCATCCAAAAAGTTAATCCACAAACTGAACCAAAATGAACTCAAACTCGACTCAACGGAATATTAAACAGGAAAAGCATTTAAAACGCAAAAGCAAATTATGAAATGCAACACTGAAAAACAGAGCTGAGCTAAGCGAAGCCAAAATGTATTTATCATGTACGTATGTACTTACTTGTTGCATGTACGGCGAAGTTTCAGTACGTTCCGATTCTCTTCAGGTCTTCAGTAGAGCGCGACTGTTTGCGGCGAGCGAACGCGCCTGTCTTTCGTGCGACGCGGTTCCGCGATTCGACGTACACGATTTTTATTAAATCTGTTTTATTTTTTTCGAATAGTGATTTAAAAAAGGAATCATTTGGCAACTTTTTTTTTAAGAATTTTTGGTGTATGTTTGGAGTTTTACTAATTGAACTATCGGTGATTTTTCTTTCACAGTTTTAATTGTCAATTGAACTTGGAGTTAGTTTTAATATTTATCGTATAGTGTAGTTATTCCTGTATATTAAAATTTTCTGAAGATTTAGCGATTAACTAATTAGTGTCTATAATTAAATAAGTAGTAATAAAGTAAGAAAATTTTCAAATTAAATATGTGTTTGTGTGAAAATATAGAAGCCTACAATGGATATGTGAACTTTTAATTTTAAAGGTAACTCAGTGACTTCTGCGGTGAATAAAGTGAGACTTTGAAGGGAACTTGAAAAGATTTCACTTCTGCAGACAGGTAAATATCATTAATTTGTTTTAGTAGCAGTAATTGTAATGTTGTTTTAAGACAAAATATGAATGACATTTAAGAAGCGGAAGAACTAATTTATACCTACTCATCATGAAATACATATATAAATTAATGATTCTACGTTCTATCCTTAAGCCACAATTATTATTATTATTTACAACAAAAACAGTTTTTTTGATTACATCGATGTTGATATTCTTATCTTTTTATCGAATCCGGAGCTAATAGATAACCCCATCACGCTCTATGGAGGTTCCAAGTCGTGATTTGCAGATAAAAGATTTCGAGGGAAGCTATGGCTTTTGTTATAGTACTTTCTTATTACACCTCATAGAATTTAAAAAAGACTTCCTGCATTTGTATCCCATGAAGCCCTTTTAAATGAAAATAGGTGGAAATTTTATAAACCTATTGCCTAGGTAGGACGCGATCTTACTCTTGTGTAATATATACAGGGTGTAACGGAAAGGGTATACATACTTAAAGGGTGTGCTACAGACCATCAAACTGAACATGTTTCCCATAGGACGAACATCGTAGTAGCGAAAAAAATATCAGCTGCCCCATACATTTGGGTCGAATAGGTATTGAAATATTGTATGGGGAGCAGATATTTTTTTCGCTATTACGATGTTTGTCCCATGGAGAAACATGTTCAGTTTGATGGTCTGTAGCACACCCTTAAGTATGTATAAACCTTTGCCGTTACACCCTGTATATATGTTTTTTATCACAACATGGGGTTGTATTATTACTTTTTGTTAACGAAATTATTTTATATAAATTAGTCCTTTTTTTAGGGCTCCGTACCCAAAGGGTCAAACGGGACCCTATTACTGAGACTTCGCTTACCGTCCGTCCGTCCGTCCGTCTGAAACCAGGCTGTATCTCATGAACTGTGATAGTTAGCCAGGTAAAATTTCTACAGATTATGTACTTCTGTTGATGCTATAACAACAAATACTAAAAACAAAATAAAATAAATATTTAAGGGGGCTCCCATACAAAAAAGTGATATTTTTTCTGGTTTTTATAAATAATGGTACAGAACCCTTCGTGCTCGAGTCCTTTTGGCACTTGGCCGGTTTTTTTTGTAAATATTTAGTTTTAATTATTCTTGAAGGAGTAGGTTTTATAAATGAACTGTCATTTGAATACTGGTTCTGTATCGTGGTCTTAAGACAGGAGCTTTGACGTCGAGCCGACACGAAAAATCATCAGCATTATGAAGATGATGTTACTTGGGGTCGGCGGACCATGTTTTCCCATCCATTCTCCCCCATCAACACGCAAAAAATGTGGATATCGTGTCGAACAGCAGTATTTTCCAATATACCTTCATTCTGGAACACTAATTATCTCCAAGGTCATTATTTATTGTCATCGGAGAGGCCAGTACTCAGCGTTTCTCGTTTGAGGTCAAAGTTAAGCAGGAGTGCTATGACCTTAAGATTTTCTGCTTCACTAAACAATGGCGATCGCTGAAGTTGATTTCAGCTGAATTTTAATGGACCGAAAAGATCTTAAAGCTGAAAGCAAGTATTACTTGCGTTATAAAAAAAGCTTTTAATCTTTTTGGTGAAGATATTGGAAATTAATTTGTTTTTGATATTTTGTAGGCTGAATTGCGTACTTTCAGAATCTGTATTTTTTTTTACAGTTTGTGAACGTATTTGAACAAAATCATAATTTTTTTGATATCCTAATTAGCATCGGATTGTTTAGGACTTATGTAAAAATGTTAGGAAATGTAATAATGGGTGTGCGTGGTGGATCATGGCCCACTCCTTCTTGCAAAGAGAAGACCTGTGTGTGTCCCAGTGGGTGGTTAGTATACTATGCTATAGGTACTTATGTACAGATATCGTATTATTCCTTCCGTAAGATTAACATACCTTTGAAAGAAACAACTGAATTACTACAAGAAGTTTTTTCCTTATTTCATCAAACAATTTTTCTACGGACTTATTCCTAATTTTCTTTAAGGATGAAAAAAGATTCAAAGAGCCGTAATGAGAAGTTTTATTCGGGGGACTTTTATCACTAATACGTCATTAATATTAATCGGGATTTTGTTTTCCAATGGTGGGATGAATTCGTAAATATTATGTTCCTATAAATAGTAAATAAGTATGTTACGTTATATTGTGATAGCATTTGTATTTAATAAAACGTTTTTATCCATTCGTTGTTGTGTTTTCGACGAAATGATTTGTTTGAATTCAGTCAGAGAAGTTGCTTATGGCCGGTGTGTTCGTTGCATGTGGTATTGATGTTCTCGATACGGAGTAAATATTGTTCCATATATTAATATTTCTCTGTGTTGCTATTTCAGCAAACGTACTTGTTGACCACCTAAGATCCTTGGTGTGATTATATTCTGGCGTTGTACTTCTGCAATTTCTAGTTTTCTGCAGGGAATTATATTATTATAGTGATCGTTTCGAGTATCGTGAGTTCCTTTGGGAGGGCACTTATTCTTGAATCCGTTCAGAGTTATTTTGGTCTATAGATGCCGAGGGCTTTTCCGTTATGTAGCCCTTTACTATAGGTGGTTCGGGAGTATTAAGTGGATGGGTGATCGGGTCATTTTTTTTTGTTTTTATGGGTGAAGAAAGTGTAGATACTAAATATACTGTCCGTCCTGATGATGCTACGTTTACGTGAGGTTATAGGTGTCATAGTTTTCCTGCCAGTTGAGATAATTTTCTTATAAGTATCAATAACTTTCTGCCCTTCATCTAAATCCATTTTGAGTCGGTAGTTTTCACGGTTCAGGTGGCCTACCGTGACGTCTTAAAACATTATTGTTTTACTCCTTTTCCGGTGTGGAAAACAGATGGCGCTAGACATCCTGCTTAGCTTTGCCAGTAGGGGCCATAATAAGGGATGATCACTTTTTTTTTCTTTGTCTCGGGTAGATTATTGAAAAGTATTTTTTCTTTTATCTAGTATTTTTTCTTTCTAGTATTTTTTCATAAAATTACGGAGATATATTGAGTTGAAATGGCGCATGACGACACTTGTAGGTAATTTTTTTACCTACTTGTGACATAGTGAGCCCCCACTCTCCAACTTTAATGAGTTCTAACTAAGTGATTTTTTGATATTTTGATAAAACAAAAAATACGTGTCTAATATTTTTGTATTACCTGTCTGACGGACAAAATAGAATTTCGTTTTCTTTACCCAGTATTATTCCCTATTCGCAACGGGTTCCTTTCTTATCGCGGCCGGATTCACAAACGCCCTCTTTCTCTTTTTGAGAGCAAGCCTGTGTCCCAGCAGTATGAACGTTCTAAGTTGATTATGCAATTCTGAAGTACCTATTGTACTTATCCTTGTATCCACAATAGTGGCTCGCTATAATTCATTTCCGGATAACCGGAACATGATATTTTATACAGTACATGCCTTGTTCAGTAAAACATTTCTCCGATTACCCGAATCCGTTTAAGACAAAAGGTGGCTCTATAATCAAATTTCGGGCCGTCGGAAACGGGCCGTAGGGAATCGGAATACGATCTGATTTCGACTTCGGTTACTAACTGTGGGGGCTGGTATAACAGTGGTTTTGGGGGTAGTTCCGTTTAGTTTGTGTTCTTGTCAATAGAGATAAGATTTTACGCTTGGGTTTGATAGTCACGACTGGTTTGGCAGGGACAATGATGTTTTGTTTTGTAGTAGTGGAGTTCTGTATGAATGTGTTTTTTCTGGAGAAGTCCGTTGAACGCAAATGAAAAAGGTGTCTGTTACATAATGTCCTGTCATACTACTGTACTGTACATATGTATAAGATCTTAAAATAAACCTGGGAACTTTCTGGTTACAGTAATATTTAAAGTTAAAGTTTCAACATTATTACACGTTTTTTTACGAAAGCAAGTTTGAAAAATGTAATAAATAGAACAAAATTAAAATAGTACAAAGATCTCTGTACAATTGCAAGTATTCAAAAATTCAATATTTTTGCGTGCGTTATAAATGTACTTCCTGTTGCGCCACAAACAGTTTTTACGCCATAACTATAAGTTTCTCCCCAATTACTTTTTCTCAAAGAAACTAGCTTGATTTACAGAATACGTAATGGACGGCTATGCAAAGGGTCTATTAACACCCCGTAGGTATCGTTATAAAGACGGCAGACAAATCCTGTATGTAACAGGATATTTACCATGTTTACGGTACGGAGTGCAAGAAACGAACAAGAAAGAGGGTATCGATTTGTCTGCTCATAAACACCCACCCGCAATAACTTTAGTTTATCCGTGATCATGGCGTTTGCTACAGCGCCGAAATATCGGGAACTCAAAACAAATAATAAACATGATAAATATCCCGTTACAATTATTGATTGTTTGTAAGTGTGTGGACATTGTAGGCCTTATGGATTCCTAGATCCTTGGTAACTTTTTATCTCGTTCTACGTTTTGTAGTAAGCAACGACTTATTGTCAGGCCTACGATGTCCTCCCATACTTAGTACTAACGCTGTAACATCCAAATATTGTAGAACCATGATGATTTTAAAACAGTAACCATGGAGTTTCTTGCCGGTTCTTCTCCATAGGAAACGACCAACCCGAACCGAACACCTTTTGTCGACGTTTTATAAGTGCCCATGTAGGCCTATGTAAAATAAAATATTTTGATTTTGATTCGGTTTTCCATCAAGAATATCTCAATATCAGCCAAGAAGTCTGGATTTGTGTCTGGTTGATGACAATAGGCTCGCCCCCTATATCATTGGACTTGAACGTAACTGGTGAAATGTGGGTTTGCTAATGGGTAGACCTCTGCCTTACCCTTTTGAGATTACAGGTGTGATGTTATGAATGACAGGCTCGTTACAATGTCGACTAGGGCACGTTTTGTGGACGTGACCAGAGATGTATTCTTGCCGCCTCAGATTTACCGGTTCCTTAAACGTATTTGGGCAGTTAATGTTAAATTTATTAATGGTAGTCTATTGTATAAAATAATGAATCATATCCTAACAGCTTCTAAATGTTAAGTGAATGTGTTTACTATTCAGTTCTTGGAATCTTCTAGACATCAGTAAAAAAATCGTGACACCCCAACTTTTGATTGACCAGTTTTTTTTTATTATAGCCATTATGGGGTGGAGAGGTAGCTCACCGTCCGTCCGTCTTATAACGACAGGCCGTGTCGACAGCGCGTTCGTGTTCCACGCGCGCCTCAAGGAGATGTCAGCAAATCGACTGTTCGAAAGAGATACCGTGGCCCTGGAACTCAAAGGGCTAAGAAGGAACATGGATGGGTTTTAGTCAGTCAAGTCTGACACTCCCTTCCTCTCCGCCGCGAGGAGTCATTTGAGTATAACGCATCCATAAAAAAAAGGGGGTGGAGTGGTGATTTTAGTATATTTTTGCCTTACTTATCTGTCTACCTATAAATATGGACGAGCTGTGATCTATTTTAATCATTAAGAATTAAAAAATAAAAGTTCTACGGTATCTAAAACATGGCATCATAAAATATGGCATCTAAAACAGATGCCTTGAAACATTCGTGGGAACTTATTACATACGTTATGTGTAGTGGTCGCAAGTGCAACTGCTAAGCATGCGGCCCCCAGGTTCGAGTCTCGGGTCGGGCATAGCGTAATTGGGTTATGTTCTCACGGGCTTTGGATTTGTGCCCGGTTTATGGCTATAGGCTTGTCTCTTATTACATATCTTAAACATAATTGGCGAAATGTGGGTGCGTAACCTTTTTTTACGGATGGGAAATCATCAAATGACCCTGCTCTAGGCGGAAGCGGAAAGGAGTGTCAGACTTGACTGACTAAAACCCATCCATGTTCTTTCTTAGCCCTTTGTGTGCCTGGGCCACGGTATCTCTTTCGAACAGTTCCGCAACCCTGACAGGCATCGGCCCTCTCGGACCCGCTCCGTTTTGCTGACATCTCCTTGAGAATGGGTGCCTAACCCTTTCAGGATTACAGTGCTGTTATATTCATAATCACCATAATATCGGCCAAAATACATGTACTGCTAGACGTCACCACGTCTACCGCTCTTATGCTTCTCGCATCCAACGGTTTCTCGATAAGTAGTAGCTTGACTAGCTTCATCCTGAATAGAAAACACTTATTTTTATTTTATTGGTACGTTGGAGGACAGTTACTGGTACTATTAGGTCGTTTTCAGGCTTAACATCATCATCAGCCCATAATGGTCAGCACAAAACAACGTCACTGCTGGGACACCGGCCTCTCTATATGATGGAGTGGGCTGTAATCCACCACGCGGGCCCAGTGCGGGTTGGTAGATATCACATGTCCTCAATTTTTTTATTCTAGGACATGCCGGTTTCCTCACGATGTTGTCTTTCACCGGTTTTGAGAGCAGCGGTGATGAAATAAATTACACAAAGTAATGCGCCTGGGTTCAAACTCACACAGTTTACTGCTCGTAAGTCGGGGCTGCCACCACTGGGCCACTGCTGCTCTCCTACTGCTCTCTCAGGCTTAACAAAAGGTAAAATAATGGTCAGACAAAAGCCTACAATAAAAACTAGGGTCCAGCTTTATCACGTTTAATACCTTACCTTGTTACATCACACATCAAGGTTGTCTGGCCGAGCTTGCTGATAGCGATAAGCCCCTTGTACTTTTTTATTAACTTTTCTGTGGGCTCCTTAACGGCCTCATTTTTGTTGCGTTTCTGTCCAAATGAAAATTGGGCAAAAGTGAGCAAAATCTAAACGAAAAATATTGAGCATCCTCCGACCAGTCGGGTGTCGTATCTGGTGGCTATTAAGCCTGATAATTCTGTCGGGATTTTCTTTATTGATTTTAATGTTGGTTCTCCATTTTTGACATAATTGGCGTGAGCGTTTTACTTTGTTTAGACATTCTGGTGGGGATCTAAACTCAAACTCAAACTCAAACTCAAAGCATTTATTTCAATTAGACCATTACAGGCACTTTTGAAAGTCAAAGAACAAAAAAAAAAGAACGCTAAGCTACAGTCCCAGTCACAAGACATAATAACTTGTGAAAGTACTGTAGTTGCCCATTCCAAAGCGTAGATCTCTATGGAGAAGAATGGGCAAGAAACTCCATGGACACTCTTTTAAATTAAAATATATTACAGAATCTTGGTTACATCATTCGTGTTGAGAATTACTAGTATGTGAGAACGATGTAGAAATACGGGCAAGTTAAGAGCGTCCACAGTAAAAGACGAAATCAATAATTTGAAAATAAAGTTAAAAATAAAATAATTAAAAATGAACCATGGCAGCTAAGAGATGACCAGGCACAACTGACAGCGCCCGTTCACGAACATGACGCATGTATCAGCCATCATTCAACTCAACCATATTGAAGGGAACTAAATGACCCGACACACCCGCCGCCATCAGCGTGACATTTAAGTGAGCATGACATTTACTCAACCGCCAGGGTAAATTCGCGTCAGTGTAAGTAAGATGTGGGTACTCAGTAAATAGTGGCTTTACAGTACATAGTTTTCACACATGTGCTATGCAATTATATAATACTAAGAGATTGAATCTATACAAAGCAAAGATATTTATACAATCTTCTGCAGCTTCCACAGTAACTTCACATGGTAATTTGATAGCCCCTATGGTTGTGGAGCAGGACCAGCATTGAGCCAAGCATTTTTATCATCAATGTAATCCCCCAACTTATAATATGCTTGCCTACATAGTGTGCGCTTTATGCAAGATTTAAATTTCGTTTCATTTAGTTGTAGAATGGGGGGAGGTATTTTATTGTAACATTTTAAACAGTACCCCATGAAAGATGAGTCTACTTTAGCTAACCTGAAACCTGGCTGAACCAGTTGGTCCCTGTTTCTAGTATTATAGTGGTGCCGGTCACTTCTTTTACTAAATAAATGCAGATTTTTCCTAACGTACATGATATTTTCATAGATATATTGACAAGGTACAGTCATGATGTTAATTTCCTTAAACAGTTCTCTTAGAGAATCGCGCCTACGTAGATTATATATGGCTCTGATAGCTCTTTTCTGCAGAATAAATATAGACTCGATGTCTGCAGCCCGACCCCATAGTAAAATACCGTATGACATAATGCTATGAAAATAACTAAAATACACTAGCCTCGCGGTATCTACATCAGTAAATTGACGGATTTTCCTGACAGCATATGCTGCTGAACTCAGCCGTCCTGCAAGAGATGTTAAATGAGAACCCCATTGTAGCCTTGAGTCGAGTGTGATCCCCAAGAAAACAGTTTCATCGACAAATTCAAGTTTCTCTTGATTTAATACTATGTCACAATCATTACATTTGACATTTGGTAGAGTAAATCTTATACACTTAGTTTTTTTCCCATTTAATACTAAATTATTAGCGGTAAACCAGTTATGGACTTGCATTAGAGCGTTATTTACGTCGTTGAGGTTTGTGGCACGTCTGTTTATTCTAAATATTAAAGAAGTGTCGTCAGCAAACAACACCATTTGTGGTTGGTTTTTAAACAAATGGGGTAGGTCATTAATATATACTAAAAAGAGGAAAGGACCCAATATTGAACCTTGTGGTACACCCATTTTTACTTTTAAACCCATTGAATTTACACCATTTACTTGTACTTGCTGCTGTCTATCATTCAAATACGATTTTACTAAACTGAGCGCAAGTTTACCTAAACCGTAATGTTCAAGTTTCAAGAGCAGGGTTTCGTGATTTACGCAATCAAATGCCTTCGAGAGGTCACAGAAGATTCCTATGGCATCTTGTGCCTCTTCCCACGCAGTATATATATGTTTTAATAAAGTGACACCGGCGTCAGTCGTACAACGTCCTTTGGTGAAACCATACTGTTTGTCATGTAAGATTTTATTGTTGCTAAAGTGGGTGAGCATTTGATTAAGCATTACCTTTTCAAACACCTTGCTGAAAACCGGCAATACGGAAACGGGTCTATAGTTATTGGTCTCTTTACTGTCCCCAGATTTGAAAAGTGGTATTACCTTGCTGTATTTCATAAGGTCTGGGAAGACTCCCTGGTCCACACACAAATTGAAAATTAAGGCTAAATACGGTGCTATAGTGTCGATAATGGCCTGACAAACTTTAACAGACATTCCCCATAGATCTTCGGTTAATTTGATTTTGATTTCCTTAAAAGCTTTAATGACTGTTATGGGGTTTATATGCTTAAATTGAAACTCAATCGGACAGGCTGAAACGTTCGCCTTTAATAAGTCAATGGAAAGCAAGGGTGAGGAATTTAAGGTTTCGGTAGTTTTAAGCGGGATATTGGTAAAAAAATCTACAAATTCTTGAGCTACTTCGTTTTTAGAACTTAGAAGACCATGTGAAGTCTCTAGTCTGATATCATTATTGAAGCCGTTCATTAAGGAATAGGTGAGCTAAAGATGCTGATGCTTATCCTGGTTGGTATATAACATAGCTCATTCTTCTAAATTCCGTTTCAAACACAAAATCAAAACATTTTATTTTACATAGGCCTACATGGGCACTTATAAAACGTCGACAAAAAGGTGCACGGTTCGGTTTGGTCGTTTCCTATGGAGAAGAACCGACAACAAACTCCATGGTTACTCTTAAAATCATTTGGTTTTACAATATTTGAATGTTACAGCGTTAGTACTTAAGTATGGGAGTACAAAGTACATACACAACAAATACGTACTTAGAAGGTATTTACTTCCTTATCAAGTACCTAGAGCAAAAAGGTATGTAAAAGCTAACGATTATGTACCACGCGACCATAATTTTAAAGTAGGTACAAGAATTTGCATGTTTCACATTACAGGAATGTCACCTGGTTACAAGTGTGATGACGTTAAGACACGCCTAACCTTATACAGAACCATAAGTCCTAGACTAGAGGTAGTCAACATTTTTTATTTCTTACTTCACCGTCCCTAAAAAAAAAATACGAAACTGAAATAAGTGCTGGAAAAGGCGATTATGCCAAGAAAATCGGAGGAAAGAGTCTTATTGTCGCTAGGAATGACATACATTTGTACAATTCAATTTCTATATTTTATTGGAAACAGAAAATTTAATTATTTTTTTACTAAATGTTCATAAATCGTTAATTATTACGATAATTGGTAGACCTCCATACAGAACTGGATTTTTGTGAATTTGGTTTGAATTGTTTAATTCCTGAAAATGTCCTCTGCCTTATTAAAAGCTGTCGCCTATATGTGACTTCTCCAAAAGAATCACATACCTACGAAATGTTTGTCACCCACCCCTACAAGTAATTACCACGATAGCTATCGATAAGCATCTTTACGGCAAAGGTAAAAAGGCTCGCTTTTGTTCCGCCACTGTTAATTACTATGCCCTACATACCTGTACGTTTTCGACTTACGTTTGTGCAGAGGTAAGTCTGTATTGTCTTTGTTGGTGCATGTTTGTCGGATTTTGGTTGTTTTTGTTAGATCCAAAGGGTAGAAATTCCAACGGTTTTTGTGACAAAGGTAGAACACGGTAGGGTCCTAAAGTTTTCGGCCTACACATAATACATCAGAAATACAAAACTACTATGTCCCTAAATTACTGAATTACTGTTTTTTTAGTTACCTTCAGTAAAAAGTAATATCCCTTTATTTCAATCCATTTTTTATAAGATCCTTAATTTTATAGTTGAGGCCGGATACTATTGAACCTTACTGAATATTACACAATTATGTAAGGAGTTTAAGAGGCCTAGGAGATTTTATAAAGACCTAATTCTTCTTTATTGGTTCATCATCATCTATTTAGCCGAAAGACGTCCACTGCTGGACATAGGCCTCCCCCAAGTGTCGCCACATTGACCGGTGCGACTCGCATCCAGCGGATCCCCACAACCTTTACCAGCTCATCGGTCCACCTAGTGAGAGGCCTTCCAACGCATCGTCTTCCCGTTCGCGGTCACCATTTCAGAACTTTTCGGCCCCATCGGCCATCCGTTCTGCGAGCAATGTGCCGTGCCCACTGCCACTAAAGTTTGGCAATTCTTCATTGTTTGTAATATTATATTTGATGTATGTTTCTTAATTCTTGGATGATTACTAGTTTCGTAATTTTTCTTATGCTTAAGTAGAAGGTATGTTAATCAGACACCCAGTTACAACATGATGCCAGATGATGATGTAGTACTTAATACCTTTCAGCGCACTGTTTCAAACGTTTAAATATAAATATTCACTTACACAATATCTTTGAAATCATATTTCTCAAACACCCATAAAACGTATGCTCCAGGTAGTTACGTCCATATTGTACGTAGACACAGAACCCTCTTACACAATAGGTCTCTGAGGGACTCCACATTGATTTGGGTCGACAAGATACCCTAATTTCGTAACTTTGTGGTCAACGGCACCTACCTAGGTACCTACCTACCTCCCTCATCAGTTGTTTGAACACTTCAATCAAACACAATGGATGAAAGGTAAGGTACCTTTATTGTTTGTTACTTGTACTATATAGGGTGACTGGTAATTACTGACCGATACTTAAAAACGTGATTATATCTCATGATAACAAACAACTTTCCCTAAGAAACTTTTTTTTTTATATTCATTCGCTTTAATAACACATGCTTATAGGACACAAGCGCGCGCGCGCGATTTTCGTACGGCAGTTTTATAATTGTGATAAAAGTGAATGAGTGTAAAAAATGTTTCTTTGGGAAATCTGTTTGTTATCATGAGTATATTCACGTGTTTAAGTCTCGGTCACTAATTACCAGTCACCCTAAATACAAGTTTAAGTCCGTTTTCTAACTAGCACTAGAAAGCACATGCCCTGAGTAAATCACCATCATCATCATCATCATCATCATTCTCTTGCGCTTATCCCATACTTTTGGGGTCGGCACCGCATGTCTTCTTCTTCCATACCTATTTCTCTATTACTCTTCATCTCATCAGATACCTCTTTTCTTGCCATTTATGAACCTTCACTCAGTCCATCCATAATTTATATGTTCTAAAAACTTTTTCTTTTTAATTATTTGTTGATAGAGCGAACATTCTGTCCGAAAATCTCAAGTTTCTACCTATTACTGTTCAAAAGATACAGCCCTGTGCCGGCAGACAGACTAACGTACGGGTTCCGTTGGCACACTTTGGTTAGGGAACCCTAAAAAGCAATCCACTTGCTATCACTAGACAAAATGCACAGTCTAAATATACCTAAAATGAGCGTGTATGCTTTTAAATACATCACAAATATTTTAAGAAGCTTCTCGCTAAAGACTTTCTTCCTGTACCAACGAATACATCGACCACAGGGCACAATGAATATATATGGTTGAAATTTCAACATTTAAACATTTTTGTTAGCATCAAGAATGCTCTCGAAAATACTTAAATTTCGAAATTGCCTAGTCATGCTTTTCATAAAGCGAGCAACACTCTCATTCACGCCATGCTAGTCAGCAAAATAGAGAAATTTTATAAAATATTAGCAAGCTTGATAATACGGCTACGGCTAGAGCAGTGGTGGCCCAGTGGTGCCAGCCTCGACATACGAGCAGTAAGCCGTGGGTTCGAACCCAGGCAGGCGCATTACTTTGTGTAATTTATTTCATCACCGCTACTCTCAAAAACGGTGAAGACAAACATCGTGAGGAAACCGGCATGTCCTAGAACTACAAATTCGAAGACATGTGACATCTACCAACCCGCACTGGGCCCGCGAGGTGGATACAGCCCACTCCCTCTCAAAGAGAGGAGGCCTGTGTCCCAGCAGTGGGAACATTATAGGCTGATAATGATGATGATGAATACGGCTACATCCCGTCTCGTAACTTTTCCCGATTCACCACCAACAAAAGACACGACGTGCAAACCTAGAGAAAACAAGTGTGTTTTCGTAACTATTTTGATCTATAAATATGAATGTATAAACATTCAATCCCGTTTCGCTAACCATTCATTTCAACTGTTCTTTGTACGGTTCAGTCGGCTTCAAAAGTTACAAGGAAACTTCTTTTTGATATGCATCATAAATACTGTTTTATCAATGTTATCAGACAAATAGACGCAAATAAGTATTACTTAATCATCTACACCCATATCTACATTAGGAAATAGTAAAAATCTTACGAAATAATGTTTGTGTCAATCTTTTTGTCACTGGTGATTATCTCTGACATAGAATGATTATAGCTAATGTTTGTTTCGCTTTTAAACAGCTGAAAAATAATGTTAAACGTCAAAATCAATTTTTATAAAGATTAATGATGACATAGACGTGTTGTACGCACGATCTCTCATTGTATTAGAAATCTTCACGAAGCGAGGGTTGATGTGTATGTCACCGCGTAGGATCGTGAATCTACAAGTGCGTGGATAAAATCAGTACTATCGTAGCCATTTTGTTTTTAAAAACATTTAATTTAAAAAAAAAAACCTGATATGTTTGGCAACAATGCCCCCTTTTGACTAGTCATTCGATTGTCAAAAGACCTTTGTAACATTATACATAGGTACTGCAGCAATTTCATTTATTTCGGTGTCAATAAAAACAAAAAAATATCAGCAAAGTTATAAACTATTATCAGAATATCGTAAACCAATTAATTTCATGACACGATTGTGGATTTCATTACGTCAGAAAAGGCTAGCACATTGATTTGCCACACGACTAAAATATATCTAATCAATTTATTATGAATGATTTCATAGACAATGTAACATAACATGCTGCGACTCTTTATCCAGATCCATCCATGAAAGGAACCAGGACAGCATATTGTGCAAGTTATTCTTCAATATGAGATGAAGACGTAAATAGGACACAGTAAGGAATCAACAATGTGATCTATGTAACCCTCAAACCACTTTTCTGTTCTTTCTTCGGATCTTTCAGCAAGAAGAATATCCGAATGTTGATATCGGAAACGTTTGAAATAAATAAGCTCATTCCGGTAGACCCTCATTTTCTGAAAGAGCAAAAGGAACACTAGATAGTGACCATGTGTGTCAGTTTAGGTATAGTCCAAAGTAACTCCTTAGTAGGTACATACCTGAAAAAAGCAATTAGCCATTTAGCCAAACAAAAAGAACGACGTAATGTCGCAGTCGTTAACGATAAGCACACACTTGGTTCAGCGACAAGTTACAATCACCTAACTTAAGGTCGTCTGTAACGTTCAACTTAACTGTCTCTTACGGCTATTAAGTTTTATCTTAAGTATACCAACTTCTACTTATGTCCGTTTTCACTGATTCAAGACGACACTTAAGTAAGACCTCAGATCAAAAATTTTAACGTTCGAGCTTAGCACAGAGAGTTAAAATTCTAACAGTGCGATCATTTTAAGTTAGGTATTAGGTGGAGCTTAGTGTAACTGAAAATAGCCAGAACGGCTATTAAGTTTTATCTTAAATAAATATAATAATATAATATTATATTATATAATATATATAATATTTATAATAAATGCCTGAATGGAGCCGTTTTTCCCGAAAGGTGGAAGATTACCCGCGTAGTTCCGGTGCCAAAGGTAGGCGGAGGGACGACGGTGGATGGTTACAGGCCTGTTGCAGTGCTGTCGACCCCGGCTAAGGTTTTTGAATCTGCTATTCATAAAAATATATTTCAACAGGTCCGCGGTCAGTTGTCAGACGCCCAGCATGGGTTCCGACCGGCAAAAAGCACTACTAGCAATCTCTTGAGCCATATGGTTAGTCTTCTGCCATCGGTGGACAGTGGGGGGCAAACCGATGCTGCTTACTTCGATTTCAAGAAAGCATTTGATCTAGTTAATAATGATGTTTTGCTTAGAAAGTTAGCAGTATTTGGTTTCACTCCTCATCTGCTTGGATTTTTTGCAAGTTACCTAAGCGGTAGGCAACAATATGTGGAATATGCGGGGCACAAGTCAGAGCCATATTTTACCAGGTCTGGGGTGAGTCAAGGCAGCAACCTTGGGCCTTTGCAGTTCATTCTCGTGATTAATGACCTGCCAGAAGTTGTTGAAGACGCAAAGTGTTTGCTGTTCGCTGATGATCTCAAGCTATCACTTGAGGTAAGAGGAGTGGATGACTGCGAGAGGCTTCAGGGAGACATAGACAGAGTGGTGACCTGGAGCAAGAAAAACCTCTTGCAGTTCAACACCTCAAAGTGTGTAACAATCACATTCTCTCGCGCGCGTGCTCCTATTATATATAATTATAATTTGGATGGGTTGCAAATGGCTAGGGCTACGGAAGTTAAGGACTTGGGGGTGAAATTCAACACGGGGCTGACGTTTCGTGATCATGTCATAAGCTGCTGCAAAAAAGCTTATCGTAATTTAGGTTTTATGCTCCGTATGGTGGGAAAATTCACTAACATAAAAGCGGTTATAGCTTTATATAATGCCTTGGTTAGAAGTCAATTAGAGTGTAACGCAATTATTTGGGCTCCACATGAATCTAAATATAGGTACATGCTGGAGAAAGTACAAAACAAGTTTGTGAGATATTTATATATGAAATTGTATGGTGTATACCCATGTTATCCGCTTATGTACCCAACGTTATTCGTTTTGGGTATGGTTGGCTATAACGAACTGAGGGTCAGGAGGGATCTCACACTCACCTCGTACATATTCAGGGTACTCAGAGGGAAGGTACATAATGCGGATATTTTAGGGTACATAGGTTTGTGTGTTCCGGACAGGTACGTGGGGCGACGTCGGCAGCCACGCTTGCTGGCGGTGCCGCGCGCGCGGACCAATTTGTTAGGGGAGGCCCCACTGACGCGTGCGCTCCGCACGCTCAACCTCGTAGACGTCGATATATTTAATTGTTCTCTGAGTGAGTTCACAAAAAATGTATTGTTTGTAATTAGTTACAAAATTTAATATTGTTATGGTGTACACTATCGCATTAGGTAAACCTGTAAAGATAGTCGTAAGATGGAGAAAATAAATAAATAAATAAATAAATAAATAAATAAATCTTAAGAACCAAGTTTTACTTAGTTCATGTATTAAGTTGAAGGATGGATATGTATGAAGTTTATCGGCTGTTCAATTGACATCATTCTGAAAGTTGGAATTGCTCGTGTATTACTTGGACCCTTATCCCTTGTCAGATACATTGTAAAAGCCATTATTAGTTTTGTAATAATAACCAGGGATTAATCTTAGTATCTCACATAACTTGTGAACAGTTATCGCTTTTGGACGTCTCATCCTCATCTTAACCTTTAAGATAGACCCGTGCGGCTGTTATTATTTACCTACGAGCTCCTCATTTTACATCACATTCAAAGGTTTCATTTGATAATCGTATTCAGCGTATAATGTCCCCACTGCTGGGACACAGGCCTCCTCTCTATGAAAGGGAATAGGCTGTAATCCACAACGCGGGCCCAGTGCGGGTTGGTAGATGTCACATGTCTTTGAATTTTTAGTTCTTGGACAATCCGGTTTCCTCACGATGTTTTCCTTTACGGTTTTGACAGCAGCGGTGATCAATTAAATTACACAAAGTAATGCGCCTGCCTGGGTTTGAACCCACGGCTTACTGTACGTCGATTCTGTAAAATTCATACAACAACTCGCATTTCACATCGCTATTCACTCTCATTTCGCTTAAGGTTCAAAATGACCTTGATTTTGCATTAAGCATCACCTAGTCACTAGCCACTTCTTACGTCATCTCATACTTTATCTCCGTGTTAATTTAGTTCAACTCGCTGACACGCTCGCAAGGGTTGCGCTAATGTAAATTCGAATTATCAACCGAGTTATTAGAATGCCAATCAAGAAACTCACAGCGGATTCAGATTCGAAGTTCTAAATGAGATCTTACAGAATCACACTGCTGCTCGTAAGTCAGAGCTGCCACCACTGGGCCACCGCTGCTTTGTTTGTTAATGACAATGTTTAATTATTTTTCGAAGCTATTAATTCGTTTTGCGACAAGGATGAAAGGAGTGCTGGGCGTAATTTACCCAGAAATGAGGAAAAGAGGGCAAATAAACCAGAAATGCACAGCGCATTAGTTTCTCTATGATCCTTGAAGTATGAAAAATATATATTGCACATTTGAATTATTTCTGTTGCTTTAAGTATCAATAAATTCTTCTTTTGTTTACATATTCTTTAGAGTTATTATAACACACTTCACGCGTAATATAATGTTATTATCTCTATGAATACTTTCTTGTTTATAGTCTTTCAACAAATCAACGAAAATACACCTTTGATTTATCAGTTTCTCATCATTCCACACAAGTCGTAATTACTATAGATAGAATCGTTTTATAGTCACAGGTTTTGCCAAAAGAATTATAAAGCTGGATATATACTATACAAGTTGTAAGGTCACGGTCACGCAAAATGTTACCATGATTTCAGTAACAAGAAACAGGATACAAGCTTCATCGAAATATTTGTTGGTTATTAATAACAGCTGTTCCATAATTTTTTAACTTAATGTGAAAACGTGTAAACGTCTATTTCCTTATACTGTGTAAGTTCGCACATACACTGTGACCTGCATTTCTGTCCTGCAGTCTTTTTTCGTACTGACTGAACACAAAAGGTGTAAACGAACCTTTCACGGACAATAAGGAACAATTCTATAGATCAAACTACGAAAAAATCATCCATCACATTTTATGGTTTGACTCAATTTAACGCACTTAAAATATTGTGCTGGTGGATGAATTTAATGGGGGTCTTGAAGGAATTTATCGACACAAGTTTTTTTGCAATACATTTTTTCAATATTATAACTTTAGTTGTAATAAACAACAAAATTGTATTGAAAAAAAAAAAACTTGTGAATAAGTTAAAACTTTGTATCGATTAAAAAAATCGGTAGATCGTATAGCTATGACTCGATCTTCTCATCCCTACGGAGCAGTGATTCGCTAACGCAGTGGGTACTCAGCTTTAGATGATTCAACCTATGTTTAGCTCGTCATGGATCATATAACCGATCGATCTGTTTTTAGTCTCTCAACAAATTAACTCGAACAAAAAGAAAACTTCGCAAAATAGATTCACAGATGCAGTAGTCCATCGTAACAGACGAAAAAAAAAAATCTGGTTAGTCATAAAGACGAAAGACTATCCCATCAAACGGCCTTGATTACCAAATATCTTTGCTATTTAGGATTCGTAATAAGTAGGCTAGTTTATTTCCTTTAGTTGTTCTTTCATGTTCTTCAGCCAATATATAAAACATTAAAATCAACGATATTTCTCGGCCTACACAAAAATCCGAGCCAAGACAGCCGCAAGTAGTCGATCTATTATTTCGTCTTTGAAAGCCGTGTAAACAAACCGTGCAACCAATATCTGATTTTGTAGAAAAAAACAATACCTTTAGTTCAAAGGAAAACCAATCTGAACTAAAGAAAACAGCCCAATAAGTATTTAGAAATACCGAGCTTTTCAAATTTCGAAGTTTACCAAGGCTCATAGAAGGTATAAATCAAAGTAGACGGAAAGCATTATTGTTCTGTCTCCAAAGAGGTTTTTAATCTTTATTACAATCTGTATAAATACACATCAATAGCACACACGGACCACATCCATCTACAATCTCCAGTATAACATGGCCTCGTCGAAGATAAGAGTTCCCATACAATGAGAGATTAGCTGGTTTTGTATAGCTTGATTGGCCGTCGTGCGTACATTCATGACCATGGCATTGCTTTCCTTAGATACACGGGGTGGATTGGTCTATGCAACTAAAGACTACGAACAAGCAAAATCTGTACCCTCCATCACTTGCCTAGCCTTCCAAAACTATCTTGTGGTCTGCTTGCAGTCTAACTGGATGCAGCTGAGTACCAGTATTTTACATAAAGCGACTGTCTTTCCGAACTCAGCAACCCAGTAACTGGGTAATATGATACCCTTAGTAAGACTGGATGTCAGACTTTTGGTTTCTGACTACTGGTAACGACTGTCAAAGATCTACAAATGAAAGCCGGAACCAACGGCTTAACGTGTTTTCCGAGTAAATCGATAAAATCGATAGGTTCCCATCTGAAGAAACTACTATGGATTTTTTTAAAACAGCTACAAAAACTATCATAATAGGCATAATACTTTTATCGTTCTAAAATAAAGAGTATCGTATCGTTGTAAAATAATAAGTTCTGTATGGTGTCGGTTCTGTATGGTGTCGGACGTAAAGAATAGCACCATCCCATATCTTCCCATGGGTGTCGTAAGAGGCGACTAAGGGAATTGCTAGAGAATGGGCAGCAGCGTTCTCTGTGCTTTTGTAACAACAGTACTGCGATCGCCAACCCGCCTGCCAAGCGTGGCGATTATGGCAAAACCCCCCCTTCTTGGGGGAGGCCTATGTCCAGCAGTGGACGTCTTTCGGGCTGAAATGATGATGAATGATGATGATGTAAAATAACCTTAACTTTAACCCCGTCCGTTTTCACAAAAAAAAAAAATATCTTGGAAAGGATTTTAAATCTTAACTTCGCACGGCAACAGTGTAGCCAAGCCTTTACCTGATCAACCCCTTCATCGACAGACCTCCCTTCCTGTTTACACCGCGCACCGGTGTGGGGTGTGTCATCAGGAGTCGGAACTTCATTCACTGGAGTCTGAATACTTGAATACTCCCGAGCTCTGTTAATTATACTGCTTCGATACCAACCTGTTTTATGCTGAACTTATTGGTGATTTTCTTGAGAAAGGTCTCCCGAGACCAGACCAAGACCAAACCAAATGTATGAAAGGGAAAGGCGTAAGGATCGTAGCAATGCGACCTGTACTTTACCTGGCTGGAAGCCTTCCACTTAAGGGTACACAAGTCGGTCATTCTTCCATACAAACGTAGCATGGTGATTACTCGTCTGTTTGAATGAATGAATGAATGAATGATTTATTTAGATTAAAAATTCCTTAATGCTAGTACATTGCCCCACAAAACTGCTTACGCAGTTTAACTGTGAGATCATTGAGTCTCTCTTATTATCTAGTACATCTATAACCTAATGTAAACTTAACTACTTAATCTAAATCTACTACAAAGAATCTAATAAATATTTTTTAAGTTTCCGTGCGAATTTTAATTTATTATCTTCTTGTCTGATATCAGCAGGCAAAGTGTTCAATAAATAGGGAACGCGTTTTTTTAAAGTTCTATCGCCATAGTAATTAATCACTCTGGGTACATCATATTTGCCTGCTGTCATCGACCTGGTAGTATACCTGTTAGAAACTAGTGCGTCACTATCCCGACTGCCATGGTTATTGACCAATAATACGTATTTATGTTTAAGGCTAACTGGTAGAATTTTACATATTTTGAATAGCCTACTATAGTCTCCTTTACAGCTATTTTTAGTTTTCTTGTTTACTAATAATTTTAAAAATCTAGTTTGAATTGATTCTAGTTTCTGTATATTACTTTTAAAAGTCAAACCATAGCAATCAAGAGAGTAACTCAGTATTGAATCAACTAAGGACATATATAAACATTTTAAGGTGCTGGATGGAACTTTAAAGCTTAAGTGATAGAATTTACTTAGCAATATTCTAAGCTTACTACAAATGTAATCAACATGTGAAGACCAAGAAAAATTTACATCAACCTTCATTCCAAGATAGGTGACACTTTCTACTTGTTCTATAGGTTTACAATTACAGTTTGAATTACTATTATGCATACAATGGTGACGATGGTGACGGTGTAGGTTCAAAACTAAAAATTTTATTAACTGGTCTTGTCATTATCTAGCCCTGTATGGAAGCAGAATTGGAAAAAATATATTGGTTTGGAAGTTATGAGCGTCGAAACTTCCGCATTTCAACACTAATTTTAACTCATCTTTGGACGTAAATAAATAACTAATGTAGTATGAAAATGGAAAAAGTGAAACCGTACAGGGATAGATTATTTATTCAAAAGTCCAAATAATTTATTTTGAGTAGATACATCCAGTAATTTTCCCATAATATCTATACGGCCAAAACTCAATTTATGAAATTAGAAGCGCTATAAATCGTCGTATATTTCACTAAACAATTATATAAATATATAAATAAGTAAATAAAAATTAGATAAATGAATACTAAATAAATTCAACTAAATAAATTAAAAACTTACTAAATAAGATGCATAATTAGCCACGCTCGCCAACAAGTTCGAGCCGTCGACTTGTGCAACCTTAAGAGCGTTTATACCCTACGGCATTTCATACAAACTTTCAAGTCGTTATTTTCCGAAATGACTGAATAGATTCTAATGAAACTTCTTACGCATAAGCAGTATACATAGGTCTAAAAAGTTACTGAAAACATTTTCGAAATGTCTTTTAAAAATGAAGATAATTGGAAATTTCTGTTTCTATAGATAATTAAAAATCGGTCTAATTTAGCTGTAACATTATTTTTTGAAAATGTTTTTTAGTAACATTTAAGACCTATGTATACTGCTTATGCGTAGGAAGTTTCATTAAAATCTGTTAAGTCATTTCGGAAAATAACGACTTGAAAATTTGTATGAAATGCCGTAGGGTATAAACGCTCTTAAGGCACCCACAGGATAGTCTAGTTAAGTAGACGTTGACCTGCGGGATGCCATTCACAAAAAAAAGTCCTGTAGTTTCTGCATAGTTTATTTATGATTGCTACGAAAATTGAGTACCAACTGAATGTTTTGCGTCCCATACGTTTTAAGCTTTCAAAGAGTTTTCCACTGTTATTTACATAACTATAGAAAAGGTCATAATATTTTTGTGGCTATTTAAAAATCGACCATAATCGATTAATCATTGTGATCGTGAGAATTATATGTATAGAAACACGAATATTCACTAAGCATACAAAGCATCAACACAATCACCTTCTTCTACATAAGATAGATAACAATCTAATCCATATGGATTACGTTGATTATTAAGTACCTGTGAGCAATAATTAACCCAGCCAAACAACTAATCCGTTAACTACAAATGTACATATTATGTTAATACTAATGTCAGACTGACTAGCAATATACTAAGTGATCAAATTGATTAATAATATCGACCTCCGTAATTGTGAAGTTTAGCTCAGATTTTGCTATCAAAATTCAGTTGTATTAGGAGTTATGTAACATCATCATCATCATCATTATCTTGCCCTTATCCCAATTTATTTGGGGTCGGCGCAGTATGTCCCATTCATATTATAAACTTCTCTGTTACTTGTCATCTCATCAGCAACCTCCTTTCCTCCATATCGTCCTTCACACAGTCCATTAATTTTTTTTCCTTGGTCTTCCTTTACTCTTAAACCTATCCGCATTCATTCTCATAAGTTTCATCAAGACATTTTCCTCAATTCTCCGCATCATATGTCCATACTAAGCTAACCGATTACCACACACCTTTTCAGTCACCGGCGCCACTTTTTTTTTTTTTTTTTTTTTATGAATGGCATCTCGCAGTTCAACCTAGGAGGTTGTCGTCTGCTTAACCGGACTATCCTGTGGGTGCCTTAAGAGTAAGGCCTCCAGCCAGGGCATAAAAACTTACAAACTAAGCGACTATACGCTGAGGGCACCCCCTGTGGGGTACGAGCCTCGGCTCAGGGCGTCGCTGGGGGAGGACTGCATGGGGACAGGCTGGATCTGAATGATATCATTATTTAGGGGCTGATTTAAAACTACTGGCACAGCATCGCGGGCTGGCTCGAGCGAGGGTCGGGGAGGACATGGACCGGGACGTCGCGACGGACCTCGACGGCGAGGTCGGAAAGACGGCGGTTTGTGTCTGAATTTTTTAAGAGTGCTAGTCTCTTTGCTACTCTCCTGGAGGAGGGTGATAGCATCATCGGGAGTGACGAGGGTATGCCGAGGACGGCGTACTGTACTAATGCGCGAGGGTTCGTAACGGGCGGCCGCTGCGATCAGGGGATTACGGTGTTTACTGGCGTTATCGAAGAAACGCTTCGAAAGACGTTTCATAAACTGAAGGACGGTGGGCATTCTAAGGTCTACGTGTAGACGGTCGTTACGGACATAAAAAGGGGCTCCCGTGACTCTACGTAAGAACCGGTTCTGCAAGGTTTGCATCCTATGGATGTATTTAGGCTTGGTGTGAGCGTACACGACGCAAGCGTACGTCATAATGGGGCGGATCACCGCGGTATAAAGGCGCAACTTGCACTTGAGTGACAATTTGCTTTTTGCCGAGATCATGAAATGAAGCCTACCCATAGCAAAGGCAGCTCGGTCGCGAGCTGCTTTGATGTGCGCCGCGAAAGACAGGTGGTTGTCAAGTAAGACTCCTAAGTACTTGGCTTGCTTCTCCCAAGGGATAGGCTTACCGTACATAGTGATCGGGCTGAGCGCGGGTGGCTTATTCTTACGCGGTTTAGAGAAAAGAACTGCCTGGCTCTTGTCGGGGTTCACCTCGATTCTCCATTTCCGGAACCAAGCGCCTAAAACGTTGGCTGAGGTTTGGAGGGTGCTGTAAATAGCGTCGTGACTGCGGCCAGTGTAATAGATGGCCGTGTCGTCCGCGAACAGGGCTAACTGAGCCTTTTTGCTCTTGGGGATGTCACTGGTGAACAGAGTAAAGATAAGGGGAGAGAGCGGGGAGCCCTGAGGGACTCCGGCTCTAATGGGGTGGGGGAAAGACAGTGCCTTCCCGATGCGATAGCGGAAGGTGCGATCCGACAAAAAGTCTCGTAAGATGAGCACGAGACGGTCTGGCACTCCCAGTTTGTACAGCTTATATAATAAGCCGTTGTGCCAGACTTTGTCGAATGCCTTTGCTATGTCGAAAAACAACACACCCGTCATCGCTCCACGCTGGAAGCCAGCGCTCAGGTGTTCTACGATGCGATGGGCCTGTTGAATGCAAGAGTGTCCGGTCCTGAAGCCGAACTGTTCGTTGGGGATGAGGCTCTTAGCCTCGGCGAAGTCTTTGAGTCGCTTATAAATAAGTCTCTCGTAGATTTTACCGAGTGCATTCAGGAGACTGATAGGTCTGTAGCTTGAAGGCTCAGACTTGGGTTTGCCTGGCTTGGCGAAACCGATGACAGTGGCGTCTTTCCATATTTGGGGAAACGCGTTGTTGCTCAGGGCGCCATTGAAGATGGCCGCCATTAACACGACGAGCTGAGCGGGGAGGAGTTTGAACACCCTATTGGTGATTCCGTCGGAGCCGGGTGCTTTCCGCGGTTGAAGTTTGTTAATGATATCTTGCACTTCGTCAGCTGTGACCGGAGGCAGAGGATCATCAGGGTCTTCTTCGGGGGGCAGGGCGGCTCTACGTTCGACGAATGCGTTCACCTCATCGAGATGTCGCTTGTCTACTGGTTGCGAGCTGGGGGAGCACTGGGACTCCAGGCTGTCGGCTAGGCATTCGGCCTTCTCAGAGTCGTCGAATGCGACGCTCTTATCGGGTCGGGTGAGGGGAGGCATCGAGGCCTCTTCGGTGGAGCGCATCTTGCGTTGCAGCTGCCAGAAGGCTAGGTGGGTAGGCTCGAGTTCGCTTAGCGTTTTTTCCCATTGATTATTACGAAACTCACTGGTGCGATCCTTTACAGCACGCTGTAAATTACGCATGTGGGCTTTGTTTGCCTCGCAGGGAAAGCTGCTGTAGGCACGGATGGCCGCGTTCTTTTCGTTTATCAGTTCACGTATGTCAGCGGGTAGTATCCAGCGTTGATCGCTCATTGCTGGGACTTCCCGTGAGCAGTCCTTCAGTACGGATTGCACGTGTTCTGTAAACGAGTTGATGGCGGCCGTCGTGTCTGCGACTGAGACTATGTGGTCGGGGATGGCCTCCAGGTGAGGCGACGTGGTGGATTTCAGCTTTTCGCTGACTTTCCTCCAGTCGGTTATCACTTGGGTCGGCGGGGGCTGGCTGGGGTCAGAAGGACCCGAGCGAGGAACTAAGTGCATGAGCACTGGTCGATGATCTGAGTTAAGCTCATGTAAAGTCTCGATGGAATGCAACTTAAGGTTGACATTCTTGAGAAGCGCTATGTCGAGAACGTCCGAACGTTGGTCGGGGTCGTGGGGATAGTGGGTGTGCTCCATAGGAGCGATGGGATCGAAGTTGAGGGACTCGCCCAGGTTATACAAGTGACGACCTCTGGCAGAGGTCGTCGTGCTGTTCCAGGCGGGGTGTTTGGCGTTGAGGTCGCCCGCTATGATAACGGAGTCGCTCAAGCCGAAGAGGACGGCAAGGTCTTTGGTGAACAGAGTGTGCTCCTCGGACGTGCCGCCGGGAGGGATGTACGCAGAGGCGATAGTGATCGGTTCATGGCCGGTCATGCCTAGTCGACACACTGAGGTCTCGAGTAGAGACTCCATGGGAGGGGGATCTAAGGGGATGCAATGCAGTTCTTTCCTATAATAGATTAGAGTCCCGCCCTTGTGGCAACGTGACCGATCGTTGCGAACTATGCGATAGTTGGCAATTCTCGGATCGCGGTGACTGGGCTTGAGGAAGGTCTCCTGTACGAGGAGGATATCAATTTGATGGTCGCGGAGGAAGGTGGCGATCTCATCACGCTGGCCTTTAATGCCATTGGCATTAAAGTACCCTAATATTAGGGATCGGGGTTTGGTGCACGTTAATCTCGTATTATCCATTGGAGTTAGTCGAGGTTAAGGTTGCGGAGGAGGTCGCCTAACTTGAGTAGGGACTTGAGGATAATTTTAAGTTTATCGCCACCAGTGTTAGCCGCCCTGAGATCAGCCGCCATGCGGTCTGCTTCGGGGGTGACTAACTCTGCTAGCGATTCTAAAATTACGTTGTGAGAGGGGTCCACAGCCGCGGGGCCAGGTGGCGCGGGACGAGCGGGCGCCGGTGCGCTTGCCTGGGCCGCGGGAGTGGGGACAGGGGCATCTAATAGCCCGGGGATGGGGCTGGACTTTGCTTTACTGAGAGCCGGGAAGGCTTTCTGGTGGTTTAGCGTGGTCCAGGGAGAGGGCCTCTGAGGGCTGAGTCTCTCCGGCATCTGGGCAGAGGGTAGCCTCACCGATGGGCTTTCTCTTTGTTGGCGGGCGCTTGCACGCTTCACCAGGTTAGAGGAGGAGCCTTTGGGGGCTTTTGAGCAGCCGCGGTAGTTGGCCGTGTGGCCCGACTGGCCGCAAAGCACACAGCTCGGTGGCTCCGTGCAAAGCGACTTGTCTTTGGGACGGGGGCAGTCTGCCGTGCCATGGTCGCCTAGACACTTTACGCATCTGTGTGGCGCATGGCAGTTGGCTTGGCTGTGACCGTACATCTGGCAGCGATGACACTGTCCGACTACGCTTGAGCGGTAGGGCTTCTCTATTGAGATGCCTGACAGGGAGCAAACCGAATTCACTTTGAAGATCGGATGGTGACCTTCTACTGGGTCACAGATGACCAGTACCATATCGTAAAGGTCTCCGCCTCTCGCCTTATGAAGGCGGTGGACGGCTGCGACCGGGATGTCCTGGCCTAGGAGGTCATTGAGGATGTCCTCCGTGGGGATTTCCTTCGGGATCCGCCTGATCACCACGCGGGTGGGCTTCTCCTCTGGAAGAGAGTAGGTGTGGAAGGCTATGCGCCTTCCGATTAATTGGCGGGTTAGTTCCCTGAAGTCGGTTGTCGTAGGGACCACCACTTTGATGCCCTGCTGTGTGCTTTTTGCGCTTGTATATTGAATGCGGCGCTCATTACACATTTTGGACACGTCTGTCCATTTCCCTTTGTCCTGAATGAACAACGGGGGAGGGGGCTTCAGCTTCTTTGAAGAAGCGGCTGAAGAGTTAGCCTTAGGGCTGGTTGGCCTGCTGGTATGAGCAGCGGCGGACTTTGGTGCGGGGACCGGGGAGGTGGGACGGGACGCCTCGGGAGAGGGGATTAGAGGAAGCGCGACTAACTTTTTGGCCATGGCGGCCTGCGAGTTTTTGCCCTTCTTCCTCTTGCCCTTTCCGACGACTTGGTAGTCGTCTTCTGAGGACGAGGACGCAGAGCAGGAATCTATAACCGATTCCGAGTCGGAGATTGGTACGGTTGTGTCCATGTTCTCCGAAATGGGAACAATAGACGCAGGTGCGGACTGATCCATTGTTTGCGAAACAATGGGTTCGGGATTAGCCGGAATCGCGGCGGCGACGGCTGGCGGTGAGCTTTTGCCCATGTTCCCAGAAACGGGAACAATGGACGCAGGTGCGGGCTGGACCTTTGTTTGTGAAACAATGGGTTTCACAACTTTGGGTCTTGGAGTAGCCTTAATCGCGGCGGCAACGGCTGGCGGTAAGCCTCTGTCGGCAGGCGGCGGCGACAAAGGGCTGTCGAGCGCGTCACTGAAGTCAGTGACGTTATCGCTGGTTTGCTGAATGGCAGCAATTTCTGACCCATACTTTTCAAAATTTGGGTCGGTCGTGAAGACGCGGAAGAAAAAACGCAAAAGCGCTTTTTCCTTCTCGTCTAAGGACGACATTTTGTCGGTTAAAAGTTAACGGACATTGAGTGAAATTCCGCGCCTAAACAGCCTAACAACCTAATTCCTTGCACAATTATGAAGGGAATTTACTGGTTCCAGCGACTCACCCGCTTCAACCTTCCCGCAGCCACAGTCCGAGGATCCGGGCTTGGTAGCAACTCCAACTCCAGTCCAGGGAACTTTGCTTTCAGGAACTTGTTGAAACGGGAAACAGAAATCGGCGACACACACGTTCGCGACGGAGCCCAATTTTTTCACCTAGATCCTAAAGGGATTAGGCGGGCGGATTGGGTCACCAACCCTCTCTTGGTTTCGTTGGCACCGTTAGGTTTCCCACCAAGAACCTCGAAACTGAGGACTTTTCCCTGATGGGGCAAAGGAAGTTAAATCGGAATAATATCCGAAGCAAAATGAGCAAGTGCTGTCTTAATAAAAAGACAACAATTGTTCGGGGGTGTAGTCAAGGGACTACTGATGACGTCACGACACTGGGAAGCGACGAACCGATGAGACACACTGATAGCGAGCGGGAATGCGAGCAGGTAGCGGCACGTCCGTACGCGGCGGCGGTCAGGCGGAGAGTGTGTCACCGGCGCCACTTTCAGACTTCCTCATAAGTACTCATTAATTTTTTATTTTATCCATTCGCTTAACACCACACACACCCATATGAGTTATGTAGCAATCTAGTAATAAAATGTGATGATACATCAAATTATTACATCTTCATTCATGGCCTCTTTTGATCGCATAAAAAACATTCTCGGAAACAAAAGAAAAAAAAATGGCCTCCCAATTTTCATTAATGGCTTCTCATCATGTTGCTGTCTGGTTACAAACGAGGTCAGTCACAATCTAGACCCCACATGACACTGAATAATTACAAGGTGTCATTGCAACGTGACACAGGGGGCCCGTTCGTTCGGATGACATCGAATTTACGGAAACACGGGCACGAAATATGACGGCGCTCCAAATACTACGGCTGAGATCTCAGGAGAGTTGAGGTGATCATGCTCCTGTTTTGTTGATTAATTATTGGAATTCTAGGGACAAGAAGGAATTGGGATACGGACTGATGGATTCTATTTAAAGGCAGTTCCGCCAGATACTAGGCAAAGATCTTTGTGAAACTGTTGCATGAAAACACCCGGTTATATTTAGCAATGAATTTGTAAAACTATTTATCCACCTGATTGTCCAATCCCGCGAGCGACACTCGCCGATACCGTTCTTATTAGAAAAAGATTATAATACTTCTAATATGATGACGCCTGTATAATCCTGTATAAATAATCGCCGAAGGAGAGACAGAGCTGTATCTATAATACACACAAATTTACCTGATAGTTTTCAGTCCCTTGTAATTGAATGGCACAGATAACTGCTACAAATACATACCTAACGATTGGAGGAGAAACTTCCAACTTTTGCTGTAAATCAAGTCTGAAAAACTATCATATTAACAATGCTCATAAAACAATGAAATCCCATTTTACATGCATAAATATTGTGCTATTGTATTGTATTGTATTGTATA
The DNA here is from genome assembly GCA_949152445.1 of Cerastis rubricosa. Taxonomy (NCBI): domain Eukaryota; kingdom Metazoa; phylum Arthropoda; class Insecta; order Lepidoptera; family Noctuidae; genus Cerastis; species Cerastis rubricosa. The sequence goes on along the minus strand of OX424526.1, from coordinate 21,251,110 downwards.
GCGGGCTGGTTTCCGCAACTCCACGTCTAAAGCGCGTATTTTGCGTACGGGTGGGAACATTACTCCAACCACCCCAGCTCCCCGAGAAAGGCCAGCAGCTCCTTGGTGTTGCTGACGATCTCGCGGAAAGTACCTTTGCCCTGTATGTTGCAACCTCCGGGCAGTGTAGAAGCACGTGGGCTGCTGTCTCGTCCTCCTCCATGCAGGCTCTGCACAGTGGGCTATCTGTGACTCCTAGGACAAAGAGGTGTTTATTAAAAGAGCCGTGACCAGTGATGGCGGCTGTGACTATGCGGAGCTGTAATTTGGTCAGCCGAAGCAACCGTTTGGTGAGGCGGCCGTCTATAGTAGGAAGTGCCTCCTTGGCCTGGCTACACTCACCATGGTCTAGCCAGTTTGTGGTGTTGATCACTGGTGCGTTTCCTTACCAGAGTCCGTAGATACCCGAAGGGGAGTGGCACGATGGGTTCTGGTCCCACTGCTGCCATACTGGAACCCCTTCTAGCGAGTTCGTCCGCTGCATCGTTGCCCCGGGAATCGCTGTGGCCCTTTATCCATTGTATGGTTATGTTGTTGTGCTTACCGACCTGGTTAAGGCGTTGGTGACACTCGTATATTAACCCGGAGTTGACCGTGTGGTTGTCAAGTGCTAACAGTACAGCCCTGCTGTCTGAAAGTATACGGATAGAGTGGTCCCTAGCCTTCCTGGCTAAGATGGCTGATGCGGCCAGGGAAATGCCCATGCATTCCGCCTGAAATACCGTGTTGTGGACCCCCAGTGGTAAAATATTGTGCTATCGACAGAACAATGGCTGATGGGAAATGACGGTTCTTTTCATCTATTCATAAGCGAATTAATTCCTACGAACAAAAAGCTATATAGGCTTATAAATACTACATATTAATACGGCATGGTACGTGATTCGATGCAGCCGGATGGCAATATTGAATATGGAGACTAAGTTAGAGAAATCTGGGCTTAGCTCGGATTGTACTAAGGCAAAACTTGATTCAGAAATGGTTTGCCGATTGCAATTATTATAATTATATTTTATCGGTCGATGCGAGCTAAGTATTTATTATCATACAAGGTGTAAACGGCTCTACATCAAGCAAGTAACTCTACGCAAAAAATATTGCTGAAAAATGACATATTTTTGGAATGTAGAAACATGTTACGGTAAGTCTCTATGTAACGCATTCAAAACATTGTCCTGATGCTTGTATGAGAGCAGCGGTGGCCCAGTGGTGGTAGCCCCGACTGAGAGCAGCAGCGGCCTAGTGGTGGCAGCCCCTACTTACGAGCAATAAGCCGTGGGTTAGAACCCAGGCAGGCGCATTACTTTGTGTAATTTATTTCATCACCGCTGCTCTCAAAAACGGTGAAGGAAAACATTGTGTTTCCTTACGATGTTTTCCTTCCTAGAACTAAAAATTCGAAGACATCTACCAACCCGCACTGGACCCGCGTGGTGGATTACGGCCCACTCCCTCTCATAGAGAGTAGGCCTGTGTCCCAGCAGTGGAAACATTATAGGCTGTTGATGATGATGATGATGCTTGTATTGTATAGTAGTTACTTGTATATATAAAAAGTTGCGATAATGTTGAAACTTTGACCTCCCATATCTCTGTGACTAGAAGGTTCCTAAGTATGGTTCAGAATGAAATGATCGCAGTGATAGGAAGAACAAGTTTGGCTTTGTAACAGGTATTTTTGTATCCAGTATAGTCAAACTTGTGGCTAAATAATACAGCCTCACCGGTCGATCTTTAAGGTTAAGCCGTGCTTGCCGAGGTTGGTCCATCGATGGGTGACCATAGTTACATACCGAGTTTCCTCCGTGTCTCGGAAAGCACGTTAAGCCGTTGGTCTTGGCTGTCATTTGTAGATCTTTGACAGTCGTTACCGAGTAGTTAGAAGCCAAAAGTCCGATATCCAGTCTTAGGGTAGTATCGTATTACCCAGTTACCGGGTTGTGGAGGTCAGATAGGCAGTCGCTTCATGTAAAATACTGCTTAGCTGCATCCGCTTAGACTGGTAGCCGACCCCGAGATAGTTAGGGAAAAGGCTAGGTAGATGATGATAGTCAAACTTGTTTAAAAAAGAACACTGTTATACGTCACGTGTTTTTCATCAAAACGATCCAAAGAAGTGTGTAGCGCCCCTTTTATTCATTGGATCAATAAAAGGGCTTGGGATTTGGGCTTATTTAATAAAAACAAAATATGCACAAAGGAGGCTAAACATAAGTAGGTATATACCATGAATGAATAGGCTTATGGAATGTAGACGGGGATTGATGTATTCCTGATGATTCAATGACAAGTAAATACGACATGTATCCGATGACAGATGATTTCGATTCGTGTCTATTTGCGTTCCTTTCAAGGATTTTGTCTAATGTTGTTACAGAACAGGATACGGGCAGGATGGCAATGATTTTTATCATGTGTAAAGTAAAGGTCAAAGACACATTCATCATCTGCCTAGCCTTTTCCGAAACTATGTTGGGGTCGGCTTCCAATATAACCGGATGCAGCTGAGTACCAGTATTTTACATGAAGAGACTGTCTATCTGACCTCCACAACACAGTAACTGGGTAATACGACACCCCTTGGTAAGACTGGATGTCAGACTTTCGGCTTCTGACTACTCGTAACGACTATCAAAGATCTACAAATAACAGCCGAGTCGAAGACACATTAAACATACATAAATGATTTGCCAGATTTAGCGTAGAATATACTTTGGACTGTTTTCACTAATACTCAGCCATACCGAAATGATTGCCTAAATACTGTACTGTACTGCGCTGTTACAGGTTCCAATCTCGACGCTGATCTGGTGGCCTACCATGACGTCTTAAAGCAGTATTGTTTTACTTTTATTCCAGTGTGGGAAAGAGATGGCGTTATACATGATGTCTAGCGTCATCTCTTTCCCACACTGGAAAAGGAGTAAAACAATAATGTTTTAAAACGTCATGGTAGGCTAGCTGATCTGAGCGAAAGTCTATCAGTGCCAGTTTATATAGACGTCCTTTCCTTTTTTTATCTCCTTTGGAGACTGTACCTAATCGAAAACAGCTACTAATCTCGTTATTGTGGTTGCTAGTATCTTCATTAAATATTTCAAGTAGATTTTTTTAATGCTTTAAGAGCGTTTATACCCTACGGCATTTCATACAAACTTTCAAGTCGTTATTTTCCGAAATGACTGAACAGATTTTAATGAAACTTCCTACGCATAAGGCGGATACATAGGTCTAAAAAGTTACTAAGAAACATTTTAACACTATGTTTTCGGCGCTGTTGCAAACGCCATGATCACGGATAAACTGAAGTAATTGCGGGTGCATGTTTATGCGCAGGCAAATCGGTCTACCCTCTTTCTTGTTCGTTTTTGCGCTTACGGTGCGCACCAACATTGTCACTCACAACTCGATCCTGTTCCCGACACACGAAACTCACTGTGTCCACTCGCGAACTTATTACGGCACTTGTTAACATGCTAAATATCCCGTTACTAGTGTTATTGACAGGAGAATGTTGATGGGTTATTTGAAATGAATAGAAAAATAAATAAATAAATACACTAGACAATCAAAATCTGATCAAAATCTAATGTTGTTTCAAACAATTGTCACGAAATACATAATTTATTTTGTCGCATATTTAGGCCTGTTAATTATCCTAATTGAAATAGTTTACAAGTATCTTCACGTTTATCATAACAAATTGTATAAATAAGTACATTTTTATTTCTGTTTTAAGGCTGGTCCACCGAAATCATGTGACTGCTTTTGATAGGTATTCACCTCACTGTTACGCTTTTCTAAAATAATACACGATTAACTAATTTTGGTTAGCAATACAACTGTATTCTGACTAAAGTTGGAAACGGCATAAAATTCATAAATAGTTGTCATGTATTTGTTTTTGAAGTGTTAACTTCTTAAGGGAGGGAACCGCTTCGTAACGTAACGCGTTACGGCGCCACTCTGTCCGGCTTCCCTTTCTCTCACGAATACGGCAGCAGGCTTAGATTAGTTTAAGTTATCACTTCTGTCGAGCGTCCCGAGACGCACACTTTTTTTTTTAGCCTGGACTATCCCACTCCTGGGCAAAAGCCTCCCCCATTCCTCCCATATTTTCGATGTTGCTCGTCTTCTCGCCAATTAACGAGAAAGCCGTCCAAGGCGTCACGCCATCTTCTCCACGGTCTGCCGTGACCACGTCTAGCTGTCTCAAGGCTCCAGTTTTGTGACGCGTCCAAAAATAATTTAGAACAAAAAACTTTAACAGCTAAATATTTGATTAGCTAAACAGTTGTTTGTGAAATACACACCCACCAAAATGAAACGCCGTAAAAAAAAAAGAATTAAAAATAAACGCGATGGTAGACGTTCTGTCTAGTTATTTTAAAGCATCGGCTACCCAACAACAACCTTTCGGTCAGCCTACACTGTAATAATTTCGGCCAGGATCATGTGCCAGACTCCGGCTAGTACTGTATTATTTATTAACTTTTCGGTAGGCGAGGTCAGAGGTGAAAATATCACGCCCGGACCAAATTGTGCGTCAGTGTTTTAATAAATTGGGTATAGAAATATAAGCTAGGACCATGAATAAGGTAAATTGTTAGCTTGTTAAAATAAATGGATATTATGACTGGTAGAATAGAAATATGGCAGCAGCGGGCGGTGGCCCAGTGGTGGCAGCCAGCAGTAAGCCGTGGGTTCGAACCCAGGCAGGCGCATTACTTTGTGTAATTTATTTCATCACCGCTGCCCTCAAAAACGGTGAAGGAAACATCGTAAGGAAACCGGCATGTTCTAGACCTAAAAATTTGAAGACATGTGATATACCAACCCGCGCTGGGCCCGCATGGTGGATTACAGCCCACTCCCTCTCATTGAGAGGAGGCGGCTGTCCCAGAAGTGGGAACATTATAGGCTGATGATGATGATGAATTGATTTGAGATTGACACAAGCAAGTGACAAGTGTGTTTAGTATTTCTCCTTTCTAAAAAGAAAAGATCGCTTCGCAAGCTTTTCTGACTTCATAAACCTTCCGCAAGTACAATGAAACATAACATAAGATCACGCTCTCGTAATCCCGAAGAGTTAGGAAACATCGGTCGACGTCGACTGGTGTGGTGTGGTAGCTTTAGCTGATCGACGGATACCGGGCGATAAACAATTGATCGACCGCCAAACGATGCCATCGATCGACATCGTTTGACGTTGATCGACCGAATGGTGTAGTAGAAACTGTAGATCAGCGTCGACTTATCTATTCTATCATCGATCGATGGCCTCAATCGACGATCGATCGATTGGTGTAGTAGAAGCTATTGATCGACGTCGACTAATCCATTCTGCCATCGATCGATTGGTGTTGTAGCAACCTTATAGTACACCCACATTTCGCTAGTTATGTTTAAGTTCCATGTTATAGGGGGCGAGCCTATTGCCATCAACCGGGTACGAGGTCCTGGTATCCAGTCCCAGGTCGGGCAGCGTTAATGGGTTCTTCCTTCAGGAATTTCTCAGAAACAGCCACGGAGTCTGTATTAGAGCCTGGTTCTTGGCATTTGGTTCGCACCCTATTACATGCGTCTTAAACATAACTGGCGAAATGTGGATGAACTTATAAATACACCTCTGCCTCGCCCTTCAGGAATTAAAGGCGTAATGTTGTTATTCATTACAAACACGATACCTAATCAAATCAAAATCATTTATTTCCAGTAGGCCAGTTACAGGCACTTTTGAATAGTCGAACAACAATAAAAATAAAGCTACAGTCTCAGTCACAAGACATAATAACTGTGAAAGTACTGTAGTTGCCCATTCCAAAGCGTCGCAGATCTCTATGGAGAAGAAAGGGCAAGAAACTCCGTGGACACTCCTTAAAATCAGAAACTTGAAATAAATTCATGTTGAGATGGTACATTAAACAAACGATGACGTTGCCACCCTATTCTGAGTCGAGGGATGTTATCATTTCGTTCGAGTTGATCGCCGAAGGGAGGAACCGATAGTATTGACTGCTATCAATGCTTATCAGTATTCCGTTAGCATCAGGGTTATAATAGTGATTTGTTGAGGTTCAATCAAGGAAACCAGTGTTTATGAGGGTCTGAAGTGAGAATAATAGAGTTTGTAGATCTTGTTTTGTTAGGGAAATGTTTTGGTAATGAAAACTTATATCTGTCGCAGTTGTCTTGATTTATTTTGTTAGACACTGTCATCATGTGGGCAGAACATGGGTTCCGTGCTATGAAAACACACACTACACGAGGTACACTGCTTTTGTCGAACTCACTTACTACTCACAAATTACTTGAAATTACAATCCAACACAATAACACTAGGCACCATGAATCGGGGAACAGTTTCGGGACGTCTTGACTCCGCCGCGGTCAGACACAGACTGTCCGCCTCACAGCGAGCTCGAAACATCACGACTCTGTAGAAGCGCGCTTAGGTGTGGGTAGACTGGTAAGTAGGTCGCGTGCTACCTTTGGCGCGCTTGCCGATTCATTTTCTGTCCGTACTAATGACCGGATCCTACACGGCCAGACTGACATACGACCGTCCTCGTGCGTTATTGTATTCCTGGAACAAACAATGTCTAATCACCAAGACATCCGCTCGTCCAACCTGACAAACTATGACAAACATTACTCTCATCGTAACTAACTATTTCAGAACAAAAGAAAGCGTGTATTCTTTCCATCACTCACGGACTAGACGGCATGTTTCTCCTAACAAGAAAGCGCGTGTCCTTTCGATCACTCATAGACCGGACGGCACCTTTCCCCCAGCAAGAAAGCGTGTGTCTTTTCGACCACTCATGCACCGGACGGCACCTTTCCCCCAGCAAGAAAGCGTGTGTCCTTTCGACCACTCATGGACCGGACGGCACCTTTCCCCCAGCAAGAAAGCGTGTGTCCTTTCAAACACTCATGGACCGGACGGCACCTTTCCCCCAGCAAGAAAGCGTGTGTCCTTTTGACCACTCATGGCCCGGACGGCACTCTCCTTTCGGCCATACGAACGTTTGAACCGGATAACTGCGTCCCTACGACCATACCAGTGTACGGAATGGACAACAGCGTCCCCTCGAACAACGTCATCACAAAAACATCATAAACCGGGCACCTGTGTCCCTTCGATCATCGTAAAGCATGAGCCGGACAACAGTGACATTTCGACTAAACACACTTTCTTTTCGACTGAAACATGTGGACCAGGGAAGCGCGTAACTCCAGATGTCAAAGAACTTTTACAAATTACGCCAGCATCTAATAATTCCTGAACTTATTGGCTGACATCCTATTTTATCAAAATATCGCCTATTTTAATAGTACGATCTCCATCGTGCATTTTAAATCATAACCTCCGATGCCAGTAAGGTTTACTGATTATGATGTCACCCATAAACCAATTAAACTAGCCATGTTTAAGCAATGAGCCAGATGACCTACTTATCGAAAAGAAAAGAAACGGTCTCACCCGATGTTGTTGCGAGGGGTACCCTCTTGATGATTTGTGCTCGCAGGTTTTGGTCGCTTTCCTTGTTGCTTCAAAAATTCATTGGTTATGTTCCTCACTTGGCTTTACTTTCGTGGAGGGCGCGATTCTTTATCCCACTTCTGATGTCGCAGTTGTCTTGATTTATTTTGTTAGACACGGTCATCATGTGGGCAGAACATGGGTTCCGTGCTATGAAAACACACACTACACGAGGTACACTGCTTTTGTCGAACTCACTTACTACTCACAAATTACTTGAAATTACAATCCAACACAATAACACTAGGCACCATGAATCGGGGAACAGTTTCGGGACGTCTTGACTCTGCCGCAGTCAGACACAGACTGTCCGCCTCACAGCGAGCTCGAAACATCACGACTCTGTAGAAGCGCGCTTAGGTGTGGGTAGACTGGTAAGTAGGTCGCGTGCTACCTTTGGCGCGCTTGCCGATTCATTTTCTGTCCGTACTAATGACCGGATCCTACATATCCTTTTGAAGTCTGAGTCAGAGTATTAAGTCGTTTACACCTTACGGTAAACATATGTATAAACTGTCAAGTCCTAATTTTCCGAAATGACTGAACCGATTTAAATGAAACTTAATACGCATAAGCAAGATATATATTTTTTCAAAATGTCTTTAAAAAAAAAGATACTTAGAAATTTCTGTTTCAATAGAAGATAATGAATAATCGGCCTAATTTAGCTGTAACACTATTTTTTAAAAATGTTTTTTAGTAACTTTTTATAATTATGTATCTTGCTTAAGAGTATGAAGTTTCATTAAAATCGGTTCAGTCATTTAGGAAAATAAGGATTTGAAAGTTTGTATGAAATGTCGTAAGGCTTAAACGCCCTTAAGTGACTTGATAACTGATGGCCCGTCTTATGTAAACAAAAAACATTGTGCATTTTATTTTTATCCTAAAGCCAGGGGAAATGTCTTATAGTATGGGTATACCTAAATTAATTGGTTGTCCTGTAAAAAATAACCTGAAACAGATATTTCAGGTAAACATAGTGAGTCTACCTGAAATATCTGTAATCCTAGCAGTGTTGTAATCATAAGCAAATCGAAGGGCACGTTAATGCATTCTTTTAACAGAAATAACACAGTCTTACAAATAAAAATGGAGCTGATACTCTAAAAAATTGCACTACTGATATCAAAGTGCAAGTCCCGTGACATTTGTGTTCTACATGTAAAACTGGAGAAATTCTACGGCTGAGTAATGATGCCTCTAAAAAGGAAGGACAGCTACGGAGTAATCTCTTAAAACTTATGTATGTTTTTTGCCCGAAGTGCGACTTCAAATAGTATCCTGCATATCTTTTTGAAACGTTATCTTTAGTGCATCTAGGGTTATCATTTGGTTACTTGAAAAAGTCCTAACGGAAAGTTGGGGTTTTCTTTTCGAATTTTGAACTTCTATCTTATGTTTGACTCTCCTTTTTAATCCTTTTGAAGGTTTGAAACCAACAGAAAAAAACTTTTTTTTCGTAACCTTTACGAAACTTTATCATCAGGATGCTTAGTTGCGGTTAAGGAAAACGTTCTCTTGATTCGCAACTGGTTGCGAACAAAGAATAAAAATTCTTAATTCGCAACTGGTTGCGAATCGCAGTTGCGAAAACGGCCGGAGGGATTTAGACATGTCCAGATGCAGAATGCAGACAGCTGCTAACCCTAAGTGCAACTTATTGAGACCTCGACCGCACCGGAACACAGGTGAAAGGCAAAAGATATCATCTCTCGCCTCAAAGGCAACATCAGTATTCACGACAGACATGAGGGAATTTTGTTTATGTACGAAGCTTTTTATTAAGATAATAAATTCATGCTGTGTTTTTACTGTTTTATGTTGGGAGTAACTTGTTGAGATTCAAGAGGTTATTTTACGTTCGTGTGTAGAATTCTTTTGTGATATCGTGTTTAGCTATCGATACTTATCACATCTGCAGAGTTACATAATAAGACATCACGCTTGTAAGCCCCGAAGGGTAAGGCAGAGATATTTAATAGGACATCCACATTTCGCCAGTTATGTTTAACTTCCATGTAATAAGGAGCCAGCCTGTTGTCATCAACCGGGCACAAATCCAGACTCTGTGGCTGCTACTGATGGAAAAACCCAATAACACTTTGCCCGACCCGGGAATCGAACCCAAGAGCTCATGTTCAGCAGTCAATAGACCAACGAGACAATCTAGTACTTTTACTTCTCATATATTTGTTTTGGAAGACAGATTGAGATGAAGTAGAAGCTCCGCCACTATCTCTAACTACCAATGATTTTAGTTAATTACAACTCAATCCTGTTTTTTTTCTCAATCTTGTCTTTTTTTAATATCTTTGATTCTCATTCCTGTTTACCAAGCGTGGAGATTATGGCAATCAACTATCCTGGTGGTTGTCTAGGTACTGTGTTCACTCAGTACAAAATAAGTAGTCTGCCTACAATTTCAAATGTTTTACGAGCTTCGCTTAAAGGAACCTCTCCTTTTATGAGGGATGAAGACACCCTGTTCTTCATATCCCAAAAGTAGTACCAGGGAACGTTCTGGTTACCAACATATTAAAAGTCAAAGTTCCTACTTTTCTGTACGTTTTTTTTTAAATATTTAACTAAAATATTGTTGTAAAATATTGTCGTAAGAGGCGACTAAAGGACTTGCCAGAGAATGGGCAGCAGCGTTCTCTGTGCTTTTTGTAACAACCGTACTGCGATCGCCAACCCGCCTGCCAAGCGTGGCGATTATGGCAAAACCCCCCAAAATGTCAATGTGACTTGGGGGAGGCCCATGTCCAGCAGTGGACGTCTTTTGGGCTGAAATGATGATGATGATGAACTAAAATATTGTGTTTATAGATATTAAACAATATAATTTTTTTTTTTTACAAAAAAAGAAACCGACTTCAGAAACTACTTAACGCACTTAAAAGTTAAAAATAATACTATAACCTATCTATATTAATAAACCTAACCTAACCTACGATTAACCTATAATAAAATTTAATAATTCTTTGGAGTCGGTGCCAAGCAATATAATTAGAATTAATGAATGCTTTTTTCTGGCCTTAGTCTGTATAGTCATTTAGGTATCGTATATTGCTTGGCACCGACTCCAAAGAATTATTAAATTTTATTATAGGTTAATCGTAGGTTAGGTTAGGTTTATTAATATAGATAGGTTATAGTATTATTTTTAACTTTTTAGTGCGTTAAGTAGTTTCTGAAGTCGGGAATGTTAATTTTTAGTGACATATTTTTAATCTAATAATAAAATATGAGTAGGCCTAGTAAAGATGCTTCTTGTGTGAGAAAAGGCGTCGAACTGAAACTGAGAAAAAGGAAAACGATTAAAAGAAATAAGGGAAAGAAATGATCAACGTATTTTGAATAAGAACCCTGATCATCGCGAAAACAGACTGTCAAAGCAGATGACCTAAATGTTGAATAAGGAAAGTCAAGAAGTTAGTCTGTGGTACACCTGGAAAGTGCATACCGTTACAATTCCAACAAGCCCAAACACAGCTAAGATACATTGTCTTATTATGGAGTTCCAGTGCCTGTCTCTTGGCTTCATCATCAGATCTGATGGTAGAAAAGTTCTTATTGAACGCAAATGCTTCACTTGTTGTAGAAAATACCAAAATTGCTGTACGTTTTCCTATAAAACTTGAAGAGTTCCCTCGATTTCGCCAAGATTCAATCATCAGATCCCGACTTGGTGACTATGGGATCAAATGGAAAGCATAGGCTTTGAAATAAAAAAAATAATTTTCAAAATCCGTTCGTTAATGACTGAGTTATGTGCGAACAAAAAACGCAATGCAAAGTAAACGAAAAGTTAGAAATATTTAATTTTTGTTGTTTTTTTCTGAAACGGCTTGTCTGATTTCGATAAAATTTTCATGGGACCATTTGGCAAGTATACGCATTCAAACAAAAAAAGAATTTTTTAAATCGGTTGGCAAGCGACGGAGTTATGCGCGAACAAAAAAAAAAAAATTCAAACATCCGAATTGAGAACCTCCTCCTTTTTTAGAAGTCGGTTAAAAAACACAGTAAATGTTTACACCAACATCAGATGTATTACCCAGTTACTGGGTTGTGGAGGTCAGACAGGCAGTCGTTTCCTGTAAAATACTGGAACTAAGCTGCATCCGATTAGACTGGAAGCCGACCCCAAAATAGTTTGGAAAAAAGCTAGGCTGATGATGATTGCTTACAAAATTACTGCGGAAATAGTTCCATTCTTTAAAAAAACTTCATTTTCATTTTCTCGGACATAAACACGGTCTAGTTGGAATCCTGCCTTCTGGGAATAGCTCCCATTTTCAACGTTTCCAAGAATATATTCTGCAACTTTACACTCAGTAATGTGACGTGATGTATGTTTTCAGTTTTCAGGAATGCAACTTGTATTCTTAAGAATCGCAAGAAAAGTGGACGGATTACTGTGGAAATTAGTGAGAATGTATAAGACCGTAATGAACTAGTAATAAAATAGTAATAAAATAGTATTGTATCTTTCCAGAATCACTATTGTATACTAGTGTTTTTTTTTAAGTTTGATACTCGTATACACAACTGTCACATACTTTTTTTCACCACTGTAGGTTAAAGTTAAGCGATAAGAAAATCGTTCTGTGAAAACAATTTAAAAAAGATGTATTTCTCTTGGTTTTTGATAGAAACAAAACTTATCAATGAGTAGAGTTAAGTAACTATTCACGAATAATTAAATACTAGAAAGGGATTTTTCATTAGGTTTAAAAATCTGATTCAAGGTAGAGATTTTTCGATATTTTGGTATATTACGCGCATTACTTTGTGTTATTTATCATCACCGCTGCTCTCAAACCGGTCAAGGAAAACATCGTGAGGAAACCGGCATGTCCTAGAACAAAACATTCGAAGACATGTGACATCTACCAATCCGCACTGGGTCGGCGTGGTGGATTATATCCACTCCTTCACACAGAGAGGAGGCCTGTGTCCCAGCAGTGGGAACAATATAGGCTAATGATGATGATGATGGTATATTTTATTGAACACTATGTAAATACAAAATTGTTGCCACATGTTCATCTTGTATCAGGAAAACAAAAATATTTAATGCGTCATGCTGGCTTACTCAAGACTTATCCTGTCTGTATTAATCCAAGGACTCTCCCTCGAAGGGAAATGCCCAAATTAGTCTCGTCTCGAGTGACATTTCCTTATATAATCCACATTTGCCGAGCTATACCGATGTCAAGGGATAATAGGAAAAATACCATTTTTATACGCTTTCCCCATTTACAAGACTTAGTAAAAAACTATAAAGGATAGTGCAAAAATCTTACTTACGTAGACCTCCCTGCAAGTAATTTGAATGTAAAGAGATGAAAACTATTTCGTAGGATAAGAATTGAATTACTGTAACGGAAAATTCATGGTTGAATTATTCTGAAAATTTTCTGAATAGATTCTAAAGGATTTCATTGCAGTGATTTGAGAGTTCTTAATTTGCCTATTCCTAGAGTTTTGACGCAGTAGGTACTTATATTATTTTATGATTGAATTATTTTTATACACGACAAGTAATATAAATGTATTGATGGAATATCTTGAGTTGTGGCACAAACTTTATCACATGAACAAGCCTGAAGCCAATTGATTTTTTTAAGGTTATATAATTATATTGCATGATAAAAACATGTTGTGCGATGTCCCTTACATTATGTAAAAGAAACATTAGACCAATGCAAAAAATATAAATTAACATTATTGCAATGCTTGTACAAGGCTGCTTAGTCAAAAGTACATAAATAAAAAAATAAAACACCAAAATTGTACACTTAGTTCGCTTTGACATTATAAAATATTATTATAATCTCTCGTACCAAAACTATCTAAACATTTACTTGGCTTGAGTTCATAGTCTTGCTTTATTTAATACCGACTTTGTAAATATTTTATTGGGGACATAATACTGTAATAACATAATGTTTCCGTCACATCTACCTACAGTGTACAGTTTGTAAACAATTTTGAAAGACATTTGGCAGCAAATGTAAGTACTATCGGCTGGTCAAAACAATTGACGAAGTCGAACTTCCCCGGCTGTCCTTTGTTTACAATTGTTACTGCGTTTTAGTTTCCAAACATGTATGCAAACAATGTTTTTTAAACATTTTTTATTAACTCACAATAAAATTCAGTTTACCTAGGATGGTCCGTGGATGGGTGACCACCCATTACAAAACGAGTTTCCTCCGTGCCTCGGAAGCTACGTTAAGCCATTGGTCCCGGCTGTCATTTGTCGTTACAGGTAGTCAGTGACCCGAAAGTATGACAACTAGTCTTACCAAGGAATATCACCCAGTACTAACTGGGTTGTGTAGGTCAGACCGGCAGTTGCTCCATGTAAAATACTGGTATTCAGCTGTGTCCGGTAAGATAAACATAGTTGGGAAGGCAGATGATGATGATGATGACCCAAAATTCAGTTTACACTAGAACTTCAAACATTTTATAACCATTACCACTTACTTAACAGGCTCTATATTAAGTTTATTCCGAATTCAAGTGATTTTGAAAATCTAGTGAAATAAAAGAAAATACATGCACTAAACAATTTACATTAGCTAAAGTAGTAAGCAAGATGTAATTTTCTTTCAGTCTAAACAGAAATGCATTTAGTAAAGTTATTTATAACTTTGGATCTTATTTGCGACTTCATACACGTTTTTCCGGGATGAATGCCAAAACTCATTCATATAGTTTCATAGTATAATAAAAAAAACAGTTGTAGTGATTAATCAGGTATTCCCCTTTACAAAAAAAAGATGTACTTAAACATTCAAAGACGGGAAATTCTTAGGAGCAGAGCGACGGGGCACAACTAGTCATATTTTGCCTATCCTTTTCCCAACTAAGTATAAGTCGGCTTCGTCTGACCGGATGCAGCTAAGTATCAGTATTTTACATGGAGCGACTGCCTATCTAACCTCCACAACCTAGTTAGTACAGGGTTATATGATACCCCTTGGTAAGACTGGTTGTCAGACTTTCGGGCCACTGACTACCTGTAACGACTTTCTAAGATCTACAAATGAAAGCCGGGCTTAAAGGCTTAACGTGCTTTCCGAGAAATGGACGAAACTTGGTTTGAAAAGGGTGGTCACCCATCCACGGACCAACCTTGGTAAGCACGCAGGGCGCAACTAGTCATCATCATCATTAGCCTATAATGTTCCCACTGCTGGGACACAGGCCTCCTCTCTGTAAGAGGCAGTGGGCTGTAATTCACCACGCGGGCCAAGTGCGGGTTGGTAGATGTCACATGTCTTCGAATTTTTAGTTCTAGGACATGCCGGTTTCCTCACGATGTTTTCCTTCACTGTTTTTGAGAGCAGTGGTGATGAAATGCCACCGCTGCACAACTAGTAAAGTAATGAAAAAAACAGCAATTACGTTTTAGCTGAAAAAAGCTGCTGAATTATTGAAAGTCTAGCTAACATTCAGCTCATAAAGGCTCACATAAACCACGAGTATATCTAACTTTCACAAGCGGAGCTTTGGCAAAGCAAACTGACGGATGTTCAAAATAGTTTCACGTATCGATAAAAGAAGAGTAAAAACAAATATTTGAAATCAATTTCCTACAAAAAAAGCTCAAATTCTGAGAGCATCGATTTAGTGGAACTGCGAATTCTCGTGAATTTGCGCCTTTTATACTAAATCGATTCGCGGTTGTGTATAGATTGCTTTTTATGTTTTCCTGCTTTCTTCATCATCAATGTTAATTTGTTTAGTGTTATAATAGACCTAGACAATGATTGGATGTCAAATTTTTCCATCGTCTAAAAACCTACCGGTCTTTTGTTTTTATATTTCCAGTATGGCTAGACTATTCAAGCGTTTATTTTGCGTTTATAATTGAACATTAATAACATAAATCGTAATCAATATCAAACAAATAAAAATAACAATAGAAAAACACTTAAGAGCGTTTATACCCTACGGCATTTCATACAAACTTTCAAGTCCTTATTTTCCGAAATGACTGAACATATTTTAATGAAACTTTCTACGCATAAGCAGTATACATAGGTCTAAAAAGCTACTAAAAGACATTTTCGAAAAATAATATAACAGCTAAATTAGACCGATTTTTAATTATCTATAGAAACAGCCGCCGCTTTAATACCGAGCGTATTAAAGACGCCATTGAGCGGAATACAGGCTCAAAGGTATTTGCAAGAGATCTGTCTATTGGGCAGAGCCAGGTCACGAAACTGAAGACCGACGATGGCAGAATCGTATTCGCCAAACCGGAGCTACTGAGGGAGGGAGATCGAGAGATTCTATGGGCAGTTGTACACGGCAACCAGGATACCCATTGTAAATCTAGCGAATGACCCAAGAGCTAGACTGACCCGACACTACACCGAAGACATCCAGGACATCAGCCTGTACGAGATTAGGATGGCTCTGAAACAGCTTAAAAACAACAAGGCACCGGGTGATGATGGAATTACGGCCGAACTTCTGAAAGCGGGTGGCAAAACCGGTACTTAAGGCCCTTCAGAAGCTGTTTGATTCCGTCATAATCGAGGGGAAAACGCCACAGGCATGGTGCAGGGGTGTGGTGGTACTCTTCTTCAAAAAGGGCGACAACGCCCGGTTGAAGAACTATAGGCCCATCTCACTTCTGAGCCATGTCTACAAGTTGTTTTCAAGAGTCATCACGAATCGTCTCGCGCGCAGGTTTGACGATTTTCAGCCTCCCGAACAAGCCGGATTCCGAAAAGGTTTTAGCACCGTAGACCACATACATATGCTGCGACAGGTTATACAGAAGACCGAAGAGTACAACCTGCCTCTCTGTTTAGTGTTTGTGGACTACGAGAAAGCCTTCGATTCGATCGAGACTTGGGCTGTACTGCAGTCTCTCCTACGGTGCCAAATTGATTATCGGTACATCGAGGTGTTGAAGTGTTTGTACAAAAACGCCACCATGTCAGTCCGACTTCAGGACCAGACCTCGGAACCTATCCTTCTGCAGCGAGGTGTGAGACAGGGAGACGTCATATCTCCGAAACTGTTCACCGCTGCACTGGAAGATGTCTTCAAGGTTCTGGACTGGAGAGGGCTAGGCATCAACATCAATGGCGAGTACATCTCTCACCTTCGATTTGCCGACGATATAGTGGTCATGGCTGAGACCATGGAGGACCTCAGTACAATGCTCGATGACCTCAGTAGAGCTTCCGAAAGAGTGGGTCTTAAAATGAACATGGACAAAACCAAGGTCATGTTGAATGCCCATGTAACACCCACTCCTATCAAGATCGGAGACTCTACTATCGAAGTTGTAGACGATTATGTCTACCTGGGACAAACGGTCCAGTTGGGTAGGTCTAACTTCGAGAAAGAGGTCAATCGTCGAATCCGACTCGGCTGGGCAGCGTTCGGGAAGCTGCGTGGTATCTTCTCGTCCAACTTACCGCAGTGTCTCAAGACGAAAGTCTATGACCAGTGTGTGTTGCCAGTGATTACATACGGGACCGAAACGTGGCCGCTCACAATGGGCCTCATCAGAAAGCTCAAAGTCACCCAAAGGGCAATGGAGAGAGCTATGCTCGGAGTTTCCTTGCGTGATCAAATCAGAAATGAGGACATCCGCAAGAGAACCAAGGTTACCGACGTAGCCCGAAGAATTGCCAAACTTAAGTGGCAGTAGGCAGGGCACATTGCTCGCAGAACAGATGGCCGATGGGGCCGAAAAGTTCTGGAATGGCGGCCGCGAACCGGGAGAAGATGCGTTGGAAGGCCTCCCACTAGGTGGACCGATGACCTGGTGAAGGTTTCGGGGATCCGCTGGGTGCGAGTCGCATGGGACCGGACAATGTGGCGACACTTGGGGGAGGCCTATGTCCAGCAGTGGACGTCTTTCGGCCGAAATGATGATAATTGATGTGAATGATAGAAACAGAAATGTCTGTGGTGTGATGTCACGTACATCAGCACGTCACGTACAGCACGTAGTATAATATGCTAAGGTAGATAGTATGTGAATACGTGATTGTAGATTATCGACATAACATCACGTCGTAACTATGTATATAATGTTGCTAATTAAAGGTGGAAGAGTAATCGACTCTTGGAGTAGTAACTAACATGTAGTTTACTTTGACCCCTCCATCTCCTCGCATCGCATGGCGACCTTGCCAGTCGGCTGGACGGCGTTATAGTTGTCCGACCAGGAGCTAGTCACGGTTCGTGGTTCGCGGTTTGATTGTCTTCGTTGAGTATCACGTCAGTCGCGTCGCGTCACAGGCCATGGGGAGCACGACGTCCAAGGAAGAGGTGATTATTGCCAGGCGTCTACGAGTGGTGCAAATACCGCAACGGCTACGCAGGAGCAGCTGGCGGTTATCAAGACCGTGTTGCTGTTTGTGGCTGTGTGTATGGCAGTTGTCATCATAGGTTTGGCGGTTCGCATGTATCGGAGATGTCACCACAACTGGATTGGAGAAAAGATGAGACAGCGGGAAGTCCAGAAGGCTGTACAGATGGTTTGACCAGGAGCCGTCGGAGGAACGAAGTGAGTGTTTCTTATGTGAATGTGAATAAGTGTGTGTCGGTGCTTGCGGTCATCATTAAATTTGGAGACATTGATTTAAATGGAAGTGGAGTTAACGTCGTTATTTGTACAACTTAAGTTATTAAGGGAATCTATTGTCAAGTTAGGCCCTAGTAGGCGAAAAGGCAGAAATTTTGATAGTAAGATCAGTGAGGTGAAAGCGCTCTATCGTAAATTTAAGTGTATAGTTTCAGAATCTAGTAAGTTCTCGGAAGAACTGGCTCAGTTGGTATGTAAGATAGAAGCGTTATACGTAGACACTGTTAAGTTTGAGAGCGGGACCGAAACGGAACAAAACATGGCGGCGGAAAAGTTTTCTTTGAGAACGGCAGTTGGCCTACTCCCGAAGATGAGTGGCGATGAACAAGTTACGCAAGACTTGATTGATGCCATAGGATTATATAGTTCTATGTTAGTGGAAGCAGATAATGCTCTTTTAATTAAATTTGTTTTGACAACACGACTTACCCAGGGTGCTAGGATTCGGTTGTCCTCTACTTACGCAACGGTAGATTGTCTGTTAGCTGATATGAAGAAGCATTTGTTAACAGTAGAGTCAGACGTAGCTGTGCAAGCGAAGCTTGCTCGCGCTAGGCAGAATGATAGGTCGGTCGCGGATTTTGGGGCTGAGATAGAGAAGTTAATGGTTAATTTGACTATTTCTCAAGCCGGGGAAAGTTCGGAAGCATATGAGATTTTGCGGCCGTTGAACGAAAAATACGCGATCAGGAAGTTTGCTGACGGGCTTCGCAATCAGCGTTTAGGTACGATCATTACGGCGCGGAATTTGACTTGTTTGAAGGATGCGATCAGGGTAGCAGAAGACGAAGGTTGTGCATCGTCGGCACAGGTCATGGCGTATCAGCGTTGGCCCGCGAGGGGTGGTTTTGATAATAGAGGTCGCGGAAATGGTTATAGGCGGTCTACAGTAGGAAATGGATACGCGCAACATAAGACAGCTGTTGAGCGTACGCGCAAAAATGCCACCGCATGGCATAATCGTGGAATGCGCGGTCGTAGCAATAATGCTCATCGTGGTCATTCGACTCAACAAGGTCGGAAGCGTGTAGCGTATTTCGAGCATGCGCGTAGTGATGCTGACTCAGGCGGAACGTCAATGTCACGACGTAATGAAGCGACTGACCACCAGTTGCAGTTTTTTCGAGACTAAGCGTATTTTAGCTTGCGATAGTATTAATTGGGTTAATTTTCTAGTGAATAATATAAATGCGGAATGGTTAGTAGATACGGGCGCGTCGATATCGGCTGTAAAAAGTGGTTTCTTGTTGAACAATGCTTTGTGCTGTGAGGTAGTTAAGGAAGAATTAGTGATTAATGGTGTAGGAGGTAGTTTGAGGGCTATAGGTTATGTATCTTTAATGTTGGAGTGTGGACGGTGTTCTTTCACGCATAAGTTTTATATATTTGATGATTTGCCATGTAAGTCGGTTGGTATATTAGGTCAGGATTTCTTGCAGAAGTATGGTGGTATTATAGATTTTTCGGCGAATAGGTTTTCTCTTAGGGATCGTGGACGACGGGTGGTTTCGATGCCACTTAAGTCCTATGATTACTTGTTGACTATTCCACCGCGTTGTGAGGTGGTTAGGTATTACCCCGTTAACAGAGCGGAAGATTGTGTGGTAGTTAGGCAAGAATTGCGGAAAGGCGTTTTTTTGGCTAGTGTGTTAGTAAGGCCTAAAAGCGGGATGGTACCCGTTAGGATTTTAAATACGAACTCCGAGGAAGTTGTGTGTAGTATGTCCGGTGTGGAAGTTTGTCCGTTGAGTGATTTTGATTGTTGTAATTTCGTGAAGCCAGGGACGGACGTTGAGCGTGTAGAAGAGGTACTTTCTTTACTTAAACTCGACTATTTGAACGCCGAGGAGCGGTTGTCGGTTGAGCAAGTGTGTGCAAAGTTTTCGGATGTTTTTCATCTCCCGGGTGATAAATTAGCTGTCACTAACGTATATGAGCAGTCTATACGCTTGAAGGAGAGTGCTACTCCGGTGTACAAGAGGCAGTATAGGATACCTTATGCACAGAAGAAGGAGGTTGATAGGCAAGTGCAGGAGATGCTGGAGAGTAATATCATTGAAGAGGCGGTTAGTGAGTGGTCTAGTCCTGTTTTGGTGGTACCCAAAAAGACGGATCGTAGTGGGGAGAAGAAATGGCGAGTGGTTATAGATTATAGGCAGTTGAATGAAAAGATACAGGATGATAAGTTTCCATTGCCGAATATAACTGAGATTTTGGATTCGATGTCAGGCGCAGTTTACTTTAGTCACTGTGATTTATCACAATCTTATTATCAGTGTGCTTTGGAGGAGAGTAGTAGGAAGTATACTGCTTTCACAACAGACAAGGGGCAGTATCAAATGTGTAGGTTACCAATGGGTTTGAAGATAAGTCCGAGTTCGTTTAGTAGATTAATGACTGTGGCCATGTCTGGATTGAATTACGATAGGTGTCTGATTTATTTGGATGATCTCATTATTTTTGGACGGAATTTAGATGAACATAATCGGAACCTAATATCAGTATTTTCACGCTTGAGGGAAGTAAATCTAAAGTTGAATCCGTCTAAATGTGAATTTTTGAAGAAGCAAGTGCTTTATTTGGGGCATGTAATATCGGCCGAAGGTATTTCACCAGATCCAGAGAAGGTAGAAGTTATTAGAGGTTATCCGCGTCCATCGACGGTTGATGAGGTAAAGCGATTTGTAGCGTTTGCGAATTATTATAGGAAATTCATACCACAGTTTGCTGATATAGTGGTACCTATGAATAAGCTGTGTAAGAGAGGTGTTGTATTTAGTTGGTCCGATGAGTGCGAGAAGTCGTTTTTGTTGCTTAAGGAAGCGTTAATGAGTCCACCGGTGTTGGATTATCCTGATTTTTCTGATAGCAATACTTTTATATTGCAAACCGATAGTTCTGGATATGCAATAGGGAGTGTGTTGTGTAATGGGAACGGAAAACCCATCGCATATGCTAGTAGGTCGTTAGGGAAGAGTGAGTTAAATTATCCGATAATAGAGAAGGAGTTGTTGGCAATAGTTTGGTCAGTTAAGTATTTTAGACCGTATTTGTACGGACGGAGGTTCGTTGTAAAGACGGATCACCGGCCATTACTGTATTTGTTTAACATGACAGATCCATCTAGTAGGTTGACTAAGTTTCGTTTGTGTTTAGAGGAGTATGATTTTGAGGTTGAATATATTAAGGGCAAAGAGAATGTACTAGCGGATGCACTTTCTAGAATAGTGATAACGAGTGAGGATTTGAAATTGATACGGGAAAAGACGATATCCGTAATGACGAGGGCGCAGTACAAGCAGTTGGGAAAGCCAAATGTTTGTGATAGGGACTCCGTGGTATCTGGGACTGATCACCCTAGGATCGTGGAAGTACTTAAGAAGCAAGGAAATGACATTGAGATTTGTTTAGATGATTGGGAGAAAATGTTACGTAACAATAATAATAACAACAATAATAATAATGGTTGTAGGCAGATATTTTCAAAGTCGCGCAATTTAGTGTATATGCCAGAAAACTCGAGTATTTATGTAAACTATGAATCTTTATCGGGAATTTCGCGAGACGAGTTATCGAAAGACATAGTCAGTTTTTGTATTGAAGAAGGCATTAAAGAAGTAATTATTATGAAGAATCGTTATAACGTTGATTTTATTACAAGAATGGCAAAATATTTAAAGGAAAATAGAAGTTCGATTTGTGGGGATTTTAAACTGTGTGTAGTGAAGGATTTACGGAGAATAGAAGGGAAAGATGAGAAGAAGGTTATTTTGAATGATTTCCATATTTTACCCACGAGTGGTCATGCAGGAATACGTAGGATGGTGAATAATATAAAGAAGTATTATTATTGGCCTTCTATAGAGAAAGACGTAGTGGAGTACGTTGGTAAATGTGATAAGTGTTGTAAGCAAAAGTATTCTAGGAATACTAGGGAACCCATGACGATTACGACTACTGCATCAACATCGTTTGAGAAGATTTATTTAGACATAGTAGGACCCCTTGATAGAGACGAAAGAGGCAATGTTTACATATTAACTCTTCAATGTGAACTTACGAAGTTTGTAGAGGCTTATCCGTTAAAGAATAAATCCGCAAATGAGGTAGCAAAAGCTTTGGCAGAGAATTTTGTTTTGAGATATGGAATACCGAAAACAATAGCTACGGATAGGGGTAGTGAATTCGTTTCGAAAGTAATGATAGAGCTATGTGATATCTTGAACATCAATAAAGTCATGTCGACGTCATATCATCATGAGAGTATAGGTTCTTTGGAGAATGTACATAAAACATTAGGTGCATATTTGAGGATACAGACGGATAATAACCCATCATCATGGAGTTCTTGGATTCCATTTTGGTGTTTTTCTTATAATACGACAGTTAATACTGTTACCAAATATACACCTTATGAGCTAGTGTTTGGAAGAAAATGCAGATTACCAAGTAGTCTTCAAGGAGAAAGTGTTGAACCATTGTATAATTTTGATGATTATCCTTTAGAATTTAAGTACAGATTGCAAAGGGCACAAAATGATGCAAGGGAGAATTTAATAGCGAGTAAATTAGCTAGGAAACATTGTTATGATAAGAATCTTAATTCTGTAACCTATAAGGAAGGTGATTTAGTTTTGATTAAGAATGAAACTGGCAATAAATTGGAATGTATTTATAATGGACCTTTTGAAGTTATAAAAGACGAGTCACCAAATGTTGTGATTAAGTATAAAAATAAGATAGATATAGTACATAAGAATAGAACAAAATTGTATTGTAAGAGTTAGAGTAATAGTTTGTAATGGGGAAAAAAAAAAAGGGAAAAAAAAAAAAAAAACCTTGTAAAAATTTTTTTTTTAAAATTTAAGGGGGTGATGTGGTGTGATGTCACGTACATCAGCACGTCACGTACAGCACGTAGTATAATATGCTAAGGTAGATAGTATGTGAATACGTGATTGTAGATTATCGACATAACACCACGTCGTAACTATGTATATAATGTTGCTAATTAAAGGTGGAAGAGTAATCGACTCTTGGAGTAGTAACTAACATGTAGTTTACTTTGACCCCTCCATCTCCTCGCATCGCATGTCCAATTGTCTCCATTTTTAAAAGACATTTCGAAAATGGTTATTTAGTAACTTTTTACACCTATGTATAGTGCTTATGCGTAGGAAGTTTCATTAAAATCTGTTCAGTCATTTCGGAAAATAAGGACTTGAAAGTTTGTATGAAATGCCGTAGGGTATAAACGCTCTTAACAGCTCTCCTAGACGAAAAACAACAAAACATAATTCATGAAGTTGCAGTAACTTCTAGAAAATTCCATGAAACGTTTCTGTTGGCAAAACACTTACACACGATATTTGGCAAGCTTTTGATACCAAAGTGGTCATTTAAGATTCTAGATACCTTCAGTCTCATAACGTTCAAGTTGCTAGACTAATGATTTATTATTGAGCTTTGTTTCTGTTGTAATCAAAGGTAATGCATTTGGTATTAATGCTAAGAAAGTGAAAAATCCTGGGAGAATATTAAAAGTGAAATCTTGACTCAAAGATGTTCACATGACGTGCTAAATTAGTCAAGTAATTCAGAGCTTTGGTTTGTTGACATCAGTCTTTGAGAAGTTACTGTCAAAATATGATACTATTTGAAACTCAATGGTCAAAATGCTGTCACCAACTTTCAACTCTTGCACTTTAACCTCTTTAAATGATTGATAGAAACAGAACGACGTTTTAAAATTCGTAGCGAAGCTAAACGAATTTAGTTGACTATATAGCTATTGTCATGAAGTTTTAAATTCTTTACCTCTAAATGAGGCCCGCTTGCACAATAAATAGTTAAATATAGAGCTAAGAACAAGATAACAAACTTCTGGAACACGAGGCTTGTAAGCGGGTAATTACAGACCCAGTCACATCTGCAGAACAAAGGAGTGCACTATCCTTGCAGCTACTCCCCAATGGCAACGAACAATAACGTCAAATTGCAGAGCCTGCAAACTCGCCACTAACCATGAGTTACCCTTCAGCGTACCGCCTTTGCATACCAATGTACTATTAGCATGTAAACTCGCTTTAGCACCGCTGCATGTGTGGATAGCAGATAAAATCAGCTTGTAATCTCGACCTTATTGCCTTTTAACCGTTCTGTTCGTTAACTGCTCGATTGGAGAGTACTCTACGCCAATTGAAAACGTCTGGAAAAAAAGCGACGAAAGCGGTGGAGGTTGCAGTTTAGGTTTTTCACTCGAAAAGGCACGAAACTACTTTAAAAAACAAAGAGCTCTAACTGAATCATTTTAGAATTTTCTACCTGAACTAACCGTTGAAATTGAATGTTGTTTTCAGTCTGGGTAAAAAATAGTATTACCGAAACTGTTTTATAAATATCAATATTGTTGATAAAGAGCTTTTGATATACTTTTAGCCTTGACGCGTGGTCCACTATTGTAAGAAATATTGGAACAAAAAATAGGTTGGATTTGTATTGGGAGAAAACAGAAAAAAACACCTCATATTACACCAGAAAATAGAGTTTTGAGTACTAGATCTCAAATCCATAGATGAAACTAAAAGCTTTGTACTTAAACGAAGTAGATAAAGTACACAATATTAAGGCTAAAAGCAAAAACCACTCATCAGAACTCAATATAAGAAATCACTTCTTAGTTACCGTTTCCATTGCAAAAAAACATCGCTGAACAATTCCACAAAAACACAATAATAGAAGAACCTCCTCCTTGTTTTCGAAGTCGGTAAAAATAGGTCTATATTACGATTTGTTTCAGCAAATTCCCAAGTTATAAGTAAAAAGTATACTTACCCATAATCGCTTATCGTGTTAACAAGGAAACAACACGAACTACGAAGTAACGAAATCGAAGGGAACAGTAAGCCAGTAATCAGTCAACGTCAGGCACAGAAGGTTTAGAAGCATTACACTTGATTCACTGTGAGCCCGGCTCAATTTGGGTTAAACACCAATCTGATCTCCTGATTAAATTGGACTTAGAAGTGGTTTTTACCTGACTGCGCGACAGAAAATACAGGGTTACTCACGTACACTCGAATGCTGAATGCTTGATCTTTGAAGCATCAGCTTTCACAAGTTTCAGATTATTTTCAAGTAAGCATATCGCTTAGAATTTCAGTTTACTGAGATATCATTGAATTTATTACAACCGATAAAATCCTAATGGCCATATTTTATTACTTACTTACTAAGCTTAGATAAAACTAAGGATAAAACATAACATGGTTTCTCTTAAAACGAACAAGAAAGAGGGTAGACCGATTTGTCTGCTCATAAACACCCACCCGCAATAACGTCAGTTTATCCGTGATCATGGCGTTAGCAACAGCGCCGAAATATCGGGAACTCGAAACAAATAATAAACATGGTAAATATCCCGTTACTAGTGATCCCATGCCTGTGTTGTTGACAATGCCCAATCTCATTTAAATACTGTTGTCCTGCTCACTCGTACTGTCAATCTTATCTATTGTTCCGTATAGGATGTGTGAGCTATTCAAGTGTGTAGTTACATAGTACCTAAGTGAGATGTTAAAATCGATGTTAAATGAGATTTCGGCCATCTTGTAAAAGGCCAGCGCATGCTTTGGACGGTAGGGCAGAGCATTATATCATTACCCAACGTAAATTAATACGTAGTAGAGGTAACAAAATACAGATTCAGATTGATCCCTAGGCATGAAAGGGAATTTCCCGTCGCGGAATTGAAGAGCGCGCTAGAGAATGTCGTGGCGGGATACGACGGCATGCGACTGGATACGACGGGAGGTAACGGCAAGTTGCAACGGCTTTGGGACGCGAAGGCATGCGACGGCGACGGTAAGCGCAGTGCAAGCCCCCGCACGCACACTATATTCGCAGCTGCGCCTCTGCTATGCTCTGACCCTTGGCATGCTGCAGGATGTCTCATCTAAAAGGCCGCTGACATTATCAGTGCGCGCTGGCCGGTGGTAAAATCTCTTCCTCGTGTATGCTGGCGTTAACGATTCAAATCGTTGCCAACTTCTTTCAGTTAAAGAAACCAACTCCTTAACCAATTCGAATTTAATGTCGGTCTATTTTGGTATATAAGTTTGCTTTGTAGGTCGCCTTGATTAAATAACCGAACGTTTGTTTATATACTTTTGTAAGCGTTCCGGCTATCATACGCATTAGTTACTGTTTAGGCATGTTTGTGTTGATAAGTCCACCTAAATAAATACGACCGAGGAAATTGAACTCTTTCCACGTGCTATCTTGTTTTTGTTCCGCGAAGTATTATGTGTTTCTATCTTTTACTGGTTCTATTTAGGGCATCATTTTGTTGAAATAAGAACGTCTACAAGGTCAAGATAAAATTATCTAGCGAAACTACTCAGACATAGAATTCTAGACGCGTTGAAAAAATGATTCAAAAACGAAAAAAAAAACAATTTACTACAGTATTCCAATGTCATGTACTGACAAACTACGGTCAGTGAAAAAAAAAAGATACCGGCTGCCAGTGACAAATCAAAGTTCAAAGTTATCTTTGAAAGTAAGAGTGAATCGGTTTCTTCTATGCGAGCGTGCTCCGAGCCACCCTAGTCCGTATCATCACTCCACATCAGGTGATTCGCGGCCAAACACCTATACACTAATAAAAAACCGGCCAAGTGCGAGTCGGACTCGCGCACGAATGGTTCCGTACCATTATTTATACAAACGAACAAAAAAAACACTTTTCTGTATGGGAGCCTCCTTAAATATTTATTTTATTCTGTTTTTAGTATTTGTTGTTATAGCATCAACAGAAATACATAATCTGTAGAAATTTCAACTATCACGGTTCGTGAGATACAGGCTGGTGACAGACGGACGGACGGACGGCGAAGTCTCAGTAATAGGGTCCCGTTTGACCCTTTGGGTACCTAAAAAAAAACCGGCCAAGTGCGAGTCTTACTCGCACACAGGGTTCCATAGCCCCAAACAATATTTTGAACTGTCATTCATTAGTTAGTAGTATTAGTTAGTAAACTTCCACTCAACCGCAAAACTAAATTGGTTTTTCATAGTATTTTAATGAACAACAAAGTTACTGCTGCAGTTTGATGAAAAAGTCCCATATCTAAACAACTAAACATCATATCTTATTGAAACCAATTTTCGTTGATAGTTTTTTTTTACCTTCTACAATCCTAAATATTTTCAGAATTTTCCTCCTCTTACTTTAGAAATTAGAGGGGGGGGGACACACATTTTACCACTTTGGAAGTGGCTCTAGCGCAAACTATTCAGTTTAGAAAAAAATGATATTAGAAACCTCAATATCATTTTTGAAGACCTATCCATAGATACCCCACACGTATGGGTGTGATGAAAAAAAAATTTTGGTTTTCAGTTCTATGTATGGGGAACCCCAAAATTTATGTTTTTTTTTCTATTTTTGTGTGAAAATCTTAATGCGGTTCACAGAATACATCTACTTACCAAGTTTCAACAGTATAGTTCTTATAGTTTCGGAAAAAAGTGGCTGTGACATACGGACGGACAGACAAACAGACAGACAGACAGACAGACAGACATGACGAATCTATAAGGGTTCCGTTTTTTGCCATTCGGCTACGGAACCCTAAAAAGGGACCTAAAAGATTTTTTTTTCTTTTGTAGATTTATTTACTTTACAACAACAATTTTATCCCTGCGTATATATTTGATCTTACCAAGCGATTTCATCGACCATCTGCAATGGATTGTAATTACGATAGACTAAAATCAATATAAATCACTTGATTGATGAATACACTCATAACGCTAATTACAGTTTGAATCCATCGAGCTGTCTCAACTTCAAGACGCTTTAAGTTTTCTTTAGTAAATCAATTATTCGATGGTGAGAGACGAAACTCTGAACACAAAACCATCCATTTTTTTTTTCGAACAATCTGTAATTCCCGAAGTGCTAGAGGTTTACTTAATAGTACAACCTCTATTCGCCAGTTATGTAATAGGGGGCGAGCCTATTGCCATCAATCGGGCACAAACCCAG
Source organism: Cerastis rubricosa (assembly GCA_949152445.1). Lineage (NCBI taxonomy): Eukaryota > Metazoa > Arthropoda > Insecta > Lepidoptera > Noctuidae > Cerastis > Cerastis rubricosa. The sequence continues at coordinate 21,222,829 of OX424526.1, read as the reverse complement.
ACTCCATGACTGCTCCTGCACGCGTAGCATGACCACTGTAGAAACGAGTTTTGTCTACGGAAGAATCGACATAATGACAGATACGGGTAAGGCCGTCAAAATTGTCAATTATATCACAAAAGTAACACAACAGATTTTGTGTTACCGTTACACAAATGTAACCCAAAAGTAACACATCTTTTGGGTAAAGGTGGTTTCATAATGGTTAAATATGTAACCTAAATAAATAAAAGATTTAAAAAAAAAATTGGACATGCTGTGCTATAGGAGTAATGAAATACGATATTTTAAGCTATGTACTTGTGTACCTTTAATAATGACATGTAAAAAAAAAAAAACTTAACAAAAATCACGTAGGTATTACGAATTAAAAAATAAGAAATATAAAAGAATCCTGAGTTCTTTAAAGAATGATTTTGAATTAATTCTTGATAGGTAAGAACAACTTTTACTAAAGAGCCAACTTTGTAACTCGCCAAAAAAAATGACAATGTGCCAGTTTGTCGATTCTTCCGTCGACAAAGCCCGTTTCTATGGCGGTCTTGCTACAAGTGCTGATAGAAAAAAAATTCAATAACAGTTTGCCCGACCCGGGAATCTAGTCCAGGACCTCAAGCTCAGCAGTCGCGCTTACAACCACTAGACCAACGAGACACTTATTCAAACATCAAACTAAAGTCAAAGTACACTTTTTGAGAACTGAAAACTTCCATCGATCTCTTGAAATTCCAACTTTACTACCTTCTTATAAAGTTTGAATTCTTTCACTGACTATATTGGCTAGGAAGGAACATTTTGAAGCACAGTTATCCTAACCATAAGGTTGCAATTTGACGTTTTGAAAGGCTCCAAATACGCCAGTTCTTGACTTTACATTTTTGTGGGTTCAGGAAACTTTTAGGTGTTGGTTTTTCTTTTTAGGCACCTACTAAGATCTGAGATTTTTGTCATTAGCATGTTTTAGTTAGTGTTAGCACAACCAGCCTGTATTGTTCCCACTGCTGGGACCTAGGCCTACCTAATCTTCGTGACAGGGAATGATCCATTATTCGGGCCCAATGCGGGATGGTGTCTATTAAAGATTTGTTGAAGAAAAAATACTAAAGAAAGACGGCCCATCTATTGAATATGGCTGAAAACAAATGACCTAAGCACTAAATCAGGTCTGAATTTACTAACAAACAGGGCTATAAGGGCTTCAAACACTCGTTATTCCACCTCAATGACTTTTGAACACAAAGGCCCTTGAGAGGAGAACTTAGTGCAACAGCATCGAACTCCAAAGATTAACACAATTGAGCTGTCTCAGGGGTATTCAGGTCTGCTGGGGTGATTCAAACTTAAACCATTTATTTCAATTAAACCATTACAGGCCCTTTTGAAAGTCAAAAACAGAAAAAAGTCGAAACTACAGTCCCAATGATAAGGCATCATAACTGTGAAAATACTGTAGTTGACCATTCCAAAGCGTAGATCTCTATGGAGAAGAATGGGCAAGAAACTCCATGGACACTCTTTTAAATCATAATATGTTACAAAATCTTGTGGATCAAAGATTATGAAGAACGCAATTGTGTCTCCGCAGCCCAGCCAGTAGGGACGACGAGGAATACCGTGTGGTTTTAGTCGGTAGGAGTCTGACAGACCATCCATTGTTAGCATTATGCAGGGTGTGGATGATCACGTTGTTTCTTAATTGTCATGCTTATGATGGCTATATCCCGTCTGGTAGCTTTCTCATTTCGATAACTTAACAAATTACCATCACAAAAGTACCGTTTCGTTAGTATTTTGATTTTCACAATGATGAGTTTGACAAATGATGTTCGCAAACAAAAAAGAAAAGTAATAACTTTAGAAAAGAATAGAATACAAATTTTATTTCAGACCGGAGTCCATAGGGTTAGTAACAATTATACTTAAATTCTGGTGTAAGTAGGTTACAAACAGATGAAAAAAAACACAATTAAAATTCATCGTGGAGCCGCATCATCGGGGAATCCCACCGATCTGCGAATACACTGAAAATACTGTTGGTGCTGCCGCGAACACGAGTCATCAGGGATGTAGACCTGTTCCTAATAATTGCGGCAAAACCATCAATATTATTATCTGCAAATATCCCTGACGCACTACTCTGCCACGGCAGCCGCAGCAGCACTCTCAGTGCATTATTATATTGAACGCGTAGTTCGTTGTTTGTCCGCTGAGTGAAGTTGACCCAAAGGCTGCACGTATAGAAGGACTGACAGTAAGCTCTTAAAAGCGTTACTTTAACTGGTTTCGTACAGCGTGCAAACCTGCGGGCCAGCATGTTACATCCGACAGCCAATGACTTTATTTTCCCGAAGCTAGTCTACCGTGTTTTTTTTTTTGCTTGATTGTGGTTTTAAGAAGGATTGTTAGGATGAATGATAATTTTTTTAGCCCACTATAATTGCGGCTTCATTGTAACCAGAAATCTCAAATTTTGTTTTCCTATCGTAAGTATTATTGGTGTCGGACGTAAAGAATAGCACCATCCCATATCTTCCCGTGGGTGTCGTAAGAGACGACTAAGGGTCTTGCCAGAGGATGGGCGGCAGCGTTCTCTGTGCTTTTGTAACAACCGTACTGCGATCGCCAACCCGCCTGCCAAGCGTGGCGATTATGGCAAAACCTCCCATGTCATGTCAATGTGGCTACACTTGGGAGAGGCCTATGTCCTGCAGTGGACGTCTTTCGGCTGAAATGATGATCGTAAGTCTGACATTACTACATTCGAGAATCGACGTTACGCTACTAAAATGTCATGAAAAAATCAATCTAAGTATCAAAGAATCCGGGCAATATTAGACTTTCTCAGTAATACCTACTTTCCTTTCAAAATATATGAAGCAATAAAAATACCTACCAAGGGAGAATGTATAGGTTCCGTTTGTGTAGGTAGGTAAGTAGCAACCACATCAGATTCCTAACACGAACAAAATCGAGTTGAGTCAGAGGTGCTGAGTTTTATTATTTTTACCATTGTGTGGGGGTGGGCGACCAAATTGTTAACTTAATTGGCCATGCTGGTTTGTTGTTGGCTTATGATGTGCTTGACACATGTCAACCGCAACAGAAAAAAAATAAGCTAGCTTACCCGAAACTGGATTGGTTAAAATTATATTTAACTATTTGGCTGCGGCTTCGTCCACGTGGAGTTCGGGAATTAAATGAGAGATCGTCCTTCTGTGACAAAAATTATGAGTGTATGTGATATTCTAGACTATAATCTATCTTTGTGCCAAATTTCACCCAGATCCGTTTGGCCGTTCTGGCGTGATTGACTATCAAACATCCATCCACGCATCCAAACTTTCGATTTCCTTTTTTTGTACAGTTTTGTTTTTGTGGAAGATAAGATCACTGATTATTCTGCTTGTCCCAAATTACGACATATTAACTAAATTGCAAAAATAAAACTAGTTTTCCAATCATAAGTTTGACCTTACCTACCAGATTGCTAAATCGACCTAGACATTGCAAAAGGTTAAGGAAAATCAATCTATAAAAGAAGCCAGGTGATATCAGAGTTCCCCAGTATTGCTCTTCGTTCAATACGGAGAATTTATATGTACGCACGACGACTAATCTACCAATACAAAACCAGTTTGTGCGGATATATCACTATACGGGAAATATATACAAAGCGAGGTCATGTTATACTGGAAATGTATAGCTTGAAGTGTAGACTAAATATAGGGTGACTGGTAATTGGTGACCGATACTTAAATACGTGATTATACTCAAGATAACAAACAACTTTCCTAAAGAAACATTTTTTTTAAACTCATTTACTTTTATCACAAGCTGATAGGTCACAGGTGCGCGCGCGCGAATTTCATACGGCTGTTATATTTTTGTGATATAAGTGAATGAGTAAAAATAAAATGTTTCTTTGGGAAATCTGTTTGTTATCATGAGTATAACCACGTGTTTAAGTATCGGTCACTAATTACCAGTCACCTTATATAGGCTATATTTGGCCACAAAGTAACCAGCTGTCGGCCACACCTGGTGCGTTTTCTTCCAAACTGAACAACTCGTAAAACCTTCCATATACCGGCCCAAGTATGGATTATGACCTTATTTATTGTTTACGTCTACAAGGCTGTGTTGACGGTTAGGGAAAACTGTTTACACGGAAAGGTCTTCTGTAGTAATTACTTAGGCGAGTTATAAGTACAATAAATGATTAAAGTTAACTGAGATTGATTATTAGCTAACGACGCTTTCGAATTTTGAAGTTGTTTTTAATGTGGAATGAATCATTCATTATACAAAACAAAATTCAAAATTAAATCAATTTTATTTCAAATTGATTTCATAATTTAAATGCAATACATACTGAGCCAAATTGGCCCTTACTGTTAACATACACGAGGTAAGCATAAATCTCCTGATTATTAAAAATATCATAATATCAACTAGTGCCAAAGTTACCGTCAAACCAACGCTTGATTAACTACTGCAGCTGGCACCTACATAGATCACGAGAATATAATAATTTACTGATAGGTACAGTACATGTCAAATTCTTTATCATTCTTATTAACCGTAAAACCGTAAAGTTTACATTTTGGTGTACAATAAAATAAATTCTACTAGCTTCTACCCGCGGCTTCGCTCGCGTTAGTTTAGAATTTGACAGTAGTTGGCTCGGACACGTGGCGCCATCTATTATCAGTAGAACGTTATTGTTGTTTTCTTTAGGAATGGTTTTTTTTTCGGGATGAAATTTACCCTAAGTCCGATTCTGTACGCCTGACAACGTAAATGGATTTCAGGATGATCAGTTCAGTGTTTTAGGCGTGAAAAGGTAACAAACAAACATACTGACGCATTTATAATATTATAGCTGTCCCGCGCAACTTCATCTGCGTCACATTTTCCCCGTTTTCGCAATATTTTTTATGGCTGCTCCGCTCCTATACAGCGCCATCTATTGAATACTTACTCAATCCAGTCAACAGATACCAACATCTGTTAAAATCGTTTGGAGCTAACAGATAATTGTGATTTAATTTGCAATAAAATCATATTGCGACTATAAATTGAGATGTATGCTATCCTATCTTTCAAGTTGGATCAAACTGCACGCGGTGTGCAAATTTGATTAAAATCGGTTAAGTAGTTTAGGAGTTCATCCCGGACAAACAACGTGACGCGTAGTTTATATATACATAGAAGATATAGATTTTGTAACAGCGAGTGGACTTTTCCATTTTTAGATATCATAAGTTTTATTTTATACAACTCCCTCCTTGCGTCGTATTCCTCAATGCTGAGGGTCGTGACCTCCCTTCAGTATCACCTTCTCTCGGATGTTTTTCCTCCAACTGTTTCTGTCCCTGGCAGTGTGAAGGGCGCTGTGGACTGTGGAGTCAAGGGCGGTGCGGATCTGGTCAGACCAACGTATTGGGCTGCGCCCACGGGGCCTTTTCCCGTCCACCTTGCCGGTTACGATTAACATTTCAAGGTTGCCGTCGTCTTTCCTCGTAATGTGACCGAAGTATTCCAAGACTCTGCGCAGGCACTCGGATGACAGCCGTGTAGAGATTTTGAGCTCTCGCAGTATTGGGACGCGTGTCCGATATGCTGTCCAGGGGATTCGCAGCATCTTTCTCCAGCACCACATCTCAAAAGCGTCAATGCGTTTTCAGTCAGCGGTTTTCAGCGTCCAAGTCTCCGCGCCGTACGAGAAGATCGAGAAGACCAGGGTCCGTACCAGTTTGATTTTGGTTTTTACGGAAATGTTGCGATCTCTCCAGATTTTTCCAAGCTGAGACATGGCGCTTTTTGCCATGCCTATTCTCCTGCGCACTTCCTTCTCGCAAGAACCACTGTTGCTGATGTTGGAACCCAGGTAAATGAAGTTGTCCACCGTTTCTAGGTCCAAAGTGCCAGTGAGTTCCAGCTTCCCAGATCTATCCACCACCATGATCTTGATCTTCGACCTGTTCATAGAGAGACCCATCTCCTCGCTAAACCGCTCCATCCGGTCTAAGAGTGCAGCCATTTCCGACTCACTAGCTGCAAGAAGTGTAGTGTCATCTGCGTAACGCAGGTTGGTGATTTTCGCGCCACCAACTGTGATGCCTCCTTCCCAGTTCTCGCAGGTACGTCTCATGATGTGTTCTCCATAGACGTTGAACAGAATGGGTGATAAAATGCAACCCTGGCGTACTCCTTGGTGAAATCTAAAGGATTCCGACGATGTTTTGTCGACTCTTACGACTCCCTGACTTGAGCCATACAAGGTGCGAAGAAGGGCGATGAGATGGTTTGGCACTCCAAGTTCATGTTAATTTTATACAACTATGGTTGTGCAAACTTAGGCCCCGTTCACAGCCACGGGTCAACCGAAACGATCGCGCGACGTTAGTTACATTTACATGAGTACTTACGGTTGCTCAACTAGTCGTGTCGTAGTTACTTGTCGCAAGCTTTAAACATCTTCTTTTGTTTTCGCCCCCATAGCTTTCGTCTGACGTGTGTCGCTTGAATGTATATCTCGTGGTTCAGAGGAAAGAACCAACTACGATAACGTTACATAACTCAACAGAGGCAGCTTGAGCAGCGTCCTCTCGTCTGCTCATAAAAATATATTGCGGTCCTCCCTCAGTCCGTCTAACAAGCGTAGTATCTATTTTTATGTTCTTATTAGGTTGATAGACAGACTGCCTATATTTTCCATAATAATCAATCCATCTGCAATACCTACGACGTAGTACGTATTTTGTAGGGCGTAAAAGTTCGTAGCGCCTTACGCGCGTACACAGGTGCCCGAGTATGAGCTTAAAAAAATGGAACGCGTGTACACTATCGCTTGATAAGCGTGCGCATTAAAAAACAGGCATATAAAATAGCACAAACGCACAAAAGGCCCAAAATATGCTAATCTGTAACCGCCCTAATACATAGTGTGTCTCAACAAATCAAAATAGATGCTTGGCTCACTGGTAATGTTTCACTATTTTTTTTTCGACTGCGTTATAGAAAGACATAAAAACTTGAGCGGTTTTACTGAAAGCAAAAGACTGTAAAAATAATTGCATTGTATCAACGCTGCCTTTCTGAAAGGCTTATGTTTTTTTTGAATGTAGAAAGATGTAGGTACCTCTTGCGTCCCTAGACAAGCCCCTTTTACAAGGAGCTTTACTCCTGTCACGTGTATAAACTGTAAAGCGATTATGTACCGTCTGATGAATATTCCAGTCAGCTCCTGTTGTAAATTAATATTTCGGCCGTTATGCCTCAAGGAAGGGTCCGATATTGATACCATTGTGAAGGTAAGCAAGAGGTCAAAACTCTCTAACGTCGGTCTATATACATTCTATTGTTCTCTTGTAAAATTAACTCCTATGTGGAGATAAGCCTTAATCACAGGAGTTTCAGGCCATCGGCTACACGAGATGGGTTCTCTCTACTAGCTATAAGATTTGGAAGCGTGAATCACCAGACGATTTTTCACTCATTACTTTTAAAGACCACGCGCAAATCAGAGGCCCTGACTTATTATCGCTTATGATGGCTAGTGTCAATCTTGTTGAAAGTTGCTGTAGACATACAAATCGGTTTGCTCTGGTTTGTGACTGGTTCAGCCTCTCCAGTAGAACCAAAGAAGTAAAATGCCCCGCGGACCAAACCTTGTGCTTTCTTCAGTAGAATCAATTACCGCTATTAGGTTACGGTTTTTGCAGACATTTCGCATCAGTTATGGCCTTGGACTACGTGAGCGTGAAATTCCAATCGCTTAGATTGAATAGTTGTTCAAGTCTGCCAACGCGCAAGTACCTCTCCCGGTGGAAACGAAGCTTAACAATACGTGTGAAGTTATTATTATGTAAGCTAAAGTAGGTATTACCATTAACCTGGGAAACTGTCGGTTTCAGTGGAGTTACCTCAAACAAAGCTTTTAAGTAAAGTTATAAGAGCCGTGAAATGCAATGTTGCTATAATGTTAGACTGCTAATGAGGGAACAAGCCGGGGAAGTCGTGCCATGATTATGAATATTTTTTATTTTTGAAGTGACTTCTTTAGCGGCGTCGTGCACTTTTGTGATAGGTAAAAAATGTCAAACTCGCGTCAAGACTCGTGACCGCCAGGTCACGTGTCTTGATCGATAATTCGTAAGACGGATTGACATTAGATTACGAAGGAATTTGAACTTTATGACATCTGTTATTGAGTTTCGGTTTACACATGCACTTATGAAATGAAATCTACGAGTGTGAAATACATTGCATTGTGAACCTTTTCTACGATGTGTATTGAAAACAAAAACATTATTTCGAAAACTTATATCATTTATGTATTTTACGTCAAGTCTAAATTTTACTTGTGAGTTATAATAAAACCGCAAAGAGGTTAAGATATAAATAATATCCAAGAAAAACCGCGGTGGTATCTTAATGAAACATCTTAATCGCCCAAAGTCTTTAAGATTCGTCCGAAGATTATCTCGTCTCAGAATATCGTCTTAGAAAAAAATATTTTCGTATATTACAATAATTATTGTTCTGTTTGGTGTCGGACGTAAAGAATAGCAACATCCCATATCTTGCCGTGGGTTTCGTAAGAGGGGACTAAAGGACTTGCCAGAGAATGGGCAGCAGCGTTCTCTCTCTGTGCTTTTGTAACAACCGTACTGCGATCGCCAACCCGCCTGCCAAGCGTGGCGATTATGGCAAAACCCCCCATGTTATGTCAATGTGGCGGCACTTGGGAGAGGCCTGTGTCTAGCAGTGGACGTCTGCCGGCTGAAATGATGATGATTACAATTACAATCTACTGCCTCTTAGTGGTTTAGTAATCCTACTGAGCTGCTGTCCTAGATTTGATTCCCATGTCGGCAAAGTGTTATTGGATTAATGGGTAGATAGAATCTGGATTTGTATGGTAATAGTCAAGAAAAAATAAATGTAGATGGACTATAGGTATACATCCGCTTACCCTTTTGTTGATCACAGTCGTGAGATTATGTCACGTATTATAATTTTTACGATATGTTATATGTTAGTCTGTAAGGTATTTATCTATGGGCCAAAGTAGCCTGAGAATAAATGAATGTTATGTTATGTTATAATCAATTATTCTTTGTTCAAAGCTCTATAAACAGGTCCAGGAAAGTAAAAACATGTGCTTGTTTTCCCACGTTCCATAGAAATAATGTAGGTGTGATAAATGTATTTAATAAAGCCTTTTGTTTGAAAGTTATTAAAATATGACGTAATAATTTTACTCGACGGTTATGAAAAGGAAAAACCACAGGGATTCGATTTAAGCTTGATACGTGAAATTTAATAATTTTAATAAAATTTTGAGAGTTGTTCTCCGAAGTAGTCGTGTATTTTTTATTCTGAGCGGTTTTTGTATTTTTTTTTCAATGATTTCAATAGATAGCTATTGAAATCTGACCACAAAATATATACAGGGTGAATTTTTTAAGTGGGCGTTGATGGCCAAATCTGAAACTAATAGCGAGATATGCTCAAAGGAGTTATAGCCCGATTTTTATGCAAACTAAAACTGCATCATTAGATTTTTGAAAAATCAATATGCCTTGGCCAGGAATCCAACCCATTAATTTCGGAAAAAAACACATACTGTAACAGAATTATTACACCATTCAATAGTGTTACTAATAAAGATCAAATTCTGGGAAGAGTAAGGCCGATACTAGACAATATCTGCTAAATTCAAAAAGTCGTGAAGTAACCGTCTTCTGTTGGTAGCTTTTTGCGAGCACTTGTTTGTAAAGCAATAAATTACTTACCTTGATTTCATACAGCCCGGGTACTTTATTCTTCTTATCCTTATTTTGAAATTCTAAGACAGTTACGAAAAACGTTTGAGAGTACGATTAAATTGTCAAAATATGTGTGTAATGGCAGCCCTATTTTTTCGCTAATTACGAATAGTGAAGGCAAATCCAATTAACTTTTAAATAAGGTTAATTAAAGAGTTTATAAATACAAGATTTAAGCTGAATAATTGATTACATAGCCTTCAATCAAGGAAGTATATATCACATTTGTATATATTTTCTGCCCCTTTCTTTTTCTTTCTTTTCTGTATTAAGAGTGTACATAAATCGTTAAATAAAAAAAAAACATTATATGTTCCCAAAAATATCCGGGTTATTAAATTTACAACGTCGCTTAGAAATCACAGATTGGCTGGTCTATATAATAGACAATAGTGGCGGAGCTAAATTTAATCTTTCCGACCTCGCCGTCGAGGTCCGTCGCGACGTCCCGGTCCATGCCCTCCACGACCCTCGCTCGAGCCAGCCCGCGATGCTGTGCCAGTAGTTTTAAATCAGCCCCTAAATAATGATATCATTCAGATCCAGCCTGTCCCCATGCAGTCCTCCCCCAGCGACGCCCTAAGCCGAGGCTCTTACCCCACAGGGGGTGCCCTTAGCGTGTAGTCGCTTAGTTTGTAAGTTTTATGCCCTGGCTGGAGGCCTTACTCTTAAGGCACCCACAGGATAGTCCGGTTAAGCAGACGACAACCTCCTAGGTTGAACTGCGAGATGCCATTCCCAAAAAAAAAAAAGGAGCTAAATTCAATAAGTCATGAAGTAGCAGAATTCTGTAGAAAGCTTTTTGCGAGCACTTGTTTGTAAAGTAATAAATTACCTACTTACCTAGATTTCATATAGCCCTGGTACTTCATTCTTTCTTATCTTTATTTGAAATTCTAAGACTGCTATTTACGAAAAACGTTTGAGCGTACGATTAAATCGTCAAAATATAAGACAGCACGTAGCGTGTAATGGGAGCCCTATTTTTTCCGCTAATTACAAAGAACGAAGGCAAATTCAATTAACTTTTAAAGTAGGTTAATTAAAGAGTTTATAAATACAAAATTTAAGCTGAATGATTGATTAACATAGCATAACCCTCAACCAAGTCTTGTTTTTAAACGGAAAGGAATTCCGAGAATTTTTCTGCATTTATTTTTAAAAAGTGACGTTTATGCGTCATTTATTTTTAGACCTTCGAGTCCACTGTGTCGATAAATAAAGTTAATCCAACGTGAAGTTTATTTTGTACAGAAATAATAAATATCGCTTTCATGAAAACTGTAATGAATTTGTGGTCTTACAATGTTGTTAAGAACGTGAAGAAATCTGACATCAACGTTTATTTTGCTGTCAGTTTGGATGAAAAGACCATAAAGAATGTAGGAATTTAATGTATTTTAATGCCTGCCTAGGTACTTCATACATACATACATGACATCACGTTAGTAGTTCTCGAAGGGTTAGACAGAAGTGTCCCTAATAGTACTACACCCACATTTCTCCAGTTATGTTATAGTCCCATGTAATAGGGGATGAGCCTATTGCCAACAACCGGGCACAAATCCAAACTCCAATAGCACTTTACGTCTAATTCATCTGAACTATAAGTGATCAATCATCACTGAGCTTTATTCTAGTATTTTTCTACGATATTATTTAATTGACCTTTACTTTGGCCAGAGGCTAAGTATTGCCATACAACATGGCAATGCTGCCAGTCTCTTGGGCACATTACCAGCTGACAGCGTTGAGGAGAAGTTTTTTGATGCCCTTTTATAGATTATTGATATTTTCGTTATTTAATTTATTAGTTTGTTAATCGTTGTAATGCATCGAGTTAGATTCCAATGATACAGCTTTGTAAACAAACTTTCATAACATAAAAATAATATTGTAGATAGAATAAAACTTAATATAGAACTTAGAAAGAATTACCCATAATAGTTAAAACAAATAACACAAATCGTTTGTCCCAAACTAGGCCACTTTTACGTCACTACAATATCTAAGTAATAACAAGTAAAATTATAAAGCTGTCACAAACAATACCGTCTAAGAAAGTAAATCGGCCCACAATTTCTCGAAATACAAACAAAAGCTTATAAGCTGACCGTTCTATTAATACAAAACGAGGTAAAATCAATACATTGTCCCTCATTGAAGTTCATATCATTATTCTATCAATTTATAGTGCTATTGATCTGAACATCAAACATTTATTTAACCTAAATAGAACTCGTAAATTATCTAATTGTGGCTAGCAACACTATGCTTAAAATTAGACTTGCCATTTAAAACTATAATGCCAATAAAAAAGCCGACGTTTTCTACTTTTCGCGCCAAAATAAACATAAATAACTTCTTGATTCGATTCTCAAAACAACTAACTTTTTTATGTGGCAGGGATATTATTTTGTATATCTTGTGCGGTACTTCGAACGAGGTATTGTTGGAATCCAAGAAGGTCCGAGCATCCATTGTGTGATTATGCCTGAAATACCGATTCCTAAAATTTGTTTTTCGAAAACGAATCGGTTTGTGTAGGATTTTCTTTACCTTTTTAACACTTTCTTTCGGTTATTTATAGCATTTGTAACTAACCTTCCCGGTTAGTTAGAAATCCTGTAGCTTTTTTCTTTGAAAAACACAGGTATCTAAACTTATACTAATAACATTTTTTAGAGGTACCTAAAGTGGGAACGATCTCTTTTCCGAATTTATTTTGTTCGAATTTTGTTTTGCCAAAACTATTGACCGACGTCTTTTTTGCTATAATGCATTATTTGACATATTTTTAGATCATCGAAGTATCATTTGTCATAAGTATTATTTTACCGAACTATCTTTTGCCGATTTGCAAAATAACTATTTGCTACTTGCCGAAGCCTCTTTTGAACTTTTTTCATTTGCCATATTTTCACCACACCGAAACAATATTTTACGGAATATTATTTGGTCACAACTACATAGCCGGTTACTTTGTAGCAAAATTAAATTAAAATAGTGTCATAAGAAGTCAAAATGTTGTGCTACAACATTTTGTGACAGAAGCGAATCACTGCAAAACCGACTTCACGCAGTCTTGTCTACCCTAAACCTTAAATTAGCTTAAATTACCCTTAGAGTGTAATTTCAGCCCGCGTAGGCGCTGCGGGGTGGGGCGACCAGCGAGATGGGGAGCAGGTGCTGCTGTGGTGAGCGTTAAAACCATCTGCGACGATAAGCTCGCGTGGGGCTGCCCAAACCCCGCTGCACCGGAACCGTTATAGAAACAATGCTTGCTGCATGTTGCATGCCTGCTTGAAAAATAAATATGGTAATTATAACAGTGGTATATTGAATATTCGGAAACATAATACTTCGAACAAATGTTATTTTGGCGAAGTGTTACTTCGGTAAAAAGTTGTTCGACCAAATAAAACGTCGGAGTAACGAAAAAAATCGAATTGTTAATAGGTCAACTGATACAGTGGCAGACGTGACTTCGATGAAGTAAACTACACTGAATATTTTAAAACAGAAATTGAATTACAGTTTCCGATATTACTTCACCGAAATATGAGGTGTGCATTTTTCCGACACTCTCCAACATCGTGTAATTTAATTGTCAGTTCCGAAGTTTATTTTATTAAAAACTCATTTGCTTTTTGTAACTGTATGGAATGAAATTCGATTTATTTTATTTTAACTTTTTGCACTAGTAAAACTTTACAAAGGTGGTATTAATGTCTTGGGCATTTTCTACCGGTCTACCGTTGGGCACTGGGGCAAAAATAAGGTTCCTAAAATATGGAAAGGCAAGGCTAAGTAAGTACCCAGGAATTATATTTCGCCAACACTTTTTCAGCATCATCATCATCATCATCATCATCATCATCATCATCATTTCAGCCGAAAGACGTTCACTGCTAGACATAGGCCTCCCCGAACGCCACATAGAATTTTTCAGCATAGCATTTACTTTCCCATAAAGCAAAAGGTATTGTTGAGAAAAGCCGAAAGCTCATTTTCTAAGCTATTCGGAAAATATTTTTCATTTTCATATTTTTTAATCCCAGCTTAGAGTAGATTAAATCCAGGCTCACGACGAAATACGGTGCTATTTCTTTGTGTACATTAATTTCAAAATACGGGTTTATAATTCAAGAGTCAGATTGTTGAAAGTAAAACCCCGTATATTGAAACGTGTTTACGATAAAACCAGAGCAGCTTAAGCAGGCTTTAATGGTCCCAGGCGGGGACACCGGCCCCAGCTGTGCTAGAGAGAGCTGGCCATCCGCCATGCGGGCCCAATGCGGTTTGGCGAACGCCGCATGTCTTCGAGATTTTAAGACATGCTGGTTTCGTCACGAAGTTTTCTGTCACCCATTTATGAGTGTTTAGTTAAAATCATCATCTTCCTGCCCTAATCCCATATTATTTGGGTTCGGCGCAACACCTTTTTTTCTTCCATTCTCCTCTGCCAGCTGTCCCAATAAATCTGTCTGAAATATTTCTAGCTGATTAAGATATCACTTAATGCGCCTATAGCATTAAGTCCGCCTCTGTAATCTATGCTTTAATATTTAAATTTAAATAAATATCACGGTTCATCATCATGATTTCAGCCCAAAAGACGTCCACTGCTGGACATAGGCCTCCTCCAAGTGTCGCCACATTAACATTTTGGTCGGCGATTGCAGTACGGTTGTTACAAAAAAAGCACAGAGAACGCGGCTAATCCCTTAGTCGCCTCTTACGACACCCACGGGAAGATATGGGATGGTGCTATTCTTTACGTCCGTACATGTTTCTTTACGTGATATCACGGTTAGCTACCGATAATTCCAAAATAGTCTAGTATTATGTCACCAAGTATATAAGCTCATAACCTTGCCCACAGTTTTATTATTATCAAGTATAATTAAATATTTCTCAAAGACCGACACTGATTGATATACAGAAGGCTTTATCAGCCTATTGATAGATAAAATGATAATTTATATAATAATGATAAATCGCTGGAGGATATTAACGTCATTGCAGTTAATAATGCACTATCTTGATTGATAGAAACGTTTATTTTTATTAAAGAGTCCATGGTTTTTTATGATTCTTAATGAAAATTTTTAATTAGCAGCACTGATTGCCGATCAGAGGAAAATAGCGGCTTTTGTCAATAACATAGAACCTATTCAGTTTTATTAATTAAGATAATGTATTAGTGAAGGCTGAAATAATAATTTACGGTAAGGAAGGGGATCGCCAGCCATGTTCAACCACCATTTGTTTACTATAAAACGGCAGGAGGGGTTCGTAAAGCGTTTGTTGCCTAAATTAAATCACTACATAGTTTATAACAAAGTCGCTTCCCGTTGTCTGTCCCTATGTATGCTTAGATCTTTAGAACTACGCAACAGATTTTGATGCGGTTAATAGGTAGAATGATTCAAGTGGAAGGTTTAATACATATAAACCTTCCTCTTAAATCATTCTACCTACATACACAATATAGTATCGAAACACTGATAATTTTAGAGGTTTCTAATGTGATGTCGTAATAAACACTTTTTTTTTGCGCTTATATTGCATACGCTGGCTGAACCCTACGAGATAGATCAATTTTTTTTTCTTTTTTAATTACCATAAAAAGGTCTACAAAAAAGCTCCGATGGTATATGTCTTTCTTTTAGGAATAACCCACAAAACCATTTTTTATCATTTACTTTTTAGAGAAATAATGGCTTATTTAAGAAACGACATTAATCAATACAGCATTAATCCTTATCCAATTAAGTAAAATACATTGTGCATTTAATATAGATCAATATGGCCCTTTACAGTATGCCATTCAAATGAATATTTTCGAAGATATTACTGATTTAAAATGCAGGGACATAGCGGTTGCGGCGGTGACAAAAAAGCTGTGAACGTAGTATATTTAGTATCAGCATTGTACCCGTGCGAAGCCGGGGCGGGTCGCTAGTCTAATATATAAAATTCTCGTGTCGCGGTGTTTGTTACCAAACTTCTCCGAAACAGCTGAACCAATTTGTATGAAATTTTGTGTGCGTATCGGGTAGGTCTGAGAATCGAGCAACATCTATTTTTCATACCCCTAAAACCGATCAAAATTTGCACGCGAACGAAGTCGCGGGCAGCAGCTAGTAATACATATATACTCGTTACTACCCACATCACATTGTCCCAACGCTGGGCCAAGGCCTCCCTCCAGTACTTCCAACGGTATAGATTCTGTACTACTTCTCTCCAACTTTCAAGGAAGACATCCAGTTTGTCCATCAACTCCTTCGTGGTCCGAGACCCAGTGTCACTTTGTTCACATCAAATAAATACTTAATTAAACGCGCATTATGATCTATTATTTTACATTTACATTTTTTTTATCAAAATTTAAAAAAATAAATATTTATAGTTACTATCTGATTTCAGTTAGCAAATGATATGGGCTTTCGGAAGAATTATATTTTAGTATTAATAGAATGATTCATGATCTTCATTGGAGCATGATCCAGTGCCAGGTCTTTCTCAAACCCTACTGGTATGTGTTGCATGACTGCACTGCATGATTTATTCACATTGGTCACGTCTGCTCTAAGATATTGATGCAGTGCAGCGGATGCGTTGAATGCCAAGTATTGAACATGATTTGTTATGCATGTACTCAATCATCTGTTTGAAATTAGTAACTTTAGACGAAAGCAAGGCTTTAGACTTTTGTCTAAAGCCTTGCTTTCGTCTAAAGTTACTAACTACTCTCTCTGCCTTAGTATAAGTCTTATATTTGAAAACTTGCTTTTGCTCGTGGCTTTACTCCCGTGATGTACCAAAACACTCGGCGTTGAAAAAGTGGGTTGTGCGTTGTTTCATCGCTAATTGTTCAATAGAATTTCGTTTCACATAAATTGTTTCTCATATTACCTATCATTTCATAGAATAATCAATACGCAGAATACTTACTTTGAAGAAATTTAATTTCAATTAAAGTTTAATGTTAGAATATTCATATCATAGAATAACAAAATCAAATAAACTTTATCCACATATTGTTTGTTTCACATAAAACTTTTTACCAAGAATAACACTGAACCGAATGACAGTTTGTAAACGTTTCAATTCATACCTTTGATAAAATGCATACCCACCCACTTATTTTTGTGAACGCGATGTTAAATGTATACATAAAATACATTTAACATCGCGTTCACAAAAATAACGAGGGTAAGTTTGTCAAGCAGGAAAACATTGTTTGTTACTCTCACGAATAGTGACTTCATATGCGTGTACTAACTGTGTTTATTTGGAAATTGTGTGTTAAAATGAGTGATATAGAAGTTAATATTACCTGTGAAGTATTGAAATCAAAGAGAGGAGGATTAAAACTGTACGTATATGATTATACATACACAAAAAACAAACAAAACCAAAATGTGATGTACTGGATGTGTGACAATGTATCGTAATACAATTCACAAATGCCTTACTACAGTTAATACAACAGTAAATGATGGTGGTTTACACACAATATGTAAACAGCCGCGCAGTCATAACCATGGGCCAGACCCGACAGCAAAATAAATGGCAGATTTTACAGAGAAACTGAAAGAAACCTCATCTTCAGGATTAAACGTGTCCAGCATTTTGCAAAATGCTAAAACTCAAACGATATCCAAAATTTTAGAATGTTTATCTTCTACTTCTGCTCTAAAGCAAATAATTTACCGCCAAAAAAAAAAAAAATATGCATGAATGAACCAAATGATGTATGTTTTGAGGTAAATGTTCGGATTTATGACACCAACAAAAGAATACTCCTAATGTCTACGTTAAACTTTATAAAAATATTAAGTGAATCAGATTACTGGATACTTGATGGCACATTTAAGATTGCTCCCCTCATCTTCCAACAACTGTACACCATACATGGTAATGTATTTTTGGACAGTATAAAAACATTTCCATTAATATTTTGTTTATGTACACACAAAGACAAGCGAACGTATGACTTAATATTTGAACTGATATTGGAATATGTATCCGAAAAAATTTTGCAGCCATTTTTAGTTCTACTTTTGAAGGTACTATGTTAACGTGTTGCCACTTCCATTTTAGTCAAATAATTTACAGGTAAAGTATCGTTTTTAATTATTATAATATTATTTTAAATATTATATTCTCTGGCTGAGGTAAATTATGTTGGGGTCTCAGTTCTAATCAAACCTACTGTATGCTGCATGCAGCATGCATGCACACAAGCATACAAGCACGCATGCAGCATGCAAAATGCAGCAAGCATGGTTTCTGTCACGGCTCCGGCGCTGCAGGTCTCCGGCGGTCCGACGCGAGCTTATCGTCGCAGATGGTAACATCACAACAATAACGCTCACCACCGCAGCTTCGGCTTGCTGGCCCAGCCGCGGCGGCGAGCGTTAAAACCACCTGCTCCTCAGCTGGCGGGCCGCCTCGCCCCTCCGCGCCTACGCGGGCTTAAATTACACTCTAGGGGTAGGTACAAGACTACGTGGAGTCGGTTTTGCAGCGATTCGTTCGAAATTATTCCAAATGAAATGCCACCTTCATAGTATGCTGCGTTCACACAATTTTCTCATACTATTATTTCATAGAATAATCAAAACGCAGAATATTTACTCATTTCTGATAGTTTGATTTGATTTTAATTTACAGAAGAATTCAAGCGAACAAACTTGCAAAAAGATATGCGAAAGATTCAAAATTCAATCTTGAAATGAAATGTCTTATAGCACCTAATTACTTGAAACATTCACAATTACTATTTATTTTCAAAAAAGTAAGGAGAAGTTGGAAGACGACGACAGTAAAATTATGCAAAATTGGCCAACCCAAATATGCACCTGAATTTTGCAGTTGTCACGAATTAAATAAGTACCATGGAAATACCAAGACCACAGAATGCTGCTGAAAGTTGGCATCATAAAATCAATGCTTTGATTGATAAACCGAATCCAAAGACCTACCTGCTTATCAAGGAACTAATTAAAGAAACGATATCAAACAGGCCGAAATTGAAAAAAAAATTAGGTGGTAGCCCATCTCAACCTAAAAAACGAAAGTACTCAGACAAAGATTGATCGGATTCTACAGCATAAACAAGATTATTCAGAAATTAAATTATTAAAAGCAATAGGAACAAATTTCAAATTGTAATTTACTGTTCGAAATAAAGGCTTAAAAACTGAAATCATTAGCAATTATTATTAAAACACACTTGCAGCAAAAAATTAAACATCATCATCATCATTTCAGCCGAAAAACTGCTGGACATATGACCCCCCCCCCCCAAGAAGGGGGGGTTTAAAAATTAAACAGTTGGAGATAATTTAATGGATTTTTATGAAATGAAATATTATGGAAAAATACATGGAACAAACAATATTAGTTTGATAAATTTGTTAAATAAAAAAATGTGTTTGTAATTCCTTGAATTGTGTTTCTGTAACATATGTTTCATTCAGGTAAATAGTAGTTGAAACAAAAATATTCGAAATAAAAATACAGGGACTAAATATTATGTAAAACATTTTCATGGAAACGAAATTCAATGAAATTTCTGTCTTCGAAACAAAGCGAGACCGAAACAGTGGCATGAGATTTTTTAATTTGTAGGTATGATCCATCATGAATATTTCTCAAAAAATTACAAACGATTTGTAAAAAGAGGTTGCTCCCTACATTGAGCTGCACTTAACTTTTAATCGGATTTCTGTAACCTAGCCAGATTCCCCAGGTGCATGATGGACCATCAATTTGCATTACCTTTCATGCCATTAGATTCACAACCTATAAGTCAACACCTGATATTATCTCCCTAAAACTTTAATTTAAAATATCACAAGATCGAATAAACCTATTTGGACGAACATAGGTATGTTTGATGTTGTATAAAAGCTCTCAAAATAAGCAATTTCGATTCAGCAGGATCAATCTCGATTGAAATTCTTCAGATTCAATGACGAAAGGTTAAGGGAGATTTAATATTTCTTGAGAAGGTTCAATAGATTATTTTTTATTCAGTTCATTGGGATGTTATTTGATCAACAAACTGACTGGTAGACTAAAGATGGAGCGGTTTTTTTGACATACGGTTTGTTAAGGTCATAATTATATGGTTAATCCTTGTGATGCTGTAGCGATTCCGTAAGGGTTTGAATTTATTTATTTTAACGTTATCCCACACCAGGAATTTCTCCTGTATCGTTTACCAACTACCTATAGCCATACACCTATTTGTTCTGTGTCGAAATCGAACCCGTGACACGCAGCGCGGCTGCCAATCGCTTAGGCAGTGCGCCAAACGTGCCATCAGTTGAGTGGACTTGTCGAATTGGTTTCTTGCTCATATTATGGCGATCTACTTATCTTCTCAGAGTCCCTCAAACATGTGGCTGGTTGACAGGGTGTTGCAGTTTGGAAAATATGCAGCTGTGGACAGAGACAGGCTTAGCTAAATATGCAGCTGTGGACAGCGACAGGCTTAGCTAAATATGCAGCTGTGGACAGCGACAGGCTTAGCTAAATCATCATCATCTTCCTGTCCTTGTTCCATGTTATTTGGGGTCGACGTAACATATGTTTTTAATGGCTTAGCTAATTGATAAATCTTATATGATATAAGCTTGTTTCGTTTGAAAAAGAAGCTGTTTAGATGAATTGGTACCAAGGCTGAGAAACCCATATTTGTCTATCTTTGTGTTTACATCTTACTGTATACTTACGACCAGTTTGTGCGTAAGAATTCTAGTAACTGTCACAGAATTAATAAGTCACAAGCAAATTTTTTCTGTATCTAGAAC
Source organism: Cerastis rubricosa (assembly GCA_949152445.1). NCBI lineage: Eukaryota > Metazoa > Arthropoda > Insecta > Lepidoptera > Noctuidae > Cerastis > Cerastis rubricosa. Next base: position 21,202,158 of record OX424526.1, on the reverse strand, counting down.
ATTGTATAAACCAAGTGCAGCAATAAACCCGACGATAATAATTTATAAATCTTACTATCTTTTGCCAGAATTTGACAATAGCTGTCTCGGACACGTGGCGCCATCTATCATCATAAGGACGTTATTGTTGTTTTCCTCGGTAACAGTACTTTTTTTCAGGATGAAAAGTACCCTATCTCCTTTTCTGTACACCTTACAACATATATGCAAAATTTCAAGATGATTGGTACAGTGGTTTAGGCGTGAAGAGGTAACAAACAAACAAACTTACTTTCGCAATAAATAATATTAGTTAGGATTTGGATAGGATGGGATTACGATCCTGCCTTCTACGGAGTATTTCGTAGACATTCTATAGTTTTTGATGTTCGGTTTTTATTCACAAATATGTGGCGGTATTGTCAGTAGCTTGCCAAAGTAGGTCCGTGGATGAGTGAACCATTATATATCTAGTTTCCTCCGTGACTCGGAAACCACGTTAAGCCGTTGTTCCTGGCTGTCATTTGAAGCAGATATTTGACTGTCTTTAAAGGTAGTCAGTGACCCGAAAATCTGAAAACCACTCTTACCAAGTGGTTTCGTATTACCCTAACTGGCTTGTGGAGGTTCAGGCAGTCGCTCAATATAAAATACTGGGTATTCAGCTACATCTGGATTGACTGGAAGTCAACTGCAACACAGTTAGGAAGAGGTTAGGCAGATATTGATGATTCTGTAGTCTATGATTTCACTGATTAGCATTACCAGACAGCTCGTTTAGCTTTGCGCTGTTGAAGAGTCATGTGTTTGTATAGTACGCCCGTTCGTCCACTTTGAACCAAACTTTACAAAATGAGGGTTCGGACGTGTGTTGCTTGACCCAATTTTAACGGTCTAATTAGTCTCGCTATTTTAAGATCGAGCTTACCTTGACAAATAGTAAATGACGGGACCGCTAAAAAGAGGGCAAATCAGTCACTGGTGTTTTTTAGGGTTCTGGAAAATGGCAAAAACGGATCCCCTACAGATTCGCCCTGTCCGTCTGTCTATCCATCTGTATGTCGCAGCCATTTTACTCCGAATCTTTTTTTGTTAACTTCTCAAATCAAAACCTCTTTACATCAATCATTTTAAGACCTCAGAAACAATAAATCACAGTCTTTCAACTAATTTGACCTCTGACAGTAGCATCCAATAGCAACTTTAAAATCACGGACCTAAGGATCACTGTAATTTGGCAGATTTCTCAGTGTTCTTAGCGTTCTTAGCAGTAAGGTTGATCCACCAGGTTCGTTGTTGGCTATCCTAACATGAACCTTACTGCGAAGAACGTAAAGACCATTGTGATTTTGACAACGATGAATAATAAATGTGAAAGTACTATAATGTTGATTTTCAAAACGTATGCAGTAGGTAATTAAAGTGCTGTAAATGCCGCTCATGTATTTTAGCTGTTTTGGCCAACTGCCAAGTCGCGCCAAGGTGTGCCAGATAGCAATACTTATTAATTCCAAGCTTACTCTGTAAACTGAAGGAGTTTTCGACTTATTAACAACTGGTTTACGTAATTAGTTGAACGGTTTAATGCATGTTGTATTTTTTGTGACTGATTTATCGATGGAAGGTAGGCACGGTGACATAATATCAAGCTTTAAGTACAATTCATGGCATGAACTGGTTTTGTACAGCTTGATCGGTCAATGTGCGTACCTATTATGGTAACTGATATATCAGTTACATGATTATATGTCCTGTTCGTAATTTTCGTACTAAAGGACTTATTAACAAACAGCTGTATCGCCCCACCCACGTCCTCAGGCGAACTAACAAGCGCGCTTGCCACTTGTTTACTATCGCTTCGCGAGCAAGCTCTAATCAATTTCTTACGCGTGTCGCTTAGGTGGAACTTGTGGCCAAACTGAAAACTTCCGTTGCATTATATCTAATCAGGGAGCAGAGGTGGCCCAGTGGTGGCAGCCTCGACTTACAAGCAGTAAGCCGTGGGTTCGAACCCAGGCAGGCGCATTACTTTGTGTAATTTATTTCATCTCCGCTACCCTCAAAAACGGTGAAGGAAAACATCGTGAGGAAACCGACATGTCCTAGAACTAAAAATTCGAAGACATGTGACATCTATCAACCCGCACTGGGCCCGCGTGGTGGAATACAGCCCACTCCCTCTCATAGAGAGGAGGTCTGTGTCCCAGCAGTGGGAACATAATAGGCTGATGATGATGATTATATCTAATCACCGTATTGTTTCAACGAACAGTATTCATGTTATGCAGAAATACTGCTTCCTTGGTCTATGGTCACAAGCGTAAATGCTGAGCATGGTCCTGTGTTCGATTCCCAGATCGGGCTATGTGTTATTGGGTTTTTCAGAGTCAAGATTTAAGCAATTTCGGCAATTTCGCTCCCTTTAACATGGGGCTTAAACGTAAGTTGCGAGGAATGTGGCTATACTAAAGGATACACCAGCAAGAGGGTCTAACCGTCGACCCTCCGGGATTACAGGCATGATGGTATGTTAAATGTCATGCAGAAACAGCAAAATTCATATAAATGACATACCCTGTGTGAGTCTCATAAGCCATATATCTGGCTCATCTTCATTTTATCTCATCTCTGACGCAAAGCGCGAAGCTAAATCTACGATTATTTCGAGGTCAACCACCCTAAGAATATTTAACTGTTTTTAGGGTTCCGTACCCAGAGGGTCAAACGGGACCCTATTACTGAGACTTCGATGTCCGTCCGTCCGTCCGTCCGTCTGTCACCAGGCTGTATCTCATGAACCGTGATAGTTAGCCAGTTGAAATTTCTACAGATTATGTATTTCTGTTGACGCTATAACAACAAATAATAAAAACAAAAAATAAACAAATATTTAAGGGGGGGCTCCCATACAAAACAGTTTTTTTTTTCGTTTTTATAAATAATGGTACGGAACGCTTCGTGCGCGAGTCCGACTCGCACTTGGCCGGTTTTTTTTTTCTCTTATCTCCTTGAAAACTAATGATGCATTTCTTAAAAAAAAAAACTTCTTTTTAAATCAAATCTCAGTTAAAAGTAATTGACAGACGAACGAACACTTAAATTGGATTTTTCTTGCTGTTCTCGATAAAAATGCTGATCTAAACTCTCATATGTCTAGATTTTATGGATCTTGAAAAATACAATGTTTTTTATCATTTACCTATTGCATGTTAAAGTTGGTACTTAGTTTTGTATTTCAAGATCAGAATAAAAAGAAAATGTATGTACACACAGCTCCATTAAGTTCTTACCTCTCCCAAAAGACATGTGCGTTGAAATCCGTGTTGAGCCTAGTTGGTTTTTGTATTATGCACAAAACATTTTATTACAATTAATTATAAATAATTTATTGTTTTAGTGAATAAATAAGTTTAAGTTTGTATTTTTTTTTTAAATCTGTTTTTAATATTGTTTTTTTTTTTATATAACGATAATACTTCTATAATTGCGTATCTACCACGTATAAATAGTCCGGAGGTTTCAAAACCGCTTGACGTACATGAGGTTGGAGGTTCCTAGGTATTATAATAAGTAATAAAATAAGTATTTTTCTATTTTGTTTTAGTAATATTTAAGAAAAATAAAATGCTTTAATAATATTTATTTTTGCTATTATTTAACAAAACTTTAATCTTATTTTACTACACAAATTTTTATTATATTTTACAATTTGATTTGATAATTAACAGTTATCTTAATATACGCATTTTGCCTACTGACACAAACGGGTCCCTAGACAAGTGAAATCCTATTTACGCAAACCATAAAATAGGAAGTTTTATGTATACATATTTTAGATTGACATAAGCTAACGTTATAACTCGAGCGTATAGATTAATTTATAAAGAAAACGTAAGTAAGTAAGATTAATGGATACCCTCAAATTTTAATATTTATCGATAAGACAGATACCTTAAGATAAAGTGACTCGGACGGTAGTAGATACCAATTTCATCGCAATTTTCAAGGATTCACTGGCTTTGTTAAACCGTCGGTATCCGTGAGACGCAGCTCGGTGAAGTGATGGTTCGAATCCGGGTCGAAATAGTGAGTTCTTTTGGGAAGTATTCTTTAGATTATTCGAAACGAATTCAATGTTGTAGCAGTGTAACATTTTAAAACTTCAGGGGTTAGCACATACTGACGCTGTCTGTACATGTATTTTATTTTGTTGATTGTGTAATACTTCGCTTGAAATTATTAATCAAATATTTGCTTAAATTTTATTTATGTCTAGAAAAGGAGCATAGCAGTTGGCACTTTATTGTCTGCCTAATCTACTTCGAAAATCGGCGTGATTGTATATAATATATTTAATGTATTTTTTTTTATTTTTTTTATTTATTTATATTTATGTACACACAAAACACTTAAAAGAACAATACATTAAGATACAAGAGCACAAAGGTACTGCTTATTTCAAAAGAAATTTCTTCCAGCAGACCTGCGAATGGAAAGTTGGATTAGAAATGTAGACATAGTGTGTAGAAAAGATAAAACAGGAAAAAATTAAATTAGAGCTTAAAACATGTACTTCTACTGAATGAACATTTAATGTCACACACACCTACAATCTCTAACGTTCCTTTAAATTAATTAACTTTCATGAAAGCAATTACAAAAGAAAATAATAAAGCTTGATTAAAAAGGTTTTACGGGCAATTTCCCGCTGAAAATGCCCGTCGAGTTTTAACTCCGAAGTTTTCTGCTGGGGCGTTAAACCGCGTTCAAAAGTTAGAAGAAAAACAAGGAAAAATTCAGTGCAAATATTTTCTTATTACTGTGTCAAAACAAAAAGTCTTTGGTTTTGTTAAGTTAATTTAATCGGGCACTGTAGGTACGGAGCTTGGCTAAAAGTGGAATTTTAAAAGTTGGCTACACTTTTAAAAAGCATAAATTTATATGAATTTGTGTGAATAAACTTGTTTTCTTTTTTCTTTCTATTTGAAGTCAACTTTACACCGAAAACTTGCTATTTTCAGAAAGTTAGTAACCTGCATCGTTTAGCAGGTAATATTGGGTTAATTTATCCTACCAATCTTTTCGTTTCAATCTCCTCTAACATCTAAAATATCTTTTATTTTCCTGGTTCAAAATACATATTGAAAGTTCATGAACCCGTTATTTTGAAAATAGCTGATCTCATCTTGTCAGGACCCGATAACCAGGCAGAAAATCTTCAAGTGTCGAAGCCAGTAACACCGGATATTGAAAAATATTTGTATTAAGAATCTCGCTTTATGGAGTTTCTAGGAAATATCAACAGAATCTAAGGCAATCTTAAGCAGTTTCTTCGAACTCAGATCTTATCAAATATCTTATTTTGTGATTCTGATAAAGACTTTTGTTAAGTTAGAATGAGGTAGGCATAATGTTATTCCATTTATTTTATGACTAGCTTTTAGCCGTGACTTATAGGTGATCCCACGGGAACGTCCTACGGGGATAGCAAGTAACTTTTTTTTACGATTTCGAAATCCTCGATGTCCTCCACCCTGGGGAGAGCGGAGGGGTCTGTCAAACTCGTACTGACTAAAACCACGCCGGTGTTCCCTCGCACACTTGCGTCGGGGGAAAGCGGGATCTAATGCGACTCCCGCTGCCCGCTGCGCCCGGCCTCGTTCTTGGGGGGAGTGTGGTGTACTCCCGCCCGTTACATCTATGAGAGGCGCGCGTGGAACACAACGCGGTGCCATCTCGAGTCCAGTAAGATGGGGGGCGACGAATGTTCCCCAATCCGTCGCTCCTGGACCTGTGTAGAAGGGCCAGAAGAGGGTGCTATCAGCCCTCTGCCGGCGCCCGGTGCGTCTTCTGCGGGATGGGATGGAACTCCAGATCTCCCGCTCCCTTTCCACAGCTTCCTTCTGCGACATGACGATTTTGCAGAAGGACACCTCAGCGTCCCAGGACACTGTGCTGCCGACCATCGAGTAAACAACGGTCGACAGCGACAGGTCTGCTCCTACCTCTGTAACGAGGGCACGGCGCGGCTCGTCCCACGCAGCACATTCCGCCAGCGTATGCCGCGCCGTATCCTCGGGACATGAAAAGTTACTTAACCGGGTTGGTAACTTTTCATGTCTCTAAAGTGATGATGTTGTCTAGGGTAGAGCACGCTTTCCCAAGTTTTACAAATAGTGTTACCTACCCAAAATCGATTTTACCACTTACTTAATTAATAACATAGGTCCTAGATTTACGATAATTATTTTACCTAAAACTACTCGGCCGAACTTTTTACCGCTAGATAAATTTAAAGGTCAATGGACTTATATCTAAAAGGTAATTATTAATATATATTATGATAATGAGACAAAATGTACCATCACCAAACGTTTTATGCCTATTTTATATTGTATAGCGGGCTGGTTTCCGCAACTCCACGTCTAAAGCGCGTATTTTGCGTATATTTAGCCTAATATACACTATCTAGGCTTATTTTATTTTATTCTTTAATAAAAAAAATACGTTAAACTACAACAAAACAATCTCATCATCATTCTCTTGAATTTATCCCAATTTATTTGGGGACAGCGCAGCTTGTCTCCTTCTTCCATACTTCTCTATTACTTGTCATGTCATGAGATACCTCCTTCCTAGCCCTATCAGCCTTCACACAGTCCATCATTCGTTTCTTTGGTCTTCTTCTACTCTTATACCAATCCACATTCATACTCAAAAAATTAAATTTAAAATTTAAAAACCTCCGACACAAAAAACCTCTAAAACACCAAAAATAAATAGGGGGTAATATAAATAAAGAGGGTTTTTCAATTTTTAAATTAATTTTTTTTCATGCTTTTTAAACTTGTATTATTTTTTCTTAGCCTTGACTGTCCCACTCCTGGGCATAAACCTCCCCCCTTTCCTTCCAATTTTCTCGGTGTTTCCTCTCTTCTTCAGTTAACGAAACCAAGAAAATATATAATTAATGAAAAAAAAAAAAACTTTTGGCGGGAGGGGTGTGCACCCCCCCCCCCCCCCCTCAGCAATGTCCATGGTGACAAGCGACAATATTTCAAATTTCAATTCTACTACCTGTGAAAGTTGTTTACATCCCTTCTTCAACTAGAAAAGAGGTGATGATCTTCAAACGGCTGAACAGATTTTCTCGAAAAGTAGCTAAGAACACTCTCGATTAAAATACCTTTCAAACGACACCACCTTTATCGAAATCGGTTCATCCGTTTAGGAGCTACGATGCCACAGACAGACACACAGATACACAAATACTGAGATACACACGTCAAACTTATAACACCCCTCTTTTTTGTTTGGGGGTTAAAAAATACAACAAAATAATCTATAGACTCTGTATTTCTTATTATTCTTTATTATTATTTTAGATCTGTAAATAATGTACTGGCACAGGATCGTGGAGATTGGCAGGTAAATTCAGGCTACAGAGCCTGATGATAATGAATAATCATTATCATCAGGCTCTGTAGCCTGAATTTAGCCCCTACACATAATTACTAATTAAAATTGAACCAGTTATATCGTCTAGCATTTCATGCTCATCTATCTGAAACCATGCGTTTAGCGTTACGGCGTAGAGAGCAGTGCAATTACCTAACCAGCACTTATGACTAACCGCGGGTAATTGATTTAGGTAGTCAACTTAGTATATAGAAACATGTGGTGGGTTTAAACATGGGCGTTTTAATTACTTACTTAATTATTTTATAGGCATTTAAGATGTTGGAAGACATTGCGCGTTGTAATGTTGTAAACATATGCCTTTTTTTTTCGTTTGTCATTAATGTGTTTTTTAATTTAGCCTTACTTACCAAGGTATATCGTTGTTACCCTGTAACTGGGTTGTGGAGGTCAGATAGGCAGTCGCATAAAGAACATACCGAGTTTAGATACGCAGAGTTATGGGCAATGTAATGAAACTGTCTAAATATTCATCAGCCTAGGGTCTCCCAAACTATCTTGGGATCGGCTTTCGGGTCTAACTAGATGCAGCTGAATAACAGTATTTTATATGGAGCGACTGCCTATCTGACATCCACAACCCAGTTAGGGCTGGTTAATGTGATACCCATTGGTAAGATTGGTCGTTACACTGTCGGCCCACCTGTAACGACTGTCAAAGATCTAAAAATGATAACAACTGCAACTTCGTATTTATTTTTGTAATAACGCTCTTAAGCAGTTCATAAATGAAATCATAACGAATGGACTCAAATACACTTACATTAATTTTATCGCATTGTTTTCGGCATGCTATCATTTATTGGACAGGAGCCCACACGAATCTAATTACGTAAGCTTTACAGGCTTAATCCATATAGATTACAACCATAAACCTTACATTTGAACGACAGATAATAAAACCTACTTTGTATAACCTGCATGGAGCAACAGTTTATGAATGAGTTACAGCCCGTTCATAGTCATTTACCTTTTGAAAGCTGCAATCCAACTGCAACCTTATCGCTTCGAGAATAAAGATCTAAGTAATTTGGCCACATTTGTCACAGATTGCAACCAAACAGCATCTTATAACCCATTCACTCCACCTGAACATGAGTTGATGAGCAATGGCTGACCTTGAAGTATTTAAAGACTTCGGACCCAGGTTGGCCGCAGGAATGAAAACCTGCTCAGCTGGAGATTCCTTGATGACTCTACCCTGAAGTGTAAATGTGGTGCTGTTCATTTAATATCTTGTCTTGCATGTCCTGTTGTTTGTTCGTTACAGGAAATAATGGACGGTACTGAAGTCATCTAGCTCGAGGCTCAGTTCTGAGCCGACACAATTTAGATTGTCATCGACACGCTAAGAAGAATTAATGATATGTGATTTTGATTTTGCCGGTTTATTATTTTTTGTAAAATAATTGTGAATGAACTGTATCTGACAGAAGGTTCACCTTGACTGTGAAAACGAATCTAGACCAAAACCGTCTAAATATAGTATAACGTAAAAATAGATTTATTCTTAAGAACAGATGGAGTAAATGGATTACATTTCTTATAGATGTATTCATTTCAGTGACGTGATGTGATGTGCTGTGACGAATTTCACGTGTGTGAGTTTGTCTATGGCAATGACATGACATTCACGTGACAACACTCCTACGCACATACACTTAATGAAGGTTTTACTGCTTGTATTGTGAACATAATAAACTTAAAGCTTGATACACTTTAACAAGTTATCTGTGTAGGCGGGAAAACACAGAACTGAAACAAATGTGCCACTTTGAACTGCACACTTAAAGTGGTCGTAATGTAAATTAAATTTTTACTTTTTTAATTTTACTTAAATGAAATAGACAGGAACCCACAGGATAGTCCGGTTAAGCAGTCGACAACTTCCTAGGTTAAACTGCGAGAAGCCAATCACAAAAAAGTCGGTTAAAAAGAGCTTTCAAACTACGAACCAAAGATTTAAGTCATGCATGCATGGGTCGATCTTAAGGTTTAGCAGTCTTTGCCAAAGTCGGTCTTTTGATGGGTCGGAAAGCACGTCGGAAGGAAAGCTCGGCAAGCTCCGCTGATCCCGCGGAGATAAGCGCTGTAATTTGTAGCTCTTTGACAGTCGTTGCAGGTAGTCAGTGGCTGGAAGTTTGACAACCAGTCTTACCTCCCTTGGTAAGACTGGTTGTCAAACTGCCGGCCACTATGGAACCCTGTACTAACTGGGTTGTGGAGGTCAGATAGGCAATCGCCCCATGTAAAATACTGGTATTCAGTTGCATCTGGAAAACAAACTAGCATAGTTTTTCCGAACATAATTGGAATAATGCTAGGCAGATGTTAAGATTTGCCCTAACGCATTAAAAAATTATGACGAAGTTAGTGTTTTCTTTTCAATAGTATTAATTTACTCACTCCTTCCGTTAATAATCATATCGTATATCGTTCCATGGGGGATGTGTAAGCTCTCAGTGAGAACTATTTTACCTAAGTAGATACTACAAAAGCTTTTAGATGCGGTATAGTGGTAGAGGAGCTCGTGGCTAAATAATAACAGCCGCACGGGTCGATATTTAAGGATGGAAGACCATAATTACAAATCGACATTTCTCCGTGCCTCGGAAAGCACGTTAAGCCGTTGCTCCCGGGTGTAATTTGTAGATCTTTGACAGTCGTTACGAGTAGTCAGAAAACAAAAGTCTGACATCTAGTCTTACCAAGGGGTATCGTATTACCCTGTTACTGGGTGGTGGAGGTCAGATAGGCAGTCGCTTCATGTAAAATACTGGTACTCAGCTGCATCCGGTTAAACTGGAAGCCGACCCCAACATAGTTTGGAAAAAGGCTAGGCAGCTGATGATGATTATGATGATTATTAATTTACTAAGTCCTTCCGATAATAATCATATCGTTTATCGTTCCATGGGAGATGCGAAAGCTTTTAGTGGGAAAAATTTTACACTTTCCATTAGACTACCTCGGTTTAGTTGTCGCGAGTACGACTGCTGAGCATAAGGTGGGGGGGGGGGGGTTTGTTCGCCCGGGTCGGGCAAAAGCTTTATTGGGTTGTTCCATCAGAAAGTCTCAGTAGCAGCCACGGAGTCTGCATTTGTGCTCGCGTGATAGCAATAGGCTTGCCCCCTATTACTTGGGACTTAAACATAACAGGTGAAATTGTGGTTTACTGTTAGGTACGTACACCTCAGCTGCTGATGAGGGTGATGTTATATACAAACTTTAAGCAGGCATAGGACCACAAATCTATCATCATCATCAGCCTATAATGTTCCTTCTGCTGGGACACAGGCCTCCTCTCTATGAGAGGGAGTGGGCTGTAATCCACCACGCGGGCCCAGTGCGGGTTGGTAGATGTGACATGTCTTCGAATTTATTATTCTAGGACATGTCGGTTTCCTCACGATTTTGTTTTTTACCGTTTTGAGGGCAGCGGCGATGAAATAAATTACACAGGGTAATGCACTTGCCTGCGTTCGAACCCACGGCTTACTGCTCGTAAGTCGGGGCTGCCACTGGGCCACGGCTGCTCTATTCCGCCGCTAATCTATCTTTACCCGAAATATCCCTACTTTAGACATATTTGTTGTAAGTTTAGCACACAGCTTTAATGTTTGTTGTTTCGGCAACAGCAGTTCACGAGTGTTGATGTCGCCATTTGTCATATGAAGGGAACGCTCCCTGTGCTGTAATTTATATGCGTGTGATACTGTGACAGCTGTCATCACGACAGTGGGAAGTTTTTGACTGTTTGTGTATGTAGGTAGGTATGAATAAAGGTTCGGTAAGATCCCACATGAGGCTGATGACGTTACAAAAACGGCTGACTCTCACTGTGCTACAAGTAGTCCAAGATGGAGAGAGATGGGCTTCTTTGGAGGAGGCCTTCACCTGAAGAGGGGTTCTTGTAGATTCAATAATTGTAAATTCACTATACACTTTGGAACTTAACTGTGATATAATTTAATTTGCAGTCATTAAAAACCTTTCAAAAATCCTGTGTGTGTCTACATACAATCTGCGATCTGTTCTTACCAGTTTGGCTGATCCCTTTATCATGCAAAGCTTTGAATGAAATACTCGTATTACGTAAATTCTGTACATTTGACTGTGACTGAATTTCCCGATTAAACTTCCACATCATGACTGATTGTTTTAAGAACAAAAATTCGCTATAAATAATAAAGCTTCTCACAAGAAACTTTGAAAGCAAATCTGTCGGTTTGAGTTTTTGTGGCGGTTTTCCTCATAATCTTTACTCTTGTAACCTTTGAGGAAAAAGTTTTAAAATATTAATGAAATTTTTGCACGTGAAGTTCTCAATAAGGTTGAAATTGGATTAAAGATAAAACTTTACCTTTGCAGTGGTATATAATGTCTTCGATAATGAGGAACTTAAAAAAACCGTCCATTACAGATGCTTCTCGAACTTGGAAATAAATTCTAGCCGTTGGCACCGGCTGCCTAACAGACAGATGTGTTGCTGGGGAGTTTGTTCCTCCACCTCTTCTTCCCAGCTAAAGCACTAGGAAGATGCGAGGGGCGGGTGTTTTACTCTCATTTGTAAACTTTGACGTTCAAAAAATGTTAATTAATAGTATTAATTTTCCATTGGTAGATACTTAACAGCCGTTACGTTACGGGTAGTCACACGATCGAAAGTCTGCCACCTACCTAACCTATTTTGAACCTACTCTGTAACTCGATTTTGGAGGTCAATAGGCGGCCCCCTAAAACTGGTATTCAGCTCCATCTGATATGATTTGAAGCCGACACCAACAATTCCAACATAGCTGGCAAAAATGCAGACTGATGATGATGATACGGCTCTCAAAACTCTTTGTTTCATTGTTGGATCCAGTAGAACTAGTAAAAAAGTCATAATCCAAATATTATGCTCCGTTTTACGCAGGACATGAAACATTTATCTGCACTACGGGTGATAATAAAACGTTTATTTTAATCAAGATATGACGTAAAGGCGGGTAAACAACATTTTTATAATTAAACGGTTATTTAGTGAGGATACGCTGAAGTTATGGCAGGTTTGTGTCCCAGCTGTTTAAAGCAAAGAGTAATAAAATTATTTACCATACTTTTCGGCGTTTCTTGTAAACTGTAAATGTTATATGTCATTAGTTATCAACAAAAATGCATGGAATAGTGGTTTGCGTTACTGAAACGTAAACCTTAACTTAAACCCCCCATATCGGTAGAAGCGGGTCGTGGATGGTGATGTTAAAGAAGACAATGTTACAATGTCATTTTATTTGAGCCTATTATAAAAGGAACAAGACTAACAATAAAGTCTGTGAAACACAAAAAAAAAGTTATTTGAAAATCATAAAAAGAACTGAACAAGTTCTACATTTGAATTTTCAAACAACTTTTTCAGCTGTATTTTATAGAAGTGTTTTTTTGATATAAGTGACCAAAGGACTTTTCCAATAAGTTTGTAGCCTTTTCAAGAAATTATAATATATTTATAGCTATCCTGGCAAAAAATAATTTAAAAGGCTATTTAAATTAAATTCTATTCAGATTAGCTTACAAAAAGCCGTGACCTTAATGCAGGAAAGCCTTTCAATAAATAATAATAATCCTATTATTTCACCTGTGGCCATTACAGGCACGCAACTTCCTTCACGAAAGAATCGATTTTTCTGACCTTTGGAAACTGAAAAACCTACACACATGCAATGATATTATAGAAACAAACGGACGAATGGATATTTGAAATGGAATATAAGAAAGTAAGAGTACATAAGAGGAAGTCTGAAAGTGGCGCCGGTGACTGAAAAGTTGTGTGGGTGTACGAGCAGTAAGCAGTGGGTTCCAACCCAGGCAGGGGTATTCATCATCATCATCATTTCAGCCCAAAAGACGTCCACTGCTGGACATAGGCCTCCCCCAAGTGTCGCAACATTGACATTTTGGGGGGTTTTGTCGTAATCGCCACGCTTGGCATGCGGGTTGGCGATCGCCAACCCGCCTGCCAAGCGTGGCTATTATGGCAAAACCCCCCTTATGTACACTTTGGGGAGGCCTATGTCCAGCAGTGGACGTTTTTCGGCTGAAATGATGAAAGGCAAGACAATGATGATCTTATAAGTAAAACACTCTCTGGCAAATCCCTTAATCGCCTCTTACGACACCCACGGGAAGATAAGGGATGGTGCTATTATTTACGTCCGACACCATACAGAGCAAAAAAGGCAGGCGTATTACTTTGTATAATTTATTTCATTACCTCTGCTCTCAAATACGGTGAAGGAAAACATCGTGAGGAAACCGGCATGACCTGGAAATAAAAATTCGAAGACATGTGACATCTACCAACCCGCACTGGGCCCGCGTGGTGGATTACAGCCCACTCCCTCTCATAGAGTGGAGGCCTGAGTCCCAGCAGTGGGATCATTATAGACTGATGTTGATGATGATTTTAACAGTACTTTTATGAAGAAAAGGTCGTGAGGAAAGTTTTGAAAAACAATGTGCAAGCAAAGAAAAAGTATTTATTAGACTCGCACAAGGCCTGAAAAAAAAAAACAAAATTATGTAAAAAGTTAAACATGAGAAAAAAGAAATTTAAAAATAAGACATAATTATTAAACGAGTCCTGTACGAAGCCAAAAGGTTCCTATCTCAACATGGTGCTGTAACTTATACTTACACACTTACTTGATGGTATAGGAGTAGAGTAAGACCATTAGAAACGATGAATGGACTGTGTGAAGGATGATATGGCAAGAAAGGAGGTGTCTGATGAGATGAAGAGTAATAGAAAAGTATGGGAGAAGAAGACATACTAAGCTGACCCCAAATGAATTGGAATAAGGCATGGAGAATGATGATGACATGCAATGTAACCATGGAGTTTCTAGCCGGTCCTTCACCAACCCGAACCGAGCACCTTTTTGTCGACGTTTTATAAGTGCCCATGTGAAACTCAAAAAACTCAAACTAAAAGCATTTATTTAAATTAGACCCTTACATTTTAAAGAAAAAATATTGAAATAAAAATATTTGGATTTTTGTATCTTTTTTTTTTTTGAATAATAATTAATATATTATATGAAGATATATTTTTGGGGTCTCTTTTTATAACACATAAACTATTCTTCTGGAAACACGAACCTTTTTTTTTACCGAAAACTCGATCTACGAAGTACTAGAAACTAGTAATCCTAGTTTTATTACAATGTATAAAATTGTCGTAACTTTCAGGAACACTGAATATTTTCAGAATGTAGAGGGGTTTACTTTACATGCCGTAGTAAATTCACCTCTGGGACGTTCGACAAAAAGGTCGAAACTATTTGAATGTAAAATATGTTGAATGTGTCATTTGTTTGACGACATGATGTTTTCTGTAAATAAAAAGTCAAGTGCCCCTTGATCAAAATTCATGTATCTCAAGCCCGAAAAAAAATACAAAAATGTTTGTACATACAGATGTGATTAGGTACATTTTCTTTTCATTTTTTTTAACGGATGGAAAATCATCAAATTGCCCCTGGCTCTGGACGGAGTGGAAGGGAGTGTCAGACTTGCACTGACTTAAACACATCCATGTTCCTTCTTAGCCCTTTGTGTTCCAGGGCCACGGTATCTCTTTCGAACAGTCCCGCAGCCCTGGCAGGCATCTGCCCTCTCGGACCCCTTCCGATTTGCTGACATCTCCTTGAGGCGCTCGTGGAACACGAACGCACTGTCGACATGGCCTGCCGTCATAAGACGAACGGACGGTGAGCAAGCCCACTACTCACCGTATGTGCGCACGAAGTCGCGGGCACAGCTAGCAGCTAGCTATAAATTTACTGTTGAAGAAAAAATAACTCTGCTAATCCATTTGTTTTGTCTACCTGCCGAACATACTGATATCTCTAGAAACTGATAACAAACATTTTCAAAGAAAATACTCCTCTATTCCTATAAACACATAAGCATAATCCTCCTTTAATGGGGAAACCAATCCTTTTAGCTTAATAGTTACTTCAAACAATACCTGTGGCAGACCAGCTAACATACTCTGTATATATGCCTAAGCTTCTATATGCCAAGGCTGAACATGCAAGCTCGATAACAACATAGGCTCCATGTACTAACGGTTGTTTGCCATGCAAACTAGTCGAAACTATACATGTGGCACACGAAATAGTGCACTCAACTTTAATAAGGAACTTGAGGATTTAAACAATGATGGTGGATGTGGGGTATGTTAGGCCTGATGGCCTACCATGACGTCTTAAAACATTACTGTTTTACTCCTTTTCCAGTGTGAGAAAGAGATGGCGCTAGACATCCTGTATAGTTCCGTCCCTTTCCTACACTGAATAAGAGTAAAACAATACTGCTTTAAGACGTCATGGTAGGCCAGCTGGCCACATTATTTTTCTTATCCTATATTGTTCAACAGCTGGGCAAAGGCCTCCCCGATAGCCTTCCACTCTTCTCTCCGTGTTTATTTCTGCGGCCAATCTCTCACAAAAAAAACGGTTTATCTTTATTGTAGGGATAAGCATCCAGAAAAGAAGCAGTGGTTAATTATTTTTTAGCAGATTAACTAATATTAGTACTGCAAAAAAATACTTGATAGATTATTAGTATGTCATATTATTCTAGCGAGAACAAGCAGTTAGATTCCAATCACATTGTACTTACAAACACGCTTATGTTAATTCTAGAAACGTTGTAGGGTATCCTACAAAAAGGAACCTTAGTATCAAATACAGCAATCACACATCTAATCTCTACAAGGCAATTTCCCTTGTAACGTCCGCTACTATGGAAAACTCAAATAGCTTAGTACAAGGATACTCAACCTTTTGTCACATTTATGTAAGGTATAATGTGCCTTGAACAATCGGTCTTCAAAAAGGTATATCAATCATATTTACTACAATTACGTGTACACATTAGGCGGTAAATGATGGATGATAAATTGATAATAGAGATGAAAACGGTGCGTTGACATTAAAAACGTGTATGAGATGAGAAATGCTTTTCAAGAAGTCTTAGAACGAACTCGTGGCGTAAACGTAATGTACCAACCGTGGAGGTTTATTTTTTAATACAAAACTGGTTTGCGTTTTGCCGCAACTCACCTGATGATGCGGCTTAGGGTGTAGCACGCTTGCCTACAAGAAACTGATTATCTCGAACTTTAAATAGATCTAGATTGTAAAGATCAAGGAACAAAGAAGCTGGCAGGGGATTCCACAGACTGGTGCTTCGCTCTATAAATGTGGAAGCAAAGCACTTTGTTCGGGTCCGAGGAACTTCAACCATATAACGGTGACGCTTCGCCGTACCTCTTCTCGTCCGATGACGAATGGGGAACGGGAGGTGGTGAAGTTTTGTCAGCAAAATATAAAATATTGTCGTGAGTTTTTAATCTAAAGTCGACTCCCCCCCCTCCTCCCCCGCCCTTGCTCGCGCCAGCCCGTGAAGCTGAGCCTGTAGTTATAAATCAGCCCCTAAATAATGAAATCACTCGGATCCAACCTGTCCCTTTGCTGCCCTCCCCCAGCGACGCCCTAAGCCGAGGCCCATACCCCGCAGGGGGTGCCCTTAGCGTTTTGACGATTAGTTTATAAGTTTTTTGCCCTAGCTGGAGGCCTTAAATTCAAGGCATCCACAGGATAGTCCAGTTAAGCAGAAGCCAGCCTCAGAGGCTGAACTACGCGATGCCATACACAAAAAAAAAACTAAAGTAAAATTTCTATCCTGCATTTGATTTAACTTTATTCGACAAGCACAATTTTAGTTTCATTATAAAATGAATCTTAAACTCAACGTAATATTATGTGCGAAACCGTTTTATTATTTTATTTTTTGGCCAGTATTCTTTGCTTTCATACAAAATCTGGACGGGCAACATGTTGAGAGCCACTGACTTATCGTTTTCCTTTATACAAGGGATAATGTTGGGTATTCCCTTGACATTCTTCTAACCGTCTTCATCGTCTACTTTATATAATTTACCCTACTAGTACATTACAATAGCCATATTCTAGAACTGAAGTTAAGTCGGAGTAACCGCGCCTACATCCCACCCTGTTTGTTTATAAATTGACATATAAACGCCTACTTTTCATTTGTCAAATTTGAAGTACCGGAAAACTATATACACATTGATTAAAGTGACATATGACATCATTAGCATTGATTGAAGCAGAATGCAACTATAGGTTTGACAAAGATAGCTAGCTAGAGGACGTACCTTATTCGAAGATCTGCCAATTGCGGCCAAGAAATTTTAGGAATATGATTTGGTAGGTGTTTTCAACTGTTGTCATGGCAACAAAAGGTCGAATTAGTTCAAAAATGGATTTGGGCTCACGAATGGCTCTTAGAATATAGTGTAAGAGCCTTGGCTAGTCCGACTTTAGTTCAGGCCATGACTAAGAATACCAGTGTAATAAGTCTTGGACGGCAGAATTTCTTTTAGGTATACAAAAAAATTTTTTTTTTTCAATTTACTTTATATTGCTGTACGTTTATCTGGCTTACAGCAATATTGTGAGAACTACGACAACACTGTTTTGGATGATATTTTTGTCAATTTGCTCTACACTTTCTTTGTCTCCCAAAGGCAAGTAAAGTAGACAGTAAGTTATGTGTAAGTAGCGATATTGTCGCTCGGTTCGTAAACAGCGCCACATCACCGATGCAAACGCATGAAGTATGTGTTTGCATCGCTACTGCGTCGATGTTAACGCGAGGCCGGCTGAATCGCGTTTGCATAGTGATTGTAGCGCATTAGCACCACGATAGCAGCGATACTGAATTGTTGTTACGTGGTCAAAGACACAGCCAGCGACAGCATCGCCACTGTAGAGAGCTCTCTAAGTCCGTTGTACTTTCTATGAAACAAAACTCTACACTCCAACAGAATAGATCTATATCATGTTGTGCATTAAAGAATAATTATTTCGTCTTATCAGCGTTTAGTTGTCCCGTCGAAATTATGCGGGACGGTTATCTTTGACAAAACTATAGCTTTACTATTTCAGCCAACCAACAGTGAGTTTTTAATTAACCAATTAATTTAATTGCCCTATTAGTTTGAGCTAATGTGGGAAGCACTCAATTTCTATTTGAAACTGACTAATTAATTTCGTCAATTGATCGCATCCGCTATTACCTGGATTGGCAAATTCCGCAGGAGCAACCAGGTTTTGTGAGGGGCAGGGGCACTCGAGAGCAAATTCTCAATGTCAGGCAGCTCGTTGAGAAGGCATACGAATTTGATATGCCTGTGGCAATGTGTTTCGTCGACTTCAGCAAAACTTTCGACATTGTCAACTCAGGTTGCTTATGGAGAGTTCTACATGAACTTGGAGTACCAAACCATCTCATCGCCCCACTTTGCACCTTTTTTGGCTCAAGTCGGGAAGTCGTAAGAGTTGGCAAAACTACGTCTAAATCATTTGGATTTCACCAAGGAGTACGCCAGGGTTGCATGTTATCACCCATTCTGTTCAACGTCTATGGAGAATACATTATGAGACGTACCTGCGAGAACTGGGAAGAAGGCAGTTGGTGGCATGAAAATCACCAACCTGCGCTACGCTGATGACACTACTCTTCTTGCAGCTAATGAGTCGGAAACGGCTGCACTCTTATACCGGATGGAGCGGTTTAACGAGGAATTGGGTCTCTCTATGAACAGGTCGAAGCCCAAAAACTCACCTAAAGTTCTTTACCCGAAATTGTTCTTCCTAACGTCATCATTCTTCCTAAAATTTTTCATCCTAAAGTTTTCATTCATACTATTTGTATTGCTACCGGCGATGTTCAATACACTCATGTTTCCGAAAATTGTAATTAATAATATCATTAATGTAAATAATTTAAACTCCTACTGTTTTTTATCATAACTCTTTTATCCCTAAACATAATTACCATAATATTTTCACTGATACTCAGATAGAAACATTTACCAAGTGTAATAAAAATATATGTGGGTAGAAGATGATATTTATAGTTTTAATTTGGGTGGGGATTAGGTCAGAGTGTCGTCTTGGTGGCACTATGACAAAAATACATTACATCCCAGTTTGAGTAAGTGCAAAAGTATATGTATAAGTTATGCCCTCCCTTCAGTAGAAGGGAGGGCATAACCCTCAGCATTGAGGAATACGACGCAAGGAGGAATTAATTTCGTCAATAAACATAAGATGAATTGCAATTTTGCACTTACTCAAATTAATCAACTGTAATTAATTAAAACTATCATGAAATTGAAGTCAGATGAAAAAATACAGTAGTACTTAAACTTCTTCGCTTCAATTTCTGAAACAAAATTCTCTAAATTAACGCTCTAAAAACTACTTAGGTATGAACAAAACTTTTCGTAGAATTGAAATATATGCCATATAAAAACAAAGTTTTGCTTACGCATTGAAAGCTGAAATAATTAATTTCACAGCTGAAAGATTAATCTGAAGTCAAAACCTTCGTAAACTGCAGTAAAAACGGCCATGACGATATTTTAAAACGAAATTACTTTTTAATGTTTTCAGCAGTTCTTTGACGTTAAAGGTTTGGTTTAAAAGCAATAAAAAAAATTTTAACACCTTAATATTGAAATTGCCCACCAGCGCAACCCATAACAGTGATGTCCAATGAAGTCTTCTATTAGCTTATAAATGTACAATGTACATAACTTATTCTTAGTATAATAAATTTTGCAAAATTTGGTTTTGTGTTGAGTCTATTAAACTTACTTAGTTACCTAGTTTAATGTTTGTGTTCGCATAAGTGTTGTGTGTTAAAATTAATGTTTGCATGCCATTTTTATGGCGAAATGTGTCACTGCACTACTATTATTTTTACCACATTTATTGCAAATAAATAATTTTGACTTTGACTTTGACATACAGGGCTAATTTGTGTGTATATAAAAGCAATAGTAGGTGTGCAATTTCTAGAGCTCTGAATTTCAAGTAATAGAGAAGTATGTAAGAAATAAATCTATAAATTGCAACCTTAAAAAATCCACAGCATCATTATCATCATTTCAGCCCAAAAGACGTCCACTGCTGGACATAGGCCTCCCCCAAGTCACATTGACATTTTGCGGGGTTTTGCCATAATCGCCACGCTTGGCAGGCGGGTTTGCAATCGCAGTTCGGTTGTTACAAAGGCACAGAGAACGCGGCTGCCCATTCTCTGGCTAATCCTTTAGTCGCCTCTTACGACACCTACGGGAAGATATGGGATGGTGCTATTCTTTACGTCCGACACCATACAGAGCAGAGAAAATCCACATACAAACATATTAAAGTGCTTTAGAATTTCTTAGAAAGCTTTTGCCGAGTAAGGCTCGGTTTCCTCCAAAGCGGAGACAAACTGAATGGAGAAATGACATCAAGGTTCGACTAGTCAGCGAGACGAGACATACAATGTGAATGTCACCCAATTAGACTGGTCGAGGAGCTCGTGGCTAAATATTAACATCCGCACGGGTCGATCTTCAAGGAGAAGCAGCGTTTTCCAAGGTCAGTACATGGCTCGATGACCATCGTGACATGGCGAGTGGCTTCCGTGTCTCCGAAAGCAAGCAAGTCCTCCCGGCTGTCATTTGTAGATCTTTGACAGTCGTTTCAGGTAGCCAGTGGCCCGAAAGTCTGACAACCACCAATTTTTACAATTACCTGGGGTGTGGAGCTCAGATTGACAGTCACCCCATGTAGAATACAGGTATTCTGCTGCATTCGGTTAGACTGGAAGCCCACCCCAACATGTTTGGGAAAAGGCTTTTATGCAGATGATGATGTGATTGATCGATTCCCACACATCTCCACTCTGCTTCGCTCATCTCCGCTTTTGTACAAACTGGGCCTTACCTTAGCTCACTCAAACAATATGGCCTTGAGATATTTGTCAAGAGACTGGAAGAAATATGAGCGATTTAATTAAATTCGGTGCGTGTTTGATACGAATTAATTAGAAAACGTGAGGTATTCTGGGATGTAACAAAAGAAATAATTACTTTGGTAAAATGTTTAAAGAAAATTATGTAGGCATTCTTCGTTTTGTATGTGGATTGGTTCTTATTTAATTTTGTAATTAGTTCTTGTCGAACTCTGCTTGGTTAACGGTTTGGCATCATCATCATCATCATCGTCATTATTTAAGTGCATAAGGGGGTTTTGCCATAATCGGCAAGCTTGGCAGGCGGGTTGGCGATCGCAGTACGGATAGATAACTCTCTGGGTTAGGATAACGGATACTTCTTATGCCGTGGGATGAATTCATAATGGCGGAGCCGTGTGCGTTGAAAAGTAAGTCCACTTATAAATAAGTTTCGGGAAAATAATTATAGGGAGTCTAATGTAAAGAAGAAGTAAATTATTATAACTATTTGACAACTAAAACGTCTACAAAGCAACCATGCTTTTTTTGTAATATGTGGAAATCGAACCCATTATATTGCACCGATTGGATGGTCACCGATTTGACGGCACGGTTGGCGTACTGGCTTAGCGGTTGGCTGCTGCGCTGCGTGTTGCGGGTTCGATCCCCGCACGGAAAAAAACATTTGTATGACCTACAGGTATTTGTTCCGTAGTTTTCCTGGCGGAAATAATAAATTCTGTCGTTGAATGGATAGTTGTGGGAATATTATAGGCAATGACGCGGTGTATCATGTACCAATTTATCAATAGCAGTATTGTGTTTATAATGCTTTGCTTTTATGTTTTAAAAGTTTTAGTTATTCTATGTTTTAGTTCTGTATGGTGTCGGACGTAAAGAATAGCATGTACGGTGCAACAAAGATCTACTAAAGAACGAACGAACTAAAGAACTACTAAAAACAGTGGTACATCCATGTTTTTAGTAACAAAAATCGGATCATCATACGTCAGCAGTTGCACCGTACATGCAAAACTCCACAGTCTGAATCACAGACCTAATTAAAACCTACCTAGTTTTCATTTAGAACTTCGTTAAACTAGATTTTTTCATTACTGCGGTTCGTTTAATCAAACCAGACCGTCCCATGGACATACCAGACATCAAAGACTTTCAAACATCCGTTTTTCTTTTAATTTCAGACCAGATTACCCCGCATGATCTCATGAACAAACCAAAACGTAAACATTTCTGCTATAAAAGAAACTAATATTCTAGTTTCTATATAAAACAGATATTAAAAGAGTTTATGATTGTACTCGTAATTTGGTGTAGAAAACTTAGGTTCATAGTAAAAATATTATATTATTTTATTTTTGTAACATCTGTTCACTGTGTCATTTCTTATTATACGAGACTGAAAATAAAGAGTGAGTATAAAAAAACCGGCCAAGTGCGAGTCGGACTCGCGCACGAAGGGTTCCGTACCATTATTTATAAATTATAAAAAAAAAAAACGAACAAAAAAAAACAATTTTTCGTATGGGAGCCCCCTTATATATTTATTTTATTATGTTTCTAATATATGTTCTTATAGCGGTAACAGAATTACATAATCTGTAGAAATTTCAACTGGTTAACTATCACGGTTCATGAGATATAGCCTGGTGACATACGGACGGACGGTCAGCTAAGTCTCAGTAATAGGGTCCCGTTTGACCCTTTGGGTACGGAACCTTAAAAATGTGGGAATATTTTTCTTTGCTAGGCCATAACGCCCAACTGCTGGTCAAAGGCAGGCCCTAATTCCTTCCATGACCTCTTTTCCCACGCCACCTAGAATCTGCCCTGGCGGTACGCACGCGACCAATCATAAGCAGTTTAGGCCGATCTCTCATATTTTGTGTTTTTTTTTTTGTATTTTCAGGCTAGAAAAAAAAAACAAAAGAAGTAGCCGTGTTATTTATCAATAACACTTGTAACAGGATATTTACCATGTTTATTATTTGTTTTGAGTTTCCGATATTTCGGCGCTGTTGCAAACGCCATGATCATGGATAAACTGAAGTTATTGCGGGTGGGATGAGCAGACAAATCGGTCTACCCTTTTTATTGTTCGGGAACTCAAAACAAATATTAAACATGGTAAATATCCCGTTACAAGTGTTATTGATAGTGTTAGTGACCTTGTCAGTTTAAAAACTTATATCGTGTTATTTAGTTTACCAACTGTGTTTATAAAAAAAGATTTCCCTAAACGCGGATTCCACTTACAGAAGGTACTATGCCCTTCAAAAGTATAACATTGCCCGATAAGCATCCGACTAGGTCATGGTAACTCATGGGTACCAATGCCAGCAAGCAAACAAAATCCTTCGAAACCTTAAATGAGGGACCAGCATTTATGAATATTTTAAATGAATGGCCTTGGTCGTAGAATATTTAATTTAGTGACTAAGCAGCTGCTGCAATGAGATAATGATCTTTATATCTATTGAAGGAATATACTAAAGAGTAGGCATCATTTCTATAACCTCACATAATAAAATGAGTTGAAAAAAAAATGATAAAAGATGATTTAAAAAAATAGTTTATTTAATATTAATATCCGCATAATACTATAGGCCGCGTATCATATTTTATTCAACATAATACCTGACACTGACCACCTTGAATTTCGCGGACCACCCTGTCGCTTCCATCTTCAGTACTAACAGAACCAGATTGCAATGAAACGAAGATTTAAATGAAGGAATGTAGAAAGATGTAAAATAAAATGCAAAAAGTTTTTATTTACCGAGCTTATGACCTGGACTGGACACTAGGCGCTAAATAAATTGAAACGCCATTAAAGTTTTATTTTTAATCTTACTTTTTCCTTGCTTTCTAATGGCTTTACTCAATATTTTTTTCTACCAAAATAGCCAGTAGAGATTTTTAGATACTAAATTAAACTATTTAGAACCGACCTTTTTAGGATATTTCATATTCTAAAAAGTTCGTTTCATCTATAATATGGTATTGTTGTATGCTAAAACAATATTATCGAAATTATGCCAGACTGCGTTTGAACTAAAATTAATTGAATTAATAGATACGTACATAAAATGGGACAACTCAATTGTGAATAATTATTGAGCTTGTCATCTGTAATATCTCAAATTCTATTCAAAATCATTCACTGATACTGATAAGAACTGTTAGCCTGCTTTATTCCGCTGTTGAGCAAAGGCATTTAAGTACAATCATATTTAAATTAATGAAATGGGCACACTCAATCATGCAAAGAGGGGCCTATGTCTTGCAAGAGTTGTAGTTGAGCTGCAGATAGTGATGATGATAATACATTCTGAAATAAATTATTATTCCTTATTTAGGTAATGTGGGTGTCTTAAGAACTTCACACATATGTAAGAGTCTTAGAAAATTAAAGGTCATCGATATCATTGTGCTTGTTTAAATCGAGCAATTTGACTTGGAAGCAGAGCCTCGGCTATACAGAGTATCTTCTATTTACAAGCATCTCAGGTCCATCTGTCATCGTCTAAATACCAACAGGACAGTACTTCAAAATTGTTTGGAACAACAGTTCGCCGCCATGTCGCCGACGCTCAAAATAATTCGGTTATTTCGATGCAGCAACACTTCAACGTATTGTGTCATCCGTTGAAATTCAATCGCTAATTGTGCGTCACATACCATGCATACCAAATTACTGTTTACTCTTAACATTGCCGTTGTAAATTACACCTTATCGACACAAAAACAGAGATTCAATCCAACCAAACCATTGATCCCATTGGAACCATTGATCGTCAGCTGTCGAATGTTTTGTTCAAATATGTCCCCGAAATCGCCAATTTAATCGTTCGTGACAAAGTAGATATTCAATAATGCTATGAGCATTTGTTGTGTTTGAAACAATATGTCAGTATCGTGACAATATTGCTTCAAGTTAGTTCTGCTTCTATTCTTGAAACGCGGGTAATTAATTTAATTTATGAGATAGCCGTCTGTAAGTCAGTGTTGCATTGTACCCATAATTATTCATACACTATTTTGTGATATAGAAGACGATATCCATTTAAACGCTACGGGATGCCATGGCACCCGATACAAAAAACGAGTTTCAACAAAACAGGAAAATGAAACCAAAAAGTAATAAAAGTGGGAAAATAACGATGATGTGTTTCAATTTTATTATTCCAACAATCAAAAAACGAACTAGGCTGAATACTATGGATGCTGTAAGGTAATTTGATTTCTTTAAAAATAAATAAGCCGCCTAAAATATTTTGCTTCTTTTTTCAAAATTTTTGTTATGCCTTGTGTATCAAAAAAAGAAAAGACGCTTCTTTCTCGCGGGATGATTTATAACATTAAAAAATAGTACAACCTGTAATTTGTTAACGTCTGTTTAGTGAAAATTCATTAGCTTATTAACGTCAGTTTTATCAAATTTAATATTCATCAAGCTCTGACAATACTTAGAAATAAATATGTCTCTATAAATTATTGGCGCGTAAACAGTTTGTTTCGAGGTGTCACCGTTTTTGACTGTGTTGTTCTCGTATTTTATTGTTTCAATAATTAAATATAACGGACTATTACTAGTAATTACTAAAGTTTATGTGAAAAGTGTTTTGTGTTAAATTATATCGACCAATACTGGTGAGGACAATTACTTATGTATTAAATACACCTAGTAATTAGTTTGCCACACCTTCCTTGTGGTTTTGGTTTCTGGTTCTGGTCTGATTTCTAGCGTTACATTCGAATAGAGTGGTAATTGGTTGTTGATAGCCAAATTATTGCAAATGCAATGGTTTCTGGAAAGAAAAGAAAGAAAGAAAATTAGCTCTAGTCCCTATCTTATCCCCTAAACTAACCCTTCGGGGATTTTAGGCGTTATGCTAAAATATGTGTCTATTAATATGTTAAGATTTTGTAATGACTACTATTCTATAATTGACTGCCTCATTGGTCCAGTGAATGACTGCTGAGAATGAAGTTCGGATCGATTCCCATGTCAGGGAAAGTGGTTATCGGGTTTTCCATTTGAAATTTCTCAGTAGCAGCCATGGAGTCTGGGTTTTTGAGCGGTTGATGGCTAATATGTTATTTTACTATTCCATAATTGTTACACATTTCTTAGCACCATTGTGAAAATACACATTCTTTATTGTATCCAATCCCAATAATGAGGTCACACGATTCAATAATATCTTGTGTTTAAATAAAACTCTTCTTCTAATAAATATTTATAGATCCAATAAATTACACGTGATTTGTGCGAACAATAACAACGTATTCTCTCTTTCGCAGGTCACAGAAAAAACTAAACATGACGACTGACAACGCACTAAATTCTCAACGGTAAGTTCAAGAATTAAAGTTTATTTTCCCTTCAATAGTGAAGTATCGTAGAAAATCGTAGTAGGGTTCAATAAAATTGTTTGGCGTAAATTGTGCGATCGGATGTGACATGAATCCTGAACGAGTTTTTTATCGAATCTTTAAGAATTACCTACAAATCGATTGGGTAAAACGCCAAGAAATCAATCTAGTATACCCAATACCCTTATTGGGTATACTAGATTGATTTCTTGGCGTTTTCAGTAAATTGTAAAGGGCACCGGTGGACGGTGGATCGAACTAAACTAAGTCAAAACTTATTCTTACTTATTTCATTGTTACAGAAACATCTAGTCCGTTAGTTTGGTTTAAAATACTTTTATTTACGTTGAGTATGTACGTTATTTACAAACTATAAATTAATAAAAATATCTAGGTCTACAAGTATCAGAATGGAAAAAGATTAGAAGGGCGTCCATCAAAACATTAGTCCACATCGCTGTCAACATAACTGTGGTCTGAAGTCTGGCGGCATTGCCATGTTGGATGGCAATGATGCTCTATGCCCAAACCAGCCTATTAGCCACGTCAAGAGTCGACCAACCACTTGGCGATATCTTGAAAGTCCAGGTGGGCACTCGGATCCCAAGGCTGTGCTTGTGGTTTCAACCCCAAACGGCCTCCAAAAGGTAGTAGGTATATGCTGTACTTGCCCATCCCAAAGCGCTGGGCTACGATGGGGAAATAGACCCCACTATGTATGAATGTGTTGGCCACTATCTCCCACGAGGGCCCATGCCAGATTGCTGGATGACCATCCCATCGGCTAAAATAAACAATGCTTAAATCAAATGAAACATTGCATTCCAAACTATCATGGCATGCGACCTCAATTTCTTTAACTAGATTAGACGGTCCATAAATGTGATTCTGACGTAATTTCCCTCATGACCCAACAAATGAGTTGACGTATCAGTTAACTAGCTGTCCCGCGTAACTTCGTCTGCGTCCTGTCCCGGGGCTCCTATTTCTGTCTGCAAGGTTTACAGTAACCTAACACGAAGGGGATGTCGGGGTCTTAGTTCGCTCGCTTCGCTCGCTCACTAGACCCCGACCCCGTCGAACCTAACCTGTCCGAGTCGGAGTGCCGCAAGTCCAGAGCTCGCTTCGCTCGCTCTTGCATCCACATTATCTTGGTAGCAAAAGTAACATTGCCTATTGTACACACATACAATCAGTGGGGCTACATTGGGGATGTTTAGGTTGTTATAAAAACGGTGACGGTTGTTATAAAAATGTTTGACAAATGATAAATGTCCCAAACGTTTTGTGTCATTATAATAATCAGCTTAACAATAATTCTACCAAATGAAACGTTGTCATACAAAAATTTGCTAATTGTTAGTGTCAAAGTGAAACATCGGCGAAACGTTGGTTGGCAAGTGAAAATCTGGCAAACAATTTTCTGCGAAAAGGCAGGACACCCTAACTAACACTGAATTAATTTTTCAAATGGGACCTTTAGTTCCTGAGATTAGTGCATTCAAACAAGCAAACAAACAAACAAACTCTTCAGTTTTATAATAATGGTATAAATGGTATAAATTTGAACCGTTCTGGTTGCGGGATTGGCGACAACTGGCAATTGACCTTATCAGCACTGGTCCAGCTCATTTAGGCCTCGGTTCTATCTAGATGTGTCTAGATAGAGCAATTTACTTAATCAGTATTGTGGATCTTTGGCATCTGAATTGACGTCTTGTTTTGTCGGTTCTATTAGGTCATCTCTTTCCGTGGTATTGAAAACTAGATTTGCCCGCGGCGTCGCTCGCATGGAGGTTAGAAATTATAGTAAGGATAAACATATCCGATGCCAACCATGCTTTAACATTAACATAATGTACATGATATGTCTCCTAAATAAATAGTGGAAACGTCTCATAAGATTTTGTAAGCAGTCTTATTTTTTTTCTTCAACAAAAACTGATGATATCATGATGTTATGATATCAGCCGTACTCTAATACTCTTCCAATATAATTAACACCTCATTACTTTACAGGGTATTCAAAAAATCATCACCGAACAACAAGCTGACGCTGTACCTAGCGTCGCGCGACTTGGTGGTGGAAAATGGGGCCATTGACACGATCCAAGGTGTATTGCACGTGGATCCAGAGTACTTGGAGAACAAGAAGCTGTATGGTCAGGTCACACTGACTTTCAGGTGAGACTTCGAATATTTAGCCTGTTATGTTTCCACTGCTGGGTCAACATGCCTCTTCGCTATGAGAGGAAATGGGCCATAATCCACCACTTTGCTGACCCAGGTTGGTGGATGCCGCATGTCGTTGAATTTTTGGTTTTAGGACATGCTGGTTTCCTTACGATTTTTTCTTTCACCGTTTAAAGAGCCGATGTGATACTTAAATTAATTCACAGAAAGTAATGCGCCTCAATGGGTTTGAACCTTCAAACCATGACCTAACAGTCGTAAGTCGGAACCATTTCCACTTGGCCACTGTTGTTTAGGTAGATCAGGTGAGGGGTTAATAAATAATTAAAGCTTTAAAGCTTACAACTGGTCAGAACTCAGTTGTAATCTTTAAAACTATTATTATTTAGATTTCAGATGCTCACATCAAGGGGGCTACTATGACGTCTTGAAATATTATTGTTTCATTCTTATTCCAGAGTGGGAAAGAGATAGAGCTAGACGACCTATATAGCTCCGTCTCTTTCCCACATTGGAATAAGAATGAAACAATAATGTTTTAAGACGTCATCTTAGGCCTCCAGAAGCCTAATTTACGCACTTAAAAACCGCTTATCCAAGTCGCAATCACATTGAAAGTCAATATCATAAACTTGATACAAATAACAGGTAAATAATAGGATATTTTAACAGATTGAGACGAAAATTAAAATGCGAACATTCCATCAGATATAAGATACGGAAATTGGCTTTCCGATTTTCCTAAGATTTTTTTGTCTCTGTTATTTTAGTATTATGTATGTGTTGTGATGTCAAAGAAATAAAATCAGGAAATCAGGATGGCTACGAATCGTAGTCTCTTTTAAAATTAAAATTCGCGAGTACATTCGGAAAAAACTAGCAGTATCATCACAACGTATATATTTTCCCCATTGTTTGTCCTTTCATATTAGTATTTATATTTTAAAATAAATTTATAGTATTTTATACATCCTTTGTGGTTGGTTTTAGTAATAAATTAATAATATTTTTTAATTATACACCTGCCAATCTTTGTCTCTGCATCACCCAAACGTTGACAGGTAGAAAATGCCTATGGCATTAAGTCCGCATTAATTTGCTTAAAGTGTTAAACAAATAAATAATTAACAGTTTTTTTACATCATAATGTAAAGGCACATGGAATTTTATAGTAGTAACACATTTTCAGGAAATAAGTCCATTGGCTTACGAGGAAAGTAATTATTTCGGTTTTCACTAATAATGCTTCCAGGAAAATTGCTTGGCAAACAGCTTTAATTTATTCCTAATCCTAAAACAATAATTTCCATAACACAGTTTTACATCTAAGTTTATAATACCTAAACATATATGTAGCCTAGCAAATAATATAATAACTAAATCCATTAACATGAAACAACATTAAACAAGTAAAAGCTTAGTTTGTACATTGTTCAACGTTGGCAATTTAATGTGATACTAGATTATCATCATAGTAGATTATGATTTACTAAAATGTGTTATAACTACTACACAAAGGAACTTGGCATATTGCCGCTTATTAATGAAAGATCGAAGTTAGGTAATTACCGTACCTACTTAATATGCAGGGAACGAATTTGGCAAAGGCTTTTGAAGTACACTACAACATGTGTAACAGTGTTTATACCACAGGGAGTCGTAACGTGTCTGTGCCAGCCTATTTATCTACTTCACGTATAAAATTCTGTCACTAAACTACTTATGCAAACTGAGAACGTCATGAGGTATACGCAATTTAATTTACTGTCGTATTGTCAATGCCACCCTTTAAGGAGATTGGTGGTAAAGGAGATGTTTGATTTTGGGCTACCACTATGTACTATCGCAAAAGTGCCAATAGGTACACTTTTCAAACCAAATCCCGTGCACACGAAGACCACATCTGTTTAATACCCTTACTGCTATTGGTCCGCAACTCTCAATTAGTTGACTGTACTACCTACACTACATAGGTAAATAGAAAAAAAAATAGAGGAATTTCATAAAATACAAAATTAATAATTTGAAGAAGGGTATAGTCGTTCAATAATTTTAATTTTAATTATCATTTGAAAAGTTTTGTAGTACGATAACCCTATTTTTAGGGCAGCCATGACAGTTGTTTGACGTTTGACGACTTTGACAGTTTTAAGAAGTGCCGTCTTTGAGTCTTTCTTTGCTTTGAGTCTGGATTGAACTTGTTTCGGAGTTTTTAGTGATAGTTTTTGTTTTGCGACCCTGTTTACTACTACGGTCTTTAATTGATTGCTTCTCTATTGAGAATCAGAATGAGATTCGCCTGTGCTTTGGATTCTGTCGTGTGTTATTTTACAATTACAATTTATTTTCAGGTATGTCTCCTAGCCGTTTATTTACTTGTTGTTTGGTTCAACTAAACCAAAACCCGAGTTTTTCGCAATTCGAGTTGCTTTGTTTACTAAAGCAGTTATTACGATACACGTCAATCAAACGTCATTGTCAGAATGACATTTTTCGCATGCTGATCTGATCCACCATGTTTAATTTTTATGTTGTGTTGCTCTCTTTGACCAAGTTAATTTGAATGAACATTAAACGAAGTGAAATTAATGAAAATTGATAATAAAAAACGGTTACTGTATTATTGAGCAATATTTACATATAGTGTACATGATCCTAGCCCAGGGTCCATACATTTCTGGAACATCTCCTTTGTTAGTGAGAAGCTTGAAACCAAATAATAACACCCGCACGGAAAGAACGTTTGACATCAATCGTCACAAACTTTCGCATTTATGATAGTAGTTAGAAGTAAGATTTGTCTGACAAACATATATGTTTACTCATTCAGCCCGATCAAAACATGAGGCATATTGCCAAGAGCCTCACGTCCCAGCAGCCGCGGGAGACGCCCCGGGAGTAGCCGGGGCCACCCAGTGGCTCCTGGCCACCGTAGGCGCGGGCGTGTGGATGGTGAATAGTGGGCTAGCTCACCGTCCGTCCGTCTTATGAAGACAGGCGCTGTCGACGGCGCGTTCGGGTTCCACGCGCGCCTCTAGGAGATGCCAGCAAATCGGGAGGGGTCCGAGAGGGTCGATACCGGCCAGGGCTGCGGGACTGTTCGAAAGATATACCGTGGCCCTGGAACACAAATGGCTAAGAAGAACCATGCATGGGTTTTCGTCAGTACAAGTCTGACACTCCCTTCCACTCCGTCTATAGCAAGAGGGTTCATTTGGTGATTTCCTACCCGTAAAACAAAAAAAAAGATCGCATTTTGCCAATCATGTTTTGCTTACATACTGCAACAACTAGCCTAGTCCATTCAGAAGTTTCCTGACTCTTACAAGTTTCCTTAAATCTTCTTATACTGAATGTCAAAGTTTTTAACCACAAGTTGTGTGTTTAGGACATAAAGGTCTATGTATAGGATTGTAGGATTCTATGAAATAGATATCTAGTATTTACTCAGAACTAGTTTAATATAGGGTGGAATGGACACCGACGCACAATCGGTTCATTATGTAGGTAATATCATTCTGATCATAGAAATTATTCGTCGGTTATAAAAAAAATAATGCTGTTTCCTACAAAATGCAAAATCTATACAATTAAAATATATGGAACGGCTGATTTTTCATCAGCAGGTTAAGAATGATGTACTGAATACGTGGTAACCGTTTTAACGTCGGTGTCCCTCCTACCTTTTTAGGGTTCCGTAGCCAAATGGCAAAAAACGGAACCCTTATGGATTTGTCATGTCTGTCTGTCTGTCCGTCCTTATGTCACAGCCACTTTTTTCCGAAAATAATAATAACATATAATAATAATAACTTCACTGTTGAAACTTGACAAGTAGTAAGAGATGATGTATACTGTGAACCGCACTAAGAATTTCACACAAAAAATTAAATTAAAAATTTAAAAAACCCCCGACATAAAAGCCTTTATAAAACTAAAAATAAATTAATCCAAGCGTCGTAGCGTCGGGGGTCCGCTTTGTTTTGTGCTTGTATTGAGCGGCCTACTTAGCGGTCCCCCGACGCTACGACGCTTGGATTAATTTATTTTTAGTCTTTTAGAGGCTTTTATGTCGGGGGTTTTTAAAATTTTTAATTTAATTTTTATTTCATGCCTTTTAAACTTATTAATTATTATTTTTTCTTAGCCTTGTCTGTCCCACTCCTGGGCATAGGTCTCCTCCCATTCCTTCCCCCTTTTCTCGGTGTTGCGCCTCTTCTTGCTCTTCTTCCCTATTTGGCGCAGCCGTGAGGCACACAATAGTTATCCCTTTTTTTATTGTATTGATTTTATACACGATAATTATCCCTTTTTTTTTCTTTTGTTTAGTTTTAAGTATTTTTTTGTTAATTCTTGTTTAATTTTGTGTACTTGTGGCATGTGCCAAATAAACTTACTTTCTTTCTTTCTTTCTTGCTAATTAACGAAAACAAGGACAGCTATAAATTAAAAAAAAACAGATGTTTTAGGGGGAGTGGGGGTGTGTGTATAAATAACATTTTCAGCTACTATCCAAACATTTCGTGACAGAAAATATCCCATTTCCTTCCGCCAAAGAAATCGGGCGTTATCAAACCGTTAAATCCATTTCCTACGTAAAGAAAGTCAGGCAACACAACGTTGGTTACCTATCTGACTATATTTAACTGATACAGATTAGCTCGTAGCTAAATAATAGCGGATCGATCATCAAGGTTAAGCCGTGCTTGCCGAGGTCGGTCCGTGGATGGGTGACCAAGCAAATGAAGCCGTTGGTCCCGACTATCATTTGTAGATCTTTCACAAGTATAGTCAGAAGGCTCTGTATGGTGTCGGTGCTCTGTATGGTGTCGGACGTAAAGAATAGCACCATCCTATATCTTCCCGTGGGTGTCGTAAGAGGCGACTAAGGGACTGCCAGAGAATGGGCAGCAGCATTCTCTGTGCTTTTGTAACAACCGTACTGCGATCGCCAACCCGCCTGCCAAGCGTGGCGATTATGGCAAAACCCCCCAAAATGTCAATGTGGCGACACTTGGGGGAGTCCTATGTCCAGCAGTGGACGTCTTTTGGGCTGAAATGATGATGAATGAAAATGAGTCAGAAGCCGAAAGTGACATCCAGTCTTACCAAGGGGTTTCGTATTACCCAGTTACTGGGTTGTGGAGGTCAGAATAGGCAGTCGCTTCATGTAAAATACTGATACTCTGCTGAATCCGGTTAGACTGGAAGCCGACCCTAACAAAGTTTGGGAGAAGGCTAGGCAGATGACGAGTTTATCGGTTCAAAGGAAACCGGCGACACGTAAACGCTTACATCCGGCCCCATTAATTCCAGGGGATTTTAACTTGTTAATAGATAGTTTTAACTTGATAAAAATCATAAAACGCCATGCTTTCCGCTCAGCAAAGCATGTCATCACTTTCAGCGGCAACGTTACATGAAGATAATTTCCATGAAATAATCCTGCTAATTTTATGACTGGAAGATAAAAAAGTAACACAAAATGGATACTCGCCCTAAAAAGAAAATGCGATATGTCTGGTCTGTTTTAGTGCGGTCCATTTTGTTATGTCGTTTTAGGGTGTAATTCGATAAAAATAAAAAGAATTCCATTACAGTGTTATCTTTACTTTTCTTTACGTTTTAGGTTACTTTTGGTTTATTTCATGGATGGTGAAAGGTACCTTTTTTAATGGACTCAGTTTCTCGCTGTATGTGCAAGAAGGTTTCCAAATTACTGCAATGATCGTATTGAGATAAAGTTAACAATGTATGCGAGCTTTTGGTGTCAGAGAAGTCCTTACAAGATCACACAGTCACAGTACATTTCTATAATAATCTGATTTATTAATCGCTTGGCAAGGAGCAACTTAAGTGGCAGGGAGCAGGGCACATTGCTCGCAGAACGGATGGCCGATGGGGTCGAGAAGTTCTGGAATGGCGACCGCTAACCGGAAGACGATGCGTTGGAAGGCCTCCCCCTAGGTGGACCGATGACTTGGTGAAGGTTGCGGGGAATCGCTGGATGCGAGTCGCACGGGACCGGCCAATGTGGCGTCACTTGGGGGAGGCCTATGTCCAGCAGTGGGCCGTCTGTCGGCTGATATGATGATGATGATGACAAGGAGCCTTGTTATGATATTTTTGTTATTTCATCATAAGAGTTTTGCAAGTCACTTCAATCACAGTGTGTCAACATAAATTAATAGTCTACGACAATAATTACAAATAAAAAAAAAATAAGAGCCGAAAAGTCCCTTAATTCCTTTTGATCTACAAAGTTCGTATCGTCATTTCCGAGCAAAAGAAAGAAAGAAGAAATAAAGAAGATTATGTACTGAAAGCCAGTATCAAAGCTTCAACCTCAGCCAGTCTGAATGTAACCGTAAATCGTTCTTTATGAATGTTTCCATGCTCCTTCACGTGTAAAAAGAGGATCAATATAAAAGATGGCAGAACTTTTTAAAGAATGCTTAGGAGAAAATTCTTCAAAGATAAATATTTGCATAATGAAACCGATACTGCTGCTATAAGTTCACCTTTGTAAGAAAATGCAGGCTGTATTACTACCCAGTGTTTATATAAAGGTATGAAAGATTTCATTATATTCTTCATCTTTGAAACGGACTTAGCTAATGTAATAACTTGTTTACAAATTTCTTCGGAATTTATGAGTAAATAAAAAAATAAAACAGTGTAAGGAGACAAACTCAATCCATAATTAAGTTCCGCAAAATTGAATCCAAACAGAACCAGGAAAAATCGACCCACACTCTTTAAATTAAAACCAATAGAACGTTTTAAAAACAATAGAATACACGTTGGTACTTTTAACTGCCGCATTGAATAGCAATGTTTTCTGCGCGTTCAGCCTCTTTGAATACCGGGACAGTTGTAACCCTCTTTGACCGAGAATCACCCTTTGTTAACACGTCGTTACCTATTGCTCGAGGTAACAATATGTTCACTACATAATGTACATTCCTTGGTTTTCGTATGTAAGGAGATGTAGAAAGGGTGGAGTTTCACATTGTTGTTAAGAGCGTTTACGTCTACGACATTTCATACAACCTTTCAAGTCCTTACTTTCCGAAATGACCGCACCGTTTTTAATAAAACTTCATATGCATAAGCAGGATACATAGGTCTAAAAAGTTACTAAAAACCATTTTCGAAAAATAGTGTTAGAGCTAAAGAAGACCGTTTATAAAGAATCTATAATATAAGACATTTCGAAAATGTTTTAGTAACTTTTTAGACCCATATATCCTACATGGGTATTAAGTTTCATTGAAATCGGTTCAGTAATTTCGGTAAATAAGGACTTGAAAGTTTGTTTGAAATGCCGTAAGGTGTAAACGCTCTTAAGGGTTCTATTTTCTAGATTCCTATCTATGTTCTTAAATTCTAACAGGTGAAACAATAAGAGTTAAGACTCGCTGCTTAATTCGTCTACCAAATCACCTTTTTTTTTAAAAAAAAAAACCAAAAATAGTTACGATGCTCTGAATGCCAAAGAATACATTTTTAATACATTACAAAAACGAAGCATTTATTTCAGGTAGATAGATCAGTTACAGGCACTTTTGAAATGTTAACAAAGGTATAGGCTGTGAAAGTACTATAGTTCATCATCATCATCAGCCGATAATGTTCCCACTGCTGGGACACAGGCCTCGTCTCTATGAGAGGGAGTGGGCTGTAATCCACCACGCGGCCCCAGTACGGGTTGGTAGATGTTACATGTCTTCGATTTTTTAGTTCTTGGACATGCCGGTTCCCTCACGATGTTTACGTGTAAACCCTATCTAAATTGATCTTATGTCCAAGAATTTCTACCTCCATTATGTGTAAGTGCTGAAACATAATATTTCCCTTCAGCAGTCGTGTTAACATTAGAATATTATGTAAGACAGTTTCCTTATTTAACTGCAAGCTTATATCATGTTACAAAGAGAAACGAAAACACTGAACGAAGATGGTAAATTGATACTTCTCCTATTATTTTAGGAGTCTTTAGTTCGTGTGAAACGTAATATTTTAATGATGTGAAAAGCGAAAGATCACTCTTTTGTCTTTCCTTCGACTTTTTACTTTAAGAATATCATTACTAGATGTATATACGTATAAATGCATGCCTAAGTCTGAGGGCGTATTATAATTATGTGTTATTATTTTCTAAGTCGAATATTTGAGCTGAAAAAGTATCAGTAGGTATCAGAATACAAAAGGGTTAATCTAAACGCTGTTGAAAGTTAAACAGTTAGTTTAGTTAAGATTAACGTCTTCTTAACCATACATTTTTAATGTTTAAAAGTCTCTTAACTTTATGAATGAAGCCCAAAAATACGCCTGTAGTAGCCATAGAAAAGCCTTTTGTGCCATTTTAGACTCATCATAAAAAGTTTCCCAATATAAATGCCATCTAAATCACCTGCTTCCATGAAAATAATACCTCCGGAGCACTAAATTGTTGAAAAATACCCTGTAATTGGACCCTCCGCTTCTAAACTCAGGAAGCCTACTCGCATTTTAACCTTGGCCCTTAATTAAAGCACGGTTTCCCTCCATTTATAATAATTCTGTGGTCGCGAATCATTTTGTGGAGCGTAATGGATGGTATTGTGTTTGAAATATACCTATTTACATAAATCTTTTTGTTGACCGATGTTATTTTTATAAAAGAAAATGGCACAGGTAGGTTTAATGACTGAAACATAATGGTAAATTAATTATGTGTAAGAACAGTCGTCCTGGCCGGTACTGGGCAATTCCCCGAGGGAGAAGCGAAATTTATGCCAATTTATGGTTTAGCTCTTCGGTAGCTTAGAATATAAGCATAATCCCACCGCTGGGACATAGGACAGTAGGAGAAGGATTGGGCTGTAATCCACCACGCATCGAATTGGTAGATTTATTTGCATTCTTGGTTCTAGGTCATGCCGGTTTCTATACGAATATTGCCTTCATAGTTTAAGACCCGCTATGATATAAAAATACCACAAAGTATCAGGCATGTCGGGATTCTCTAACGCAATGTGACTTTTATAAATGACTAGCTGTCCGGCGCAACTTCGTTTGCGTGACATTATCCCCGTTTTCGCAACATTTTTCATTGCTGCTCCACTCCTATTGGTTGTAGCGTGATGAAATATAGCCTATAGCCTTCCTCGATAAATGGGCTTTATACCACTGAAAGAATTTTTCAAATCGGACCAGTAGTTTTGGAGCCTATTCAACGCAAACAAACAAACATACAAACAAACAAACAATCAAATCTTTCCTCTTTATAATATTAGTTTAGATTTAATAAAATATTTAATTCACAGATATGGGCGAGAAGATGAAGAGGTCATGGGCCTCAAGTTCTGCAACGAGGCCATCATGAGCCTGGCACAAATATGGCCGCCACATTGCAACCACGAAAAAGAACCTAACTCTCCACTCCAGGTAAAATGTTACAACTATTCATCTCTTATAGACGCAGTTTCAAGAAATCTCTTATTAAACAGAACGAAGATTAATCACGCAGTAATCACATTATACCACACCATAGTAAGATACAAAGTAAGGAATTTACTATTTATCTGGATAACATTTATTATCTATCTTAATGTTATCTAAATATTATACACTGTTCATTTCGAAAGTCTAGCCCAAAATTGCCACTTCAGCATCGGTAGCAACACAGAGGTCAACCTGACTGAACGTTGAACTTATTGATTTTTTCACGTATAGAATGATGCGGCGTGTTTGTTCCAGCGGGCTTGCAATTTCGTGCTGAGTTTTTAAAATGAGTCTTTTATAAGCTTCCACAAAGTTATAATTTACTGGCAATAAATTTTAATGTACTGGCATAAAGGCTATCCGGTCAATGGTGAAATAGAACTTATTTGAGTGACTAAATTCAGATAAGCGACGATGTCAAGTCCAAGACAAATCAGCGATTTTGACTCCATTCAGACGGCAGTGATTTAAAAATCACGAGTCGACATATCGGCGTATCGGGAGTGATTCTTTCAAAGAATCAAATCACTTATGTAAGCCGTTTCAAAGGAGTATAGTGTGCCTAGTAAATATTTTGTTCTCATAAATATTAAATGATATTTTAAATATTTTCTTATCATTGTTCTATAGGTCATAACTCCTCATTTACTTTGGCTTACTCAGGGTTTAATGAACTGCTTTATACATCTTCCATTTACGAGTACTTCTAGATTATTCTAATTTATTGTGCGAGCATTGTGAAACAGTGCAAATTTTATTAAACTTAATAAAAAGTTATAGGTACACTCTGCTGGAAAATTGACGTAAAGAGATTTTACATTTAATCAAGCAACGTACGTTTTATAGTTTCATAAAAAGGGATCGTTATAGAATCACAGACTGACTGTCACAGTCTTAAAACATGAGTTCAACAACACGTTCACTTTAGCGTATTTTGAAATTCTTTACGAATCAGTTTACTCTGCAGAATTATAACAAACTGTTTTTTAAAACATTCCCCAAGGTCTATTATAAACATTCTGCTTATAATTATATACACTTCACAAACTCGAACAGATAAAAATTTGCGTCGCATTTTCTATACAGTCCCCTCGAGCTCGTAAATCTTCGGACATAATGGCAATGGCGCTGCAGAGGCTGTTAAGGTCATCTAAACGATTTTCAATGCTCCTCGCATAAAAGCTTTTGGTGTAACAGGTGTGGGTCGCTGCCAGATTCACACTAGACGCTTGTACCTACACAATAGGTGTAGAGGAGAGTTTTCTTGTGTTAGTTCAACGAATTTATGATAATGTTCTACCTGTTGCAAAGGCTTTTGCGCTGCCTAGTAAAGCGTGTATTACTTAGTACGTTTTGAGTGATGTTTGAGTTTTGTCCACAATACAACTGCTTCAGAGACGAAAAAAATTAGTTGGGTTTTTCCATCAGTAATTTCTCAGTAGCAGGATTTTGATGGCAATAGGCTGTCTCCCTATTTCGTGGAACTTAAACACACATAATTGTGAAATGTTTGTATAGGGTGCGTATGAATTAAACAAACAAATACACATCACCAAATAACAATAACCGAAACTCCTACATTAACAAAGTTTCCAGATCTTAACTCGTTCTATACGAAACTGCTATCATTATGTTACTAGAACGTGTTCAGGATAACGTAAGAGGAGATGGCAACATCTTGATACTAAACTAGTTAAAGATAGAACTTCGCCAATTGGTCCCCGATATTCTAGTTCGCAAATTGAACTTGTGTTCTAAATGACGAAGTTACGTCTCGATACTTGTGTTCATGAACATTGAACACGACTCTCTAGGCTCACTAGTATATATGGACACATTTAGGTTCTTTATCTAATTTCAGAACACATTTATTTCTGCGCCTACACGTGCCAAAACGGTGGTGTAATAAATTGTTTTACATAGCAATCGAAATTATGCTTGAAACGTGTTCAAATTAAATATTATTCTACAGATAAACGAGTAATAAAGGTAAATTGAAATCATTTTGTTGAAATAATTTTACAAATTGTGCCAGCTTTAATGAAGTCACAGACTTTGTATACGGATATTATTTTACGTTTTCCTTTTTTGTTGTTTAGATATTTTTTATCCTAAAAAAATATAAAGAAAAAAATAATAACCAGTTCTTGGAACAAAGCCGTAGCGATTATTTTATGTATAACAAATGTTTGATCATTTAGTATTTCGTTCTTAATTCTTTTTATAACGTTTTTAATAATGCTTGTAATTTAAGTCAAAATCCTTTTACCTTCTTGGTTTTCGCACAAGTATAATTTTTTTAGATTATACGTACTGTCTGAATATATATTATGAAGATAGTGTTTTTTTCTTCAACGCAACCCAATAAATAGTGTCAGTTAAGGAATAAGCCTAAATCTCTGGGTCTAGAACCATTAAATTTTGTAAAAGAGGTCATATAACTTTGTACAAGAAGTGAAGTACGAAAGAAATTTTTTAACGAAAATTCATACCCTAAAGGAGTTATACAGTGGATAAAAGTTGTATGGAAGTTGGTCTTTTTGCCGACAGGAAATCCCATCGGCCACGATCGTCAGTTTGTTTTAAAATTAAACCGTAGGAAAAGCCTCCGCCGTTTCCTGGAAAGGCACTGGACTGGAAAATTAGATTATTACCTTGTGCCAACATGGTAATGTTATGATGTATATTAATTGAGTTCACTGTTTGATTTCACTAATTAACCTAATCTCGTCTTTATTTGGTTAACAAATTGGCTAAACTGCTCGAATCCACGATTTTGTGTTTTTAATATTTAATTTTCGAAACAGAAAATAGCATTTAGCTTACTTGAGTATATCATTAACTTAATACAAAGAAAGTTTTTGATTAAATACAGCATTAAAGTTTTCGAAAGTAATCAGTTACAAGTTCATCATTATCATTTTCAAACTCAATTAGTAATTTTGTTCACAGCCCTTTCAACCAGACGCTGATTTATTTAATTGAGAGCCCCTGAAACTTCGAAAATTACTCTGACATTTAGGAGCGTTGATTGAATTAACCAACAATAATATTATCAATTCGGTTAAGCCAAGTTTTGATAGATTTTGACACTTTATTTCTTTCTCAGGATGCTCTAATAAAACGCCTAGGATCCAACGCATACGCATTCCACCTGGAACTAACTCCACTAGCGCCAC
Source organism: Cerastis rubricosa (assembly GCA_949152445.1). Lineage (NCBI taxonomy): Eukaryota > Metazoa > Arthropoda > Insecta > Lepidoptera > Noctuidae > Cerastis > Cerastis rubricosa. The sequence continues at coordinate 21,160,570 of OX424526.1, read as the reverse complement.
CTAGCGTGCAGCTGGTACCAGCCAAGCAGTACCATGGAGCACCCATAGGAACTTCATACGATGTTAGAGCTTATATTGGTAAGTCTCAGATGTATTTATTGCTCGTGTTGCTCTAAGACATTGATTCATTCAGACCCAGCTTGTCCCCATGCTGTCCTCCCCCAGCGATACCCTAAGCCGATGCTCGTACCCCACAGGTGGTGCCCTTAGCGTGTAGTCGCTTGGTTTGTAAGTAGTTTTTATGCCCTGGCTGGAGGCCTTACATTCAAGGCACCCACAGGATAGTCCAGTTAAGCAGACGACAACCTCCTAGGTTGAACTGCGAGATGCAATCAAAAAAATATATATACAAAGAAAGAAGAAAGAAAAAACGTTTATTGGTACATACCGTATGTACACACAATATAAAAACGGGAATATTAAAAAAAAAATACTTAAAACTAAACAATAAATATTGTGTGACTCACGGCTGCACCAAATAGGTCCAGTTCAGCCATATATAAGATATTGATAATGAAGAGTTTCATCATCATCATCCTAGCTTAACCAGACTACGTTGGAGTCGGCTTCCGGTCTTACCGGTTTCAGTTAAATACCAGTATTATACATGGAGCGACTGCGTAACTGACCTCCACAACCCAGAAGTGTTTATCATCGGAAATAACACTGTTTTAGGTGTAACAGTTTTAAGCCTAAGAAAGGTTTTTGTTGGTTTCTAAATTCCTTTTTTTAACGCTAAAAGTTAAAGCTAAGCTAATATTCAGAGTTATTGGCAAAGAAAGACGGAATATTGATTACTTTATCAAAAGAGCGAAATCATCGACAGCTATTTATTTATTTGGGGCATTATCAACACTCAGAATGCACCCTTCCAAATTTAATCCACGATAATACTACAGCTACAATTGTATCTTGTTTCAAAACAAAAAGTAGAAATAAGCAGTCGGATAATCTTATTGATAACTCTCTTCCCATTCTTAAATCTCTGTTTTACGAAGAAGGTTTATTAAAATTTTGTTAATTAGAAACTTTATTCAAATACAAACCCAAACACGTGCACAATACAATAGTTTAAATAATATTACTACCAATATTATCTTCTGCCAAACACAGACATTCAAAGCTACGAACAACAACTAAAACAAATCTCAAACAATTCTCTTACTGTTTCGTACTTAATTAATACAATTACGGCTTTGTGATGTCCTTAAGACTTTGTAGACTCTGAGAAAGCGTTTGATAAGGCTTAACACAGTCCCTTGGGGCATTCCAGAACACAGGCCCTTGGGGTATTCCAGAACACAGGATTAGTGACAATGTCTTTATATTGTCTTTTATATTTAATTCGGTTTCTTTATTATTTTGAGTTTGTTGTTAGAAATAGTTATAGTCCGTTCATGAAATCAGGTGGTGCGACTTGCGTTTTAAGTCACTTGCTTGTGTCATTTGTTTACCACTTGCTGCACGCGTGCTGTGACTGCAGAGTAAACAAATGACAGAAATTGCTGAGAGCCTGCTTTAAAATATCACGGTGTGACTGAAAATGTAGCGGACATAAATAAGTTGTCAAAAAGCACGCTAGTGCCATTTCTGAGGCAAATGAAGAACTACATCAAAATCCTGAAATATTAAACCTATCCGTGTGTGAGCTACGACCATTTAGAAAACACCTAACTAAGACTGTAGGGCAGTAGCCCACCGGACACCACAACTGTCTGGTCGCTGGATCCTCCCTTTTCTATGGGGTATGAAGAACTTTACACCCTGTTCTTCATACCCCTAAAGAAATAAATGATCTGCGAATCCCAGGTCGGATCGCCTGAAGACGTACGGACGCCTGCGAACGTATTTCCTACAATTTATTTATATCATGATGCACATGTCAAGGACAATAATTCTGATAAATCAGCATCAAGACGCAAACATGTATGATATGACGCGTTTCTAAATTGCCGATGTGTTGACTTACATAATAATAAACAGTCGCGACACAAACAACATAACATCACTCTTAATATCTCCCAACGGTTAGGCAGAGATATAATCAGCACTAATAACACAAAATGATAAGAATGTATCGATCCTTTCGCGCCTAAACGGCTGAATGAATTTAGATATGGCAATCATATAGTCCAATACCTGGATTAGGTCTTAGGATATTTTTTATCCCTGCATTACATACCGGTGGGATAATCTCCGACCTCCAGGCAAAAGCTATTTCCGACAGAAATATCTCTCACTTACAACGAAAATTTATATACGTTTCGATTGAACCACCAATGGCTCAGGGTGCAATAAAAAATAAACGAGCTTGCCAGATGTTGCATGAAAATCCGCTTCACTTTTTGCGAGACCGTGGCATCGAGTTCACAGCCAAATTGGGCTATTACTGGTTTCGCTTGCAAGCTTAATTCTTTAAATTGGCTGGCTTTGAAATTACAGACACGAGTTATAAGAATATTTGTGTTCACGGAAGTATATTCGAAACTAGCTGTATTTTCGAAATTCGTGAGATTGTCTGTTGTTTAAGCCTTTTTCACTGCAACTCGAGAACTCGGGCGGTCTTCTTCACCAATGCAGCGTTATAGCGTAGGTAAACATAACGGATGCATTTGTAGATCTTTGAAAGTCGTTATGAGTAGGCAGAAGCCAAAAGTCTGACATCCAGTCTTACCTAGACCTCCACAACCCAGTAACTGGGAAATACGATACGTATTTCCCAGTTACTGGGTTGTGGAGGTCAGATAGGCAGTCGCTTCATGTAAAATACTGGTACTCAGCTGCATCCGGTTAGACTGAAAGCCGACCCCAATATAGTTTGAGAAAAGGCTAGGCAGATGATGATGAGCGTAGGCAAACAACAACTCAAATATTCCAAGTACCAGTTCTTATTTCTCAGTCAAAAAGGAGGCCCTATACCTGTTTCATCTAGATTTTCTATCATCACAGTCGCTTGCACGTGCAATAGGAATTTTCTTCGAGTGCCTTTCTTTGTAATTATGATACTTTATTTCGGTATAATATTTTCATCTTTCATTCTCCCTTCGCTTTACTATTCACTCCCGTTTAATAATAATCATCTCACAAAATCTTTTCTTCATTTTTTAGGTGTGTGTTTCTAAAATAAACAGTATTCCCTACAGCTGAGCGTCCAGACGAGAAGGTATCCCGGCGCAGTACAGTGCGCATGGGCATCAGAGTGCTGCAGGGTCCGGGCAAGTGTATGCCGCCGCCTGTGCTGCCGCCACCGTCACCCCATCACACGCTCAGTGCACTTGCGCAGTACAACATGCTCAGGTAACATAACGTTTCATTATCAGGAAGCGAAAATAGCATGTTTCGGTGAAGGAAAACATCGTGAGGAAACCAGCATGCCTGAGAGATATTTCTCGCCGGCATGTTAAGTCAAGTCAGAGGCCAATGGGTGGCATAAAAACTCTGTCACCAGGTTTGGGACTAACACGAAAAGAAGAAGAAGACTAAGGTGAAATACGTTTCGTTTGTCGATGATAATCTAAATTGTGTCGACCAGTAATTTGACTACGGGTGTCAAAATCAAAATCAAAATATTTTATTTTAAATAGGCCTACATGGGCACATAGAAACGTCGACAAAAGAGGCACGGTTGGGGTTGGTCGTTTCCTATGGAGAAGACCCGGCAAGGAACGACATGGTTACTCTTTTAAAATCATTTGATTCCACAATATTTGGATGTTACAGCGTTAGTACTTAAGTATGCGAGGACAGCGTAGGCCCAACAATAAGTCGTTGCTTACTACAAAAGGTAGAAAAAGATAATAAAAAAATGGTTTGGCGCTCTTAGTCGCGTAAACCAGTTAAGATACCAGGTCACGATTATAAGCTCCCCTTCGTTTGTGTAACAGCACCACATATACATCCATAAGCTATAGACTTACCCAAAAATCCACATGCCACATCAACGGGTCCAGTGATAACCGCATTTTGTTGATTTCCGCGATCGTCACCAGAAGATAAAATAATGAAAAATCGAAACTGTGTGTTATGTTTGCCAAAACTGTTGAAATTCGATGTAAAAAAAAGACACCCTTTGAAAGCAAACGGGGTAGGTAGGTACTCTGTGATGAATTACTGATTCTAAAATAAGGGTACCATGTTTATGCTGAATCTGATAACCCTAAAAGTTCAGTATTGAATATAGCAGTTTCGACAAACGAGCATTGAAACTGTGTTCTATTAAACGAACATTGAAACTGTGTTCTATTAAACGAACATTGAAACTGTGTTCTATTAAACGAACATTGAAACTGTGTTCTATTAAACGAACATTGAAACTGTGTTCTATTAAACGAACATTGAAACTGTGTTCCATTAAACGAACATTGAAACTGTATTCCATTAAACGAACATTGTCACATATTATTTCGATTAGACACACGCGATCCGATCATTGTAAAGTTTATTCAGAGTGGTTTAAATGTTCCAGGTTATTTAGTCCGACTTGGTCCATCTAGTTGGGTATTTTGAGTCCTATTGTTAGTCTCCCCGCAACACCATTATGGGATTTTGTGGTAAACGAGGGGTCGGTCAATTTTCGGAGCAAATCACGAGGCGAAGTGACCACAGTAGTGCGTTTCAGAACAAGGAATGGGTTTATAGTAATCAAAGGGTTTTGTCATTAATGTCCAAAAAAATATCGTCATCAAGGGGTAGACCTCAAAACTAAACCGCTTCCTCAAAATTAACTCTTACCCGAACATTTTAACCCATTAGGCTTTGTTACTAAGTAGCCCAATTTCGAAACCAACCTAACTCGATTTAACCCTTTCAGAGGTTTTCCATAACGACAGTAGGCAACAAAAATTGACGCGTTCGGGAACTGTTTACCTGAGCATACATAATTCACATCATCCTACTCCACTGGGTAGGGATGCCGCGTTAATACTGCTTCAACAAGTTGATACATGGCTCGTTTCAATTGAAACGTTTCACTTTGTGCAATTTCGCTCGGCGCGTTTTTGTAAACTGTGCGGTAATTAACGGTTGGGTGATCAAAGGTTTACTTTTCACGGTATGACTACATACAATTTTAAGCTATGTATGTTTGTATGTCGTCGAAATTACAGGATTAGTTTTGGCCTTTTTAAACGCTATCCTTTCAGTTCAAAGTTGCAGCCCGGAGGGTCGGTTTGTGGGGTATACGCTCGCAATGTGGATGCCTTAAACTTTCGGCATTGCAGGCGTGATGTATATTCCTTTCAGGTAGCTTACCATGACGTCTTAAAGCAGTATTGTTTTATTCTTATTCCAGAGTGGGAAAGAGACAGAGCTAACCCCCAGTTTCCGTGATCTCATATCAGTATTGTATGACGATTGAAAATCAGTGATGTAGTGGAATTTACTTTTATTAATAGTCAATACCGTAACATGTTTACTGATTTTTAGTGTCAGTCTCTATTTATAACTAAATCACGACGATTTACTTACAAACACAGACTTTAGTGACAAAAAAGTAACGAGACTGGCATTTTGGACGAAGATTAAAGAGCCTGCCTACGCCAAGTAATTAGTAAACTAGAAAAAATAATCTATGGACCCTAAGGAGTCGATAGAGATTGAAATCAATTCGGATCACGTCACACGTTACAATTCTAGCTACATTTTTAGAACAAACGAATTACTTGTTTTTTAACCTTTGCGTTGGTTTTTGTCCAAATTACTTTAGTTATATTACGGTGTGTGGGGTAAAGGTCACCGTAAAATTATAAGTACTGCACGGTTTCAGCATCGCCTCAACTCATGCAGTTCGAAATTCTTTTTAGCTCCATACTGCAACGCACAGTTCTTAATCAGCCAGTAAAAATAAGGTGAGCTGGTGCCAATCCAGTGTAATACTTATCAGTGTGATATGAGCTTAAGTCGACCAACCGCTGTTATATAGAAGAGGTTGGTCACGTTAGCTTCGTAGGTAATAATGTTTGCTAGCCACACTTTACCACAGTGGATGACGATCCCACCTACCCTTTCATATAACGTGAAACGAAGTGACAACGTACATGTGGCAACGTACAAAAAGCAACTTACAACAAAAAGTACTACAGCGCCATCTATAACAAAACAGAAGAACTAATTTATGGTCTGAATCGCGCAAGCATAGTTTACATTGACTTAAGACTATATTATAGCGAAACCCAACAACAACTTTCGGGCAGTTGCCCACCAGGCACAACTAATGTCTGGTCGGAGGATCCTCCCTTTTCTAAGGAGTATCGAGAAACTTTACACCCTGTTTCTCATACCCCCAAATACACAATTCATAGCCGCGGGCTGTTGTAAAACTCTTTAACCGCTCACAAAATAGCACTTTGTGCCACTGACAAGCTAAAATCAACCAATTTTAACGTTGAAATAATTCTAGACTTGACCTGTCAACATGTTGAACCAAAACAAGGCCAGTGGTTAACGTAACGTAAATAAAATTATACCTCCGCTGACACGCACATATCACGAATAATGTGGGTTTGTTTTCCTACATGTGACACTGTAACCATTTCACTTGTACATTATAATTAACAGACACGCAACAAACTCATTTATTACCACATTTTCTTTTCATGTTATTGCCATACTTTAATTCTATGCCGTTGCTTTTACTGTTCCTTTGTATTTTCCAATTTGGTGATGACAAATTAGCCTAAGTTAGGTAATTACTTACGATTATCGTGGTTCAAAAACAGCTAATAATTTTATCGACAGCAGAAAAGTGGAAGGAATGCGGAGGGGCCTTTGCCCAGGAGAGACAACTCGTGTTAAAAATAAAAACAGAAACGGTCGAGTAACTAGAAAATTAGATTTTTTTAAACGCATTTTGTGATCCGTGGTTGAAGCTTCTTTGCCAACATGTCAACTCTACGATGAATACTACCCTATCAGTATTTCGGAAATTGAATTCACAGCCCACAATGATACATTTTTATCCGTTTCCATCTCCACGAGCTTTAATGCCAGGAACACTCAAAACCACATGTAGCGTGTCGGTGTGACGTTCAATTACAACTCTATTTTTGCATTAATATATACTGGCAAAAGCGTGCAAACTGATGTAAATAAGGAAAATTCGCAACAGTTGCAAATTTTCGTGCATAAGCATACATAGTGCTTTTAAAACAATCAAAATCATTAATTCCAGTTCAAAGAGTAGCTTAGCTGCAGGCTTCCTAAATCATAGAACCAACTATAAATAGCGTAGTAGAAAAAGTATAATTTAAATATCTCTAATATGCCTTTGCTGCACTTGGAGATGTAAAATATTTTTGCCAATTTATTTTAATTCAAGATTAGTTTCTCCTTCATTCATGCTCTTCTACGCAATATTTTGATGGTTTCCAAAACATAGACTATTTTGGTTACTACTAATCGTAACTTTTCTTAAATCGGACATAATGTTAATTTATGTTTAGCTTTCAACTTTGTTTTCAAATCTAACAACTTTCACCTTAGGAGTTATGGGTTTTCTATGAATAGTTTTAAGCCTACGCACGTCTAGCAGATTCGCTCTGTTTTACAGCACTTCCTGTTTTGATACATTCACATCGATTCTCATGAGCAAGCGTATACCGCAGTGGGAACGCCGCGACTTTGATGTTAATGTAGGTACATGACATGCTATGTTTGTGGATATGACAATGTGGTTTGCTATGGACCACAGTTGCATCGCATTGCTCGAGCGCTTTGCTGAATCCTTACGCGTTATTTTCTTACTACTTTACTACTGTGTTAATTATTACACAGGTATCAAGAACGGTAATCAAGAGAGTACAATAACTCTCTTGATGTGAGTGATGTCCCTATACAACGTGTAACGTTAAATGCGCAAAACATCAGACACCCCAAATGTTTTTTTAATTCAATTGACCTAATTCTGAGAGAAAAAAAAATCATTAAAAAAACGTAAAGGTTTTATGAGCAGTTTTAGTTTTACTGGCAATTCTGAATTCTTTCTTTTTTCCCGCGTATGACAAAATTTAAATTTGACGACAAACATTTGTGTTTGTTTACCTATTTTGGCGTGTTTGGGCACGTGATGGCTTGACTTAAGAACAAATAGACAGGGCAACTCATTTAATGTTTTTTTTTTTTGAAAAATGTGGCTTACATTAAAAAGTTGTTCAATTGATTCTGCTCGTTATTCTGATCAAACTATTTTCAGGTTTTGCGTATTTAACGTTACACGTTGTATAATTATTACTTAAGAACAATTGCTAGTAAAGAAAGATAAAGCGTTTATTTGTCACATACACAACATAATGTGTGCCTCACTACTAGCAGCATTTATCTATGGATTACCGACCTTTAGAAACCCAACATGAAGAAAAGGTGTTACTTACCACAAGATTTGGACAATTCAAGGTCAACACCCTTCTCCCATGTCAAAACTTTGTCCTAAGCCATGATTTATGTACCAAGTTAAACTTAACCTCTACCAAAATAGAACTTAAATCACGCCAGGAGTGTCAAAGGTTAATTTCCACAAACAGCACGTTGTTTATGAGGAATTCCTTTCAAAACAAGATGAATAATGGTGCAGCCAGCGCCATGTCAGCGCACTTCAGTTTGCATTCTACAGGAAATGTTATTTCCCGAAGCCAGTCTGCGGTTAACTGGGTGATTTTGATGTAAACAGGCATATTACTGAGCTTTCAAAATAGGTTTGCTTCCTAAGTTCAGTCTTCAATGTCGGTGCTAGTGAAATGATCAGATTTTGTTGGGTAGATTCTACTAAATTAGAAGTCGTTTCTACGCCTTTGTTCGATAGATTCTTATGAATTAGAAGTCGTTTCAACGGAATAGGTTATAATACATAAATGGCGAGGCCGTAGTAGACAAACTTTTTCTTTAAAAAACTGTTTATACTTGCAGAAAGTGGGAATATCTAACGATATCAATTAAAAGTTCAGAAAAGATCTCATCATTTCAGCCGAAAGCCGTCCACTGCTGGACATAGGCCTCCCCAAACGCCCTATTGACATAAGGGGGTTTTGTCATAATCGCCACGCGGGCGGGTTGGCGATCGCAGTACAGTTGTTACAAAAGCACAAATAATGCTGCTGCCCATTCTCTGGAAAGTCCCTGAGTCGCCTCTTACGACACCCACGGGAAGATATGGGATTGTGTTATTCTTAGCGTCCGACACCATACAGAAAAGATCTAATAACTTTTAATTGAGTTACGTTTAACCCAAACCCCAATAATCAAAAGATAACATTATTCAAAGCCTACATCATCTCTAACTTACAATGTTACCCCATCAAATTAATTAGCCATAATATCCTAAATTGATTCTTTCCTTATTTGGTTCATGATACAGTGCTGTATGGTTCTTTTTGGTGCATGAATAACTTTGAAAGGCTGAAAAATACATAATGGTGGCGTTTGTTCCGACTAAAGCCATAATCTAAAAGGACTACAGCAAACTTCTCTCGCTAAAATAAGAGAAACGTGAATAAATAACATCGACAGTTCCTTGCATATCGCTTTACGTGACACTATTGTTTTCCAAGCTACAAACAATAGTACGGGAATGCTATCCGATCGTATAACCAATCGATCTTAACAGAGCTGTAATTATTCGCAGAAGCTTCGTGTAATGTATCGATTTCCAACTCGCATGATGGCTAAATACTATGGTGGCATTGTATTAGCGTTTTTGGTTTCCTGACCTTAGGGATACGTGTGAGTTTTTAATACCTAGTAAACTTCAATTTGTACTTTAACTGGACTTACCCCGAATGGTGGCAAAATTGGAAAACACTATCATTCCACAAATCCACACCAACTGAAGGATACTTCAATGCGATCACGTATCAGGTTTCTAATCTATGAAAGATGAAAAGTGAATCCCTAAGTAACCTAATCAAAAATACCTATACTTCTTCATAAATTACCTACTTACCTTATATCATTATTATTATGCAAGCTTTCAATTTACGACAGCCCCGCAATCATCCCTTAAGCTCCACAATAACCTTCAGAAAGCAGATCTCGGAAGGAACACTTTAATACCACTTTATGACTCAAGGTGTTATGACCCTTAAAGCAGTAATGTATAAAAGTAGCTTTAGTGTTTAAGTAAGCTTCATACTTACTTACTTTATATTAAAACTAGCTTTTGCACACGTCTTCGCCCGCGTCGAAGTTGGGAATTATTCCCCGAGAATGTATTACCGCGATGAAAAGGTTTCTTTCCAAGGTTAAGGACTTCCTTTTGTGCCAAACGTCAAAATCTGTTTATAATGGGTGCATAACGAAGCCGAAAGACGGTCTTGACCATACCACTAGGTAGGTACTGCCAATATTCTTCTTCTCATTACCTAACTGAGATATCGGAAGGTCATTGCTTCAATTTTTTATTTTTAAATTTTAATGAAATTTAAAAATATATAAAACAAATGTTCTTACTTTACTTTTTTCATTTTAATGTACAGAATGCTTGTTTAACGGCTTAATAAAGAGTAAGTTGCTTTTGCATTTATAAGTATGAAACTCTACTCCATAAAACAACAATTGAAGTATGATGCTACTTTATGCTCAGTTTTTAAAACTTTCCTTGTTTCAGGAGAATTGAATATTAAAGTACGTTCAATGTCATAACATTAAAAACATTCAGTCTCGATAAAGTCCCCTAAGATAAGCTTTTATAGTATGAATAATTCAACATAGGAATAAGGATGTTTGTTACTCTATCCTGCAAGAAAAATAGAAAGTGTATAAATTAAACGCCACGCAAGTGATTCGATTGGCTCTTGATAATTCAGAAAACCGATCCAGCAATTGTTACCAACGTTTTGTGTTAATGTTCCTTCAAGGAACCTGGCAATCATAGTACAGAAACGTAACATATTACATTCCACGAGTAATCCCTATTGCTCAATATAGACGCCACAAACTATACGTATCTCATTGTCATCTCAAAGAGCGCGTCCAGTCTCGCTAGCCATACAGATTTCTAATAAAGTTCTCGCTCACCCAAAGTTATTCATGCGGATACCTTTTCAGAGCCGTGCCGAGGTTCAATGCCTTCGAGATTGCTCTTTCAGACCGCTCGTAGGAGATTTGTATTCTTTTCAGCGTCTATTGAGAAACCTTTTCCTGTAAAAATTTCGGGCATTTATTATGTCATGAAGTTTTTAATCTTTGGCTCTTGAGGTTTTATTAAACTGTTGTTTAACATACACTCACGACTGCTTATAATCGGGTTTGGTAGAAAGTACATATCGATACGCTACGACCCTTACATAAGTATTCTGTTTGGTTCGTTCACATTCTTGCTCCTACAACGTCGTTACTATACCACCTGACCTTTATGTAAGGGTTGTTTTAATCATCATTTTACTATTTAAGGGGCATAACGAGAGCTTAGCAATTATTTTATTAATTTATCGAAATAATCATGCTCGTAGGCATGTAGCTACGAGCGTAGCATGCTTCACCTACACAGACGGGCGCGTAGCAACAGAACCTTGCAGTAGACGCTACGATATTTCACATACTGGCTTCATTTAAAATTGCTTCTTCAAAACACACTGCTCTTACTCATTGCAACTTATGAGCTTTATTCAGTACTACTTAGTACTTATTAGTTCCGTGCTACACACTTTGTCATAATCTATGTACCTTTGAAGTTACAAAAACTTAATTACTGAGACATTCTGACACCTGCCAAAAAATTATGTTAAAACACAGTGCTCCAATAATGTGTTTGTAAATAAATTTAACTTAGACAAAATTATTATATTATTTAAAATCCACGTGAATAATATGAAAAACTTAATGTAGGCAAGTATTTCATTTTTGTACATCATAATTATGCAAACATTATCACGCACTCAATTTTTTTGTATGAAATTGATGAACCTAGTTTTTTAAACTGTTTTTGTAACCAGTCCGACAATCAGTCTTACCAAAGGGTACTGTTAGGTCAGATAGGCAGCCTATCATAAAGACCGCACTGATATTAGGCTGCATCCCGTTCCAGTGGTAGGCTAGGTAGTTGATGAATGATGAACATAGTATTTGCTATTGCAATTCAATTATACTTGTTCAATATAGCTATAAGCTCGATACCTACAGCAATTCCGATAGCTTTGATTTATACTTTCATTATTTTAGTCCATAATGGAAATTTCATTGAATATTCAATAACTACTATCAGTGTAATTACAAACATATTGGCAGTGCATATTAATAAGTCAGTCAGCCTTAATGGTTTTTAATTAAGATTTATTTCTCACTGACTCTGATAATGCCATAAAATTGCTTTTTAATTGCTAATATATATTGCCTTAGTGATCTTCGTAGGTTTTTATTTGAATCAATTAATTGTAAGACAACCTTTCCTTTGTGGATTTGACCTTTGGGAATAAGAAAGATGTGTCTACTTTCGACGTCTGAATTCGGACTTTTTCTACTATAATTTTGTTCTAAAAACTTAATCCATTAATTACAGTTCTTCCTAAATTCTATGCAGGTTAAAACAATCTGATTGGTCTTTTGATATTCGTAATCCTACCATTACACGTTAATAATACTAACTTCTGATATTTTATAAAATTCTCATGCTCTCGATATGAGCCGCCTAAAAACTTCAGAGCAGATAAATGATTCAAAGGTCCGTACCGATTTCCAATTGAATTAGCATTAATGCAACAAAAGCTTTCGACAACCCAATTGTCCAATGAACTTTAAAGTGTAGAGAGTGATTAAGAAAAACCCTCTACTAAAACGAGACTAAAAATGTTTTGCCTCGTGAACTTCTAAACTATATTCCTGTTTGATGGTATGGCGATCTAATCTTCTTCTTTGCCCAGCAGTGAGAAACGACATAGGCTAGCAAAAAAGCCTATTAGATATTTACCACACTTATAAATAAATAAACTTTGTCCGCAGGTTGAGAAATAAAACGAAAATGGAATCGGACGAGAACTGCCGACCAAAACCTGACAAAATCGGTAAGTCTTAGTAATTGAGTTGCCTCCGAAATTAATTTGAGTCCTTTTTAATCGTTTTATGTCGAAATGTTCAAATTGGTAGAATAAAACTTCGTGGCTTTTATCCAATTGTTGGTATTCATAATTTTTCCTCGTTGACTCCCACGCTCTGCTGGGATTAAAATAAAAGTTGGTAGAAGTTTTGTTTGTCTAACTAAATATGACTGACGGATTGATAATTACGACATTATTTTCTGCGTCACTGCTGAATCACCTTCTAATTATAATCATCGTAAATAAAAATGGCTAGACAAATATAAAGTTTTTAGCCTATAATAGTTCTCGGTGGGAAGCCTCGGGCAGCCACCGGTGCTTATGGTGGCATTGTCAACACATTCGAAATACGTCAGTGGAAACACTCACACTATGATACAAATTACAAATCATGTATAGAAACTTCCTTAGAATTAAGGTCCTTGCCAGAAGTTGTGCGCTCAATGCTATTGGGAGAATTTTATTCGATTTTCCATCTCCAAAGACGCTCCGTGCTTCAAATTTAGATATGTCAACATTTGTTATTTCCATTCAATTAGCACACCTAAAATGGTTCAAACAAAGTTTACAGCTTGCTTCATCCTAAAACTACTCCTAACATACTTCAAAAGCCTTCTAAATTCCATATACCGTGCCAGTCTAAATTCAACATTAACGTAGAAGCTAACAAGCATTAAGCTAACAACATAATTGCATTGGCAACTTGTCGCGTCAGCTCATTTCACCTGTTATGAAACTTGAGATTAACTTAAATATCACATAAAGGCTAACAAAGAGAACTTAGTTATAGTACCCAAATCGGTTACGTCAGTTTTCCTCTGGGTTTCGGACATGAGACGAGATTGCGAGTCCGTTTCGTAAGTCGCGAAAATATTCACTGACTTACTCACAATACAGGCCTCAAATTCTAAACTTATTAAAGTAAAAAAGAAAAGTAATGCAACGAAGTGGAAAGTTATTTTATGCCAGCCTTACCTAATATTTACTATGGTTGACTGTAGCTGGCAGTGTAATGGAAAACTAATTGCTTTTACCTGTTTACTTAACCCTGTAGTTTACTATACCCTTTGAAGGGTTAAAAACGAGAGTAGTTAACATTTTGTGTTGTTTCAGAAAACTCAGAGGTTCAGCCGCCGCGGGCGACGGTCGAGAAGCCTTTTCTCCTGTCAGATGGAAGGTGAGAAAACAACTCCGTGGTTTAATTTATTAAACCTCGGACCATTTGTGTTACTTACTCGTACAAATACCTAGATAGATATTAAGTTTGAATTAAATATTACTCACGTACGGAACCTACTGCTAGTCTGTAAACTTGCAAGGAGTTCTGATAGTAAAGGTGGGATTAAATACGTGACTTCGGACGAGGTCACCTATCGCACCTTTATTTTTACTCTCCTCTTTCAGTAAATTAATTATTTGTAATATAATAAGATCCTGACATTTCACGCTTTATCTGGTTTTATTTACTCAAAACCGACCCCATTCATTATCTCTATCAGAATAATTACACAAATCACAAGAAAATCTTAATTTTCGCAAACTTGCAACTTAAAAATGCCGTCCCTTTTAAACTGTATAATCGTTACTTTCACTTGTGCAATTATGCTAATGGAACCATTTTGTAGACAACGTCGGTGGAAAAGTCGGACTTTTGCTAACTTATTCAACGCCTGCCGGAAAATATGGCATTCGTTAGGTTCCACAATTCACGAAAATATTCCGCCTTTCAGGGCTTTTGGAGTAATATAAATGGTAAATTTTCAAAATCCCTGTATCTCACAAGGTTTTCTTCAAATGACATTAATTATACCCGAAGGTTGACTAGAATAAGCATTGGTTTTCCGAAGATATCGCTACATTTTTGATACCTAACTTTAATTACCAAAATAAATAGCCAAAGAAACTTGCTAAAATGAATGTTTGTATACCTGGAATCATCTTTGCTTTCATCGTTGGCCTCTCATAAAAAGTTGAGTAGGTACTACTGGAAAATAAATTAGGTACTGTACTTCAAACACACTTCTTCTTACCACGGTATGAGATAATATTCTTGGAAAGCTAGTGCTTACACGGTACACAAGTGGGAATGTCGAATTAAGGTTATATTTTATATATTTCTTTTATTGGAATCTCGAAAGTAAATTATATCTTTGTGGGTTTTAGGTCACCTAAAGTGTTAGGCAAAAAACAAATGACTGACAAATTGTTTTCATACGCGGTTTGTTATAACGAAGGCATAAGCATCATCATCATCATTTCAGCCAAAACACGTCTATTGCTGGACATAGGCCTCCCCCAAAGGGGGGGTTTTGCCATAATCACCACGCTTGGCAGGCTGGTTGGCGATCGCAGTACGGTTGTTGCAAAATGCACAGAGAACGCTGCTGCCCATTCTCTGGCAAGTCTCTTAGTCGCCTCTTACGACACCCACGGCAAGATATGGAATGTTGCTATTCTTAACGTCCGACACCATACAGAGCAGGCATAAGCATGCTTGTAAGTTGTAGAGCGCATTCACCATACGTAGATTGGGCAATGATTTTTGTAGAACCGATGACAAGGTACAAAGTATTCGGGCGTTATAATATTAAACAGCCTGTATTGAATGACTGAAACGACACTGTACAGAACCGAACTTTTTCTTAAACTCCATAGGCTATATTTACGGCCGCACGAAACGTATTTCAGAACTTTATTCCTATACTCACTTTAAAACGTATCCCTTCTATAGAGTAGAACTAGAAGCCTGGCTGGACAAACCAACGTATTCCCACGGAGAGTCCATCAGAGTTGGTGTTATCGTCGGCAATCACTCTTCGAAAACTGTGCGACGGATTAAGGTATGTTATTAAAAAAACCAATACATTATTATGACCGCATGGTAAGTTAATAAAAT
Organism: Cerastis rubricosa; assembly: GCA_949152445.1. Taxonomy (NCBI): domain Eukaryota; kingdom Metazoa; phylum Arthropoda; class Insecta; order Lepidoptera; family Noctuidae; genus Cerastis; species Cerastis rubricosa. The sequence goes on along the minus strand of OX424526.1, from coordinate 21,144,655 downwards.
AATTACTTAAAAAATCTGAAATGTAACTGTTTCTATCATTTCAATAAACAAATTCCGGGGTTCCTGAATCTTTAATATTGTTTACCTGAATAAATAAATTATAGTTATTTATTCAAGTATACAATATTAAAGAATGAGGAACCCCGGCATTTCATTTTTAAGACGTTAAATACCTTCAGGGTAATTAATTGTTAATCAAACTAAAAATGCACCCTACGTTAATAATGTACCTAAAACCAATTTCCTTTAACTCTCAAAAACATAATTTTAGTTGTGATTTTATCAAGTCGGTAGTCAGTTGGTTTATCAATTAATTTGCCTGACTTCTCATTGTGAAATGACCTTTACAAGCCTAACCAAGCAGAATTAATAATGCATCAGCATAATCATAGTTCAGGTAAGACATGCAACGTCACTTATGGGATATCTTCCATGATTAACAACTAATGTGTGCTCCCGATATTTCGACGCTGTTGCAAGCGACATCCCGCTATTTTGGCGCTTGCAACAGTTTAAGAGCGTTTATGCCTTACGGCATTTCATACAAATTTTCAAGTCCATAATTTCCGAAATGACTGGATCGATTTTAATGAAACTCTTACGCATAAGCAGGATACATATCTAAAAAGTTACTAAAAACATATTCGAAAAATAGTGTTATAGCTAAATTATACCGATTATAAATTATCCATAGAAACAGAAATTTCCAATTATCTTTTTTTATTAGCTTAATAGAGCTATGTATCCTGCTTATGCGTATGAAGTTTTACTAAAATTGGTTGAGTCATTTCGGAAAATAAGAACTTGAAAGTTTGTATGAAATGCCGTAAGGCGTAAACGCTCTTAATTGATAATCAAGGAAGATATCTCGTTAGTGACGGTGTAAGTGTAGTTATAAACCGTGAAAGCTTTCAACAGTGAATACACATGTTTGCATTGCACTAGGGACTGCGTTGCTTGGTGCAACGTTATTCAAAATCTTTGGCTTATGTTCATAATGCTGATGTTTTCCTCTCTTATCCTATGTTGGTATAGCTCCTATAAAGGTTTTCGTGAAAGAAGTAGAACGTCCTGAAAACATGTCTATATCGTTACACTTTGTAAACTTTGCACGAAATTTTCGTAAACTATCCGCATGAAAAACGTTTACGTGTAAACTTTCAGAGCAAGTTCTGAAAGCAATTTTACATTACGTGAGTACCACGTGTTGAAAGCTCGACCTTGTAGCTATAAGAGTCTTAAGAGCTGTAAGAGCTTTTAAAGAGTACTGTTGAACCTAATTATGAAATAACATTGAACTTAATAATATCGTTCTTTGTAGTCTGAACTTATTTTTCTAAGAAAATGCTTGTATTTTCTTGCGAGCACGTGAACTGAAAAATATGAATATCATTTTTCTTGCAGACTAAACTGAAAGATATTCTCTTTGCATTTTAATTTTAGTAAGGAGGTACCCGTCTTTGAAATGATAAAATTTTACAGTAGGATACACTCAATTTAAGGTAACATGTCTGTATCTGCACATTTGCTCGATTTCTGACGATTCTGACTAGAAGTTCTTGGCCTGAAAATATCAAGTTAAACACTTAAACAACGATCTGTATTAAATTAATCTTTTAGTCAATTACTCTAATCAAAGTGTAAACACTAGTAAACAGGCTCCCCAAAGCGTAGTAAATTGTTAATAGTGGTCAAATGTTGCGCACATAATTGATGACAATCATAAGCTCCTCCCGACGGCTCACAATCCTATTATGATCTTAATGAACCTCATCATTACCTTAGTATACATTGTTATGCTTATTAGACGTCTGTTTATTTGTCCTTGATTTAGTTACACTCAGAGTTTGGCGAATAAACTCGAGAGTTGTATAAACAAGATTATTATTTTAATTATGTTTGCACATAGAGTTGAGTTTAAATTCAAAGAGGAAACGGTTTTCCTTTCATCTTTATTACTTACACACAGCACACCAATTAACGTATCCAAACATATTGACAAAGTAAAATGAACGCAAAGTAAAAAGCAAAATAAAGAGGTGAATATTGCAGAAATGTTACTCAAAAAATTATGGAGCTTCACATATCACGACATGAGAAACGGAGCGTCCTAAACAAATCACATTTTATCGCGTCTTAGCCCAGATGCGACCTCGCGACTTGCGACAAATTACGGGTTATCGCGCATCACCGCACGGAGAGTGAATCTTTAATAAAATACGTAGAAAAATATGTACGCCATTACGTTACTTGTAACTTCGTAGGGAAACCAACTTTTGACAGGGTGATTTTACATACCTTTTTACATATTTATATCTTATCACCTTGCGAAGCAGCAAGGATAAAAGTTTCGATCATTTATTCAAGCTGTCAAATGTCTGCCGTTAGAGGCTTTTAGAGAGGATTTACGAACCTATGTTTTTTTTTATCAAACTACTTACTGCTTTTGCTCATCACACATGTTAAAATCATCCTCGATAAATAGAAAATTATTCTTTAAGAACTTAACCAACCAACCTCCTAATCATTCTTATCGTTCATTCCCCCCGTAACAAGCTTGCTTAGTTACAAATAATGTAAGCACGCTTTGTATATCAAATTAGACCGCGCATTAGTAACGCTTGTCGTGCCGAACAGCGTCGCCCTTAATGTGAAGCGAAGTTTCATTATGACGCTATTTCATACTAAACGTGCAATTTCCATTCCAGCAACCGGAAAATTTCATCCATTTTCTTAAACGCCCTTATTATGAAAAGCTTAGTAACTGTGGTTTGAGAAATAATGCAGATACCAGTACCTTAAATGTGTAATTGCCAAATTAATACCAACTTTTTATAAAATCAAATTTGCTTCAATCGAGTGAACGGTACATTAAGATGACTGTTATTTTTTGTTACGTTCCATGTTTTCACTACACCGATAAAATTGTATTAGAAATATGAACGTTAATTTGGTCTATTTTTCAATCATTTTGTAAGGCGAGTCCCGATATCCAGCATTATCTGCTAACAGTTTTAGAATGTGTACTTTTTTGTTCGTAGGCTCTGGTGGTTCAACATGTGGATGTATGCATGTTCTCCAACGGGAAGTTCAAGAATGTTGTTGCTCTGGTGAAGGGCAATGATGTTGTCTTGCCAGGCCAGACCCACACGGACACATACACGCTTACACCGCATAGAGGTGAGATTGTATTACTAATATTCTGGTTCTAATTTAACAACGTACCAAACAGTAACATGTTCCCCAGAAACCACGCTCATGTCAGAATCTTTATTAAACCAGCGTGTCCAAAACATATTGTTTTGTTATATTAACAAATGAAATTGTTCACAGGTATTACCAAAAATTGGATAGCACTCGAAGATTCGTACTCGAAAACAGGTGCCAGCCTCGCGTCCACAGTACTTAGCAACAACACCCCAGAAGACAGAAATGTGTTCGCGATATACGTGTCATATTACGTCAAGGTGAAGCTTACATTCAGCGCAATGGGTGGAGATTTGTCCCTCAAACTACCCTTCACACTCACACATTCTTGCATCAACGAAGCGCCAACAGACAGCGTGACAGAAGAAGCCACTCATAAAATGATTCTAGAAGGAAAAGAAAATAGCGAAGATGAAGACAGCAAAGCTGAAATTGAAAGAGACAAGCAGAACAATAACGGAGACGAAGCACCCGCAGAAGATGCCGAAGTCAATTCTCCAGATGACCACCGATGCGTTGCTGACGTTCTTGTCAATATCGAAAACAAACTTGATAGACCGAAGAAATTCGAAGGACAAACAGAAGTGCGAACTGTGAAGCCGAGTGATGAAGAGCTGGATCTTATCGTCAAATACCCAGGTTCGGACACGTGATCCGACGAGGAACTAGACAATGCAGGCCAGGGTGACAAGACTGACACACAAGTGAAGAAACCAACAGTTGTCAAATGCAAGGCGGAGGTCCAAATTAGTAAGAGTGGTTTTACAGAAAATCTCAAAAGAGCCGTGTGTTGTATAGACAGAAGACGACAGTCATAGCTTAGGGCGTACTTGTTCATAATTATCGTTATAAAGGTACGAAATAAAAGTATAAACCAATGTTGACACTTATTTTCTAGTATTTGCAATTCGCGAGGGCAAATAATATGTATGTCTGGTAAACACCACCCGAGGAATACTTCAATTTTCGTATACAAATATGCTTAAAGCACACACGTTTCGGAAGATTACAGCAAACATCTTTTACTTTTTTCAGAGTATTTGCGCTCGTGAATTCCAAATACTAAATTGACTTTTTATTAATTAGAATTATTACTTAGGTATATATTTCGACGGCGTAAGAAGACTAAATAAAAAACGACGTCAATCGAAAATCGTCTGAAGTTAACGAATTGCATCTAGTCATACAATAGGAGGAAATTTTAAAACGTATTTTACTATTGTAAGGATTTTGATAATCGTAAGAACAGTCGGTTCCCCGACACATGAAGCCTGAATGGATATTACGCTTACTAAATTGTAGTCAGTGTTAGTAGTGGTAGGTTTAAGACTAGTAATATCGATTTGTAAAGTTTTTCATCTTATCAAGTACTGTTTACACAGTGAAATATTTTAATCTTTACATTGTCTGCAGATGTAGAATTAAATGCATCTTGTCGTACGTCGCACGTTTTAATATCAACACAATTTATTGTAAAATCAATATTATTAATTCCGATAGTAACTTATTTCGTTTCAACTGCCATTAAAATAATTTTATCAATTCATTTTGAAAAGTCTGAAACAGTTGCTTCAAATTATTTTACTGTTTTGTGCTTAGCACAAGATTCAGGCAAGTGACAGCCATCACATTACTTTGGCGTCAAGTCCAAATGTTTTCTTTCTACCTTTACTAATCGAAACTTTGTGGGATAGATTCATTCAACTATAAATTGATTCTCAATCTTTAGACAAGATATAAATTAGCTTTTCATCAGCCATTGCACTTACACAAAGTTATCTAAAGTTGTAGGCCGCAGATGTTTTGAATTATTATTTTAATGTGAAGTTATCAAAACTAATTTTGGAACTGCCAAATAGTTACTTTCATTGTTTATTTGTAATATTCAAAGATGAGTCTAGATATTACTAACAAAAGGTCAAATTAAACTAGCTAGTGAAACTCCGCTGACGTGATGATTATTATGCTCATAAAATTACTTAAATAAAATGTTATCGTTAATACGAAGAGCATTTTAGTTTCTTGCACAAATCGTTGGTGATTTTCTGAAAAATATTTGCTTGTCCACAGTTTCATGAAATATTTTTTTTTAAACTTCTTTATTCATTACACGCGTGTTCCTGGACGTAAATCATTTGCTTGAGGTTCTAAACAAAGACAAAAAATCAATGGATTCAAACATTTTATCATCATTTTAGTTATTCTACTATTTTACACAAAAATAAAGACATTCTATGTAAAATAAATGGCGTACTATCTTTTATAATTCAAAAAACGTTTGATCCTTTTGATTTCCTTCTGACGCTTCTTTTCTAAGCGTAACGCTTACAAATTGAAAGCTTTAATTGAGAAAGCTTTATTTGCGTACAAACAATTCTTGTTCATCAAAATGTTATAGACGACAGCACTGAAAACTAGTCGCATTACGATAAAGTTTTTTATGTAAAAGTAGAAACTTGTCATAAAGCTCAAGTAATACGTATCAAAAAACGAGATAACTTTTAAATGAGCTAGAAGGGAAATTTTATTTCTCAATGGCCAGTAACTATAGATGTAACATGGCAATAACGGCCATTGCTCTTGGCCAAATCTCTCTTTACACAAATGAAAATAATAAACATCCACAAGCCAATAGCAACCATATAGGTATAAAGATTAAGTACTTATTTTGTGAAGTCAGACGTCAAACATAACTGTGGAAGCAATTTTAAGGCTGCTCTCTCTCAACTGATGTTATTCATATGACATGCCATTTTTGATATGTTTAAAAAAAATAGGTTCGTAATATATAATTCGAAACATTTGAAGCTAATTTTAAAACATAGTAGCACCATTGAAAATAGTGTTAATAAGAAGAGTTAAATTGAAAGTAGTAAGTACTAAGAAATTTGTCTATGATTAATTGTGGTGATTCCATAGTGAAAAGCTATATATTCATGGGATTGGACACGTAATTTGAAAGGTAACAAGTTTTTCTATTAGTAAGTACCATTTTTTTTTATTCTTTTATAGATCCGAAGATACTGCACTAATTAAAAACTTTACATTTATTTAAAAAAAAAAAAAAAATTTATGCTTCGCAACAAAACCTTAGATTATAAAAACATGTTTATCAAAATGAAACGAGATGGAAAATTAATAGCACTATTCATTATAAAGCTATTTTGTTGTAAAATATATCATTTGTATGTTTTGTAGACATTCATTAGCAAAACTAGAAATTAAAATATTTTAAGAACACTAAATTGTATGTAAATTATAATTGTAGATGAAAAATGTAACTCGTAAAATTTTCAGTGTTTGTATATACTGTAAATATACTTCAAAATTTTCTCATTGTTTCATTTCAACAAGACCTGGTCATCCTTTTATTTAGAGAAGTACAGGATTATCAAATACTAAATCTTTTCACTAATCATGACAAAAGATTTTTTATGAGAAAGGGTCTCCGCCATAATAACGTTGACATTATGAATTGCATAATTCTAATAGCATAATCCGTACCAGACAGTTCGATTGAAAGCTTGTAGTCGAGCGGATATCTTTCAACCGAAAGTCGTCCACTGCTAGCTAGCCACAAGCCACCAAATCCTTTGCTTCTGGCATACAACGGATCCCATGGCTTCCACCAGGTCTTGGGGGGCATTCCAACACTGTGACGTTTCATAACGCAAGAACTAAATTTGTAATTGTTAAGTATTACTTAGTAAACCAAAATCTTACAGTAGAATAACTAATATTTGAGTAACAAACAAAATCTATCTAAGTTAAAATATACAAGCTCAGTATATCAAAATAAACAAGCTCAGTATAATTATGAAACCCTAATCACAGTTTAGACAGGCGTATGGCTTGATTAACAATGCTTTGATTTTCCGCTATCGAAGGCCAAAGTGGGAATGGACAATGATGCATGAAGTTTGTTCCAAATACGTCATGAGCAGACACTACCGGATGGGCGATAACATAAATCCTAATGCTTGGACATAAACTAGAGGGGAACTATATATGTCGATTATTGTCGGTTTATGGGGAGATTCACGATTAGAGTAATATCCGTGATCTCTAGTATACGATTTTAGGCATATTTTGTTTATTACCTGCGCCTGAAGTGAATAAGGTTAGCGATCCGGTGATCTGGCAAAGAATGATCGTTGACTTCATCATCATCAGCCCGGTATCACGCACTCCTGGGTATAGCCCTCCCCTTTTTTCTTTTGTTGATTTAGCTCAAGAATATAAGCTGAAGGTGGTAAAGTTCCAGCAATATTAACCGTAGAACCCATGACCGTTGGAGTAGACGTGCCTATCAGTGGTGACCACTAATAGGCAGGAGCAACGACGATTTATATATATTCGAAAGCTGACTGGTATCATTTTGTTAAGTACGTTCCAAGAGTACCTATGTAGTAAAGAGACAAGGACGAGCGATTGGAGATGCTAAGTCCAGATGTGGAGTTCTATAGGATGGTAATGATAGGAGGTTTATAATATACTTTATCATTAAAAAGGTATACCCGAAGAACGCATTTTTCTTTTAAAAATCACTAAACTAACTGAGCAATGAATCATTCTACACGCTTGATCCTATTATAGTATAACAAAGTGATCGATCACTATAAGGATTTCAAAGGTTCGACTAAAACTGGGTCTAGATTTTCTCGAACCTTTTATAACACGCTTCAAACTTACTTTTTGTTATTCTCCATTGAATCGTGTAATAAAAGATAACAAATGAGGGCCTTAACAAAAATTGTATCACAAAATTATACAACTTTTGTTTTCAGCTTAATGATGGAATTTTGATTGTTGATATAAAAACTGTAATGTTAATTATTCATTCAGAAATTAATTATTTTTTGTTCTGTATAAGTCAAGAACAAAGCATTGAAATAAATTAAATTATCTACTACGTTTTATATGTTAAACTAGCTGTCCCCGGCATGCGTTGCAATGCACTTTTTACCTACCATATCTACCTACCTACCGTACCCTACCCTACCCTACCTACCTACCTACCTACCCTACCCTACCTACCTACCTACCTACCATACCCTACCTACCTACCTACCATACCCTACCCACCTACCTACCTACCATACCCTACCTACCTACCTACCTACCATACCCTACCTACCTACCCACCATACCCTACCTACCTACCCTACCGTACCTACCTACCCTACCCTACCTACCTACCCTACCCTACCTACCTACCCTACCTACCTACCTACCCTACCTACCTACCCTACCCTACCTACCTACCTACCCTACTCTACCCTACCCTACCCTACCTACCTACAATACCCTACCTACCTACAATACCCTACCTACTTACCCTACCTACCTACCTACCCTACCCTACCTACCTACCTACCAACCTACCCTACCTACCTCACGGAGCCCGAGACCTTTCCAACGAATGCAAAACCGTGGAAATCGGTTCGTGCATTCTGGAGTTATAGCGTCAGGAAGGAAAACCCGACTTATTTTTATATAGTGGATTTAATTAAGTAACCACGTTTCCGAACAAACAATGCTCTTTCAATATAGTCTATGGCTGTGAATGACATTGACATTCGTTACGCGCGTTTTTTTAAATATGCAAAATTAAATGTATATTTTTCAATATTTCTGAGTGATTTTCTTAATATTTTTTTCCGTAAGAACCTTCTCCTAATAATAACAAATACAACAAAAAAAAAAATAGTGAAATCGGTCCAGCCATTCACGCGTGATGCCGTGACCAAGGAAAACGGGTTTCATTTTTATATATATAGATTATACACCGTGACTTTTTAGTCGGCTTGCAAAGGTGTATGCGTCTTATAAAGTGCTATTCTTTACGTCCGACACCATACAGAGCCATCCGCTTTACACTATTAAAAGTGAATTATTGAGCCCAACACTGAGTGCCATTAAGACCCTTGTTACCTTACTGTGTACCTAAACATAAAATTTTAAAAACTCTGACGGAAAATAATAAAAATAAATTAATCATTCTTTGCTTTGTGCTTGTGTTAAACGGTCTACTTAGCGGCCCCCCGACAATACGGTGCGGCGCTTGGATTAATTTATTTTTGTTTTTTAGAGGTTTTTTTGCGTCGGCGGATGTTTTTATTTTAAATTTAACTTTTATTTCATGCTTTTTCCCGAGGGCCTTATAAGGGGGCTGGCGATGGCCATGGTGACAAGTAACAAAATATAAAATTTCGAATCGACCAGACCTGTGGAAGTCCTTCAGAAATTCCTTCATCAACTAAAAAGAGGTGATAATCTTCAAACGGCCGAGCAGATTTTCTCGAAACATAGCTACACTCTCGATTAAAACACCTATCAAACGAAACCAATTCTATCAAAATTACCTCATCCAGTTAGGAGCTACGATGCCACAAACAGACACACAGATACACACGTCAAACTTATAACACCCCTCTTTTTTGTTCAGGGGTTAAAAAAAAGAAAAGAGATTTGGCAATAATTTCCAGCAACAAATATTTCATAATTAAATCGCAACACCTTCACTTTATGACTTGTCAGTCCAGTGTTTATGATAAGATAGGCTCCTGAACAAAGTTCATTGTAATTTAATAAGGAAAGTTGATGATTATGAGGTAAGCTAATTATGAAAACTTGGGAGCCAAGTAAGCCTTTTAATGAACAATTGACCAGTAGTATATGAAGGGTATTTCCTAATATATATGTTCTATACTACAGACTTCATGTGATAAAAACGTAGTCATCTTTTTATCAGCCGCCGAACACGCACTAAATGGCTTCTATAGATCGTTATAATGAGGGGTTCAATGTCCAAGGGGAATATTCACAGCGTGGGTATCTATGGAGCGTAATCTACTTATCTCTCGACCTCTAAAGTTAGGAGAATCGATGAAACTGTCTCACGATTCCTGTGGTTTTGGAAGCATGAATAGGGCAGGGATATCATCATGCCCAGTTTAGGCGAAGGGTTAGGTAGAGAACAATGGTGTCTTCTTATTATTTATTGTTACAATTTTTGACACATCCGTATTAGATAAAATAATTCAACGATTTTGACGGCACGGTTGGCGAAGTGGTTAAGCGATTGACTACAGCGCTACGTGTCGCTGGTTGGATCCCCGCACGGAACAAATATTTGTAAGATAGTTGTCCCGGGTCTAGCTCTTTGTGTATGTGTTTAAATGTTCGTAAACGCACCCACGATACAGGAGCAATTCCTAGTTTGGGGCAACGTTTTATTATTATAAAATTTGGAAAAAAAAAAAAAAATGGAAATTTCTCGGTTAATACTGTCGTATTAACCGAGACAGAGCAATAGAGATCATGTATTCAATTCTAATTGAATAAACCAAAAATCAAACAAATTCGCGCTTCTTGTGTCGACATCAATACACATTTTCATGTTCTTCGGCCGCACCATGACGTCTTAAAACAGTTTTGTTTTAATCTTATTACCGAGTGGGAAAGAGATGGCGCTAGACGTCGTCTATAGCTCCGTGTCTTTCCCACACTGGAATAACATTAAAACAATACTGCTTTAAGACGTCATAGTACGGTCCCCGAATTTTAACAAGACAAAAAAAAACCGTTTTCAAAAAATAAATGAACAAGAGGAACAGACGAATGAACCTCTTAATAACCGAAAAACTCCAAACTCCAGTCTGCGTGGACATTTATTTCCATGGAACGTAATATAATAAGAACAAGAAAACGGGGACTTTAATTAATTGAATTTACACGGTACTGGGCAAATATTGAAATTGTCGAAAAACTTTTGAATTCAATTGAAACTTCTGCATGTGTTACTTTTTTCTTTCACAGTTGATTGTTAAGGATTAAGTAGATTTCTGAAGCTGTATCTTATGCTTTCGGGTTTCCTCCGTGCCTCGGAAAGCACGTTAAGCCGTTGGTCCTGCCTGTCATTTGTACATCTTTGACAGTCGTTACGAGTAGGCAGAAGCCGAAAGTCTGACATCCAGTCTTACCAAGAGGTATAACATTACCCAGTAACTGGGTTGTGGAGGTCAGATAGGCAGTTGCTTCATGTAAAAAACTGGTACTTAGCTGCATCCGGTTAGACTGGAAGCCGACCCCAAGATAGTTTGGGAAAAGGCTAGGCAGATGATGATGATCTTATGGTTTCGTGCCTCGGAATGCGGCCGTTTGTAGGTCTTTAACAGTCTTTACGGATAGCTAGAAGCCCAAAACCCTGCCAACCAGTCTTAGCAGGGGGTATCGCTTTACTCAGTACCTAACTAGGTTGTGGAAGTCAGATAAAAAGTCACCATGAAATATACATATACATAGTTACTTACTCAGCTGTATTTAAATAATTAAATCAATTCTTGGATTGGAAAACCCCATGATAGTTGGGAAAAGGCTAGGCAGGTAATGATGGTAGATAAATGTTGTTTTCGTAGTATACAATGGCGGTATTTTTTTTGTACCGTGGTAATAATCTCTAAAAAGGATAAGTTGGTCTACCTGTTATCCTAACTATTACCCTATTATCTAGCTACTGGTCTTTTTCTGATTTTAAGAAACATTTCACAAAATGTTTATGGTAATCAGCCTTAATTCATCACACTATTATAAAGCCGAAAGTTTGTGTGTGTGTTTGTCACTCCTTCACGCTTCAATATGTGAACGGATTTAGATGAAATTTGGTACGTTAGCTTAGACCCTGGATTAACACTTTTTATCCCGGTCTGTGCGGGTGAAACCGCGGGTGCAGCTAGGAACATATAAAATAAAGTTCTACTAAAAACAATGCCGACAGCGCTGGTTAGTCTATGTAAATAACGGCCACAAAGTATGTAAACAGACTGTACATAACTCAGTTAGATTTTAAATAATATTTGTAAACTAAAATATGAATCAATATTGCGATGCATAAAAGAATAACATTGTGTAATTTTATTTGTTAGTAGAGGAATGATTTAGCGGTTTTTCTCACATTCTTCAAGCAAGTTTTTCTTTATTCGTCTTTGGGTATCAACTCTAATCATATGAGAATTAAGTCTTGGGCCCGCTTGAACAAAACTTCAATACATTTAGCGGTAAACGAATAAATACTTATTGTTTTAAAGAGGAAGGTGAGAGGTATACTTACCTACACGGTCACAATGTATGGAACACTTGTTTTATTTTATTTTGATAAATGGTTTATAGAGAGGATTTTACACAGCAGTGCGACACGATGTATGCTAATAAAAAATTAAAAGTCAGAACCGGTCAATTGTTAGAAAAAATTAATTACAGGTTTTTATGTCGGGGGTGAGCAGGTTGAGCAGTGGTGGCCCAGTGGTGGCTGTCCCGACTTACGATCAGTTAGCCGCGGGTTCGAACCCAGGCAGGCGCATTACTTTGTGTAATTTATATCATCACCGCTGCTCTCAAAACGGTGAAGGAAAACATCGTGAGGAAACCGGCATGTCCTAGAACTAAAAATTCGAAGATATGTGACATCTAACAACCCGCACTGGGCCCGCGTCGTGGATTACAGCCCACTCCCTCTCATATAGACAGATAGATAGATATAGAGGAGGCCTGAGTTCCAGCAGTGCGAACATTATAGGCTGATGATGATGATGATGATGATGATTCGGGGGTATTTAATTAACTCAAACTCAAACTCAAACTCAAAGCGTTTATTTCAATTAGACCATTACAGGCACTTTTGAAAGTCAAAAAACAAAACAAAACGCTAAGCTAAAGCTACAGTCCCAGTCACAAGGCATAATAACTTGTGAAAGTACTGTAGTTGCCCATTCCAAAGCGTAGATCTCTATGGAGAAGAATGGGCAAGAAACTCCATGGACACTCTTTTAAATCAAAATATGTTACAAAATCTTGGTTACATCATTCATGTTAAGAATTACAAATATGTGAGAACGATGTAGAAATACGGGCAAGTTAAGAGCGTCCAGAGTAAAAGATTAAATCAGTAATACAAAAACAAAGTAATTAAAATAAACCGTGGTAGCTAAGAGATGACCAGTCACAACTAACAGCGCCCGTTCACGAACATCACGCATGTATCAGCCATCATTCAACTCAACCATATTGAAGGGAACTAAATGACCCGACACACCCGCCACCATCAGCGTGACATTTAAGTGAGCATGACATTCACTCAACCACCAGGGTATATTCGCGTCAATGAAAGATGTAGGTACTCAGTAAATGGTGGCGTTGCAGTACATAGTACTCACACATGTGCTATGCAATTATATAATACTAGATTGAATCTATACAATGCAAATATATTTTTACAATCTTCTGCTGCTTCCACAAGAACTTCAAATGGTAATTCACATGATTCAGGTTGCCCCTATGGTTGTGGAGCAGGACCAGCATTGCGCCAAGCATTTTTATCAACAATGTAATCCCCCAACTTATAATATGCTTGCCTACATAGTGTGCGTTTTATGCAAGATTTAAATTTCGTTTCATTCAGTTGTTGAATGGGGGTAGGTATTTTATTGTAACATTTTAAACAGTACCCCATGAAAGATGAGTCTACTTTAGCCAACCTAAAACCTGGCTGAACTAGTTGGTCCCTGTTTCTAGTATTATAGTGGTGCCGGTCACCTCTTTTACTAAATAAATGCAGATTTTTCCTAACGTACATGATGTTTGCATAGATGTATTGACAAGGTACAGTCATGATGTTAATTTCCTTAAACAGTTCTCTTAGAGAATCGCGCCTACGAAGGTTATATATGGCTCTGATGGCTCTTTTCTGCAGAATAAATATAGACTCGATGTCTGCAGCCCGTCCCCATAGTAAAATACCGTATGACATAATACTATGAAAATAACTAAAATACACTAGCCTCGCGGTATCTACATCAGTAAATTGACGGATTTTTCTGACAGCATATGCCGCTGAACTCAGCCGTCCTGCAAGAGATGTTAAATGAGGACCCCATTGTAGCCTTGAGTCGAGCGTGATCCCCAAGAAAACAGTTTCATCGACAAATTCAAGTTTCTCTTGATTCAATACTATGTCAGTATCACAAAATTTGACATTTGGTAGAGAAAATCTTATGCACTTAGTTTTTTTCCCATTTAATACTAAATTGTTAGCGGTAAACCAGTTATGGACCTGCATTAGAGCGTTATTTACGTCGTCAAGGTTTGTAGCATGTCTGTTTATCCTAAATATTAAAGAAGTATCGTCAGCGAACAACACCATTTGTGGATGATTTTTAAATAAATGGGGTAGGTCATTTATATATACTAAAAAGAGGAAAGGACCCAATATCGAACCTTGTGGTACACCGATTTTTACTTTTAAACCCATTGAATTTACACCATTTACCTGTACTAGCTGCTGTCTATCATTCAAATACGATGTGACTAAACTGAGCGCAAGTTTACCTAAACCATAATGCTTCAGTTTCAAGAGCAAGGTTTGGTGATTTACGCAATCAAATGCCTTCGAGAGGTCACAGAAGATTCCTATGGCATCTTGTGCCTCTTCCCACGCAGTATATATGTGTTTTAATAGTGTGACACCGGCGTCAGTCGTACAACGTCCTTTGGTGAAACCATACTGTTTGTCATGTAAGATTTTATTGGTGTTAAAGTGGGTGAGCATTTGGTTAAGCATTACCTTTTCAAACACCTTGCTGAAAACCGGCAACACGGATACGGGTCTATAGTTATTGGTATCTTTACTGTCCCCAGACTTGAAAAGTGGTATTACCTTGCTGTATTTCATAAGGTCCGGGAAGACCCCTTGGTCCACACACAAATTAAAAATTAAGGCTAAGTACGGTGCTATAGTGTCAATAATAGCTTGACACACTTTAATAGACATTCCCCATAGATCTTCGGTTAATTTGATTTTGATTTCCTTAAAAGCTTTAATGACTGCTATGGGGTTTATATGCTTAAATTGAAACTCAACCGGACAGGCTGAAACGTTCGCTTTTAATAAATCAATAGAAAGCAAGGGTGAGGAATTTAAGGTTTCAGTAGTTTTAAGTGGGATATTGGTAAAGAAATCTACAAATTCTTGAGCTACTTCGTTTTTAGAGCTTAAAAGACCACGTGAAGTCTCTAGCCTGATATCATTATTAATTTTTTTATTTCTATTAGATTCACTATTGATAATTTTCCAAACCGTCTTTATTTTGTTATCGGCGGACTTAATCTTGTTGCTAATGAATAAGGCTTTAGCTACCTTGCAAGTGTTTTTAAAGATTTTTGAATAAGTTGCAACATATTTATTAAAAGTTTCCGAGTTGATGTAAGGCTTAAGGCCGTACAACTCAAATAATCGCTCCCTACTTATCCTAATACCCTTAGTTGCCCAGTCACTGAACATAAACTTAGGGTAAATAGATTTAGTTTTCATTTTCAATGTATTATTGAACTCTTCATGAACTACCGAAAAAAATTCCTCATAAAATTGATTTGCATTTTCAATAATATGGCCCGGAATGCCTAAATTACTAATTAAGTTATTATTAAATTTATTCAAATTGCTGGGTGTTATTTGTCTAGAGTTTATCTGGATTTTTTGTAATGGTGTGTAGGACTCGAAAACAACGGTTTGACCGCTGTGATCAGAAGGGAGGTAATTAACAACGGATTTATCTAAATAGTTGCAGTTACAAAAAACATTATCAATACATGTAGCAGTATTTGTAGTAATTCGGGTTGGTTCCAAAAACACGTTTAGCAAATTAAAAGATTTAAAAAGGTTTAACAATCTACTACTATTTGAATTTTTGTCTAAAATATTAACATTAAAGTCACCGCAGATAACCAGTGATTTATTACCAGTTGCAAGTTTTGCTAAAGCATCTTCCATTACTGACTCAAATATGGAGTAGTTTTGATAATTTGGGGGTCTGTAAACGCACACTATTATATGCTTATCCAGCTCAACACAAGACAGTTCAATATTATGCTCAACCGATAGATCCACAATATCGTTCCGCAACTTAAATTTAATACAATTTTTAACTAAGATTAACGAACCCCCACGCATCTTAGATTTTCTGTTAAAGCAACTCCCCACACTGTAATTTGCGTAATTAATTAGCATTTCATAGTCTTTTAACCAATGTTCAGTGAAACAAACAATTTCAAATTTTGTTTTTTCTAAAAATAATTCAATCTCTAGTTGCTTTGAAGAGAAACCCTGAATATTTTGATGAAATAATTGCATAGAATTCTGCTTAGCCCCTTTTTTACATTTAACTATTTGATAGCAAGAAGGTTGAACACTAATGTCACTGGTATCTTCTGTTGTCTTACAAACTAGTTTAAATGAGCATCCGGAGTGAGTCCCGACACTCCCGTGCCATCACCGGACAACAAGCTCCTATCACTAAAAGACCTTAATTGAGAATTTTCCATGGTGGCACATGGAACCTCCTCAGTAAAATAATTGTAAATAGAAAATAAATCTATATTAGTATGATTACTAATAGTCGCAGTGTTAATAATAGAACTAAACTTAGACATACTATTTATGTCTGTGTGAATATTATAAGCTAATAGCCTAGCTATTTTGTGTCTACATCCAATAGGTAGATACACATTACCCCGTGTCGACCTAAGTTTATCAATAAGCGTGTTAATATCAAGAAATAAAAGCTTGTCACTATAGTGACCTACTAAAAAATGCATATGGTTATTTAACATGTGAATAAAATTGTTTTTTCTATTACTTACATTTTCAACATAAGGAAAAGCACACAATATGATTTTACTACAATTTAACTTTAACAACTCGGATACACAGTCGGTTATGTCTTCCTTTTTTATATTAGAACTATTGCCGACACATATAGTAATGGTGGTACTAGGATTACATACATTATTTGTTACTGATGTCATGACCTGTTTGTAGGTTGACCCAGGCATACAATAATTTTGGGTACAAAAACTCAGGTTATTACTGATTAATTTACCTAGCCCTCTACCTATACTATCAGAAAACATAACTGAATGACAACAATCATGACTATTAGGTGATACAAAATTACCAATCTCAGGCTGTAATACTAGTGAATCAGGAAGTGAAATGTCAGGTATTATATCTTGGTTGATGATACAGACCTGAGCACTCACAGCTTGGGACGGGTCCTCCGTTGCCTCAGGCCGGAGGGCATCAAGACTGGGTTCACTCTGACAAGTACAATGAGAGTTGCTGAGAGTCAGCAAGTCCACTTTGTCTACCAACTCATTGGTGGCAAGAATATGCTCCTTAATTTGGTTTTTAGAGCTTTCATACTTATTATATAAAGACTTTAATGACTTATTCAGGGTCTGTATTTCAGACTGCAAGCGCTGAGTGTCTATTTCATAAATATTTATACTATCCTCCAATTTAATTTGATAATTATTTAATCTATTCACAAGAGAAACACGTTCTTTCCTTAATTGAATATTTTTTGAATAGTGTTTCTGTTGTTTCTTGAATTTATTACATTTTTTAATGATTTTATTCAATCTTGCATATTTCTTCAATTTATTTTTACTAGTCTTATGGCTGTTGTTATTTTTCAGTAAGGAGTCCTCTGTAAGGTCTATGGTAATAATGGAATGAGGGCTATGAATTGAATTCACTAATTCATTATATAAATGGTCAGTTTCTATAGCCCTAGTATGATCCTTTTCCTTTTTAGAATTTAAAAGTTTTACATTAGCTTGGATTAATTCATCCTCTAGGTCCCTAATTTTACATAAAGCCTCCTCATACAAGTTGCTACAATTGTTGAACCCATCCGTGACCACCCTTAGTTGATCCCGTTCAGTGACAACATTCAAGTATTCACTATGGAGGACAACAAGCTCCCGTTTTAAACTCGAGTTCTTGCTATTCACATTATTGACCTCCACCTCACTATCTTCAATCTCCTGCAACAGTTGTTTGCATTGGAGTTTTGAGTCCTTAAGTTCTTGGAGAGCTGTTCTCAATTTTAACTCCATTTCCTGAGCAGTAGCCTTACGGGTCATCACAGGCATGGTTTCCGGATTGGTTACTGAAAATTGGAAAAAAGGAAACGGTGAGAACGAATAGGTAAGAGAAAATTTAGAGATTTAAGGTGGAAAACAGGAAAAAGAGTTTGTTTATTCAATGAAATGAGGTAGACTGCTATTTTTATTTGAAAAGTATGATATCATTTATGTGGCAATTTTATTGTAATAATAAGATTTTACTATCTAAGGGTTTTACTTTTACATAGGTGGGTAGGTTGCCTCGAATAAAAACTTAAATTATTAAAATATTACTTCAAGACATTAACAAAAAAAACGATCACGAACAATGTATTTAATAAATTATTGAAAATATTGATTTAAACAACGTTTATATCGTTAAAAATAAGAAAACCTTTTTATGAACAAACAATAATTATCAACAAAGCGATTTGGAAACCTTAAAGGGTATTAAATCAGCAAAAAAAAACTATTCTAGAATTGCCGTGGACGTGTTATCGAGTTACTAAGACGATTGTGTGCTATTATATGATAAAAACAAACAAATATTCCCCGTATAAATCCGTAGTTGGAACGTCAGCTGTTGTGTTTAGGTTACCGGTAACGTCGTATAACCGAATACTTTCTTGATTAACAGGAAAACAATTTTCCTGAGTATTTACACATTTAAAATACGATTTCACATATAATTACACCATAATACTACTTAATTACTAATTAAATTAAATTTTAAAATACGGAACCCTATTATTTTTTTCTTGCTTTTTAAACTTATATTATTTTTCCTTAGCCTTGACTGTCCCACTCCTGGGCATAGGCCTATCCCCATTCCTTCCATTTTTCTCGGTGTTGCGGTTCTTCTCGCTAATTAACGAAAACAAAAATCCTGAGCTTTTAGGGGGCCCTGGCGTTGCCCATGGTGACAAGTGCCCAGATTTAAAATTTAGAATTGATCAAACCTGTGGAAGTTGTTACGTATATCCCTCCATCAACTTGAAAACAGGTGATGATCTTCAAACGGCTGAGCAGATTTTCTCGAAACAGCTAAGAATACTCTCGATTAGAACACCTTTCAAAGGAAACCAATTTTATCAAAATCGGTTCATCCATTTAGGAGCTACAATGCCACAGACAGACACTCTGATAAACACGTCAAACTTATAACACCCCTCTTTTTTGTCGGTGGTTAAAAATTACAGAGACTGAGCTGAAGAGTGAGGTTTTAAATCAGTTTACTGTTTAAATGCATTTAATGATTATGGTACAATTGGGTCTGAGTCAAAGACTCCATAAATTCTCCCATCGCGCATTTACTAGGCCGTCCAAATAAATCTGAGATGTACCGTACTAAAAACGTGCTAGAATAGAACTGCCCATGATTCTTCACCGTCATTCCCCGTCAAAACAAACATCACTCAACGAAGTAGAACATAATAAAAACGTCATTAGGCGTCACATAAAGTCGTCGGCACAATATGGACGCGTTATGAGCCGTTAGCCTTAAAAGCCGGAACACGTGGCTTCGACGTAATTACTCCTAGCTGAAGCCATAACGTTTAATTGACTAAACTATACCTGTTTAGGTATAATTACGTTTTATTTGAAAGCGGGGGTTTACTGGAAATATATATACTGGAAACCTGGAGGCTGACGGGTTACCTGGTATCATGGAATTGGGGAATTACATAGAAGAGCAGGTCAGGCAAGTTACTATAGGTATTAGCATTTCTCTGGAATGTGGACGTGGCGTTCAATTACTTATTTCTGGCTATCTATTTGATGTCTATAAGTGTGTTTGCTACAAGGAGCTCGTGGCTAAATAATAACAGCCGCACGGGTCGATCTTTAAGGTTAAGCCGTGCTTGCCGAGGTTGGTCCGTGGATGGGTGACCATAATTACATACCGAGTTTCCTCCGTGCCTCGGAAAGCACGTTAAGCTGTTGGTCCCGGCTGTCATATGTAGATCTTTGACAGTCGTTACCAGTAGTTCAGAAGTCAAAAGTCTGACATCCAATCTTACCAAGGGGTATCGTATTACGCGTTACTGGGTTGTGAAGGGCAGATAGGCAGTCGCTTTATGTAAAATACTGGTACTCAGCTGCATCCGGTTAGACTGGAAGCCGACATCAAGATAGTTTGGGAAAAGGCTAAGCAGATGATGATGATGAAGTGTGTTTGCTACACAGGCACTACCTGCTTTACCTGGGGAGTTTACGCTTCATTAAGAATCGCAGTATTACAAAAAGAGTAGGTATGGATGTATGACATTGTAATCCTCGTGTATGCATTGTTCCCGTGGAATAATTACCGACCATATAGCGAGCGAAGCCACAGGCAAAAGCTAGTTTGATATAAGTTTCAACTTGATAGCTCGATGCATTCCTGAGAAAAAAGGTCTTGACAAACAGACGGATATAGAAGTGATCCTATAAGTGTACGGTTTTTCCGACTGTATTAAGTTACTCCGAAGTTCAAAACACCGAGGTACGGTATACATCAAGTTCGTAAGTACGAATTACGTTAGTCAGAAAGTACGCTATGACGAATTTCATTACTCATAATGTTCGTCACTCCGATGTACGTTACTCCGAAAGTTTGCTACGATGAATTACGTTATTCCGAAAGTTCATCATCGCAATGTACGGTACTCCGAAAACTTGCTAGGACGAATTACTTAATCGAGAATGTTCATAATTGACAATCGGAGAGAGTATTTCGTTTTATGTAGGTATATTGATGTAAGGAGAAGAAAGATTAGAATAAACAATATCAGTGTCTATAGCTACAAAAATGAGAAATCATAACGTAAATAGGTAATATTAGTTTAATAATAATTCAAAATATGTTACAGTACATTCAATCATGAGGTAGTTTTATATAAACACAATCTAAATATATCTATCTACATGTCGCAATTTGATGATTTATTCCGTTAGACACGGTCATCATGTGGGCAGAACATGGGTTTCGTGCAATGAAAATACACACTACACACGGTACACTGCTTTTATCGAACTAACAAATTACTTGAAATTACTAATCCAACACAATAACACTAGGCACAATGAATCGGGTTACAGTTCCGGGACGTCTTGAATCCGCCGCGGTCAGACAATCACTGTCCTCCCCGCAGCGAGCTCGAAACATCACGACTCTGTAGTAAGCGCGCTAGGTGTGGGTAGACTGGTAAGTAGGTTGCTTGATTCTTCCTTTAGCGCGCTTTCGATTCAATTTGTTTTGTATCCGTACTAATGACTAAAATCGACTCCGACATACATATAAAAAAATTAAATGAGTAAAACTCGAGAACGGCTGGACCAATTTGGCTAATTTTGGTTTTGAAATATTTGTAGAATGTCAACTTGAAAATTTTTTGAAGGACTGTCTATCAGGGTATCAGGACATTTGCGCGAAAGAAATTTGCGCGATGGACACTTGCGCGACTTTAACTTGCGTGACGTAATGGCTTCATGGATGTCGTTTTCGTGGTTTTCGGGGTCGTTGATAACGAAAATAGGGTCAAATTTAAAATTCAAGATGGGGCGAGGAAACTTTTCGGTTTTTCATTCAGCCGCGCACATTCACGACAAACTCCATCAAGTTATCCTTACATCAATATACCTACATAAAACGAAATACTCTCTCCGAATGTCGATTATGAACATTCTCGATTAAGTAATTCGTCCAAGCAAGTTTTCGGAGTACCATACATTGCGATGACAAACTTTCGGAATAACGTAATTCGTCGTAGCAAACTTTCGGAGTAACGTACATCGGAGTGACGAACATTATGAGTAATGAAATTCGTCATAGCGTACTTTCTGACTAACGTAATTCGTACTTACGAACTTTATGTATACCGTACATCGGTGTTTTGAACTTCGGAGTAACGTAATACAGTCGCCTTTGGGGAAACCCTTTACGGAACCTTAAAAAGGCAAGAACTTTTGAATTGTACAATCTACATATTTAACAAGACAAAAACAGTAAGAATACAATAAACTTTGCTGCTAAACTTATTTCATTCAATAATTTTCAAATAAAAAACAACAAAGACAAATGCTTATAAATATATCTTCAAAGTTCAGCCCCCATATTTGCAAACGCTCGGTTTCGATTTCGATTCGATAACTCGTACCTATGTCTATCTTGTTTTGGCATTACGAAAGCGAGCGAGATAGATATACGACTTTCAACAACTCGTCTCCATTATGTCAATCGAAATAGCGATATAAGCCGAAAACCATCTCCGTAGCTATCGAACGAGTTTCTATTTCCGTGAAAATAGCTCAAAAGACATGTTACCACATTAAACATAGCGTCGTCAGTCGTCAGTTATGAGGTAAATTACACATGAATATGTGAGAAAATACCGTGTATATATTATCCCATTTCTCCTGGTTATCGATAAAAATAATTGGTTATTTAAACCTTCTTAGAATCGATAAATTGAAAACCCATTCGTTATGGTTTTTTTTTCAGGGGTGCCGGTTTAGATTCTAACAACAGTAATACAAACATGAATAAATGCTGTAGAGGCAAAAGAAAGATAATCCATTGGTTCGAGAGCATATTCTCACAAAGGGGACCATAGCCTAAGAACCGGACTATGTAAACTTAAAGCTAGTGAACGCTCATCAGCATACATTACAGACTATCGTATTCTGGTGTATTGGACAGTCACTGACAAAATAAACACAAGAATTGCACGCAAACAACCTGTCAAGTACCACTTAACCATTTTAGATAAGTGCAGTATTGTCGTGTCACATTTTAGGGAAAAGTATATGGACACAGTGTCAAATGATAACTGATAAGTCATAGGTGATTGACACGCGATTATGTGTCTTATTACTAATCAGAGTACATCAACATATTCTGTGAATACGAGCAGGATAACTGGATATAAAAATAACCAACTACTTCTTTTTTTTTGCGATGGGTTGCTCTTGACTCTAGTCTAGGTCAGAGATGACAGAGACAAAGTCGACGATGGTACGAGCTAACCCAGAAGAAGCCTGTTCACTCAAACATTGAAGAGATTAGGGTTGCAAGCGTTCGGAAACACAGACGCAGGCAGAGAGTTCAACTCCTTTGCTGTGCGCATTATGAAAGATTTTTGAAAACGCTTATTACAATGATGATTTTCTTTATATATTTTTCTTTATTATCGTTACCTACTGTTTCACTTAGCATCCATACATATAAATATTTGCGACGCGTGGCAAAAATAGGTGTACTATAGATTCAACTCTGCCAAACCCTTCGGGAAACACAGGTGTGATGTTTTAAGTATAATTACACAATGCGTTATATGATGTTGAACATTCGTTCCAAGACGAATTATTCCAAATGATACTGTATCCAAACCGCACTTAAGGACTATTAATTAATGAAAAAGTAATTCAATAGGATTAGGTGAACTTAGAGCACTTGGTGTATAGTATGCTTACGCCGGGAGCAACAAACACAGCGTTACCGTGCTCCGGGTGACAGATCTCGGCGAAAGCGTAAGTCCATCGATGTGAGGCCGACTAGGAAACGACCAACCCGAACCGTGCATCTTCTGTTGACGTTTTATAAGTGCCCATGTAGGCCTATGTAAAATAAAATATTTTGATTTTGATTTTGACTTTGGGTTACATCTCGGTGGGTTTCTCGGACGCAGAGAATGTCGCAGTGAGTTTTGCGGTAGAGATCGGAAAGAATTTCTGATTTGTCTTTTGAGAACCCTTCGATGTTGACCGAGATTATGCATAAAGCTGGTTTTATAACTGGACTTTGGAGTCAGTACTCGCTGACTGCCCAGGGTGCACCATCGACGTGTCGAAGAAGATTGAACTTAGAGGGTTTTTTGATGATTTTTTTATGATTGTAACTCTGTAAGCCCATATTTGTTACGATCGGGAACCATAATTTGTTCAAAAAACAGTTTGACACTGCAAAAGTATGTAATGTCACTTTTAGATAAACATTGCCCTAAACGTATTTTGGTGTATTGACAAAAATATTTGACAACAACAGATAAAGTGCCTTTTAATGGCTTTCACGATAACTTAGATAACTTTATAATCGGTACACGATTTCACTGTTTTTCTGATAAATGTTTTTCCCTTTTACGTCGCAAACAACGTGAACGATTTAACTTTATTATCGAGAAAATTACTTCTTGGTCGGTTTTCTAATGTGATTTGGGCCCTTTAGGTCCCTAAGCACTTTTAGTTGGACCTTCATTTAGCCTGAACAAACAACGTAGGGTCTGTCTTAATTTTATTACTTAGTGTGCTTGTCGTTAACAATTTTAATTACACAGACAACTAGAACTCGGAGCAAAATAGCATAGAAGTAATAGTAAAGTTTTAATAACAAAACTTCGCTTTTACTTAACTATACTTAGTAACATTTTCTGATTAAAATAAATTAACACAGTAGTATATTAAAGTTGGAGCCAAAAGTGCATATTAGTACTGAAAATGCATTATAAGTATAGCACTACGCTGACTCGCTTTGAGCAACGGTGGCCCAGTGGTGGCAGCCCCGACTTACGAGCAGTAAGCCGTGGGTTTGAACCCAGGCGGGCGCATTACTTTGTGTACTTAATTTATTTTATCACCACTGCTCTCAAAAACGGTGAAGGAAAACATCGTGAGGAAACCGGCATGTCCTAGAACCAAAATTCGAAGTCATGTGACATCCGCGTGGTGGATACAGCCACTCCCTCTCATAGAGAGTAGGCTTCTGTCCCAGCAGAGGGAACATTACAGGCTAATCATGATGATTACAGGCTGATGACGATAATGATGACCTCGTTTTATGTCTGCCTCTTTGTCTAGTGAGCGCAAGCGCGACTGCTGAGCATGACGTCCTAGATTCGATTCCCAGGCCGGCCAGTGTTTTTTAGTTTTTACATCAGGAATTTCTGAAAAGCAGCTACGAAGTCCGGTTTTTTTTTGGGAAATAGACTCACCCCCTATTACAACAAGGTTCTTTAAACATAACTGGCAAAATGTGGGTATATTTTTCGGAACACCTCTGTCCTTCGAGGACATTCGAGGACTATCCTTCAATCCTTCGAGGATTACAGGCTTGATGTTACGTTATTTTAAGTACGAGTAGGTACTTCTAACTGCAGCTTTATTTGCTCCATCAGACTTGCCAATAAAAAAGACATATTTTGCTTACCTCTATTTGGTTCAAGCCGATCGGAATCGTGGTCTAATAGTTTGGAATAGCCATCGATGTGTACACACGCGTGGCGAGTTAATCGACTGGAAGGCGTCTGTGGTGTGTAGCGGTCCTTAAGCACGGAGGACCTCAGCTTTGGTCGGCCTGTGTGACTGGTCTAATATTGGTATCAAGCCACAGAGATTAAGCACAAAAGTCTAGAACATGATTTTCAAGGTCCATAAAAAGTGACATAATATCATAATTTTTCTAGTCTTTTCTCGACTTTCCTGGGATCGGTTTCCAGTATAATAAGTTGCAGGCACAACATGTGTTTTACATGAAAGGACTGGTTACCCGAACTCCGCACACAATACCCTTTCGTACATTGGTTGTCAGACCCATATTATCTAATTTAAAGCATTACTGGTTTTCTTAGAAATAAATAAAAACAACAACAAATATTTTTCTTTTCTAGATTATCGAATCTCCCAAAACTTTCACAGTTCGTCAGTCTTGTATAACAAAAACCTTCGTTTCACACATTTTATTCTGGACAGCTAAGACCTCAGCTAAATTCTCGTCATCTACTTAGATGACGAGTTTTTTAAATATTTTTTATAAATAAATTTGAAGTGTCTGTTTGTACTTTCAAAAATCTGAATGCATATGAAAGTATTACGGTACTTAGTTTTAACACTTTTTTTATTTGTATGTCTGTTTGTTCTCGCTAATCTCTGAAAATGTTGGACCGATTTTGACAGGTCTTTCAGTGGCAGATAGCTGATGTTATAAGGAGTTACTTAGGCTAACCGTATTTTATTTAAAAAAGGATAAGGTTTTGTGCAAATAAAAACCCTTATTTTACGCGGTGAAAGGTCGCGGGGCATAGTAGTATTGAATGTATGTTAGAAAATAATGTCCCATTGTATTATTTTATTGTAGTAAGTAGTTGACCTCAATCTGAAAAGCTATTTCATGTTCATTGAAGTAATGACTTGAATGACTATAGAAAAAGGTTATTTCTAACTGGGTTATCGAGTCAAATAAGACATTTATTGGGTACCATAGACATAATAAACTGAGTGCTATTATATATCATCATCTGCCTAGCCTTTTCCCAAACTATTTTGGAGTCGGCTTCCAGTCTAACCGGATGCAGCTGAGTACCAGTATTTTACATGAAGCCACTGCCTATCTGACCTCCATGACCCAGTAACTGGGTAATACGACACTCCTTGGTAAGACTGAATGTCAGACCTTTGGTTTCTGACTACTCGTAACGACTGTCAAAGATCTACAAATGACAGCCAGGACCGTGCGTTCATGGAGGAAAGTCGGGATGTAATTACTGTCAGCCACCCACGGACCAACCTGGACAAGCACGGCTTAACCTTAAAGATCGACCCGTGCGGCGTGCGGGTGCTTTAATATATAGGGACTATTTATTTTAATCGATATTTAATTGCATCTGGTTTCCATTACCATCGTGGTCCATATATAGCGTAACTATTTACATATGCGTTTGTGGGGTTAGAACAGTCACGCATGGTAGTACTTGTGTCCTTGAAATACTGTGTTCAGCTACCTCAAGTAACTAAAAAAAATATCTTTAATTTAGACCTAAATTTGTCCATAAGTTGTTATAAGTGGTTAGTAACAGATTGTGCTGATATGATACCTACTATGTTACCTAATATAGAAAGCCGACTCCAACAACGTTAAAAAAACCTAGGCAGATGACACCTGATACAATCTGGGAGCTATTTCTTTTGTACCTACTTTAACGAATGTGTCGGTAAATCACGTGTGAAAGTCTCAAGAAATTCATTTCTTTGAATTGAGATCCACCACCCACTGTACTAGGCTTATCTTAGCACAAACCCCTATACACAATTTCTATTGTAACAGAACTAGTACCGACAAAGTTTCTCTACTACATCGTCAGAATTGCATACGTCAGAATTTCATTGAAGAGATAGGACGTTGCATTGAAACTACAGCAGCATCCGGATCGAAGCTGTTTCGCAGAATACTAGAACCACAGAGCACGGAGTAGCTTAGAAACGGCAGTACTGATAAAATCGTAGTGCTGGAAGTGCTTTTTTATCAAATGGCACCTCGCAGTTCAACCTAGGAGGTTGTCGTCTGCTTAACCGGACTATCCTGTGGGTGCCTTGACTGTAAGGCCTCCAGCCAGGGCATGAAAAAATACAAACTAAGCAACTACACGCTAAGGGCACCCCTGTGGGGTACGAGCCTCGGCTTAGGGCGTCTCTGGGGGAGGACGCATGGAGACTGGCTGGATCTGAATGATATTATTATTTGGGGACTGATTTAAAACTACTGGCACAGCGTCGTGGGCTGGCGCAGTCGAGGGTCGGGGAGGGCAAGGACCGGGTCGTCGCGACGGACCTCGACGGGCACTAACTTGCGCTAATATATGCAAGTAGCTTGCAAGCCATTGTGGTTTACACCAATCACAAGCTGCTGTGCCACAATAGGGTAAGACACCATTACAAAAACTTTAATTTAGGCCTGCAATCCGATTAGTGTTCAACTGTAAAATTGGATTTATTAGTTGGCAGATTAGTGTAGTCATAGGTGTCTATGGTTTTACAAAATCTATGTGGGAATCGCGTTGACAGGTCATAAAAAGTATGTGAATTGATTGGAGAGTCTACTACCCTATTGCTTGCAAGATTGACCTGCATACTTTTGTGCATTGTTTACTGGCACTGGCAAGCATTTACGAGTATATTCTTAGCTAAACGCACAGTTTCTGTCACATCATTTGTAGTTAGTAGTTCTAGTTAACCGTGACAAGCTTGCTTTGGACGGGAACCGTTGATAATGCCGTTTCTAGCAGAGACGTCTTCGTGCTCTGTGTAGATAACCGATCATGGTTTATGTTAAAAGACAGGGCTGTCTAAAGTAATCCCTTTAGTCTGTCAAGCAGGCAGTACCCATTATATCTGACGTATTGGATTATACAACTACCTCAATGATAGAGTAAATAGGAGCATTGTTTGTGTTAATTTGCTGAAAGGGGTATTCTTCTTGTATTACCAGGCTAAAATGTACATTTAAAGTAGCATTTGGTCGCAGTTTCAAGCGCATTAAAAGAAAAGTTGTTGTCGAGGTAACAATTAAGACAAGGTAAAAGACAGACAGATAGACCGATAGACAGGATGGTTTTCGCATTAATAATATTAATAAGGAATACATTGAGTTAACGTCAAACTTTTTGGGTAATGGACTCTACGCACCAAAGCCGTAGCTTCTGTCGACGACTTTCGTAGGTATTCAGTTGACATGGTTTGGTGTGGTGTGTAGGGTCTATTATTGGTACCAACTGAGACATGTCTGCAATAGCATATCATCATCATCAGCCTATAATGTTCCCACTGCTGGGACACAGGCCTCCTCTCTATGAGAGGGAGTGGACTGATATCCACCACGCGGCGGGCTCAGTGCGCGTTGGACGATGCTACATGTCTTCAAATTTTTAGTTCTAGAACATGCCGGTTTCCTCACGATGTTTTCTTTCACCGTTTTTGAGGGCAGCGGTGATGAAATAACAATAACAATAGCATATATTAACCATCAATTTTATGACTTAGCATGACGACTTTCGTTTGTGATACTACCGATGATGATGATAATTGTAGATTTACAGACCTAATCTGCCTCTAAAATATGATCAAATAGAACGTAAAAAAGTATATTCTTAATACCTTAACCTGGTCTCTTGTACCTGGTTGATGAAAAAACCATAAAACACTTATACAAGCCCTTGCAGTACTCAATAGACCAACTTTACAACCTTTTTACAGCCTTGTTGAATGCTGAACCATTTAGAAAACTCGTTTTAAAGGGATTTTATTGTCACATTGATAGATGGCAGCACCATATCACAAACCTTTGTCGATGGTGCAAGCCTCAAGGCTAGGTGGTCGGTTAACCTTCTTATACTCGTGTGGTGGTCTGTGGGACCGATAAAGTACTTTCGTGTCTTTATTTCTGTTTTGTTAACACTAGACTTTTGCCCGTGGCTAAGCTTGCCTTCTAGTCGGAAATTATACCGTGAAAAAATTCTGTTAATGCTTATGAAATTTGGGGATAATGTAGCTGTCCATTAGTGAAAGAATTTTCGCATTCGGATCAGTAGTTCTGTAGATTACCTACCACATCCAACCTTACAAACTTTAACTCTTTATTATACTTATTATTACAGATGATGGCATTTTGTAGTTCATGTTAGGTGCCTGATTCGTGTGATGAGGACCGTCATTTCAAAGCAAAAAGTGCTGAAAGTGTGTTTGTGCTAGCAGCTAATATGGCCGTTTTTGGCTCAAAACTGTCTGTGGGACCGACGAATAACAGTGTTTTAAAATTATGCGCGAGTACACGAAGGTTAAAATAATCTGAAACGGTGTGTAGCTGAAACTATAAAGATAGGGATCGATTGAAGTCGCTTTTACGATTATGTTGTAACTATCGAATGGGCTCTGCTAAAAAAGTTATAAAAATCTAGGTCAACGCACTAAACCTTTTGACGAGGGCAAACCTACCTGTTCAAATGTATACCTCGGTTTTATTTTGTCAAAGAATGGTTACTGATACTGATCCTGTTAGGCTATGTCATCCCACTGCTGGGAAAAGCCCTGTGCCGACGACTTCCAGTTGTTTCGATCCAGGGCCAATGTGGACCACTGGTCGGTGGTCTTGTCCAGCTCGTCCCGCCATTTTTTACGAGGTCTGCCGCGACGCCATCTGGCTGTGTCAGGTTACTAGTTAATATAATAATAATAATAAATATCAGGATATTTCAACTAATTCCTCACCTTAGAAGTCACAAAAATACAGTGGTCGCTAGTATATCTGAATCAATATATTCGCCTCCTGGAATAAGAGCGGGAGAATGATCAGGTTTAACGTTTTCCCTTAAACTTGTCATTTTCGTAAATGCACTTTATTCGATTAGGCCGTCGACATCACTGATAAAGCCACAGGTCATGTCCTTGGCAATAAACATGATAACGGTTGCTACGCGAACTCCCAAAATGCTGAAAACCTCTACGAAGTACAGTCAATGAAAGGGTTTGGTGTTCAAAACAGAAATTGACATCTTTTTACAATACATGGATGGGACGGATGTTGAATAACGATCTGGAACAAAGTATGATCTACTACTTTGTCTTAGAGGTCGGGGCTCTACCAAGAAACTGACACAGCAACCCATCCCACCATATTTTTAATATGGACGAGTGATATCTATATATATATATATTATAAATGTAATATTTTAAATGCACGAGGACCGCTGGGCAAAGATCTCCACACGATGCTTGCCGGAAGACGGACGGCGGCGGCGCCGCCGAGGCCGGCACAGAAAGAGGTGGCGAGACGACCTGAACGCGTAACACGGGGGGCTGGTTTGAGGAGGCATGGGAAAAGAGCTCGTTGAAGGAATTGGGGGGGCCGTGGCCCAGCAGCGGGGTAAAAGTAGATAGTAAAAAAAAATGCGAAAGAACGTTTGTTTGTCTCTTCACGCCTAAACCACTGAACCGATCATCCTGAAATTTTGCAAATACATTGTCAGGAATACAGAAACGGACATAAGGTACCTTTCATCTCGAGAAAAAGTACTGATCCCGAGGAAAACAACAATAAGAGACAGCGAATGTCAAATTCTAAATTTCCGCAAATGAAGCTGCGGGCAAAAACAAGTCCCAAATAAAAGTGACCGTTGAATTTTCAACACTCGACTCATTATTCAAAGTTGATAATTAAACTCCAACAGTGCAACAATATTTGGGCATTAATTTAAGTCTCGCTTAGTGTTAGTGGAAACTTCCAATAGTCTAGTAGACAGACCAATTGTACTGAAGATTTATTTTACAGTCTATGTGTACAGACTGCCACGTTGGTCTAGTTGCCGCAAGCGTGACTGCTGAGCTTTCTATCAAGAATTTTTCAGTAGCCACGGAGTCTGGATTTGTGCCCGATTGATGAACTGGCGTAATGTGGATGTACTTTTTAAGCACACCTCTGCCTAACCCTTTCGGGATTACATGACGTAATATTATGTTATGTAAGTGTAAAGGCAGCTAAATAACGGCGTACACCTATCTCTTTGGCCAACTGTACCACATTATTCCCCAAAGTATGACTCAGCTCCGGTAAAAGGTATGAAACTTTGTTATTTACTATGTGGGTAATATTTTGTTATCATTTATGTGGTAATTTATTATCTAAATCCCCGTGTAACGCCGTGACGCAGGTGGGTCTGTGACATATTCTGCCGATTATTCATGTTCACCAAATATGGTGGAAAAAATGTCGCGGCGGGTTAAGTAATTATGTTTTGGTGTTGTGTAAGTAAAGGTACGTAATGTAAAGGTATGTAATAAATTGTATGTTTTAAAATACGCAAGAGTCTTGTCATTTACCGGCTTACATCTGCGTGCTTTGACGGCACGATTGGCGCAGTGGCTAAGCGATTGATTGCTTGCTGCGCTGCGTATCGCGGGTGCGATCCCAGCACGGAAAAAAAAAATGTATAGCCTACAGATAGTTGTTCCGAGTCTGGCTGTTTGTGTATGTGAGTTTAAATGTTTGTAAACGCACACATGATACAGGAGAAATTGCTAGTGTGGGGCAATGTTTAAAAAAGGATAAAGTTCTGTGCAAATAAAAACCCTTATTTTACGCGGTGAAAGGTCGCGGGGCATAGCTAGTATTGAATGTATGTTAGAAAATAATGTCCCATTGTATTATTTTATTGTAGTAAGTAGTTGACCTCAATCTGAAAAGCTATTTCATGTTCATTGAAGTAATGACTTGAATGACTATAGAAAAAGGTTATTTCTAACTGGGTTATCGTGTCAAATAAGACATTTACTGGGTACCATAGACATAATAAACTGGGTGCTTTTATATATCATCATCTGCCTAGCCTTTTCCCAAACTATTTTGGAGTCGGCTTCCAGTCTAACCGGATGCAGCTGAGTACCAGTATTTTACATGAAGCGACTGCCTATCTGACCTCCATGACCCAGTAACTGGGTAATACGATACTCCTTGGTAAAACTGGATGTCAGACCTTTGGCTACTGACTACTCGTGACGACTGTCAAAGATCTACAAAATGTCAGCCAGGACCAACGGTTTAACAGGGATTCACGGAGGAAACTCGGTATGTAATTATGGTCACCCATCCACGGACCAACCCGTGCGGCGTGCGGGTGCTTTAATATATAGGGACTATTTATTTTAATCGATATTTAATTGCATCTGGTTTCCATTACCATCGTGGTCCATAGCGTAACGATTTACATAAAAGCGTTTTTGGGGATTAGAACAGACACGCATGGTAGTACTTGTGTCCTTGAAATACTGTGTTCAGCTACCTCCAGTACCTAAAAAAATATATCTTTAATTTAGACCTAAATTAGTTCATAAGTTGCTAGTGGTTAGTAACAGATTGTGCTGATATGATACCTACTATGTTACCTAATATAGAAAGCCGACTCCAACAACGTTAAAAAAACCTAGGCAGATGACACCTGATACAATCTGGGAGCTATTTATTTTGTACCTACTTTAACGAATGTGTCGGTAAATCACGTGTGAAAGTCTCAAGAAATTCATTTCTTTGAATTGAGATCCACCACCAACCGTACTAGGCTTATTTTAGCACAAACCCCTCTACACAATTTCTATTCTAACAGAACTAGTACCGACAAAGTTTCTCTACTACATCGTCAGAATTGCATACGTCAGAATTTCATTGAAGAGATAGGACGTTGCATTGAAACTACAGCAGCATCCGGATCGAAGCTGTTTCGCAGAATACTAGAACCACAGAGCACGGAGTAGCTTAGAAACGGCAGTATTGATAAAATCGTAGTGCCGAAAGTGCTTTTTTATAAATGGCATCTCGCAGTTCAACCTAGGAGGTTGTCGTCTTGTAACCGGACTATCCTTTGGGTGCCTTGACTGTAAGGCCTCAACCTAGGGCATAAAACTACTTACAAACTAAGCGACTACACGCTAACGACGGGACGAGCCTCGGCTTAGGGCTTCGCTGGGGGAGGACAGCATGGGGACGCAGGATCTGAATGATATTATTATTTAGGGGCTGATTTAAAACTACTGGCACAGCATCGCGGACTGGCTCGAGCGAGGGTCGGGGAGAGCAAAGACCGGGACGTCGCGACTGACCTCGACGGGCACTAACTTGCGCTAATATACAGGATGTAACGGAAAGGGTAAATATACATACTTAAGTGTGTACAGACCATCAAACTGAACATCTTTTTCCATCGGACAAACCTCGTTAAAGCGAAAAAATTAAATGCTGCCCCATACAAAAATTCAATAACTACTATTCGACCCAATGTGTGGGGCAACAGATATTTTTTTCGCTATTACGATGTTTGTCCGATGGAAAAACATGTTCAGTTTGATGGTCTGTAGCACACCCTTAAGTTTGTATATACCCTTTCCGTTACACCCTGTATACAAGTAGCTTGCAAGCCATTGTGGTGTACACCAATCACAAGCTGTTGTGCCACAATAGGGTAGTAGACGCCATTACAAAAGCTTTAATTTAGGTCTGCAATCCGATTAGTGTTCAACTGTAAAATTGCAATTATTAGTTGGCAGATTAGTGAAGTCATAGGTGTCTATGGTTTTACAAAATCTATGTGGGAATTGCGTTGACAGGTCATAAAAAGTATGTGAATTGATTGGAGAGTCCACTAGCCTACTGCATGCAACATTAACTTGCATACTTTTGAGCAGTGTTACTGGCACTGAGTATATTGTTAGCTAAACGCACAGTTTCTGTCACATCATTTGTAGTAAGTAGTTCTAGTTAACCGTGACAAGCTTGCTTTTTTTTTCGTTGATAATACCGTATATAGCAGAAGCGTCTTCGTGCTCTGTGTAGATAACCGATCATGGTTTATGTTAAAAGACAGGGCTGTCTAAAGTAATCCCTTTATGTGTGTCAAGCAGGCCGTACCCATTATATCTGACGTATTGGATTATACAACTACCTCAATGATAGAGTAAATAGGAGCCTTGTTTGTGTTAATTTGCTGAAAGGGGTATTCTTCTTGTATAACTAGGCTAAAATGTAAATTTAAACTAGCATTTGGTCGCAGTTTCAAGCGTATTAAAAGAAAAGTTGTTGTCGAGGTTACCATTAAGACAAGGTAAAAGACAGACAGATAGACCGATAGACAGGATGGTTTTCGAATTAATAATATTAATAAGGAATACATTGAGTTAACGTCAAACTTTTTGGGTAATGGACTCTACGCACCAAAGCCGTAGCTTCTGTCGACGACTTTCGTAGGTATTCAGTTGACATGGTTTGGTGTGGTGTGTAGGGTCTATTATTGGTACAAACTGAGGAATGTCTGCAATAGGATATCATCATCAACAGCCTATAATGTTCCTACTGCTGGGACACAGGCCTCCTCTCTATGAGAGGGAGTGGACTGATATCCACCACGCGGCGGGCTCAGTGCGCGTTGGACGATGCTACATGTCTTCGAATTTTTAGTTCTAGAACATGCCGGTTTCCTCACGATGTTTTCTTTCACCGTTTTTGAGGGCAGCGGTGATGAAATAACAATAACAATAGCATATATTAACCATCAATTTTATGACTTAGCATGTCGACTTTCGTTTGTGATACTACCGATGATGATGATAATTGTAGATTTACAGACCTAATCTGCCTCTAAAATATGATCAAATAGAACGTAAAAAAGTATATTCTTAATACCTTAACCTGGTCTCTTGTACCTGGTTGATGAAAAAACCATAAAACACCTATACAAGCCCTTGCAGTACTCAATAGACCAACTTTACAACCTTTTTACAGCCTTGTTGAATGCTGAACCATTTAGAAAACTCGTTTTAAAGGGATTTTATTGTCACATTGATAGATGGCAGCACCATATCACAAACCTTTGTCGATGGTGCAAGCCTCAAGGCTAGGTGGTCGGTTAACCTTCTTATACTCGTGTGGTGGTCTGTGGGACCGATAAAATACTTTCGTGTCTTTATTTCTGTTTTGTTAACACTAGACTTTTGCCCGTGGCTAAGCTTGCCTTCTAGTCGGAAATTATACCGTGAAAAAATTCTGTTAATGCTTATGAAATTTGGGGATAATGTAGCTGTCCATTAGTGAAAGAATTTTCGCATTCGGATCAGTAGTTCTGTAGATTACCTACCACATCCAACCTTACAAACTTTAACTCTTTATTATACTTATTATTACAGATGATGGCATTTTGTAGTTCATGTTAGGTGCCTGATTCGTGTGATGAGGACCGTCATTTCAAAGCAAAAAGTGCTGAAAGTGTGTTTGTGCTAGCAGCTAATATGGCCGTTTTTGGCTCAAAACTGTCTGTGGGACCGACGAATAACAGTGTTTTAAAATTATGCGCGAGTACACGAAGGTTAAAATAATCTGAAACGGTGTGTAGCTGAAACTATAAAGATAGGGATCGATTGAAGTCGCTTTTACGATTATGTTGTAACTATCGAATGGGCTCTGCTAAAAAAGTTATAAAAATCTAGGTCAACGCACTAAACCTTTTGACGAGGGCAAACCTACCTGTTCAAATGTATACCTCGGTTTTATTTTGTCAAAGAATGGTTACTGATACTGATCCTGTTGGCCTATGTCATCCCACTGCTGGGAAAAGCCCTGTGCCGACGACTTCCAGTTGTTTCGATCCAGGGCCAATGTGGACCACTGGTCGCTGGTCTTGTCCAGCTCGTCCCGCCATTTTTTACGAGGTCTGCCTCGACGCCATCTGGCTGTGTCAGGTTACTAGTTAATATAATAATAATAATAAATATCAGGAAATTTCAACTAATTCCTCACCTTAGAAGTCACAAAAATATAGTGGTCGCTAGTATATCTGAATTAATATATTCGTCTCCTGGAATAAGAGCAGGAGAATAATCAGGTTTAACGTTTTCCCATAAACTTGTCCTTTTTGTAAATGCACTTCAGTCGATTAGGCCGTCGACATCACTGACAATGACACAGGTCATGTCCTTGGTAATAAACATGATAACGGTTGCTACGCGAACTCCCAAAATGCTGAAAACCTCTACGAAGTACAGTCAACGAAAGGGTTTGGTGTTCACAACAGAAATTGACATCTTTTTACAATACATGGATGGGACGGATGTTGAATAACGATCTGGAACAAAGTATGATCTTCTACTTTGTCTTAGAGGTCAGGGCTCCACCAAGAAACTGACACAGCAACCCATCCCACCATATTTTTAATATGGACGAGTGATATCCTAACTATATATATATTATAAATGTAATATTTTAAATGCACGAGGACCGCTGGGCAAAGATCTCCACACGATGGTTGCCAGAAGACGGACGGCGGCGGCGCCGCCGAGGCCGGCACAGAAAGAGGTGGCGAGACGACCTGAACGCGTAACGCGAGGGCTGGTTTGAGGAGGCATGGGAAAAGAGCTCGTGGAAGGAATTGGGAGGGCCGTGGCCCAGCAGCGGGGTAAAAGTAGATAGTGAATAAAAATGCGAAAGTACGTTTGTTTGTCTCTTCACGCCTAAACCACTGAACCGATCATCCTGAAATTTTGCATATACATAGTCAGGAATACAGAAACGGACATAAGGTACCTTTCATCTCGAGAAAAAGTACTGATCCCGAGGAAAACAACAATAAGAGACGGCTAATGTCAAATTCTAAATTTCCGCGAATGAAGCTGCGGGCAAAAGCAAGTCCCAAAAAAAAGTGAACCGTTGAATTTTCAACACTCGGCTCATTTTTCAAAGTTGATAATTAAACTCCAACAGTGCAACAATATTTGGGCATTAATTTAAGTCTCGCTTAGTGTTAGTGGAAACTTCCAATAGTCTAGTAGACAGACCAATTGTACTGAAGATTTATTTTACAGTATAAGTGACATACTGCCTCGTTGATCTAGTTGCCGCAAGCGTGACTGCTGAGTAGGAGGTCCTGCGTTCAATTCTCGCGGTGTTATTGGGTTTTTCCATCAGGAATTTCTCAGTAGCAGCCTCGGAGTCCGGATTTCTGCCCTGTTGATTAACTGGCGTAATGTGGGTGTACTTTTTAAGCACACCTCTGCGTAACCCTTTCGGGATTACATGACGTAATATTATGTTATGTAAGTGTAAAGGCAGCTAAATAACGGCGTACACCTATCTCTTTTGCCAACTGTACCACACTATTCCCCAAAGTATGACTCAGCTACCGTAAAAGGTATGAAACTTTGTTATTTACTGTGTGGGTAATATTTTGTTATCATTTATGTGGTAATTTATTATCTAAATCCCTGTGTAACGCCGTGACGCAGGTGGGTCTGTGACATATTCTGCCGATTATTCATGTTCACCAAATATGGTGGAAAAAATGTCACGACGGGTTAAGTAATTATGTTTTGGTGTTGTGTAAGAAAGGTACGTAATGTAAAGGTATGTAATAAATTGTATGTTTTAAAATATGCGAGAGTCTTGTCATTTACCGGCTTACTTCTTGCTGTGCGTGCTTTGACGGCACGATTGGTGCAGTGGCTAAGCGATTGACTGCTTGCTGCGCTGCGTATCGCGTGTTCGATCCCAGCACGGAAAAAAAATTGTATAGCCTACAGATAGTTGTTCCGAGTCTGGCTGTTTGTGTATGTGAGTTTAAATGTTTGTAAACGCACCCATGATACAGGAGAAATTGCTAGTGTGGAGCAATGTTAAAACTCTTGATTCAAGCTCGTTCTTAAAATATTGTAATCAACCTGTTATTTTGCAGATTTTTGTATTAAAGCATATTTTTAAAGAAGATAGCCTAATTATAATAATGCTCGTTTGTGAACAACATGATTTTAATGAATTGATAATAACATAGGTACTCGTAGGTAACCCAATAACTGGTTTGTGACGGCAGGCGGTCAGATAGTATCACTCCATGATAGATACAGATGATGATAATTATACGGCAATATACAACTTCAAAAATAAATATTGATGAACTTGTAAAAATTTTACCTACAGCATTTTATTCTCTTTTATCGTACAAAACGTTCAATATTATTCATAAAAATACGATCATGTTATGTGTGAAACACATTCACAAAACCGGCCAAGTGCGAGTCGGACTCGCGCACCGAGGGTTCCGTACAAAAATTATTAAAAATATTTTAATAATATGATGTAACAAAAAGTTTACGGTTTTCTCAATTTTTTCCTTTATTTGTGCTATAAGACGTTGCTTCGTACCAAATTTCAAGATTCTGAGTTCACGGGAAGTACCCTGTAGGTTTTGATTCCTTTGCGAGTGTCGAAAATTTGCGAAAATTTGCGGCATAAACGGTTGTATCTTTTGATTGCGTTGGCTTAATTAGAAGTTTGATTTTTTCACAGCTCCAAGAGACAGTAGACATCAGTATTTGATAATATAAATTCCAGCTTGATACCTCCACGCATTCCTGCGAAAAAGGATCTTGACAGACAGACAGACAGACGGACGGACGGACAACAAAGTGATCTTATAAGAGTTCCGTTTTTTCCTTTCGAGATACGGAATCCTAAAAACGATACAAATATCCCAAATCCAATATCCGTAAAGCATTTACTTCCGTGCAATTATGTAAATACTATTTTATTGCCGTTTTAGATGAATATTCGTTCCAAAATATCGAAGGGGATATTCTGTTTGCTTCATAGCAAAGTTTATTTACTTGATCAATACATTTATTTCTATTGTTCAATTTGGACATATGATCGAATTTATTTAAGTTTGGCATTCCAAAGGTTTTGATAGTGTGGACAAAATTGGGTAAGAAAGTCTATCGTTACCTTTTTAAAATGTTTTGTTGGCATGAATTCATATGTATATTCAGTCGATTGCAATGCCTTTGTATTTCATGGCATTCTTTTCCGTCGTTTATTGCACTTTATGTGAACGGATCTTTAATATTGAATTTAAAACAGTATAATCATTTCCTTTTTCAGTTTATATTTTCGCGTGTGGTCGCAAGCAGTCTTCCTAGGTCGGGCAAAATGTTATCAGGTTTTTCTATCAAGAAATAATATAACAAGCGAAATGTGGGTGTAGTTTAAGAGCGTTTAAATCCTACGGCATTTCATACAAACTTTCAAGTCGTTATTTTCCGAAATGACTGAACAGATTTTAATGAAACTTCCTACGCATAAGCAGTATACATACGTCTAAAAAGTTACTAAAAAACATTTTCGAAATATCTTTTAAAAATGAAATTTCTGCTTCTATAGATAATTAAAAGCCGGTCTAATTTAGCTGTAACATTATTTTTCGAAAATGTTTTTAGTAACTTTTTAGACCTATGTATACTGCTTATGCGTAGGAAGTTTCGTTAAAATCTGTTCAGTCATTTCGGAAAATAACGACTTGAAAGTTTGTATGAAATGCCGTAGGGTATAAACGCTCTTAAGTGACACCCAAACCACCTTATTTGTTTACTGTGCCTACCCTTTCAGAGATGACAAAGCGTGATGTTATGTTTATTTTAACCTAAATAAGTTGTGGAGATTTTTTCTTTATATAAAACATTCAATGTACCTACAGTTTATAAAAACTTCAGTATGTTTAATTATAATCCCATCAAGTTTAGATCTATATGGAATATTTTAAGACATGTTCTTAATAACAATCTTCTTCATAAAACAGTTGACGTGTTGACGTGTTGTTGACAGTTGACGTCAGCCCTGGCCTCCTTTTAGTGACGTTACAGAAATGTTGACGTGAAAGCCCTTGGGTGTGTGATTTTATATTCCCTTTGAGCCAACTAAAAGGTGGATTTCCAACCATTCATGTAACGTCAAAAATATAAGAAGTGCCTACTTATAAATCTTTTGGAAAATAAGTGTTTGCAATGTCAGACATTGATGTCATAAGAGATTGCTCTATATTACGCAATGAAGAGTAATAACATTTTACACTTTCAGATGGGTAATAGAAAGTGAAGATTACCTGTAGGTATGTCTAAAAACTACGAAGTAAACTGAAAACTCAACTCAAAAAAAAAAAAACAATTTGACCATTACTGGCACTTTCGAAAGTCAAAAATTACAACAAACGGCAAAGCTACAGTTCCAGAAGGCATAATATATTGTGAAAGTACTGTAGTTGCCCATTCCAAAGCGTAGATCTCTATGGAGAAGAATTGGTAAAAAACTCCAAGGGCACTCTTTGAAATCAAAATCATCATCTGCCTAGCCTTTTCCCAAACTATCTTGGGGTCGGCTTCCAGTCTAACCGGATGCAGCTGATTACCAGTATTTTACATGAAACGACTGCCTATCTGACCTCCACAACCCAGTACCTGGGTTATACGATATCCCTTGGTTCGACTGGATGTCTGATTTTCTTCTTCTGACTACTCGTAACGTCTGTCAAAGATCTACAAATGACCGGGACCAACAACTTAACGTGCTTTAAATCAAAATATTGTTACAAAATCTTGGTTACATAATTCATGTTAGGAATTACAAATACATAAATATGTGAGAACGATGTATAAATACGTGCAAGTTAAGAACCTGTCAAAAACAACTATGATAGGCAACATCCGTTTTATTTATTTCTTTTTAATAAGTTTTACCTACTGTCCGCGCCTTCGCTTCTGTTATAATCAGAAAATGACCCATGGGAAAGTTTAAAAAATAGGCACTCGGGGATATTGTAGCTCCCCATTACAAAAAAAAATCCGATTTTCATCAGTAGCTCCAAAGATTACCGTCTACATCCAAAGTAATAAAACTTTAACTTTACCTTTAACTACAGTAATATATTAGTAGGTCTAGATAGTAAAGATTACCTAAAAGTCAAAGTCAAAACATTTCATGTTTTTTTTTTTGTGAATCACCAATGTGAGGCACCTCGCAGTTCAACCTAGGAGGTCCTGTGGGTGCCTGGTGTATTAAAGCCTCCAGCCAAGACGTAAAACTACTTACAAACAAAGCCAAGGGCACCCCCTGTGGGGTACGAGCCTCGGCTTAGGGCGTCGCTGGGGGAAGACAGCATGGGAACACGCTGGATCTGAATGACATCATTATTTTTGGGCTGATTTAAAACTACTGGCACAGCATCGCCGGCTGGCTAGAGCGAGGGTCGGGGATTGCATAGGGTAAGCATTTTTGAATAGGTTTAAATTTTAAGAGTAGCCCATAGTCTAGTGGTGTGACCATCTGCCAAATCATACTGCCAGGACTTGAGTTCGACCCAAAACCTTTGAGTTTTTGGATTCATGTGCGTATTGTATTGGATCACTAAACCAAACTATTATGCCTGATAGACATTTCTCGACGGCATGTAAAGCCAAGTTAGAGGCCCATGGGCGGCATAAAAACTCTGACACCAGGTTATTAGTCATCATCATCATCATTTCAGCCCAAAAGACGTCCACTGCTGGACATAGGCCTCCCACAAGTGTCGCATTGACATAGGTTATTAGTGCCTAAATGAAAAAAAGAAAGTTTCCATAATTTATACTAGACTTATTACAAAATTCATCTTATGTGATATTACAACTAGTAGGGGCGCTCTTTCAATAAAGTCGCCACCCGACATCCAAATATTACGTTTCAGTTCACAATGACATTATTCGAAGCCCAACAGCATTGCAAGCTATGTCGTCTACATTCGATGAATTTGACCACCATATTTGCATGAAAATGTCCACACTAGAAACGAACGTGCGCTTTTGTAGCTAAAAGTACGCTGGAAAATGGAATACGTGGTTTGAATAGATGGTTTTTCGGTTAGGATGTCTATTTGTGGAAAATTACAGATTTTTTTATTGATTTTAATTATAATCTACCTCCTTAATAATATTACTTGTAGTTATTTTTTTAACACGCTTTAAGTTGACGTAATTAAATTTCTCGTTTTGTCCTCAGCAAACTCTTTCATTTGCTACCCATATAATGAAAAGATGGAGGCCTAGTTATTTTTAATGCATTCCGCATTAAAAATAACTAGGCCTCCATCTTTGGGAGCCCGCCATCTTTGGGATTCTGCCATATTGGATTTAGAATGACGTCACTTAGCTAACCATGCATTGTCATCAAAACTTAACTTCCCCGACTTAACGATCCCCGCATTGAACAGAGTGTAAACTCCATGTAACGTCACTCGATTTTACGACAAACTCCCTAAAGCGTCCAAAAAATCGAAATTAATTTGCTTTGGTTGGTTTAGCTTGCCTTCTATACAATGATACAGTCTACATAGCATTACACCCACTCTCAATAACGACAACAATTGAGTAATAAAAAGTACCTTTTAAGTTGCTAAAATGAGTAAAAACTGCGCAGCTATGTACGTTCTTTTGTCGCTTTATTATCCTAGCCCGCAATAAACTCGACTGTCGGCATCATGCATACCGAACTTTCTAAGAAATTCGTTTTTTTGTTTACTAATTGGGATTGCTTGCACGTGTAGACTATTGTTGACCATGACTAATAAGTAAGAGTCATGGATTATCTATACAACCCGTCCGACTTAAGTGTGCACTTAGCTGGAATGCGACCTCTCTCCCGCTTCCCCGCGCGGCGCCTCGCGCATCCCGGTTTATCGACGTTATTGGCGTACCGACAGAGTGACGTCACAGCCCAAGTGCACAGTTAATTCGGACGGGTTGTACGTTA
Source organism: Cerastis rubricosa (assembly GCA_949152445.1). Taxonomy (NCBI): domain Eukaryota; kingdom Metazoa; phylum Arthropoda; class Insecta; order Lepidoptera; family Noctuidae; genus Cerastis; species Cerastis rubricosa. The sequence continues at coordinate 21,101,601 of OX424526.1, read as the reverse complement.
TTATATTCTTAGTTGCTCAGTTGCTCACAAACTTTCAAACTGTTAACATGGCTAGTAAAAGAAAATCACTGTGTATTGACGTAAAAGTTTTACTGATACGCGCAATAGAAACGGGAGAGAAGATAAGTGATGTTGGCAAACGGTTTGGATTTAGTCGCTCTACCGTGGCTACAATATGGCAAAATAAAGAAAAAAGTCTCCAAGCTGAGAGCGAGGGGAAATCTTCCAAAAAATTAAAGAAACCTAAACTATCATGGTTTCACTAGCGCCAGAATCATATGCCTGTCTCGGAGCCGCTCGTGAAAGCTAAGACGGAGAATTTTGCTTAAGAACTTGGTATAACTTCTTTCAAAGCATCAGAAGGATGGCTCGGAAAATTCAAGCAACGTCATCATATCAACTATAGTAAAATAAGTGGGGAAGCACGAAGTCTTGATACGAATGTGACTCATGATTGAATTAATAGAGCTTGATCAAAATTCACAGAATAATACGCCCCAAGTGACATTTTCAATGCTGATGAAGTAGGAATTTTCTATAAGTTAACTGCAGATAATTCTCTGAAATTTACAGGGGAAAATGTGTGTGGGAGGAGAGCTTTCCAAGGAAAGTATTACGGTGCTTATGGCTGCTAATATGGATGGCACAGAAAAAAAAAAGCTAATGGTAACAGAAAAATCGAAAGATACGCGCTGTTTTAAGAACATTAAAAAATTGCCAGTGACGTATAAAGCTAATAAATCAGCTTTGATGACCAGTCAACTTGTTGAAGAAGAAGTGCGAAAGTGGGATGCAGAATTAAAGGGCAGAAAAAATTTTACTTCTTGTTGACAACTGCCCTGCCCACCCGTTTATATCAAACCTTCAAGACATAGGGTTGGCATTTCTTCCTCAAAATACGGCTAGTGTCTCACAGCTAATGGGTCAGAGTGTGATTAAAAGCCTCAAGGGTCACTACAGAAGGAAATTATTGATGGAGCTAGTCGAATCTGAGGGTAAAACTTCGGTTAATATGCTGCATGCAGTAATTTTTTTATCTAAAGCCTGGGAAGAAGTGACACCCACAACTATACAGCACTCTTTTCGACATGCTGGACTATGTAACACTAAAGACTAGGGAACACTAAAGATGTGGAATGTTGGATACGTTCCGCTAAACAATGTACTCTAACAACAGCTGATATATTGTCTAACGTATCTAGTAATCAAGCGTCGCCGTCGGCAAAAATATACGTGCGATTTGCGTTATCACAAGTAAACAGGAAACTTATGTGGATGGCTAAACAACAGCTGCGACAGGACTTTAAATATATATGGTTCCAAAATGGAAAAGTACTGGTGAAGAAAGGTGAGGTGGACAGTAATGGAAAAGACAAAATATTTATGATTAGTTGTGAAGACGACATAAAACATCTTCTTAACAAAATTAATTAGGTTAGCGTAGAATTACAATAAATACAATCATTTTTCATGTTTTCTAATAAGTATCATGGCTGTATTTAGTAATATTATAGAATTATTTGATTGCATTGATTTACCTTCCTACATTAGTAAACTACCTAAAAACACAAATAATTTAAATGTAGTGCATGTTAACATTCGATCTCTGATAAAAAATTACGCTAATCTTATGAACTGTCTAATTTCGGTTAAATCACAAATTGATATTGTGGTACTCACGGAAGTGGGGATATCGGAACAAATTGTTTCTATGTATCAGTTGGACGGGTATACACTGTACAGTATCTTGCGTAAAAGCAGGAAAGGTGGTGGGATTATTATCTATGTTAAAAATAAGCATAAGTTTCAACAAATAAAGTCTCAAACGAGACATTGTGAATGTATATTAGGTAAATTAACAACGCAGCAAAATCAGAATGTCTATATCTGTGCAGTGTATAGGCCACCAAAAGAAAGCAAGCATCTGTTTGTTAATGAACTCTCCAGTCTGATTAATGTTGATTATGTAAGGAAAGGCGATCTTATTGTGATGGGAGATATAAATATGGACCTTAAATCTATCAATAATGTAAACAGTTATTATCTAAGTAAACTAGCTGAGTGCGGGCTTGAATGTGCGATCTCAGACTTCACGCGAGTTGAGTCCAGGGGTAATTTAGTCACTAGAACTTGTATTGACCACATTTTCGTGAGATCTCGCCTTGATGAACTTTACTCAGCTGCTCTGGGGACTGTCTTGGCGGACCATCGCATGACGATCGTCACGCTTGCGTCTATGCCTGAACTTAGAGATCCAGAGTTCATTGAGTCTATTGATAATAAAAAATTAAAATCACTCTTAGCTTACACCGATTGGGACAAGATAGATCAGTTAAATTGCGCAACTGATATATATAAGTACATTAAAGAAAACTTTGTAAAGTGCTACAATGAATGCAAATACACGAAAAAGATAAATAACTCGAGTAAAAGAAATTGTGAAAAATGGGTTAACAATAAAATAAGGAAAAGTTGTACCAAAAGAGACAAACTGTTTATCGCATGGAAAAAGAACCCAGAAAATAAAACACTTAAGTTAGAATATAATAAAACAAGAAATAAAGTAAATAAAATAATACTAAACACTAGAAATAATTATTACAGAGAAGAAATAGCCGGAAACAAAAATAATCCCAAAAAATTGTGGGAAATATTGAATAAACTTACTGGTAAAATAGTCAAGTCTGTAGATGAGGTGATAAAGAGCGCTTTTTTAAATGAATCAAATAATGAACTAAATATCGCTAATGACTTTGCAATGGAATTTGAAACCAGTGTGTCTGGTATTGTGCCCAGGTGTGACAGACCCTTGTTGGAGGAAAGCGAATTTATGAAATCACAAGATAAATCAATGTTTTTCAAAAAAGCTACATCTCATAAAATTTTAAAAATAATTAATAACTTAAACACTAATAAATCTGCTGGATATGACACAATAAGAATCATGGACATCAAAATGATAGGAGACAAAATTGTGAATGCAATAGTGAAGTTAATTAATGCGAGTATTCAACAAGGAAAATATCCGTCAGAATTGAAAACAGGTATAGTTAGGCCCATTCATAAAAAAGGTAAAGTCAATAATATTGCAAATTATAGACCCATAACAATATTGCCTGCCATAAATAAGATAGTTGAAAAATTTATATGCGATCAAATACACACTTTTTATCGGGACAACAATGTAATTTCCAAAGCACAATACGGCTTCCAAAGTAAGAAATCTACATCTCAGTTACTTTCAAATTTTACGGATGAAGTTAACAACTACCTTGATAAAAAGCAGCATGTAGTACTCATATTTATTGATTTTAGCAAGGCTTTCGATACGCTTGGACACAAAACACTATTAAAAACCCTCGAAAACTCGGGTATAAGAGGAAAACTACTCGACTGGTGTAAGGAATACCTTCGTAGCCGAAGCTATCACGTCAAAGTTGGGCCTAGCCTTAGCAGACCCGTAAACGTGACGAAAGGCACAGCCCAAGGTTCAGTGTCTGGTCCACTCCACTATCTGGCATACGTAAATGACCTAGAAAACGTAATAACACATTGTTCCCTGTATCAATATGCTGATGACACCTGCATACTATCTGCAAATAAAAACCTTAATTTGGCAGCCAACTGTTTGCAAAAAGATTTTGATTCTATGGCTAAGTGGGCCCATGATATGGGACTTGTTCTGAATCCACAAAAAACTAAAGTTATACACGTACATTCAAGTCATATAAATACTACCCACCCATTCCAAATCATAGCCCATAGTCATGAATGTCTGCATAAAAACGTGCCAGATTGTAACTGTGCGCCTATAGAACAAGTCCCATGTCATACTTATCTGGGACTAATTATTGATAACCGATTCAATTGGAGCTACCAGGTTGAATCTGTATGTGGCAAGTTACGTGCAATACTCACCAAGTTTGCCATTATAAAGCGCAATATACCGTACAAGACCCTCCTTCAAATGTACACAGCTATGAGTGAGTCTATAGTCTCCTATGGACTCACCAGCTATGGACGCACATTTAAAACTTACCTGGATCAAATACAGAATTTGCAAACACGCTTACTGAAACTTGTAGTACCTAACTATGTAAAAAATAGATACCGAGACAATTACACAGGCTTGTTTAAACATTGCAAAGTATTACCGGTTATTGCGCGCGCTGATTATCTGTTCCTCATTGAACAGTTTGATAACAGTGACATCCAAATTCCTGTTAAATATGATGTGAATACACGACAAGCCAAATCCAAATCACTTCAAGTGCCACGCAAAAATAACTTTTATGGCAGGCGTACCGCCGCTTTCGCTATCCCCAATTTACTTAACAAAATACCCATAGGCGTTAGAGACTCAATGAACAATAAAAACATAAAGAGTAAGTTGAAAGAATATTACATCAACTTGATAAACTGTTAGTAGCGCGTTGATCAACTCTCAGGCCATGGCATGCTAAGACAGACCCCAGGGGTCTAATTGTGTGCCTTGTTTAAGTTTATGTAAAAAACTTATTTGTGAATAAAATAAATAAATAAATAAATAAAAATGTACCAATTCTATGAGTGATGAGGTGAAAACAGAACCTGAGTTTGATAGCGACAACGATCTTCCATTAACTGAGTGGCTTCAACAGTTCAACATGGCAGAAAATACAGGAGTAGTCGACTGCCTGCTTACAACGGCTTCACTCACAGACTCAAATTTTGGATTCAGTGAGAAAAACTGAGGATCAAGAACAAGGAGATGAAGAAGATGAGACGGATGAGCCTGAGCCTCCGCCGAGCATTAAAAAAGCTCTGGAAGCGGCTAAATTATTGCAAAATTACTTCCTTTACCACCAAGATGCCTTAATATCGCAAGATATGAATAAAATAAGTAAAAAAATACAACAAAGTTATTGGTGCAACAAAAGACGTCAGACAAAAATAGCGTTCAAATAAGATTATTTTTTATGTACATACTAACACTAGTCTGAAATAAACTTTTTCTTTTTCTAATTCTGATTTTTCTTCTGTCCTATAATGACACCTCTCTATAACGTCATAAAATGCACAGTCCCTTCAGTGTCGTTATAGAGTTTAAACTGTATTTGTATGACCTACAGATACTTGTTCTGGGTCTGGCTGTATGTGAGTTTTAATGTTTGTAAACGCACCCGCGATACAGGAGAAATTCCTAGAGAGGGGGCAACGTTTGTTTATAAAAAAAACAACTGACACTTCATGAAAACAGCAAAATAAAAACACGGCTCGTATTTTATTGGACGTTTTCAGTTATAAACTTGCTTGTGAAACTTCATAGCTGGCGAAATGTGAGAGTACTTTAGACACATATATCGGGGAGGTCAGGCATTTATGAAATGTTATGTATATTTGTTTAACAATATATATTTATACGAGTGTTGAGGCATTTATGTATAATGTAAATTCTTTTACCAAAATATCTTTATACGAATTGTGTTTAATCTCATTCGTCCAAAAAAAACACTAAATAAATAAATTCTTTATTTCATCACATTGACAACATTGTAAAATACATTGTAAAGTACAATATATACATACATTGTGTCCTCCCACAGATTAGTCCCCTAGCTCCCAAAACTGTAGAAAAAAAAGAGAAAATAACAAAAACAAAATCCTTGAATAGACTTCATCATTCTCTTGCCCTTATCCCAATTCATTTGGGGTCGGCGCAGTACGTCTGCTTCTTCCATACTTCTCTATTACTTGTCATCTCATGAGATACCTCCTTTCTTGCCATATCATTTTTCACACAGTCCATCCATCGTTTCTTTGGTCTTCCTCTACCCTTATACCCATCCACATTCATACTTAAAACTTTCCTCACGACATTTTCCTCATTCCTCCGCATCACATGCCCATACCATGACAACCTATTTCCACGCATCTTTTCAGTCACCGGCGCCACTTTCAGACTTCCTCTAATGTACTCATTCCTTATTCTATCCATTTGCGTAACACCACACATCCCCCTTAGCATTCTCATCTCAGCCACATGCAAGTGCCTTTCATTCATCCCTTTTGTGGCCCAACATTCTGACCCATACAAGACAGCAGGGCTAACCATTGTTTTATAAATCTTCCCCTTAAGTTTAAGGGGAATGCGGGAGTCGCAGATAGTTCCCGTGACCTGCCGCCATTTCATCCATCCAATGTTTATTCCTTGAATAGACTTATAAGTATTAAATCACAGTCGGTATAAAGCTGTGGTGGATCGAGTTCCTAACGTCGAGGCTGTCACCGAATGGCGTCCAAGAACTGGGAAAGAAAATGTGGGTTGTCCGGCGCCGTGATGGGCAGGTGGCATGAAGGTTGGCATTGAGGTTTGCCCAAGTAAAAATATTAGCAAAATAATCTGACTTTCAAAAAAACATCAAAAAGTGGAAAAGCTTATCTTTCGGAAGTCGGTGACTTTTTTTTCGTTCATAGGGTTTTTCTTTTGGTTATTTTTTTTTTGCAAAATTGTTTATATTATTATTTTATCCTTTTTAGTTGTTGTTTCTCACAAATACATGTCCAGTATCAATTTTACAATGTAACTAAAACTTATAGGAGGCTAGTATCCTAGCATTGGGAACCACTATAAGCTGATTTTGCCATGCTACTACTAATACTACGATACACCTACTTTTAGCTATTTAATTAACCTTACCCTTTTCAATTTTACCACCTCAAAATGCCTCAGAGCTAATTTTCCAATAACGCTACCTACATTCCTAATGTAAAGGGTTTTCGGACGTCCATTTTCAGACAGGGTATATACCGCAAGGACTCGTTTAAAACACTTATCAACTCACGCCAAAGGTCAACCTTTCCGTCTTTCAGCCTATTAGCCAAATAACCACTGAGATTGACAGGTTTATTTTGATAATTGTTTCTAAATTAACCTATTTGCGATCAGAATATGTAATTATAATTTTCGTGTTAATGATCAAATCAAATCAAATCAAATCATCTTTATTTGTGAACACAGGTATTGAAAAAAGGTCTTATTCATACAGTTTTGTTGAACTCTATGTCCTACCAATGAAATTGGTGTACAAATATAGCAAATAATATAAAAATCAAATTATATAAAATCTCAAATTTTGTAATATTGTAAACAATGTCAATTAAATGTACTATTCATGAATAAATTAAAAATAAATTACAATAAAGGGCTGGTAATGTCATATTTTATCATTTAAAAAATCTTCGATAGAGTAATACGTCTTATCTATTAGAAATGAATGTAATTTTCTTTTGAATTTTAGGACATTATCTTCACTCCTTATACATTTTGGTAATTTATTATAGACCTTTGGAGCCATTACAAAAATACTGTTTTTGTATAGTGCAGTACTAGATCCGACTGTTTGTAACCGATCACAACGGCGCTGACTAGTTACTCGAGCAAATTTATGTAAATTATTTTTTACGAACATAGACGTTTCATAGATATACAACGACGGCATAGTTAATATTTTCGTATTTTTAAAAAACGGTTTGCAGCTGTCTGTTGTCTGCAAATTATAAATAGCTCGTATGCACCTTTTTTGGCACTTAAATACCATATCTTTACCCGTGGCATTGCCCCAAAATATAATTCCGTATCTCAATGTTGAAGCTACTAGCCCATGATACGCCGTTAAGACTGTTGGTCGATTGGCCGTTTTACTTAACATGTGCAAAGCATAAGAATGTTGGTTCAGCTTACTGCATACTTTATCAATATGGGAATTCCATTTTAAAGTGTTTTCTATGTTTAGTCCAAGAAATTTAGTCACTTTAGCTTCATTAATAGTTTTGTCATTGTATTTAATATTTAAGTCCAGATTATAATTAATTCTTTGTTGAAATGTCATTAATACTGTTTTATCAAGATTCATAATCAAATTATTATTCTGCAGCCAATTCACAACTGATTGTAAAGTATTATTTATCTCAGACTCCAATGTACTTACCTCGTCACTATTAAAAAGTAAAGTGCTGTCATCTGCAAACATTGTCATAGGATATGATGATGCTGTCGGAAAGTCATTAATATAAACAATAAATAGGGGCGGTCCGAGTACACCACCTTGTGGTACTCCATAGTTTACCACTCTCTGACTAGACGTGTAGGTTATTTCGGTTTTTTTAGATATTCTACTGATGGACGTTATTTGTTGCCTACCACACAGATAAGATTCTATTAGATTTGATATATTTCCTCTTATTCCGTATGCGTTAAGTTTATTTATAAGTAATTTATGGTCTACGCGATCAAAAGCTGATGATCTGCTGTTCATTATTCCAATTAGTTTAGTTTAGTTTAGTTTGTTTATTAATAATTGTTATAATTACATGTCAAGTTTAGCAAAAAAATAAAATAAAAATAAAAGCATAAATCATTAAAAGAGCATAAAATACAAATTATCATACATTAAGATTGAAAATACAAATAAATAATAATACATTAAGAATTACTCGAGAAATACATCAATATAGACTAATCGTTTGTCAGAAAAAGTAGAAATAAAAGAAATAATTAACTCAATTACCTAAAACCATTACCCATGTGTTTAAGGTTATTGAATGCATGCACTAAAACAGCAGTCAATTCGTTTGTAATTAAAATAATGAAAACAGGTCTAATCAAAGGAAAATTAATGAGGTACCAACGTTACTACCTTTGCAAAATGGATTTGTCGAGTTAGTGACATGTGTACTAACAACGGTCAAGTTTATTGTTCAGACAGACTTGTTGTTGCCAATGTTATGTTCATAGGAGAAGTACTAATTACTAATAATGAAATTAGTATTTGCATATTACATAAATCGAATATTACCGTTGAGGAGTTCCTCTGGTTGGTTGTATCCTGCATGATGCCTCAGCCAACCTCCTCTTGCCTTGATCAGGTCAAGGTACTTTTGTTATATCATTAAAAGACAAGTGGCAGGATTTTAAATTTGGAATGGATCATCATCATCGTCACCTGTGGAAGTTGTTATATCTCTTCATCAACTAGAATAATGATTAATACTAATCTACGTAATAATAATCTACGTAATGATTTTATAACGGCTCCGCAGATGTTCTTGAAACAGCTACGAACACCTTCGTTTATTACACCTTTCAAACGAAAAACACGTCGTGAAGAAACCGACATGACCAAGAATCAAAAAGTCTTAGTAGTGGATTGATGACTGATTAATTATGTAGCTTACTAACTTTAAGAGCGTTTACACCTTACGGCATTTCATACAAACTTTCCAGCCCTTATTTTCCGAAATGACTGAACTGATTTTAATAAAACTTAATACGCACAAGCAAGATGCATTGGTCTTAATAGTGCTAAAAACATTTTTGAAATGTCTTTAAAAAAAAGATAATTGGAAATTTATGTATCCATAGATAATTTATAATCGGTCTAATTTAGATGTAACACTATTTATCAAAAATGTTTTTTAGTAACTTTTTAGACCTATGTATCCTGCTTGAAGTTAGCCTATGAAGTTTCATTAAATCGGCTCAGTCATTTTAGAAAATAAGGACTTGAAATTTTGTATGAAATGCCGTAAGGCGTAAACGCTCTTAACTGTTTAAACAAACTCGCAATAATAATTCCTCTTCATAAAATCAAAATTTGCACAATAATATTCCGTCATAAATCTTCTAAGCCGAAATCTACACCCAGCTTAGATTGGAAGCCGCATGGCAATATTGGTCTTGCTCTCCATTCGAACCGCACTAAGTCGAGAAACCGATAATCCTAGTTTCCTAGACGATTCAATATCTTGTGGCTAGGAAAGCCACTATGGATCTATTATTAGTTCTGTTCAGTTCTAGAATTTGAATACCAACTAAAACGGTAGATCCATTTTAGTTGGTATTCAAATATTATGTAGGTTTGTTCTGCATAATTGTTGATAGTTTTATATAACTTAGTATCACGCCAGCACGCGTAGCATGACCACTGCAGAAACGAGTTTTGTCTACGGAAGAGTCGACATAATGACACATTGTCATTGTCTATCTGTCATTATGTCTACTCTTCCGTAGACAAAACTCGTTCGTAATCCCGAAGAGTTAGACAAAGGTGCACCTAATAGAACATCCATATTTCGCGAGTTATGTTTAATTCCCATGGAACAGGGGGCGAGTATTTTTGTACTCTTTTTAGTTGCAGTCTCGGTCCCACACAAATTCTGGTCATGAATTACATCATGTCATGTTTTATATTTTAAGTAAGAGTTATTACACGTCATCAACTTAAGCCAAGAAGAAAAAAATTTACTAAAGGAGCTAACTAATAAACCACCCAAGTAAAGTTAATATAGGACCACCGCACCGACTTCCTCTACAACATGAAATAAGAATCCTGTAAATCGACCCAGTAATCATGGAGTAATTGAAATAAATACATTAAAAAAAAAGCCGGCGAACCTCCTAATTTTTAAGTCTTTTAGAAGTCGGTTAAATATACCTACAATAGTTTACAAAAGCGTTTTCAATAGTAACAAAAAGCGTACGGTAGGTATTTAATAAAGTAAGGTATTCCACTAACAAATACGCGCCCTGAATGGAATTGAAAGAATGTAATCCCCAATAAAATAAATACTTTACATAACGTTCAGGCTTAACTATTTGCACACAATAGTAAATAAAATAATACTGCCGCCATTTCACTCATAAAATATTGCTATATTCAAATAAATTCGTGAAATATTCCACAGCGGCGTAATGGCCTGTAAACGGTATTGCCGGAACAAAAAAAGACAATTTTAATCTTGTTTCACTTGATTGCAGGGAATAAACTGATATTGAAGCATTTATAAAAGGAATATTCTTGTATGATAAAAATAAATGGCTGGCAAGACTTCGCAGAGACGGGTGACTAAAATAAAAATTTAAAACAATTTTAATATCACTTGCTAAAGGTCAAACCAGACTTCGTGTTATGGTTCAACAAACAACGTTTAATCATGTAACTTCCTGGCATTTAGAAATATGCAGACGACGACCCACTCGATAACACGTCGGTATGAAGCTATTCTGTATGGTGACGGACGTAAAGAATAGCACCATCCCATATCTTCCCATGGGTGTCGTAAGAGGCGACTAAGGGATTTGAGAATGGGGATAGAGAATGGGCAGCAGCGTTCTCTGTACTTTTTTAACAACCGTACTGCGATCGCCAACCCTCCTGCCAAGCGTGGCGATTATGGCAAAACCAAAAATGACCCAAAAATGTCAATGTGGCGACACTTGGGGGAGGCCTATGTCCCGCAGTGGACGTCTTTTGGGCTGAAATGATGATAATGAATCATGAAGCTCCCATAGATATACGAGTACCTAAGCATGAACAATGAAATTGTTACGTTTTCTAGCTAAGTTATACAAACTTCTATGGCAAAGTATTTGCGCGACGGTAAGGATTGTTCTTTCTTTTTCTCGTGGTTAGTGCCTAAGCTGGTGTCTGAGTGTTTATGCCGCTCATGGGCTTTTGACTTGGATTTACCTACATGCTGTCGAGAAATATATCTCAAGCATGCTGCACGCGTAGCATGAACGCCGTAGAAATGGGCTAAGTCGACGGAATAATCGACACACTGACACAACATTGTCATTGTCTATCTGTCATTATGTCGATTCTTCCGTAGACAAAACTCGTTTCTACAGTGGTCGTGCTACGCGAGCTGGTATGATTTCTTAACGATGTATGGAAAGCAATGAATAGGCCGAAATAGATACTTCAACTGAAGACGTAAATATGCTCAATTTCCGTTGCGTAGTTTTCTGTAGTTGAGCCATAAGACAAATAACCCCTCAAAGGGATAATATGAAGCGCACATAAGTTGGAAAGCTTCATGTCTATAATTTCCTAGGCGCCATCGCCCATAACCTTCGGGTCATGCTCGAGCTATATACTCGTAATAATATATTTATTCAAAATTAGAATTGGCACAACTACCTAATACAATGTAAATCTTAGAAATAATAAAGGTGTAACAAAGTTCAATGCCTGTACTAGGTTAAACCTGTATCACAGGCGACATGTCTAAATCTAAATTTCTAAACTAATATATTATAATAAAAAGGAAAGATTTGATTGTTTGTTTGTTTGCATTGAATAGGCTCCGAAAATACTGGTCCGATTTGAAAAATTCTTTCAGTGTTAGATAGCCCATTTATCGATAAAGGCTATAGGCTATACCTATATAATCACGCTACGACCAATAGAAGTGGAGCAGCAATAAAAATTGTTGCGAAAACGGGGAAAATGTGACGCAAACAAAGTTGCGCCGGACAGCTAGTCTCTAATAATTACTGATTGGACAACAGATTTCCTCAATATTTAACACTAAAGTGAGTGTAAAAGTAAGTGAAAGAGATTGACATGAGATTAGTAAAAGTTAACAGATTATGATAAACCTAATGCTATGATTATGAATTATCTATCTCAAGATGGATATTTTATAACCACTCTTTCACGGTCCAGGCTGTCCTTTTATGGCACGAATTGCTGGTGTCGGTAAAACAAGCTCAGTCACTCATTGCTTTTCAAAGCCTGTGCCTCCTCTTAAGTGCGGATTGCGCCACTAAGTGTGTGATTCTAGACTCCCCAGTCTTATCCCCAAGGCCTGGTACTCTTTTAAAGGATATCCGCCGAAAAAAAAAGAGGTAGTCATACCCAAATTTGTATTGAAGGTCCTGTCATAAGCCAATCCTTCGCTTTAACAGGAGTCGAAGCAGGGGAAGTGGAGAGTGGGGTTAGCACCGTTCACTTTTCCGCGTTTTGCGAATGACAAGTTACTCGTGAGAAAGTGCTATGTTTGTAAACAACAAAAGATCCTCAGCTCAGCGACATCTGTGCTCCACATCCGATGCACACTTGACCCATATTATCACCTCTCTTGTATGGGGAGCGACATTTGAACAAGAAATGTTTTTCTAAATGTATTATTTCTATAAATAGACAGTAAAAGCTTTTTGTTAAAAGAAAGAGGAAAAGAAAGAAAGAAAATAAGTTTATTTGGCACATGCCACAAGTACACACAACAATAAACAAAAATTAACAAAAAATACTTAAATCTAAACAAAAGAAAAAAAAGAGGGTTAATTATTGTGTGCATATTATACAAAACAAAAATAAAAAAAATAGGGATAATTATTGTGTGCCTCACGGCTGCGCCAAATAGGGCCAGTTCAGCATAATGCCGGGCAGCTAGGCTGCCTGACGCTGGTTTTCAACTGGACCTGCGAATGTGATGTGACGGACGTAAAACAGTTTCATATTTTGTGTCAGAGTGTATGTGTATGTGAAACGGGTATTTAAATAAAATAAGATTGTGTACAGCAATAGTAATAACAAATAAGAATAAAACTACGCAATAATAATACTAACACATATTCACACGTTAACACATACTAACAAAATGAGCATTTATTTTATTTCATCTTTTTTTCATTTAACTATATTTGAACACCAATTAAGAGATCAGCGGTGGCCTAGTTCTGGGTTCGAATCTAGGCAGGCGCGTTACTTTGTGTAATTTATATCATCACCGCTGCCCTCAAAAACGGTGAAGGAAAACATCGTGAGGAAACCGGCATGTCCTAGAACTAAAAAATCGAAGACATTTGACATCTACCAACCCGCACTGGACCCGCGTGGTGGATTACAGTACACTCCCTCTCATGGAGAAGAGGCCTGTGTCCCAGCAGTGGCAACATTATAGGCTGATGATGATGAAACACCAATTTATGCGACGCCCTCAGGCTCGGTGATGACAATCTTCGCAACTGGATGAGAGTTGCCGAGAACGAGCTTAGTGGCTTGCGATTGGAGAGGCCTATGTCCAGCAGTGGACTGTTATACAGGGTGTAACGGAAAGGGTATATACATACTTAAGGGTGTGCTGCAGAACATCAAACTGAACATGTATCTCCACAAACAAACGTCGTAATAATGAAAAAATTATCTGCTGCCCAATACAAAATTTCAATACCTATTTGACCCAAATGTATGGGGCAGCTGATATTTTTTTCGCTATGACGATGTTGGTCTGATGGAGAAACATGTTCAGTTTGATGGTCTGTAGCACATCCTTAAGTATGTATATACCCTTTTCGTTACACCCTGTATATAAAAACACCAATTTAAGTATAAAACACTGAAAACGATTTAGGTAAATATTATATTTAGTAAAAATAAAAACGCTTCGTATACTTTATATGAAGAAATTTTATCATTATTCACATTAATACTAGTATATTTTTTATTGCTTTTCATTTAAATAACTACTATGTACATTATAAAGATTAACTAACTAATAAATTAAAAAAACTAAAATAACAAAAAACCATAAAAGGGCGTCAAGAAAGTCCAAAAAGCGCCAGCACAGCACGATGAGCTTGGAAGATATTTTGGGAATTTTGGGGTAGTTCAATTTTAAGTTTCTATTAACAAGGTGCCCCTATTCACTGAGTTGAAGGCATTCTTTATGTCAACATTCAGAAATAAATACATAATATTATCCAATAGTTAATAAACTTAACTCTACTTGATTTAACATCGAAAATAACTTTTCTAAAACAAGCGAGACTTGATAAATTAGATTTAACAAGTTAACAAAACTAAGTTGGGTTTGATTAAAGTGTTCCAGCAAAGAACTGAAACTTAACTAAATTAGCTTTGTTATTATCGCCGATAAGACTAGGTATTTTATTGTTCAACACTTTGTTTAATGAACAAGACCCTAAATTATGGAGGTATTTGTTAATTCCATCAATTAACCAGTAAAATATAAATGATTGACAGGTACGCGCCGCAATCAATCAAGCTATAAATTCAGTTTATGCGGATCTCTCATTACACGGGAAATCTATACACAGCAAGGCCATGTTATACTGGCTTCATGTGTCGCCCTGTGTACGTTTTTTAATCAATATCCAGGCTGGTAACAAACCGGGGCTGCGGGACTCCGGAACTGTTCGAAAGAGATACCGTGGCCCTGGGACACTTAGGACTAAGAAGGAATATGGATGGGTTTTAGTCAGTACAAGTCTGGCACTCCATTCCGCTCCACCCAGAGCGCGGGAGAATCATCAAATACCCCCCGAATTTGATGATTCCCCATCAGTAAAAAAAACTGGTAACAAAGTATGGAGAGGTTTGCAAGAGGAAAAGCAAGGAAAGAAACATTATTCGATATGTATGTCAACTTAAAAGTAACGTCACACCAACCGGACATTAGGTACTGGACACCGGACGTTTACAGGTCAAAATGTACTGAAAATATCTGTGAAAGTCCATAGTGCCAGCCAGTCCGAAGTCCATTCGGCTTAGCCACACCTTAAAATCTTCTTCTTAGTCGTTCACTCTTGACAGAGTGGTCGTGGTCATGGAGGGTCGCCCACAACTGTGGTCGCTGCCTTCGCGATCCTTTTCCACTTGTCTCTTTTGGCCGCATGGCGAGCACATTCTGCCACAGGGAACTTGGTGACAGATTTGATGGAGTCTGTCCATCGTATTGGTGATCGACCACGTGGTCTTGTGCCTTCGACTCTACCCGGGTAACGTGTCCAAAGAAACTGAGGATTCGTAATTGCACAAGCGACGACAGTCTCTGTTTAATGTTAAGCTCTTTGAGTATTGACACGTTAGTCCGATGAGCGGTCCAGCTTATCCTGAGCATGCGTCTCCAGCACCACATCTCCAGGGCGTCAATCTTGCGTCACATCTTAAAATAAGCTTTAAAAATATGCCTTTATAAAAAGGGTAGGTACTTACTAAACATGCTGAGTGTAAATTACTTATGTTTATTTATCCTACCTCAAAGTAAGATATGTTTCAAATCTAATTTCAAGGAAATAAGATCACTTATCTAAAGCGTACTCCAATTTAAATAAAAACATCGTGGTCCGTGTTACACACTTAGCAAAAATTATCATATTTCTTAGATCTATCTTGCAACCTACTCAATGTTTCAGAACGTTTCTTAAACTAATCGATATTACATTTTTACGGGAACATTAAAAAAGTAATCACGTCTATAATCCCCGAAACACAAGAGCAGAAGTGTAGCTAATTGAGCGCACGGTTGGCGCAGTGGCTAAGCGATCGACTGCTGCGCTGCGTGTCGTGGGTTCGATCCCCGCACGGAATAAATAATTATATGACCTACAGATAGTTGTTCCGGGTCTGGCTGTTTGTGTATGTGAGTTTAAATGTTTGTAAACGCACCCACGATACAGGAGAAATTCCTAGTGTGGGGCAAAGTTATAAAAAAAATGTACTCCCACATTTTGTCAGTTATGTTTAAGTCGCATGTAATAGCAGGCGAGCATACACATCAACCCGGCACAAATCCATATTCCATGGCTACTACTAAGAATTTCTGATGGAAAAACCCAATAACACTAAGCCAGATTTGGGAATCGAACCTATGACTTCATGTTCAGCAGAGCGCTTGCGGCCACTAGACCAACGAGCCAGTCTGATGATCTAATATTTCGTTTGCAAAACCTCCTTGGTGCGCAAAATAGAAAATTGTTAAAATAACATGGAAAATGGTAGGTAAAACCAACTTTTATGGTCACTTACTAAATATAACTTTCATTACAGACAAAAATGTTATGATAACATTATTCCAGGGAACCTATATTTCTGCTGAAATAGAAGACCATTTACCTTCTCGTTTTTCTGTAAAGTAGGGGCACAGGGCAGTTGCGAAACAATTGAGTCTAACTGACGTCTTGAGAAGTACTTAGGTACTGTGCATCCGTCATCCGTCACTGTGGAGCAACGTCATCCTTCTCTATAATATTAACATCGTATATTAATAACACCGCAACCAAGAAAAACAGAGAACGTGATTTCTAATATTTGTACCAGACTTACGGACGTGCGTATGCCCTTTGCCGCCCATAAAATGCTAAGTTAAACTTATTCAACTTGAAATAAAAAGAGAACCCCGGCGCAGAATTTGATGCGCTTTGGCACGGTGAATCAAGGATGTGATACCTTCCAAATAGTTCCAAACAAAAGTAGTCTAAACTGTGGCGGGCGTGGGTGTGCTGCCTATAAAATGATAAGTAAGTTAAATCAATTTAGCTTGAAATGAATAGAGAACCCTGAGTCAGAATTTGATGGACCAGCAAGATGTACGGATGTGTGTGTGCCCTGTGCCACCCATAAGATGCTAAGTTCATCATCATTTCAGCCGAAAGACGTCCACTGCTGGACATAGGCCTCCCCCAAGAAGGGGGGGTTTTGCCATAATCGCCACGCTTGGCAGGCGGGTTGGCGATCGCAGTACGGTTGTTACAAAAGCACAGAGAACGCTGCTGCCCATTCTCTGCTAAGTCCCTTAGTCGCCTCTTACGACACCCACGGGAAGACATGGGATGGTGCTATTCTTGACGTCCGACACCATACAAAACTAAGATGCTAAGTTAAACTTATTCAACTTGACATAAAAAGAGAATTTGATGGTCAGAATTTGATGCTCCTACCCGCGGAGAATCAAGATTGTGATACCTTCTCAACAAAAGTAGTCTAAACTGTGGTGGACGTGGGTGTGCCCTGTGCGGCCATAAAATGCCAAGTAAGTTACCAATTTGGTGAGGTATTAAATTCCCATTTTTCAGTAGTTGTATCACACTAATATTATAAAAAGTGAAAGTTTGTGAGTGAGTGTGTGTGTGTGTTTGTTACTCCTTCACGCCTCAATGGCTGAACGGATTTGGATGAAATTTGGTATGTGGATAACTTATACCCTGAATTAACACATAGGCTTTAAATCCCGGTCTGCGCGGGTTCCGCGGGGTGCAGCTAGTTATCTAATATTTGCAACAAAATGCACAACAGTTAACACAATAATTAACATAACAACGACGTTTAAAAACAGGAGGCCGCAAACCCAGGATCGACTAATGTATGAAATGTGTAAGAAAATTATTTCCTAATATTCTTGGCCCTACCCTACCACACCTTATGAGTTAAGACTTGTATAAGAACTGCGAAACTGTCGCAGTTATCAAGATAAGAGTGAAAGAACATTATCTTTCCATTCCGTCATAGTTGCATATAGGTATTTATGTTATTGCTATATATTTTGTGTTTGTATTTATACGTAAGTTAGTATATTCATAAATTGTATTTTAAATTTTTAAAAGTTATTTGATTTATGTTTTATGTATTCCATTTTCTCTTCTTCTTTTACACACTATGTCTACATTAATTTTATTTAGTAGGTACCTCCTTTCGCACAAGTAAGACATATCTTTAGAAATAAGCATCACCTTTGTACCTACCTTTTTTCTGTTCGTTTCTAATTTTCTGTAATAAGTATGTACATAATTTTTTTATATATAAATAAAGGACTTAGCTGGCTGCAAGCAGCCAACTATTTTTGCATTTTTGCTAAGCTGCATAGGAGTTACCTTTTTGGGTCTTATTCAAATGCGATGGAAATGCCACCGAATTTCTAAGTTGATAAGGTGTTGGATGTCTTCAGTCTTACAAAACAAGAGTCTAGTCACTGATAGTCTTCCTGACCGTTTTTAGTGGCCAATAGCAGCGGAAATAAGCGAGGGAGATATAATCGTGAACATGTG
Organism: Cerastis rubricosa; assembly: GCA_949152445.1. Classification (NCBI taxonomy): domain Eukaryota; kingdom Metazoa; phylum Arthropoda; class Insecta; order Lepidoptera; family Noctuidae; genus Cerastis; species Cerastis rubricosa. The sequence continues at coordinate 21,082,988 of OX424526.1, read as the reverse complement.
CCTTTTTTTTAGGATGGTAAATCATCAAATGACTTCTCCCGCTCTAGGCGGAGCGGAAGGGAGTGTCAGACTTGACTGACTAAAACCCATTCATGTTCCTTCTTAGCCCTTTGTGTTCCAGGGCCACGGTATCTCTTTCGAACAACCCGCAGCCCTGGCAGGCATCGGCCCTCTCGGACCCCTTCCGATTTGCTGACATCTCCTTGAGGCGCGCGTGGAACACAAACGCGCCGTCGGCACGGCCTGTCGTCATTAGACGGACGGACGGTGAGCTAGCCCATTACTCACCGTCCACAGGCCCGTGCCTACGGTGGCCGGGGGCCACAACATGTGTGTCTGCGTGACACAGTGTACCTCTTTTCCCTCTCATAGACCTTTCTGATAAGACAGGAGAGACACCAGGTGTAAGACCATAGGTTTAACGTGCTTTTCGAAGCCCTTAGGTATCATACTGCTAACTTCCAAACTCCGTTCCTACTAGAAAAACTCAATAACGTTGCCACTGTTCAGGACTCGAAGTCTCAGAGAAAGGGACCATAACCCACCACGTGGTCACTGTTCAGGTAAGGGCCGAGCTTCGCAAGCGGTGCTTAACCTTGGAGATCAACACTCTTCTTCTTCTTCCTAGCTCTATCCCTCTTTAGTTGGAGTCGGCTTTTCTAATTTTCTGGCACCAGGATAATCTGTCCTGGTTCGTCGGGTCTGGCAGTTCTTCATACAAAAGGAGCTTCATCATGTTAGTCCTCCTACTTTGGAGACCGACACGTTCGGCTGTTATTATTTGGTCACGTGCCTTAAAAGGCAATACCTACTGGAAGCAACTATTATGATTATGCACATAATTTCATATTTCATTAAAAAACAGTTTTCCTCTAGCTTTATAGTCAAAGAGAAACTTTGTATGAACAAGTAGAAGAAACTAATACAAGAAAACAATCTAACTTTCGTATGCAGACGCAATCAAGATGTTTAAAATAAATCCTAATTAAAATCTTACTGGTGCCGAGGGTAAGAGGGTAACTTTAAAGGGTAAGGGTAAACAGGGTCAGTCTCGGTGTATAGAAACGTTTACGAAGTTCGTTTTAACCACGGACTGCACGGTCCCGGTAGACCGCCGCTGGCTTTCTTTAATTGTACAAGTTATAAAAGAATAGCGGGAATGAAAATAAAGGATATGTCAATTTTTATTCAGGGTTTATTATCGATTTTATTTGCATTATTATCAATAAATTATTATCTGTACGTTCTATTGAACGTATATACTTCTTTAACTTAGACTTCTTTATCTTCGGTTCAATCAATCAACACCGCCTATTGCAGTCTAAAGCTTGACATAGCTCTCTACCACGTGGCACCACAACGCCCACCCTCCATCTACCGCGTAACGAAAATAGAGATGCAGAACCATTATCAGAGGTCGGAATTAGGTAGAGTTATTTGTGTACTTACACTGATTTCATACAGCAAAAAGAATAAAGTGGATATGCCTCAAATACCGATATTAATTTTACAGAACAGACAAATACCGTGATTTATTAAATAAAAAAGTTATTTACTTTCATACAATTTAAACTATCCGACATCGGATGTCCAAAGTTGCAAAATTCCAATGCGCACACGCAAGGGAAGATTCATATTAATATCAACATTTCGATGCAAGTACAAAAATAACTCTACCTTATTCCTCCTGACCTTTGATCATTATACAGGAGCGCATTGTAGTGGTCGCAAAATGACCAAAATCAAAATGTTTTTATTTCACATAGGCCTACATGGGTATGTATAAAAAGTCGACAAAAACGTGCTCGGTTCGGGTTGGTCGTTTCCTATGGAAAAGAACCGGCAAGAAATTCCATGGTTTACTCTTTTAAAATCATTTGGTTGTACAATATTTCTATGTAACAGCGTTAGTACTTAAGTATCATATGACCAAATTGATGGCCAATATACTAGCTGTCCGGCGCAACTTCGTTTGCGTCACATTTTCCCCATTTTCGCAACATTTTTCATTGCTGCTCCACTCCTATTGGTCATAGCGTGATGAAATATAACCTATAGCCTTCCTCGAAAAATGGGCTATCTAACACTGAAAGAATTTTTCAAATCGGACCAGTAGTTTCGGAGCCTATTCAATGCAAAAAAACAAACAATCAAATCTTTCCTCTTTATAATATTAGTTTTGAAAACGCTGACAACTTGTAACGTATACCAAACCTAAAGTCGAGTACATTCGTAGCTCGCAGAATAGTTTTAAAACAATATTTAAGTTGGACGTTTTACTGGATAGTGGATATCAAGTAGGAAGTATACGGTACGGCTTAAACGCTACTTCAGTGCAAATATTAGGATCTAATAGTTCTATTAGTGTAATCAGGTCTTGGACGTAGCAAAAGTAGTTTTCGGGGATTTTTTAATCGTGGTATCTTTGGCGTTTTTTAGGTTCTCTGAAGCAAGGACACCTCGGATAAATTGGACATCATCGGAAAGTTTATGTATGCGTCGGAACCGATCATTAGAATGGACATTGAATGAATCGCAATTACGCCAGTGATAATATCACGCAACCTACTACCAGTCTTCCCACACCACAGCATACTTCTACAAAGTCGTGATGTTTCGACCTCGCAGCGAGAACGACGGGCAGTGTCTGATTGCAGCGGAGCTCAGGCGTTTTTCTTTTCTCTATCTTCATCCGAGCAGACCTCGGCTGCTATACATATAGAAAACCTGGGGTATTTAAAACCCAATTGCGACCGCAGGATAGGTCATTCCCTCCCACTCAAACAACACTTACACAAACTTCAGGGCATCTCAAGTTTACTCCAAAACTTAGCTAGTTACTCTAATTACCGCAAGGAGGGTTCTTCAAGACTAATTAGTGATTAGAGTAGGTGTAAGCTGAGACAGGGCTCTTCTCTCAAAAGAGATCGTTTAAATGCTAATGTAACTCTACTGTGCCACCTTAAAACTGCTTTAATGGATTCTGACTGGAATAACAACGCATTAGGTGCTGCATACGTGGTTCTGAGAAAATTACCTATTTTAAAACATGACGCCTGTAGTCTCTGGAAGGTAAGGCAGAAGTGTAGCTAATAGAATACCCACATTTAGCTAGCCTACCTATTTTCTATTAAAACTAGCCACCGGTACAACGCCTTAACAGAACATGAAGATTTTCGTGAAGTTTTAGGCTAAGAAAATATAAAGAAGAATGAGGATTTTTTGAGTGTACGTATGTTAGTTATATATAAATGACTGTATTATAAACAAAAACTTTCTGGAAAAATCTCTCAAAATTACGGTGAAAACTGTATATAAAACCGGCCAAGAGCGAGTCTTACTCGCACACAGGGTTCCATAGCCCCAAACAATATTTTGAACTGTCATTCATTAGTTAGTAGTATTAGTTGGTAAACTTCCACTCAACCGCAAAACTAAATTGGTTTTTCATAGAAAGTTAATGAAAAACAAAGTTACTGCTGCAGTTTGATGAAAAAGTCCCATATCTCAAAAACTAAACATCATATCATATTGAAACCAATTTTCGTTGATAGTTTTTTTTACGTTCTACAATCCTAAATATTTTCAGAATTTTCCTCTTCTTACTTTAGAAATTAGAGGGGGGGGGACACACATTTTACCACTTTGGAAGTCGCTCTAGCGCAAACTATTCAGTTTAGAAAAAAATGATATTAGAAACCTCAACATCATTTTTGAAGACCTATCCATAGATACCCCACACGAAGGGGAATGATTAAAAAAAAAATTTGGTTTTTAGTTCTATGTATGGGGAACCCCAAAATGTATGTTTTTTTTTCTATTTTTGTGTGAAAATCTGAATGCGGTTCAGAGAATACATCTACTTACCAAGTTTCAACAATATAGTTCTTATAGTTTCGGAAAAAAGTGGCTGTGACATACGGACGGACAGACAGACAGACAGACAGACAGACAGACAGACAGACATGACGAATCTATAAGGGTTCCGTTTTTTGCCATTTGGCTACGGAACCCTAAAAACCTGAAAGGCCGGAGCTTAGAGGAGCATAAGCGACTTTAATTTGTAATACATAAGTGTCCATGGAGTTTCTTGCCCATTCTTCTCCGTAGAGATCTACGCTTTGGAATGGGCAACCACAGTACTTTCACAAGTTATTATGCCTTGTGACCGGGACTATAGATTCTTTATTTTCAAAAGTGTCTGTAATGGTCTATTTGAAATAAATGCTTTGAGTTTGAGTTTAAGGATAAGAATAGATTAAAGACAGATAGAATTGGCTATCCCGTTACTGTAATTTAACAATTACTTTGAGGGCAAAGAACTTAAATTTGACTGCAAATTCTACTGAATTAAAATAAGTTTAATTACTTGGTGTGATATTGCGAGTACTGTATGAGTTAGTGTGTATCGGTACAGAAGTTGGATTTAGTTAAAATTGAATAGTCCGCTACGTCCACCGGATCGAAATGCCATTTATTTTGAAGCCAAAAGTAAAAACATGCTGACCCAAAAGTTTTGTTACAAAAGCTGAATTTCGCGCTATTCCTGTTTTTCAGTAAAACTAGAAGACACCTAAGTTATTGCACGTTAGATTTCCAACACACGGCGCCGAGCAGAGCGGTGAATATCCTAAACCACAATTTTGTTCCGGCTCTCTCATCTAATGTTGTAATGTAAAAATGAGATACGACAGCTGAGACCTGAGTTCGATTCCCAGGTCAAGCAAAGTGTTATTGGATTTTTCCATTAGATTTTTAGCAGTAGAAGTCACCGAGTCTCGATTTGTGCCCGGTTAATAGCAATAGGCTCGCCCCCTATTACATGGGACGTAAACACAATTTTGGCGAAATCTGGTTGTACTAATAAGGTAAATGCCATATCTTCCCGTGGGTGTCGTAAGAGGCGACTAAGGGACTTGCCAGGGAATGAGCAGCAGCGTTCTCTGTGCTTTTGTAACAACCGTACTGCGATCGCCAACCGCCTGCCAAGCGTGCCGATTATGGCAAAACCCCCCATAAGTCAATGTAGCGACACTTGGGGGAGGCCTATGTCCAGCAGTGGACGTCTTTCGGGTGAAATGATGATGATGATGATTAAGGTAAACCTCTGCGTAACCCTAGGGGAATTACAGGCGTGATGTTATATTAAGTAGTGGTGTCTATTCCTATCCAGCCGCAGCCATCAGAGCCATTGAATATTTCAAAAGAGCTCATTCAAACGTTTAATAGTTTCAAATATTTACTTTGATATTGCAATAATAAGTTTGTAATTGAAAATACGCCCTGCAGCTAGCAATCGGATGTTATTTAAGTACTTGTCTAGACTGCAATTTTAATGACTAAGAATAAATAGTGCTAGCTACTGCTACAGTTAAATATATCTGCCATCGACAGCTCAATTTATTTTCAGCATTGCGGAGACTTTGTTTACTTAAAATTCGTTTTAGAGTTAACTTTTACAGTTCAAAGCTTGCCAACCTGTCAAAAAACACGTAGTTGTACTTAATTACTGCTGCTACTTTTTGTCTATTGGGAATTTGTTGTTGGTACGTTGTGGTGAGTAATATTAAATTCTAAATTTTTTCGAGTTACGTATTTCCTAGCACAAAATGATATCTAACTACTTTAAAAAAGAACTTAATTAGCAGGCACTAATGTCCACTTTCACCATGAAACACTAATTAAGTTGACCGCATAACTAATTTAAAACGTGAACTATATTACTTGCTCGTTTTTATACATAATGGTACGGAACCCTTCGTGCCTCACGCACGACGATCCGACTCGCACTTGGCCGGTTTTTTGGCATACGGCTTGATTATCTCCTACCAGGGCAGCAGAAGTTGCTAGGATATCTTTTTATATTTATAGCTCGCGATTATTAGACGAAAACATATTATATCTTAAAAATCATGCTACTCCAAATTATGACAAAACAAATTAGACCAATTAATGATAGTTATGCAAACTTTTGTATTATGCAATGATATTATTATGCTAATAAAAGTTATGAAAAAATAAAACCCAAACAATATTATGCCTTAAAATTGTATGCCAAGATTACCAAAATTTTGTCTCACGGCGAAGACAGAGAAAGGCGTTTTTTTTTAAATGGTTGGTTTATGTTAAATATTTAATAATACGTAACATTTTTTTGCCGGTTGTACAAAAAAAATATTTTTAGGATACAAAAATATGGGCCCTAGAAGGAATATAAAATAGGACGAAGCGGGAATAAAATAATTAAAATACTTACCTAATATTTTGAGACGAAGGAAGCAAACTTTTTGGGACAATCTAAGTATTTTTTTTTTGTATTTAGTTCTCGGTGAAATCAATCGGATAAATCAATTCAAATTAATTCCTCAGTTGAAAAATTCTAGGAAAAAGCACTGGCTGTTGGGATTAATTATACGAAAACCGGTGGAACACGACGATTTCAATTAAAAAAAACACAGGCCACTGATGGATAAAAATAAGAGTTTAATCCTAAAAGCTTTTAGCAGCACCCAGGCTCCATCACGATGAACAAAAAACGTGAAAAAATATCACTGTTACGCTAAATTCGGAGAAGTTGATATAAAATTACTCTTTTTAAAAATTCTCTACAGTCTTTTGCTATTTTATGCCAAGCAATCAAGTAGACAATAGATCCATAATTGATTTTATCTACTTCAGTTTCGTTATATTCGAATTACAAAATTGACAGCGGTTTGATTATGATACCCATAACGACATCGGGTTGCAATATGCGAATCGCCAGGTACCTATAATATTACTTCGAAATCGAGACAATGAAAATCATCATCTGCCTAGCCTTTTCCCAAACTATCTTGGGGTCGGCTTCCAGTCTAACCGGATGCAGCTGAGTACCAGTATTTTACATGAAGCGACTGCCTATCTGACCTCCAGAACCTAGTAACTGGGTAATACGATACACCTTGGTAAGACTGGATGTCAGACTTTAGGCTTCTGACTACTCGTAAAGACTGTCAAAGATCTACAAATGACAGCCGGGACCAACGGCTTAACGTGCTTTCCGAGGCACGGAGGAAACTCGGTATGTAATTATGGTCACCCATCCACGGACCAACCTCGGCAAGCACGGCTTAACCTTAAAGATCGACCCGTGTGGCAGTTAATATTGAGCCACGAGGTCCTCGAGACAATGTAAATGATGTTTTTAAAAATGGAACAAGTTTAGAGCAAAAGTATCGTATACTATTTGGCTGTTGCGGCTACAACATCTTTGCCTTAAACCCAACAAAAACTAAATAAAAAAGTAGACGCGGGAAATAAAAATACTTATTTGTCTATATCTGTGTTTTATTCTTTCCTTCGTAGATAAAATCTTGTATGCAACTGTACGTTCATCATCATCATCATCATCAGCCTATAATGTTCCCACTGCTGGGACACAAGTCTCCTCTCTATGAGAGGGAGTGGGCTGTAATCCACCACGCGGGCCCAGTGCGGGTTGGTAGATGTCACATGTTTTCGAATTTTTAGTTCTAGGACATGCCGGTTTCCTCACGATGTTTTCCTTCACCGTTTTTGAGGGCATCGGTGATGAAATAAATTACACAAAGTAATGCGCCTGCCTGGGTTTGAACCCACGGCTTACTGCTTGTAAGTCGGGGCTACCACCACTGGGCCACCGCTGCTCTCTGTACTCTGTACAGTACGTTATTGGTCTTCTATTAAATCGTGCCCACCTATTTCGGTACGCGCTACGTTTGTACCGAAAAATGGCACTCGTATTAAAAGACCGTCCATAACGTAATAGTTGCATAAATAGCTATTAAATAAAGACTTAACATTTACTGTATTTTAATTTACTACTTTTATATAATCCTCCATATTTCAACAGTTAACAACTGATCAATTCACAATCGAAATGTAACTTATTTGCTAAATCAAGAGTATAAAAAAAAAATACAACGAAGCCGAGTCACAAAATGTTCTTTCCGCCAATGTAATACTATTTTGTTTCTTCTAGTGAACGTTTTCACCCCCCACCACCTCTGTACAAATGTATCATCATCATCTGCCTATCCTTTTCCCAAACTATCTTGGGCTCGGCTTCCAGTCTAACCGAATGCAGCTAAGTACCAGTATTTCACATGAAGCGACAAAGCCTATCTGACCTCCACAACCCAGTAACTGGGTAAAACGAAACTCCTTGGTAAGACTGGATGTCGAACTTTTGGCTTCTGACTACTCGTAACGACTGTCAAAGATCAAAATGACAGCCCGGGCCAACGGCTGAACGTGCTTTCCGGGGCACGGAGGAAACTCGGTATGTAATTATGGTCACCCATCCACGGAAAAACCTCGGCAAGCCACGGCTTAACCTTAAAGATCGACTCGTGCGGCTGTTATTATTTAGTCACGAGCTCCTCTTCTATTCAGTTGCATATAACTAACCTAAATGCAACATTTTATGTTCTTCTTCTTCCTGTCGTTTTCACTACATTTAATGTATTGGTCCAAGTTTTCGCCTCTTCCACGGGTTCGTCGGTGGCAGCGCTGACGTCGCTGCTTGCAGGTTAGCTGCAAGTTTTGGGGCTCAGCGGATAGGATAGAAAGTGGAGTAGACTTTGTGATACAGCTCCACACTCACACCCTACCACAGATGTTTTGTGTTACGTCACTTTTTAGGGTTCCGTACCCAAAGGGTCAAACAGGACCCTATTACTGAGACTTCGCTGTCCGTCCGTCCGTCCGTCCGTCTGTCACCAGGCTGTATCTCATGAACCGTGATAGTTAGCCAGTTGAAATTTCTACAGATCATGTATTTCTGTTGACGCTATAACAACAAATAATAAAAACAGAAAAAAAAAATATTTAAGGGGGGCTCCCATACAAAAAAGTTTTTTTTTTTCGTTTTTATAAATAATGGTACAGAACCCTTCGTGCGCGAGTCCGACTCGCGCTTGGTCGGTTTTTATTTTTAATCTGTTTTTTCACACCATACATGAAAGCCATTCACTAGCAGTTATTTTAGCCTAATTTGATGAAGCGATTGCGTAATTGGCTAAGTGATGTGTATCATTAATTCATTAAACCTTGTGAACAAAAAAAAAACCCTCCCACGACTCCCATACAGGAGAAATTCCTAGTGTTAGCAGGAGTTTCTCCTGTATCGTGAGTCCGTATATAAACATTTAAACTCACATGCAAAAACAGCCAGCCCCGGAACAACTATCTGTAGGCCATACAAATATTTGTTGCGTGCGGAGATCGAACCAGCGACACGCAGCGCAGCAGTCGATCGCCCAACCACTGCGCCAACCGTACAATGAAATATCAACTGTCGCAAAACCTAGCACAATACAGCCTTCAATAAGTTATTTCAGGCATGACGTGTTGTTATAATAATTTAACATTCTTTTTTAACTCTAACAATACTCTTTGATTGCCGTCTTGGCTTTTCTAAAGCCCACTTCGTACTTGACGATAAACAAAAGACGTCTGCAAAGAAGATTCAAGATACTTCTCAGTTATTTGTCTGCAGCGACTAAAAACAATCTTGTTTTCACAGTGATAAAGGTCACTATGATATAGACAGATTTGTCATTGGCTACAACACAACAGGAACTTTAACACAACGAAAATAAGGATTATTATAATTTTGGCAGTGATCGAGATAACTGTGAAAGGCATTTTGTAGACAGTCACGACGTGATAAAATACAGTACTTCTTCAAACTACAAATAATAAATCCTACAACTAGGTCGCTTTGGCACAAAAGTCTATTGTGCTTAATCCAAAGGCATTTTAATATATACTTATGAAAAATACAAAAAAATACTCATCAAGCCGGCCGATATGTTTGCGCAAGTTCTTAACTTACGTACGGTATACCGCACAAAGCGAACAAACTTGTAATCTGCCTGCAAGAGCCTACACTTACCAACTTATTTATTTATTTATTTTATAATATTTATTTATTTACGTACACACAACAGGACAATACATAAAGATACAAGAGCACAAAGGTACTGCTTATTTCAAAAGAAATTTCTTCCAGCAGACCTGCGAATGGAAAGTTGAATTAGAAATGTAGACGCAGTGAAAAGATAAATCAGCAAAAATAAAATAAATTATATCTTAAAACAACAATAAAGCTATATAAAATAAACATACATACAAATAAATAATATTTGTGCATGTGGGAAAACATAAAACTAAAATAAATGTACCAAGTTTGAGATATCGATGCATTTTTTCTTGGCAATCAGCGCCACCTTGAAGTGCACACTTAAAGTGGTCATACTACATTATCAATCGTTTTACACGTGCAGCCTGTGGACCAACTTTACGCAGCGGACGTAGAGGGCACTGCCCGAGCAATAGAACAATGCTTTCAGGATACTATTAGGGCTTCAACGGTTTTGTAGTGCTTCGACTATGTTTGCTGAGGCGCGGACCGATGATTTTTTCGCGATCATGAGGAAGCAGCCTACGAAACCGCTCGAACAGTCTCCTGGGGGTGTTGTCCGAGCGATGAGACCTTTCCCTGGTACAGAGATGGTTGCAGCTTCATGTTAACGCCTTCCCTTGTTTTATTCCACATGCGTTTATGTTTTTATTGTGTATGTCTAATTTAGTTATTGATTGTTTTTATGTGTAATATTTGAATTTAATTTATTTATTTAATTTAATTGTGACATTGGTTATGTAATTCTAATGTGTATGATTGTGTTATTTTACTTCTGTTGATTATTGTAATGTAATGTGTTTTATTGGATTTTAATTTTTATTTTATAATTTTGGACTATATCTGAAATAAATGAATTAATAATAAGATAGAGGGCTATCGGTACAAGTGCACTTAGTACCACTGAGGCATGTGATCTTATACTTCTTTATTACATTGCTTCTGATATACCATTTACTTCACCATAACATAACTGCATCTTTGTGCTCGTGATTGCAAACTCGACTGAAGAGCAAAAGTTCCTGGTTTTTATTTTCCCAGATTGGGGTAAGTACTATTGGGTTCATCTTCCAGAATTTTTCAGTAACAGCCATGGAGTTTAGTATTGTGCCTGGTTGATGGCAATAAGATCGCCCCCTATTACATGGGACTTAAACATAATTGGCGAAATGTGGATGTACTATTAAAGTACACCTCGGCCAAACACTGCGGGAATTACATGCATGATGTTATTATTTATTATTTATTTAAGATGATTAAAACGGTGAGACACCAATTACAATAATTGAAATAGAAACAAAAAACAAAAGTAAAACATCCAGTTGACAACATCATCATCAGCCTATAATGTTCCCACTGCTGGGACACAGGCCTCCTCTCTATGAGATGGAGTGGGCTGTAATCCACCACGCGGGCCCAGTGCGGGTTGGACAACATGCAATTATTTAAATTAAGTTAAATTAAAACTAACACGGAACAGTGGTCACTCTTGCATACTTTCTCTCACAGAACGCCAGCCTTAAATATGCATTAATTTTGTTATATTTCCAATATAAATGTTATCCATCTGTTATAGCTTTTGGTTATATAAATAAATAAATAATATCTTTAATCTCTGTAGAAAATACAAAATACGCAGTTTCATAAAGAACTTTTCGAATTATTTATTAAATCCAGCAACTAGGTCACTTTGTCGAAAATTCTGTTGTCCTCAATTCAACTGAGTCTTAATATTTTCAATAAATGCCAGCACGTCAACTTTGTTTATGATTTTGGAATTAAATTTTTACTTTGACATTTAAAATTAAAAGATTTTCGATCTTTTGAGATCGATAGCAATCTAGTGATGTGAAATAAGTTAAGCTTATCTGATTAAATTAAACAGGTTAATGATACTTAATAATCTTGTAATGACTTGTTTTTACGTGAAAGGTGCACGATATTTATCTTGATAATCATTTACGACCTTAACCTTTCTCAAATTAAATATTAAATCGTTAAAATTATTTTGACATCTGGATAATGGTTCTGATCGGTACTACAGATTCAATGAAATAAAATACTTGTCTTACCCTAACTTCAATGGTCAGCGCAGCACGTTTTCGTATTCCATATCTACTTCTATATCAGTCGTCATCTCATTGTCGCCATCTTTATGACCATATCAACTTTCACACAGTCAATCCATCATTTCTTTGGTCTTTCCCTCCTCTTTCTGAAGCCCAAAACTTTCCCCTTGTGCCTACAATAATTTTCATGGAAGTAGTTATCTGATAAGTTGAGCACCCCTATCTATAACTTCTGAAGACTTAAACGCCCATCACTGTCTCTATCAATATAATATAAATCAACAGCTGAACTTGGAATCACAAACATCAACAAACCCGCCCTCAGTAGGTCAAAGTGACGACAGCAAAATGGCGTCTGACCGAGAAGGGCAAACTGGAACATGTTATTGCAACAACATTAATATCTCACCGGCCATGTTAGAAGTTTGAGGGTCTAATCCGTCTGACAGAGCATCCTGTAACGTAAAAAATACTCAGCAGCATCCGGCAGCATGCACTTTTATTTATTCATTCAACTTGGAGTAAGGGAAAACGGTGATAAGACTCACGCAAAACTTTCCTTAGTATCACAAACTCGAAAGCCATTTTGTTTGGCTACTCATCCCAGTTTGGCCACTGGACGTCAAACCTCCTTAGTAAAGTCAAGAACAACTTGAAATGGGTCCCGCCATTGATTCTCGGCTAAATGCTCAAATTGACTTGGTAACTTCTAAGGAAAACTTTTCGAACATTAAAGGGACAGTTCCATTGCTTCCTGCGGCCAAACTACGTATTTTTGAAGTGAAAACTCCTTTAGCGGCGCTGTGCACTTTTGTGATGGGTAAAAAATGTTAACCTCGCGTCAGGTGTCACGTGTCCTGATCGAACTGATTGAGATTAGGTTACGAAGGAATTTGAACTTTATGACATCTGTCATTGAGTTTGGGTTTCCAAAACTGGAAAATTCGTAAGACGGATTGACATTGGGTTCCGAAGGAATTTGAACTATATGATGTACTATCAGAAAAGTGGTAATAGGCTCATTTTTCAAACAAAATCCCGTGTACACGATGACCACATCTGTTTAACACCCTTACTTCTATTGGTCCGCACAAATATTGTAGTTTGCGGACCAATAGTACTTAGGGCCTATTGTTCAATCCTCAGTTAAATAGTCGAATAACTATCAAGCGTTTAAAATTATCTGTCTGTTTATCGAGCGAATAAATATTTTAAATTTTTCAATCGTATTTCATCTAGAGAATAACTATCAGTGGTTTATGCTAGCCAACTTCACACTATTGATGTGCAAGCGAAATGCACAGATATAGTATACAACGTGTTAGACAAGAATAGGAAAAAAACGTGTATTTAACACATGGGACGACATGAATAAAATTTTGGAGAACTCGCTTGAAAAAAGAAAACAATGGCTAGCCTTATAATATTGTTATTTAAAATATGCCAGTTGCATAGAATCGTAGGGTGATAAGCAGTTATTGTATCCAGGATGTGTAAAAATGATGACTATGATCTGATTTAATTAATTAATTATTGTAAAAAATTGTTATCTTAACATTTCTTTGAAAAAAAAAACTTTTTGATTTGTAATATTTAAGATTATATTATGATTACTTTTTATTGTATTAATGTTTGCTTTTCCTTAAATATAAATAAATGAATTATTATTTTTAACCTTTCCGTCCCGCGCGTACCGAATTCGGTACGCGCGGGCGTTACCGAAGTTAAATGTTACCAAGGGAGAACCCCTAAATATTTTCGTTTTCTCCCGGGACTTACAATGTAATGAGTCAGATTAAATGTCTCACTTTGTGCTTTAGATGTTTTATAATAAGATTTAGAATGCTTAGCTGGCATCACATTTTGGGTTTGGAATCTATTCTATAAACCCAACCAACCGGAGGGCTTAGACTAGTGACGTCAAAGCGTTTCTACACCGAGTATCAACAGATTGGCATTAACTTTTCGGTAGCTTCTCTTCTTCAACCTTTTGCTATCCAATGTAGGTGTCTTTCAAATCTTGACAGTTTTGGCGGCTTTGTGACTTGGCTACCCAGTTTCTTCCAGCCACTCTTATGAAATCATCTGTCCACCTCGTCGGTTGTCTTCCCACTCTCTCCTCTCTCTCTCTCTCTCTTCTCCTTCACGACTATGGTCTCCACTCCAGCACTTTCTTCACCCATCTTCCATTCAGCCTATATATGGCCCACCAACTTCAACCTTCTTTTTGCTATCGCTTTTTCTATGTCTGTAAGTCTCATTAGGCTCTATATTTGTATATTCTTCACCCAGTCATAGAGCGAGATGCCCAACACGACTCGTTCCATAATTCTCTAAAGGACGTGCATGCGGTGGATATTATATTTGGTCAGCATCCTAGTTCCGGCTTCGTACGGCATGACTGGGAGGACTCAAAGCTTCAGGTTCATGGGCGGCACTTTATAGCTTAGGTCAATCCAAAGTAGTTTTGACTCTCCGGATATCATTATGGCTGCTAGAATTACCCTTTGCCTACGTCCTCGGTGTTCAAAAGTAATGTTCTTTCATAACTAAACAGATAGAAAAGTCAAACACTCAAGATTTTATTGCTAGTTCTGATTTTCAATACACTGCGGATTCTCAGCCCAAAAATGATTCAGATTTGAAATCTAGTCATTGTTTCGAATCTGTTTATTCGTGAAATACCCGCAAGCTATGAGTGCATGGTTATCGCTCGCAGCAATACACGAATTTAGGCCACGTTTTGGAATGATGATCAATCTGTGGTTTCCATCGTGCATTTTCGTTTGCATTTCTGCACTATTCGGTGTTTTGATCACGGGGTTGGACAATAATTCCACATAAACCTACAACATCACGTAATGCGTGTAACCTCCGAAGGGTTAGGCAGGGGTGTAGTTATACTACACACATATTAATCATATTTGTATTTACATTTATTATTTACATTTTATTTTTTACATTTTTTTTTTATTTCATATCTATTTTACTGCCAAGTAACAACTTAACCTCTGAGTCTAGAAGCTTGAAATTGCAAACTTGTATTAACATTTGCACACCATGTCAATAGGGTAAACATGTTAGCACAACTCCATGTACTTATAACACCTTGTATGCATTTTTAATAATTGTATGTACACACATGTTTGAGCAAATAAAGTTATCTAAATCTGAATGAAGCAGTCAAATAACGTTATGACGTTGTGTCACAACTCTCTCAAAATCTCAAACTTAATGTCAATGCCAAAACATACTACAGACAATTTTCGTTTAACGTCTACTTCGGAACTACAAAGTGTATCCTTGGCATACTACTAAATAACCCTCGGCAAGGGGATATCACTTGCGTCTAATAAAATATGGCGAGACAAACAAAAGTTGAGTGGATATAATGTCTATGATTTTTTTTTGGGGGAATTTCTGTGTATGGCGTATCCTGGCTTTATGATATTTCTATGCTAATGTAGAAAAATAAAGAAAGCTGATATACAAGGTGTTGTTTTGCATCCTCGTCCAAATTCAGGAGGTTGTCACAAAAGACATAAATAATCAATTTAAATTACGGTACCAAGTTAATTATTAATAAACGCACATTTTTATTGTTTGTTTTTTCAGTATATCACAATAACACCATAACGTGGTTTAGGGAATAAGAAATTATCGAAGAAACGTTTGAGATTGTTTTTATGTGTAAATGCGCAGTTATAGGGCGAGAATCAGACGGGCCGCGTTTAAAACACGGGTGGTTCATACTTACCGATTTCCGTAAATGAGAAAAAGTAAATTAAATTACCTACCCCTTTTTTTATTGATTCAGGTCGAGAAACATTAGCATAGTTACGTCCTTGAATTTGACCAGGATGCAAAACAACACCTTGTATAGTATAGTAAGGTAGACCTTGCTTTTATGTTTTGTAAGTAAACAGTCGATTGCTTTTATGGGAGACGTGTGAAGGATTTTGTCAAGGATGTACTGGTTTCCATTCATTTTCACCAGAAATACCAGACGTAAATGGGGGCCATTTACGCCTTATATTTCTGATTATATTATATATTTATTTCTTCACAAATCCGTAAAGCAAGCATTCTGTACATCAATATAAGTAACCCTACGCAAAAAATGTTGCTGGGAATCGTTTTTTTTGGGGTGAAAACACTCGTTTTACGGTAAATGTAACGCACTGCAAATGCTGCTGGTAATGTGACGCAGCGCATTGTGCTGATTGATGCATGGAATAGACCTTAAAAACTAGTATTAAAAAAATACTTGCTAAAAGTAGGCAAGTAACTTTGACAAATATCTCCGTAACTAGAATGTTTCCAGGTATGGTCCAGATTTTTTGCTGCAGTTCACGAGTGCCATACTCTTGAAATCATAAAGATACACATAAGGTAAAACTCTTTGAGATCGTGAATATTTTACTTGCAACATAATTATTTTGGAGTAGGTATTCATCGGGGAGCAATTCAAATAAATAAACAAATACTGTGAAAATTGTAGTCACAAATAATAAGAAGAAAATTACGTTATGAATACGTTATTCCATAATATTATGTATTGGGTGTCTGAGTTTTCCTTTTCTTTTATATTTCCAAGCACGTATCTTTTTTAATATGTTTCCGGAACAGGAAGTCTTGACTGTAGAAAAATAAATAAACTCACATTTTCTTTTTCTTTACGACAGCCTTTCCAGCATTTTGAATAATAGTAAAACAATGCACGTGGTTGGAATTATTCTCTATTGCTGAGGGTCTAAACAAAGTAAAATTCTATTAGCAATAAAGATGTTAGACTAGTAGAACGGTCAAGATTGACATTTCAATTAAGAAAAACTCGGATCCAGCTGAATTTTGCTAGAGACCTTGAGTACACCAATAGAAATAAAGTGTCTAAAGTCCCCATCGATCCTGTGTGCAAAAAAAGTTATTCAAGGTCAAAAGTCAAAATTTTCGTTTTTTTTTTTTTTCGCCTAAACGTTAAAAAACGTTAAAGGTTTTATCAAAAACATAGCATAGACAAAATTGTAGATCATAAAATTATCTACAAAAATGGTGATAAAGTTTTTCCCAAGAATCACTATTCGTAAAAAACTTAGGTATGTATTTGACTGCCAAGAATGAAAAACTCGTCTCAATTCTTTCGTTGAAACTCGTTTAAAATAGGAATAAACGATTGTCAATTGTTGACCTCTGTGCTTAAGAACACTTCAGTCAACTTATCTGTGCAGGCGGGCAAACACAGAACTAAAATAAATGTACCAAGTTTGCCATATCGATGCAAATTTTCTTTACAAGCAGCGACACCTTGAACTGCACACTTAAAATGGTCATACCTACTATATTGGCAGTCGTTGTGGTCTTATTATATTGTCAGTTGTAGATTTGACACTTATTTATCTAGTTACAAGTCACTACGTCTGTGAAACTTATCGAACTTTCGATTCAAGTTCGTCCACTAACTTGTAGGTACCGACGACTTTTATCCAACTTTTATTTCACTACCCGAGTATTTACCGACTTTCCCGGGCTAGTTTATTGAAATCCGATTAGTGAATTATAGTTTATTGGAAAATAAACTCTAAGGAGCTTTAGTTAGAATTTCTGACCAACAGGATATTAAAACAGCTTAACTTTTATTGGTAAATTGGGATTTACTATAATCCAGATTAAGGAAATTATGGGGCCTAAGTTTTTGTATCTAGATCGACTTGAATCACCTTTTGCCCCGAGAAACTACACAAAACGTTATATACAGAAATAGGTAGTTTTTATCTCGGCATTCAGCTGATGTTAAAACTTGTTGCAGCATGGTTCGAGCCAACTTCAATTATTTTTGCCACGGATTAAATGATAAGCTGGAGAAGAGTAGCGAATGATAGGCGGCAGTGGAAACTGCATTGTTCTTTGAGCTTTCATCTTGATGCAAGGTTGTTTTAAAATACTTAGTTATTTAAATAAATAAGTATGTCGCAGTTGTCTTGATTTATTCCGTTAGACACGGTCATCATGTGGGCAGAACATGGGTTCCGTGCTATGAAAACACACTACACGAGGTACACAGCTTTTGTCGAACTCACTAACTACTCACAAATTACTTGAAATTACAATCCAACACAATAACACTAGGCACCATGAATCGGGGAACAGTTTCGGGACGTCTTGACTCCGCCGTGGTCAGACACAGACTGTCCGCCTCACAGCGAGCTCGAAACATCACGACTCTGTAGCAGCGCGCTTAGGTGTGGGTAGACTGGTAAGTAGGTCGCGTGCTACCTTTGGCGCGCTTGCCGATTCATTTTCTGTCCGTACTAATGACCGGATCCTACAAATAAAATAGCTTTTATTTATTGAACACTACTAGTACACTGAAACCAAAAGTAGAATATAATAGAAGTACAATAGCATTACAAATACTAACACGAATTTTTATTCGGATTCTAAAAAAAAGAAAAAGTCCATATTTAAAATTACATAAATATTGAATGTTACTCCAACAAGTAACCGTGCAACAAGGAGAAAACCTCAAAGAACTCCTGCAACGCTAAGACGATGCTAACTAAACCCATATGTCAGGCCAGGCACAAACTAACGACCCGACATGGCCACATAGCCCCCCCCCCCCTAGCTTCCACACATAACTAATGAACCAGGATTAACTACCTTCCCCCACAGAGGAAGGCAATTAAATCTTGAAATATTTACCTCGTAGCTCCCACCGGTTTTAACAGAGCACTATATTGTACTTAAAGTCTGTCTACAATAGGTAGAATAAATTTAACGAACTAAATAAAACGGCCCAAGTCCCATACTTATATTATAAACTAGCTGACCCCCGCGACTTCCTCTGTGACATATTTTCCCTGTTTTTGCAACATTTTTCATTGATGCTCCGTGTTAGGTAATCTGTATGTGTGGTATGGCAACACTGCGTGCACACGCCACTTCAGCTTCCTGTTCGTAATGGCCACTGGGCCGGTTGTAGTTATTTCAATAAAGCACATACGGAAACTTACCTGGTGTTCCTCATTGAAGAAGTCCTGTTCCGCTGCCGCTCCATCCTGCAACAACACCTACGACCCGGTGCTACATGGTGTCAGAAGTGAAGACGCTAAGAAAATTCGTAAGCTGCTAGAGACGCACGCTACAAGATGGACGCTGAAAACGTCGCAGCAGACAAGAAGCAGACTCAAACCGTAAAAATCAGCAACAACCTTCCGCCGCTGGACATGAGTAGCTCAAATATGCCATTAACGTGGAGAAATTGGCTAACTCAATTTAAGATTTACATGCGAGCTAACAATCTCGAAGGAGAAACTGATATGAGAAAGGTAGCAATTTTATTACATTATATCGGAGCCGATGCCTTAACTACCTTTTATTCTTTCAATCTGGATATTGACACAATAAGTTTTGAAACGTTGACAGAAAAATTTAATTCACACTTCCTTCCACAAGTAAACATAACAATGGAACGTCATAAACTGTTCAATCGCAGACAAGGCCCGAATGAAACCATTGATAGCTACATTACAGATTTAAAGAACATTGCTAAACAATGCGAATTTGAAGCATTACAGGATAGCATACTACGTGATATCTTCAGTCTTAACCTCAATTCTAACAATCAATACATTAAAGAAAGGATTCTCTCAGAAAAACCTGCCACTCTGGACAAAGCACTTATGCTAGCCAAAAATATGGAAGCAACAAAACTACTGGCAAAATCACTTGAAGAACCACTAATTGGTCAAGTCTCCAAATCCTCACATCACAGTCGGGACAGATCAAAATCATCAAGATTCAAGCAAAATCGTCCTCGCAGTCAGTCACAGTCTTCATCAGCTCCTGTTTGCCATCGCTGTGGACAAACTCACAGGTTCCGTTGCCCAGCAAAAGGTGTAAAGTGTAAAAAATGTGGAAAATACAATCATTTTGCACAAGTTTGCAAAAGTGTTAAAAGCATAACCTTAGACCAGTCTAGTGTTAATCAAAGTAATGACGATCTTTTTGTAGGTACAGTCAAGGTAAATTCAGTTCAATCTCAGTCATGGAGGGCAGAATTGTCGATAAACAACCAAAATGTAGTATTTATTTTGGACACAGGTGCAGATACTAATATCCTTTCAATTCAAACATTTAAATCCCTACACATTTCAGACAATATTTTACAAAAAAGTAGTCATAGGCTATCTTCATTTAGTGGTGACATTATACCCACTATTGGCCAATGTATACTGAGTGTCAAATATAACAATAACTGTTATAACATGAATTTTCATATTGTTGACTTAGAATGTCAAAATATTTTAGGCAGAGATTCCTGTAAAACTCTTAATTTATTTAAAAGAATTAATAAAGTTGATTTTGTGCCACAGCTTCCCCGTGACTTAACAAATGGTATAGGTTGCATAACAGATCTAGAAGTCGAGCTGAAGCTGAAGCCTGATGTCACTCCAACTGCTGCAGCCTGTAGACGTATACCTTTTCAGTTAAGGGAGCCTCTCAAGAAAGAACTAGAGGAGCTAGAGAAACAAAACATCATTGTTAGAGTAGAAGAGCCAACGGAATGGGTAAGTCCTATTGTTCTGACTACCAAAAAAGATGGTAAAATTAGACTATGCATTGATCCAAGCAAACTTAATTCAGCCATTATGAGACCTCACTTTCAACTACCAACGATTGATGAAATTAAATCTGAACTGTCCGGGTCAAAGTACTTTACTACTTTAGATGCCAACAAAGGTTTTTGGATGTTAAAGCTAACGGAGAGGTCATCTAAGCTATGTACATTTATTACGCCTTTTGGTCGATTTAGATTCACACGCCTACCTTTCGGTATTAGTTCAGCACCCGAAATCTTTCATAGTGAGATGGTGAAGCGATTCAGTGACATAAAAGGAGTCATTATAATGATGGATGATTTTTTAATTCATGCTAAAGACCTAAATGAACATAATTTAATATTGCAAAAAGTCATTGATAAGGCACGTTCCATCAACTTAAAATTTAATGATGAAAAATCTAAAATTTGTGCGACCAAGGTAAAGTATTTAGGTCATATTTTTAGTCAGGACGGAGTTTGTGTCGATCCTTCAAAAGTAGAAGCAATTATGAACATGCCCAGTCCAACCAATGTCACAGAGCTTCAGAGATTTCTTGGTATGGTGAATTATCTAAGCCCCTTTATTAAAAACCTGTCCCAGGAAATATCACATCTTAGACAATTATTAGGAAATAAAAATGAATGGGTTTGGACTCAAAAGCATGAGTCTGAATTTAACAATGTAAAAAACTTATTAAGTTCGACGCCAGTTCTCACATATTTCAATACAAACAAAGAATTAACGTTGTCTGTAGACGCGTCAAAAGATGCCTTAGGCGCTGTAATTATGCACGACAAACAGCCCATAGCTTATGGTTCAGCATCTCTTAGTCCTTGTCAACAGAACTACTCACAAATTGAAAAAGAACTTTTAGCTGTTTTGTTCGGGTGTACAAAATTTCACCAGTACATATATGGTAGAAAAATAACTGTAGAGACAGACCATAAACCGCTTATAACACTGTTCAAAAAGCCTCTTTTTGACATTCCAGCCAGACTCCAGAGGATCATGTTAAGACTACAACCTTACGACTTAAATGTGCTGTACAAACCTGGTAAATACCTCTATATAGCAGATACACTGTCAAGGGCAGCACTTCCAACAGGTACTCTTAGAGACTTAGAAGAAGATCTCGATCTGCATGTCAATCTTTTAACCTCAAATTTAACAGTAAGTCCAGAAAAGTTAATTGAAATTAAGAAAAACACTTTATCAGACTCAACTTTAACTCAGGTTATATCTTTCTGTCAAAATGGGTGGCCTGAGCATAAAAGGTCACTAAGTCAGTCTGTCAAGCCATATTTTTCTATAAAAGATCAGTTACATGTTATCAATAACATTTTATTCAAAGGAAATAATATTGTAATTCCTGAAAATATGAGGGAATACATTCTAAAATTAATTCATGAAGCCCACCAAGGCATAAATAGTTGTATACGTTTGGCAAAAACTACTGTCTATTGGCCTCGAATAGACAATGATATAGAAAAGTACATTAACCAATGCCATGTTTGTTTGACTTTTAGAAGAAATAATTCAAAACAACCTTTGATACATCATGAGTATAAACTACTACCTTTCAGTAAGGTGGGAGTAGACATTTTTGAAATAGATGGTTTGAAGTACTTAATCCTAATAGATTATTTTTCAAAGTATATAGAACTAGCATTACTAAAATCTGATTCTACTTCTAGAACAGTAATAACATACTTAAAATCATCACTTTACTACAATAAAAATACTAAACCTCTTTCAGTACTACAACCAGGAGATAAGGTCTATTTCAAACACAAACCACACAGCACTTGGTCTCCAGGTATTATATCTGAAACTGATGTCCATCCACGTAGTTACATCATCAAATCACCACAAGGTACTTTCCGTAGGAACCGTGAACATATTTTACAGCCTTCCTCCATGACTGATATTAAAAAACCAACAGTTCATGTTTCACCTGATGCCGTTGTACCTGAAACAAAAACACAAATAGATAGTGCAGAAAATGTTCAACCAAGTTTACTTACTAAGACTCGTTCAGGTCGTATTGTTAATAAACCTAAGCGTTTTTGTGATCAATTTTAGGGATTGTGTGCTAATTTAATTTTTAAGTTGTAAGTCTAATTTTCAAAATATATTTTGTCTTTCTCAAAAAATAATTATTTGTTATGTTGTGTCATCTGTCACTTCAATGCACTTTGACAATGTCAATGTCACCTGTCATTTGTACTTTGTTATTGTCAATGTTACCTGCCATTTGCATGTTGGTATTGCCCATAGACAACATATATTTTTTTTTTTGTTAACATTAGGGAAAGGAAAATAATTGTAAAACTTCTCATTTTCGCTTTCAAAAAAAAAAAAAAAAAAAAAGGGAGATGTTAGGTAATCTGTATGTGTGGTATGGCAACACTGCGTGCACACGCCACTTCAGCTTCCTGTTCGTAATGGCCACTGGGCCGGTTGTAGTTATTTCAATAAAGCACATACGGAAACTTACCTGGTGTTCCTCATTGAAGAAGTCCTGTTCCGCTGCCGCTCCATCCTGCAACAACACCTACGACCCGGTGCTACACTCCGCTTCTATTGGTTATTTCGCTTATAGTCTTCATCGATAAATGGGCTTTCCAACACTAAAATATTTTTTCAATGGGGATGGAAACTGTGTAACTAATGGCGCTACCATAGCTGGTTCCAAGCATCGTCATTGGTTGAAAATCTGTTAATGTAATTTTATATTTAACAATAGCTCGACCTCATTGGTCAGATTGAGAACCAGCTATAGTCGTGCCATCTACAATTAGCTTTTAACGGTCTTCCCCATTCGAATCAGTAGATCCCAAGATTAGCGCGTTCAATCAGACAAACAAACTGCCAAAACGGCTGGACGATTTGGTAGTTTTTAGCGTTCCGTAGCCGAGTGGCAAAAAACGGAAACCTTATAGATCCGTCATGTCTGTCTGTCTATTCGTGTATATCACAGCCACTTTATTCCGAAACTATTAGGACTACACAGTTGAAACTTGGTAGGTAGATGTAAAAGTAGTACATTCCCACGGGATACATTTCAAACTTCCTCGCGAGCATAGCCTCGGCAAAAGCTAATACTCTAAGCTAAAAATAAGTCGAGCGCCCCCTAATCATTAATTCAAGCGTTGTAGATTAGTTTATCAATCTTATACGAATTGAACAACAAAATTGTATTGTCTTCGGAATTTTTTTGTTTAAGCTAACACAACGAAAATAAATAAAAACCTAGAAAACAGAAAACGAAGTAAGTAAGACATTTTAATAAGGGCTTTATAGAAAAAATGAAACGCAACGCTAATTGCCATAATTGAGTGAATAACACGACGTTGCGCGTTGTATTTATGAACTGTATTTCTGTAAATTGTGTATGATTATTTTGTTCTTTGGACGTTCAAAGAAACCACTTCCCATGCCTCGATAACGATACTAAAATGTCAAACTACACAGTTTCATCCCTATTTAACCGCGTTAGGGGAAGATTTATCACGGGGTATCGTAGCAAGGGCTATCGTACTAATTGAGTTGTGGGAATCAGGTAGGCAATCGCTCTATGTAAAATACTGATATTCAGCTTCATCTGGTCAGACTAGAAGTAAATTCCAACATAGTTGAGAAAAGGCTAGGCAGATCATGATGATGGGAAGATTTGTCAAAAATCCTTCCTTAGCGTTTATTTAAAAGGAACTCTTCTACACGGTTTAGACTGCGCTTTGTCTATCAGTCAACGAATGAAAAGTTTTGTGTGTATTGTAAAAGACCCCAGCCATGGGATAGTATGGAAAACCAACAAAAAAAAGTTGTAAAACAAAAAACAACATTAAAGCATGTTGTAATGATTAAATGTAAATATATGTTAATAAAACGATTGTACTATTTTTTTCGTAAGACAGAGCCGGATTTGGTGTGTATAGTCCTCCTTGCCGATTTCGGAAAGCTTCGCTTTAAGTTATTTCAAGCTATTTTTTCTTTGCGTGTGCCCTTATATGAATGGCCAGACCGAAATTGCTTTTGAATACTGAACCTACGTTACATAAAATAAATACATGCAAAACAAACAAATACAGACATACATACAAAAATAAATACAAATAAATACCCGGTCGGTGTTAAAACAGTAGTATTCGCTGGCAGAATTTTAAGTGTATGTATGGGAGAGTTTAGGTCTCTCTTTCGTATTTGACGCCTTTTGCTTAATGTATCGAGTCGCTTTGGTGTGTAAACATTCTCTTAAACACACGCCGAAACTTTTTCATCTTTGATGCCTCTGAAGTTTGTCCACACCTCTCCTAAAATATTCTGTACCTTTTTAACGCTTCAGTGAACTAAGTGCTCCCTCAAAGTTCTTTAACTTATCTCGTGGGTCCTATCTGCAAGTAATAGTCAAAGAATTAGTCTAAAGAAGAATAAAATTTCACTGCAACTGAGAATTAAAACCCTGTGCACTTCACATTTTGCACAAAATGAATTGAATTCTTGAATTCAATTTATGACGGCAACAACGTAGTAATACTTGCATTTTATTAAGGTCTCGATATTTTGGAAAGTTCACAGACTTGCTTGATTAAAATACAGCTGATGGTAATAAAATAATAAATTAAGTGCAAAAATAAAATAGCTTTTGCAGACAGAGCTCTTGATAATATTATCGGTATAAATGAAACCGCAAGAATTGTACCACTATTTCTCTAATGAAAAAAATGAGTACCTCATTCATCTAGCAAGCGCGACTATTGAGCATGGGGTCCTAAGTTTTTCAGTACCACGGAGACCTGAATTGTGCCCAGTTGATGACAATAGGCTCGCCCCCTATTATCAACCCCTTTGTAACCTTCGAATTGCCGACGATATAATGGTCATGGCTCAGACCATGGAGGACCTCAGCACAATGTTCGATGACCTCAGTAGAGCTTCCGAAAGAGTAGGTCTTAAAATGAATATGGACAAAACCAAAGTCATGTAACACCCACGCCTACCAAGAGACTACTCTCAATGTTGTAGACGATTATGTCTACCTGGGAGTAACGGTCCAGTTGGGCAGGTCTAACTTCGAGAAAGGCGTCAACCGTCGAATCCGTCTCGGCTGGGCAGCGTTCGGGAAGTTGCGTGGTAGCTTTTCGTCCAACTTATCGCAGTGTCTCAAGAAGAAAGTCCAGACCAGTGTGTGTTGCACAGTGATTACATACGGGACAGAAACGTGGTCGATCACAATGGGCCTCATCAGAAAGCTTAAAATGGTGACTTTAAAGGGCAATGGACAGGCTATGCTCAGAGTTTCCTTGCGTGATCAAATCAGAAATGAGGACGTCCGCAAAAGAACCAAGGTTACCGACATAGCCCAAAGAATTGCCAGACTTAAGTGGCAGTGGGCAGGGCAAATTGACAGAATTTTAAATAAAACCATGTATCCCAAACGCTACTCTTAAAACTTAGACCATTGACACACTCTCAACAGTAAGATACGACCACTGGCTTGCTATAATAAATGCACCCTTACCTACATACACTGAATACGCAATCTCGGTACTTGATATTCCAGTCGCAACATCAAAATCAATGCACCCCCCTCCAACCCCTGTGTTACTGCAGGCGTCCCACAGGGAGCGACGTTGGGACCGGTCCTTTATTCTCGATATTAAACGCGAAACATGGATTCGCACTCAGACTATTACGAATCTATGATGTGTTATGATATTGTTGTGTTGGGATCGGGCAGTGACCTGTCCTCGTTCTTCTTACTGTAAGTGATAGTTCGTGTTATGGTTTTAGAATAGGGATTTCCTTTGGCACGTGTATGTCTGTTGCCAAAGTGAAAAAGCTAGTTTTTGGAACATAATTATACGTGGAACGTGTCAAAAAGCTGAAATAGTATATAACTGGTATTTATGTAAAGAAATGAAGAAAGTAATCAGTTATTTATTTGCTATTCCAAAGGGAAAACATAACAAGCACGAGTAACATGGTCAAATAAATATCCCAATTTTGTAGTATACTAAATAACAAGTACGCTTGGAATCATAATTGGCAAGCTTTCAGTGACAGAGTAATTAATGTAGTTGATTATTGTCTGAATTGGTCATTTGTTCGGGAATTCGTGTTCAGATTACTTACCTATAAGGTCTAAATTAGTATTGACTGTGAGAATCGTCTCGATAAAGACAAAATGAGCGTAAACGGTGTTTGACGAAGGAAGTTCAGGCCCTGCAATGGGTTTAGGAGATATTGTGGATGATCATAATGATTATAGCAATCAGATCTTTGGCTGTTCTAATCCTAGACACCAAAAAATTTACCTTAAAAGTGGAACATTTTGTCTTTGACCAGCCCACCATTTGCTAATTTTATATTTTTTTTTAGACAGCAGGCCACTTTTAGCATCAAACGGCTCTTTACAGACCGATCATAATTATGTGAGCATAAAACCTTAATAGAACGAAGACCGTTGTCATGATGTTGCCGAAAAACTTAACATAAACAGTTATTAACAATTCTGCTAATTCATTCTAAGGAAGAAGGATGTGAAAACACGTAATGTATTTTCATTAAAAATGTAATTGTATTTTATAGGTCCTTTATATTCATTAAAAGCTATAATGGTCTCTCGGTGCAAGACCCATTAGTAGCGTCCATTAATTTTCCAAGATTCTAAAGGCAGCTTTCTTGGTGTCATTGACCTATCACAACGAAAGATTCAAGAAAACAAAATTCATATAAAAAACCAAATAGAAACTCATTTATCATGATCCTTGTCATTGTGTTTATTTAGGTCTTGTTCACAACCTCGAGCGATGCAACTTGCGACATTATTGGCGTCTAGTCACATCACGATGGCTCCGTAGCAAGTTCAACACAACTTTAAATAACTTTCATTGATTTTCTGCAGTCACTGTTGCAAGCCGTATAAATGCTCATAGTAGGTGACCGACTGTGAGCTTCCAGTATAAAATGTATGTAAACGACGCTTTCATGTGAACTCAGCCTTCAGTTTGCTTCGGCTGTTTCTTCTCAGAATATACCGGTAATCAAAACGTAGGCCAAATCTAGTTTTTTTTTTAAAGTGACGTGTAAAAGTGTTTGTTAAAACCTATTTGCAAAATAAACGTCATTATTGTTTAAAATGATGGCTATGATTTCTTAATATCATTTTTACTATCTTCACATCTTAAATAAACATTCATGAAATGTCCGCCATAGTCATTATAATATTTTTCTTCATTAAACCATACGCAATTAAATATGAAAGATTTTTAATAGCTTCAGTGACCTACTGTGAGCTTCCAGTATAAAATGTATGTAAACGACGCTTTCGTGTGAACTCAGCCTTCAGTTTGTTTCGGCTGTTGTTTCTCAGAGTATACCAGTAATCAAAACACAGGCCAAATCTAGTTTTTAAAAAAAGTGACGTGTAAAAGTGTTTGTTAAAACCTATTTGCAAAATAAACGTCATTATTGTTTAAAATGATGGCTATGATTTCTTAGTATCATTTTTACTATCTTCACATCTTAAATAAACATTCATGATGTGTCCATGGCGGACATTATAATATTTTTCTTCATTAAACCATACGCAATTAAATATGAAAGATTTTTAATAGCTTCAATAAAACTTCTTTGAAATGTTCATTAATTATGTAGGATTATAATATGCAGGAATAACCTTTTTTAAAGCAGCTTTAAACGCTTTATTTTATTATACGAAAGGCTGTTTAATAAAAGCCTTATTGATACATAATGTACATACCTATTGGTGAATAATTTATTACAAAATGACAAATCAATAAAATTATAATACGAAATTGAAATCGCATAATAAACTTGGCTGCTTCGAGTAATTTAAAGTAGAATAATTTCCACCTTTTTCAACCACCCAAGTTCCTACGAAATAACTCACTCACAAACTTCATCCCAAAAACAATTCAACAAATTGTCGACAAACTCACGAGCGTTTTACAGAACAGATGTTGTTTCGAAAAGTTTAGACAAAACATGGAATCTACTCGTGCGTCTATTTGATTAAACAACCGCGAATCGTGGGATTTACGGCAGAATCCTGTTAACAACAGGATAACAATATTATGACTAGTATAATGAGATATACTCGTATGCTTCGAAATGAATGTTGCTAGTGCGAATTAATTAGTTTAATAAAAAAAAAGCGCGGATGACAACATTTTGTGTCATTTGTTTAATTTAGACTTTTTTTTTTGTTTAGGCTCTATTTTTACCGATTGTTTGTGAACGTGTGGACATTGTAGGCGTTATAGATTGTTAGATACTTGGTAACTTTTTATCTTGCTCTAGGTTTTGTAGTACCTAAGCAACGACTTATTGTCGGGCCTACGATGTCCTCCCATACCTAAGTACTATCGCTGTATAGGTAAAGAAATTTTGTAAAACCAAATGTTTTTAAAAGAGTAACCATGGAGTTTATTGCCGGTTCATGTCCATAGGAAACGACCATAGAGAACGAGCACCATTTTGTCGACGTTTTATAAGTGCCCATGTAGGTATATGAAATAAAAATATTTTGATTTTGTATTAATTTAGCCTAGAACAAATGTTTAGGCATGATATCACGGTAGACATTCCATACACTTCTATTTTATTTAAACATTTCTGAGAACAGTAATAGTGGTATGATTGTTCAGGAAAATGTCGTGAGGAAACCAAACCACCCTGACAAACCGAAACATTTCAGTAAATGTTTTCATAAAAAGGGTGTAAATAGGAAAGGCACTTGTTTCCCCGTCATTGCGAGTTATTGGACGTTAAAGTTCCAAATTTTTCACAAGTCTTTTTTTTAATACTAGTTTATAATAAAATAAAAAAATTAAAATAATAGAGAAATCATCATCTCATCATCATCTCTTATAAATAATAGAGTTTAAGTATAAGGTATATTATTATCATAATAAATTAACAAATTATTTCACCATTCATACGCACTAAGCGTTTTGGGAATACTTTTATAATGCGTACCGCTAAGGAGTGGAATTCCCTGCCGGAGTCTGTGTTTCCCGATAGCTACAATCTAGGGGTCTTTAAGTCAAGAGAGAATAGGTTTCTTCTAGGCAAGCGTGCTTCACCGTCGACCACATCATTGCTTACCATCAGGTGAGTAGTGGTCAAGCGCGGGCCTATAGATAATAAAAAAATAAAAAAAACTTATGTTAAATATTGGTTAAAAATATGTTGTCCAAATAGTTATTTATAGAGCATAACTCGCCTGTGATACAGGTTTATCCTAGTACAGGCATCGAACTTTGTTATACCTATATTATTTCTAAGATTTATGTCGTATTGTACCAATTTTAACTTTGAATAAAATTTATTTATTTATTTTATATTTTTATAACTGTACTTTAAATACCTCCATGACCCGTTTACTAGTCAATGCATCCATCAGCACAATGTTTTGAGTGCGTTACGTTGAGTTTTACCGTAAAACTGGATTTGCCCCCCACCCCCAAATACTTGAAATCCAGTATTTTCAGCCGTCTACCTCATCCATACTAATATTATAAATGCGAAAGTCACTCTGTTTGTTTGTATGTTTGTTTGTTTGTTACCTTTTCACGACTAAACGGCTGATCGGATCTTAATGAAATTTGTCAAGAAGATACATTTCAGCCTGGGGAAGGACATAGGCTATATATCATCACGCTACGACTAATAGGAGCAGAGCAGCAATGAAAAATGTTGCGAAAACGGAGAAAATGTGACGCAGACGAAGTTGCGCGGGACAGCTAGTTATTAATAAAGACGTATTAGCTATTCAATTATAAGATATAAAATAGGTAGGTTCCTATGTAGTTTTTTACTCAACACTCACTGTTACAGAGTACCTACGTTAAGAACGTTTATACCCTAAGGTATTTCATACAAACTTTCAAGTTGTTATTTTCTGAAATGACTGAACAGATTTTAATAAAACTTCCTACGCATAAGCAGCATACATAGGTCTAAAAAGTTACTAAAAACATTTTCGAAATGTCTTTTAAAAATGAAGATAATTGGAAATTTCTGTTTCTATAGATAATTAAAAATCGGTCTAATTTAGCTGTAACATTATTTTTCGAAAATGTTTTTTTAGTAACTTTTTAGACCTATGTAAACTACGTAGGAAGTTACATTAAAATCTGTTCAGTCATTTCGGAAAATAATGACTTGAAAGTTTGTATGAAATGCCTTGGGGTATAAACGCTCTTAAGGCTAATATGTTATAGTCCCATGTTATATGGGACCGAGCCTATTGCAATCAACTGGGCACAAATCCAGACTCCGTGGCTGTTACTGAGAAATTCCTGATGGAAAAACCCGATAACATTTACAACAATTACGTACTCGCAGTGCACTGACGAGGTAAAACTGACGCTGTTCTTAGCCTACTGCCAGTCGTTTTACTCGTGCAGCTTGTGGGTATACTCAGAAGGCTTACAACGCTCTGCGCGTGCAGTGTAATAATGCGCTGAGAATATTGTTGGGGCTGCCTCGGTTTTGCAGTGCTTCGGGGATGTTCACGGAAGCGCGAATAGATGACTTTCATGCCATCATACGCAAACGGTGTGGATCATCGATGTTGCGGCAATTCAGGGGTAGCCTTAGCAGTATTTAAGCTACACTGGCGACAAGGTTGACGGACCTTTTATTAGACTCTGGGCTGGCAGACACGTGCGTGCACATGTTCATGTAACCAATTAGTTTATTTTTAAGTTATTGTGATTTGTTATTTACTAACATAGGATAAGTTCATACTAATATTATATGGATCCATTGGTCTGAAATAAAAAGTTTGAATTTGAAAGCTAAATATCCTAAATAACAAAATCACTTAATTAAATCGTAATTCTCCATTCAGCCAGTCAGTGATAGTTTTGAACCCCGGAACTTAACTGACCCGTTAGAAAGGTTTGTCCAATGACCTTGCATGGTGAAGTAAGAACTTTGTTAAATTTCAATCGTTAATGTTACTATTTGTTGAGGATTTCAACCTCGACATAAAAGGTTGGGAAGTAATCCTATTTGCTTATTTATACCTAACATCAGATATACAAGTATTTTGTTATAGGTAGGACAGTTATTGCGTCTGGTCTCCTACCAAGCTACCGGCAAATAGGGAGCATTTTAAGGGTTATATATCGGAAGATTTGAACTTCAAAAGGGTTTTTCAGCGGAATTAAAATATGTGATTTTGATTTTTTATTCCGGTTCTTACTCCGTCGTCGATGCATTTACCCATCTTACATACAATACTAAAATAAACAAAACTTCGAAGGACTGCAACTAAACCGCCAAAACGTGACGAATAAACACAGAAACTGGTCGACCATCACAAACTAAACATTTGTGTTCTTAACGAAATATTTAAATGTATAGATGTGACTTCAGAGTACTTACATAAGCCCCGCGAAATTAAATTCAATTTTTTTTTTTTTTTCACGTAAACCTACTGCGCTTACTAAACCTGGGCACTAATGAAACGCCATAAAGAAAAGGTTCTGATGTTGATTAACCGTTTCCTGTCGAGAAGAACTGGCAAAAAAATCCTTGAATACCTCTACTTCTCTTTTATAAATATTTGGTTTTTAGAAAGTTATATTGATACAGTGATATAGGTAAGTATACATATAAGTATATATGACAGAGTAGGTATATTATTATAGAAAAAGTGTTTACACTGCGAATTTAAGACAGACCTCGTACATCTATTGAAACATAGATACACTTTTCAGTATGACAGAGCGAGACAATGCTATTTTATGTCATTGTCAACGACGAAACAGAAAATAAATCATTTTGAAACGGACGAGACGGAATCTAACGATTTAAATATTTTATGTGTACAATAATTATATACCAATAGCTGGCGTGACCGTTTTCAGCCTGAAACGTGTTTCAGCATTCTATTGTTTCACGCAGACTCCTGAAACTTTGATGGCGACCGACCCATCCCGCACGTGGCTGGTCCATGAAATATTCACCGCTTTTACTGGCCGATACGAAAATAAATTCAGATTGAAAATGTATAACGAAACAGTCTATTGGACGTCTATCACACGGTTTGTCTTAAGGTATTGCTGCTGTATCTGCAATTTACTAAAGGTGCGTGTTCGGTTATGTTTTATTTTTTCTCTGTTGAAACATATAAACCTTTCATGCACAGCTAAAGTTGTAAGTATTTAGCATATATAAGCAGTTTTTTTTTGTTTAAATAAGCTAAATTACTTTACTTTACTAAGACCGTTAGGGTTCCGTACCCAAAGGGTCAAAAGGGACCGTATTACTGAGACTTCGCTGTCCGTCCGTCTGTCACCAAGCTGTATTTCATGAACCACGAGAAGTGAAGTGAGTAATTAGAGAGTTGAAATTTCTACAGATTATGTATTTCTGTTGCCACTATAACAAAAAATACTAAAAACAGAATAAAATAAATGTATTCTTGGCTTCCATACTAAAAAGTGAAATTTTTAAAACTTTTTATAAATAATGGTACGGAGCCCATGTTCCTTCTTAGCCCTTTGCGTTCCAGGGGCATGGTATCTCTTTCGAACAACCCGCAGCCCTGGCAGGATGGTACGGAACCCTTCGTGCGCGAGTCGAACTCGCACTTGGCCGTGTTTTTCATTTGAATGTGCACGTTGCTAATAAACAAGTTAGTTAACGAACCAAAATTTCCACTCTATTCTTGTTCACGGGTTATTACTTTTTGTGAACAAAGCCGTGGCGGGAGAGTATACCCGCAGTAACTATTATACGGAGAAAATCCAGTTAAATTAGCGAACACAATAGTTACTAACCAAAGCGCGTCCTAACAATATATCCAGGGAAAGCTCGCATGAAATATTCATAATTTCATTTGCACCATTTACCATTTTGTCAATAAATTATTTTAAGTGATAATCTAAGCAAAATTGCCTGAGTTTTAGTTTGGTTAGCATAAGCATAATACCATATCTTCCCGTGGGTTTCGTCAGAGGCGACTAAGGGACTTGCCAGAGAATGGGCAGCAGCGGTCTCTGTGTTTTTGTAACAACCGTACTGCGATCGCCAACCCGCCTGCCAAGCGTGGCGATTATGGCAAAACCCCCCAAAATGTCAATGTAGCGACACTTGGGGGAGGCCTATGTCCTGCAGTGGACGTCATTTGGGCTGAAATGATGATGATGATGATGGTGAAGCATAATCAGCTTAGAATGTTCCCACTGCTGGGGCACAGGCCTCCTCTCTATGAGAGAGAATGGGCTGTAATCCACCATGCGGGCCCAATGTTGGTTGGTAGATGTCTCATGTATTCGAATTTTAATTCTAGCACACGCCGGTTCCCTCACGATGTTTTCCTTCACTGTTATGAGAGCAGTTTAGTTAGTTTTAGTTTGGTTACATAACACAAAACAACTATCAAACAACCACAGTTTATGTTTCGCGTTTATTATGTAATCTTCAAATAAGATAATACGGAGTTGATAATATAATTTCAGGCCGTATTTTAGTACAGAATAGCTCCTGAAATTATTTTACATAAGATCAAGTTCTGTGGGATATGGTTGTTAGATGTATCTTTATCACTTATTGGAATGATAAACCCAAAGTCAAACGTAAAAACAAGCTGAATAGAAAAATTATATAGCCCATAGAGTGTTAATTAGTTACTCAACTTTGATGGATAATATTCGCTAGGCAGTTGGATCAAAGGCCTCATTCCGAAGGTAGTACTCTTCGTTACGGCCAGTATTGTAAGGAGGTTCCTGTCTCTCCAGAGACAGAAACTACCGGTCTCCAACTACCTTGGACTCTGATCCCAACACCGACGAACCCCTTTTTTTATAAGTGTTTATTTGTGTAAGTTTTTTTTTAAATTCAAAAACTCTTATTGCATCGAAGATAAGGCTAATTATATGAGAACTAGAATGAAAAATATTAACCCTCAAAATAATATTTACATAAAAAAAACCGGCCAAGTGCGAGTCTTACTCGCACACAGGGTTCCATAGCCCCAAACAATATTTTGAACTGTCATTCATTAGTTAGTAGTATTAGTTGGTAAACTTCCACTCAACCGCAAAACTAACTTGGTTTTTCATAGTATGTTAATGAAAAACACAGTTACTGCTGCAGTTTGATGAAAAAGTCCCACATCTCAAAAACTAAACATCATATCTTATTGAAACCAATTTTCGTTGATAGTTTTTTTTACGTTCTACAATCCTAAATATTTTCAGAATTTTCCTCCTCTTACTTTAGAAATTAGAGGGGGGGGGACACACATTTTACCACTTTGGAAGTCGCTCTACGGCAAACTATTCAGTTTAGAAAAAAATGATATTAGAAACCTCAATATCATTTTTGAAGACCTATCCATAGATACCCCACACGTAGGGGAATGATTAAAAAAAAATTTTTGGTTTTCAGTTCTATGTATGGGGAACCCCAAAATTTAAGTTTTTTTTTCTATTTTTGTGTGAAAATCTGAATGCGGTTCAGAGAATACATCTACTTACCCAGTTTCAACAGTATAGTTCTTATAGTTTCGGAAAAAAGTGGCTGTGACATACGGACGGACAGACAGACAGACAGACAGACAGACAGACAGACATGACGAATCTATAAGAGTTCCGTTTTTTGCCATTTGGCTACGGAACCCTAAAAACATACAACCCTTAGAAGTAAGGCCAGGTAAATTTGTGTTTTTACATAAAAATTTACAGACAAAACGAAATGTCGGTACACGAATGTTTCTGCCACAATTTTTTTTTTTGCGGTTGTTAAAATTGCATGACCTGTCGTCATTAATGAGCTACGCGATATTTTTATTACGGACAAGTTAAGTTATTAAGTTTTTGCCATGAAAAAGCATAATATAAATAAAAGTACAACGTTAATTAAGTTTTTCAGGGCGCTTTAATGTTAACAAATTGTTGTTACAATATTTTTTTGTTAAACAAAACCATTAAATGCAGGCTTCGGTGTGATACACGGCCTTCCCCCCTATTTGAAAATTCCCTGGCGCGCGATGGTGCACGATAAAACAAAATGTCTGCCAATGTTACTATGAAGTCACAATTTACATACATAACATTCTTATGTCTACGTTCGAGACATTTTATCCTTCATTTGGATTTTGTGTTTTTACGGATGATTTAATTTAACCAGTTTCAGTCCAGAGTTTGGATTTCTGTCCAGGTTTTACAGACGTGATGTTATGCGTTTTATTTGGCCCTTTTGACAGGAACGAGCGCCGCAAAAATAAATTAATTCTACCAGCACTTATATTAGAAATGTATAAAAACAGTTCCGAAAACAAAAGCAAAAAAAAAACTACCTGAAAATATACGGTCCACGAAAACACTATGTGTTTAAAGCTGGATTAAAAACATTGCTTTTAGAAAAATGTTACAAGAATTTATGGACGATATGAAGTTAAAATAGAGTTCAAATATATATGTGTGAGTTAATTATAATACTTATATTTTTCTTTTATGGTAAATGCTGGATATAAGTTTATTGTTTTTTATTGTGAAAGTTCCTAAGTTAAGTGAAATTAGATAAAAAGACGCTGCAATATTATGAGTTTTAAGTTATTTTGTGGCACTCTAACAGGGTCATGTACTTTCTAGTTTTAAGCCCAGTTCGTAACTATGCTTGCGTACATTTTGGATTAAATAAATAATTTGATCTCCTCTCACCATCTACCTAATCCGGGTCATATGATAATGCATCAAAGCAAAGTATGCTATGGTCCAACATTAAATTTTAATTTCCTATGAAAAACAGTTTAAAAAATATAATAAACTGGATTCGTAAAATTCCTTGAGCGGAATATAACGACTGTACCTTTCATTCGATTTTATTAAGCGGATTATAATCTCATAAGCAAGGGTCGTAACTTAGTTACAAATACGAGAACTGTTTGATTAGCCAAGCTCTGGGGGTTGAGTAAGGTTGAGACGCTAGGGGTTGAAAATTATCGTTTCAAACCCTGTTTGAAATACCCCGAAAAAGGTTTAGACAGTGATGAATTGAGTGCTGGTCATCATAGTTTTATTTTTTTTGTTTCCTAACATTATATTCTATGATGACCCATTTCTTTGACCCTTGAAAAAAAGATTCATGATATTCTTGGAACTGTTACCTACGTGCTGGGAAACAGCTTTTTGCCAGAGTTTTTCATTTAATATTTGGATTTTTGTGAAGGTGCTATGTCATGTCATCACTTTCCTCTTGGCTAATTGTCATCTTCTTGCATACCGACTCTTTATTAGTTACTAGCGACTTCGTCCGCCAAAATTGTGATATAATATAGCATATGTTACTCGGTAATGATGTAGCTTTTGATGTAGCTTTGCTAATGGTGAAAGAATTTAAAAAATCGGTCGAGTTGTGTAAAGGTCGGTTAGTTAATAACATTTTTCCTCTTTATAATATTAGTTTAGATTATCTTAATAAGTATAGAACTTCTCTCTGATAACACCATTTATACGGAAAAAAAAAACTAAACAAGGATGTGTTTAAATATTATAAATACCCAGCTAGCTAGCCAGTATTTTCGCTTCTAAATAAAAAAACATTCTAATCTATTTTGTGTAGGTAGTCAAGTAGAAGCAATTAAATCGTGACTGGGTGAAGGCCTGTCTCATTCAAATTATCTCAAGCACTGTTATCAGTACTAACACACTGATAATGTTGCAAATTAGAAAACTGCAATCAAAATCGCTTCGTCAGCGCTGAAGTGAATATAATACCTACTTATCTATACGAATTCAAGGTGTATTGTCATCCTAAAGACCTTGCACCTGATTGTCATAAATTATTATGTATATCAGCCTACTATATTTCAATAAAACGATATACTTTAAGATCTGGTAGCCTACCATGACCTCTTAAAGCAGTTTTGTTTTAATCTTATTCCAGAGTGGGCAAGAGTTGGCGCTAGACGTCCTCTATAGCTCCGTCTCTTTCTCACACTGGAATAAGATTAAAACAATACTGCTTTAAGATCTCATGGTAGGCCACCTGGTCCGCCATATGATGAATACCAACTCTGCCGACAGGAACTGAAAATTGTTGAAAGCAAGCCAAGTGACCTGACGTAAAAAATTCTGCGAAGGAGACAAGTGGCTTGCGACTTACCTACACGAGTTTAACTCATGACGCAAGTCGCATCGCCTGCAGTCTTGAACAAGGCGTTAGGGGTAGAGCCAAAGGTCCATAGATCCACACAGGTCCCTAAGTAAAGCTACTCTCACATGCACAAAACTATAAAACAAGAAGTAACTGCTACTTTTATTCGAGATTGTGTCCTTCAAGGGCAATTCCTTTAATTATTCTAATTAAATTCTGAAACCGAAGACGATCAATTAGCCATATGAGTCCGTGTCATCCAATCCAATAAGTCCCCATGTCCCCATGCGGGAATAAACACTAACTGAAATGGTATATAAAAGACAACTATCTAAATCATGACAAATAAATGATTTAAATTCCGACTAGCACCCTCAAATCTCAAAATTAAAACAACTACTAGACTAGAATGTTGTACCTATACCAAGCAAATTAACATTAATTTGTTACAATGCCCCCTAAATATAGACATCCCGATTCCAGCTGACTTTATTTCCACGAGATCTTTCACAAGAACAGCTACTCCCCAAGTTAGTTTATCATACTACATTAATTGTAAAACAAACTTTCCTTGTTAAGACTCTTCTATTAAAAAAAATTCTTACATAAAAAGTGTCCGACGCACTTAAATCGTAAGATGTGCTCTCACCGTGTACTGTATTTGGTCGTACGAAGAAGTATTCAGAACGAGAAGACTAAGGTTTGCGCTCACTCTCCATAGCGCATAGATAATAGGTACCTTTTTATGAGTGAGCCTTTCTAGTAAGCCCTCTTATAAGAGTAGGGGAAGACCAACGAAGCGATAGATGGACTGTGTGAAGGATGATATGACAAGATACGGGTAATCTCTCGAATAATAGATAAGTACCTATGAAAAAAGTAGTCAGGCTGCGCCGACCTTAAATATATTGGAATAAGAACAAGATAATTATTAGTGAGCGAGACAATACTATTCACTCGGTACTGCCTCGTTGAAGTGGTGCCAGCGCTACTGCGGAGAATGAGGTTCTGGATTCGACTCCCGGGTCGGGCAGTGTTATTGGTTTTTTCCATCAGGAATTTCTTAAAAGCAGCCTTGGAGTCCAGACTCCAAGCACAACTCCAGAGTTGTGCCCGGTTGATGGCAATAGGCTCGTATTACATGGGACTTAAACATAACTGGCGAAATGTGTGTGTACGATTGGTTATGTTTATGTACAATACTATTCAAATGACATTGTGAACGAAACAGAAACGTGACCATGTTTTGATACGGTAGGACGAATCTAGTAATTTAAATCTTTGGTCCCAAGCGGTTACTTTACGATGGAGGGTCTAGACTGTTTTCAAAATTTCATTAGCTTGTTTATTTTTATTATATCCCTATAAACGCGGCAATTTAGGGTCTCTTGTGACTATGTTGTTAAAACTCCATTAATTCGGATTATGTACTTTTTAAAGTTAGATTGTGTGACGTTATAAAATGTATTGCCTCTAGCAATTTGTGAAAGTTTTGATAACCAATTAATTTAGTTCTAGAGACTGCTTCGATGGTAGTAGTCGCGAGCTCTAACTGTTTCTGCGTTTTTTCCATCAGGTTTTTGTCCAACATAGATTTTTACATTATAGTACACATGGCGACACATATACATATCCAGTATAACATGGCCGGGCTTTGTAAAAAATTCCCGTACGATAAACTACACCACGTATGTTTAAGTCACATTTATTAAAAAGTGAACCTATTGTCTTCTCCCGGGCATAAATTCAGACTCTAAGCTGAAAAAGTCCAAAAGGAAAACACAATAAGTACTACTTTGATCGACCTGGGAATCGAACCCGAAACTTCAGCAAACATCGTGTGACAACTAGACCAACAAGAGTCAAATGATAAATCAGTTTAGGTATTAAAATTATCTAAAGTTATTCATGTCAAGATCGCTACTCTGGATAACATGGTATTGAAATGAAAATGGTTATCTGTTACCTCGTAATCAAAGATTTAAGGCTCCCGCAGACAGCCGCGACGCGACGCGACGCTGCACGGCGCGACAAAACCTACGTAGAACAAATTCTATTGTAAACGCGCGGGAATGTTGACACAAGCGCGACGCGACGCGTTTCTGTGTTTTATCGAGAGCACAGTGTGACGCGGCGTGCGGTGCGACATTCCACGACAAGAAACAAAAGATTCGTAAAACATTTTGTATGCAGCCGAGCCTGCCGTGCGGCAACGCGCCGCGGCATCAATTAGTAATCGATTCGATGCCGTCACTCTTCTCCATGGATATCTACGCTTTGGAATGGGCAACTACAGTACTTTCACAGTTATTATGTCTTGTGACTGAGACTGTAGCTTTATTTTTATTGTTCGATATTCAAAAGTGCCTGTAACTGGCCTACTTGAAATAAATAATTTTGATTTGATTTGTCACGCCTGTGTGCGAGGCTTCGCGACGCGACGCGGCAACACCGCTATGCCGCGACGCGCCAGTCTGAAAGAGCCTTTAATTCGTTTTCCAAGTATAGTATAGGCATGCCTACTCATTGACGCACAGGCTGACTTTGAACGAATCGACAACCTTTTACGAGGTGAACTTTTTCTTAGCGTTACGATGGCGTTTGTCAGCTCAGAACTGAGGGCCCAAAATGGTCGCTTTAGCAGAATCACTATCGGATTTAACAATAATATGGATAACGTTAAAATTCCTGAAAATATAATAGACGAGTTAATATTATGAATTGCAACTTTGTGAAAATTTTACGAATTGTATGTAATAGTTATTAGTTTTTCGATCTTACGACATTGACATGAAACTACTTCAAAACATGATGCAGCTGTTTCTAAATAAAGTGAACTTTAGAAACGGGAATACCCTTGCTAAAAATAGATAACAAATAAGGATTCATAATATAGGTACCTACCAAGTTTTGTTGATTTCCAAACTGCGCAGGATAATGCTATCTTGTTCTGTGAACAAATAATTTGAAGTACTTTGTACTTACTTGGAACTGATAAGTGTTATTTTAACGTAGGTTTTAAGTACTATTTTCGCACTGTCTTGCTACTGGGCAAAGATTATCTTCAGTCAATTTTTCTTAAGACACTGGTTGATTGGATATTCGCTTCTAAAGACTTAAAAAATGAAAGGAAAGCAAGATTATTCAAGAAATTTCAACAAAAATTGATTTGAATAACATTCGATATTTAGATTTTCAGATACGAGACTATATCGTAAAAATGCGGCAGTAACAGACTTTGTTTTTCATTAACATAATATTAAAAACAAAAGTTTTACTGACGACTAACACTCGCATTCGGGCAGTTTTCAAGAATAAATACCACCTAGCATACGTTAGGAGATTCAGAATTTGAAGCCTATATGTTATTTTATTGTGGTCTTACAATGTTTTATTTTTACTTTTGTATAGATTCTTTTTCATTTACCTATTTTTTGTGAATATATGGACATGGCTGTGTAAATTTGTAGTATTTTTTTTGTTTTATCTTTTTCTACCTTTTTAATAAGCAACGACTTACGACTAACGACTGTCCTCGCATACTTAAGTACTAACGCTGTAACATTCATATATTGTTAAACCAAATGATTTTTAAAAAGTAACCATTGAGTTTCTTGCCTGATCTTCTCCATAGGAAACGACCAACCCGAACCGCGCACCGTTTGTCGACGTTTTATAAGTGCCCATGTAGGCCTATGTAAAATAAAATATTTTGATACCTAATTTATTGTTTAAAAGTGATCAGAATCAAATAAATGAGTATTCACGAAGCTAATTAATTTCAAGTACTTCTCCGTAGCTAGAGTCATTAATCCATAAAGAACAAAACAAACATACAAAAATAGAATTTTCTGATTATTTCATCAAATAATGAAAGTGTTCGAAAAACAAAGTCCCTTACACCTTCAATTGTTTCTCAAGTGGATTCTCATTGGCAAGTGCTCAAGTGCTTATCTACGACATAAGTTCGTTTTATATAAGGATCAAATAAGTGCGAACCGCATAAGGGCCGTAGTATTAACTTTAATTGGTCGTCTATTAAATTAAAAATGTACACAGTTGTATTTGTTGGTTTTTTTTTGGGGGCTTATGGTAAGTACCTCGTTTAATTTTGTAATTATTTATTTTAGAATACGAATTAAAGTTTTTTTTTTGCGTGAAATCAAACTCAAACTCAAAGCATTTATTTCAATTAGACCATTGTAGGCACTTTTGAAAGTCTAAAAACAAAAAAAAAACGGGAAGCTACAGTCCCAGTCACAAGGCATAATAACTTGTGAAAGTACTGTAGTTGCCCATTCCAAAGCGTAGATCTCTATGGAGAAGAATAGGCAAGAAACTCCATGGACACTTTTTAAGTCAAAATATGTTACAAAATCTTGGTTACATCATTCATGTCTAAAATGGTACATCCCATATCTTCCCGTGGGTGCCATAAGAGCCGTTCCCTGTGCTTTTTTAACAACCGTACTGCGATTGCCAACCCGCCTGCCAAGCGTGGCGATTATGGCAAAACCCCCCTTATGTCAATGTGGCGTTGGGGGAGGCTTATGTCCAGTAGTGGACGTCTTTCGGCTGAAATGATGATGATGATGATGATGGTACATTGAGGCCTTAAAAGTAAAACATTCTACATATTTCGCTTATAAAAGGTGACAAATTGTCACCTTCTGCCCGCGGCTTCGCTTGCTAGTTTTGAGTCACCAGGCAACTGTCTGTCGTGAAGTCATTCGCGAAATAATAAATAGCAACACACACTTTGTAAGTTTATTCTTCTCTGTTGCTGGGGAGTTTGGTAGTTTACTTCTTCTTTCCAAATATAAACCACTTCGCCTTCACTACTAGCAAGTGAAGGCCGGCCGCTTTAGGGGACGGTCTCATGTAATTTTGACGACCAAAAGTACTAATGATTTATAAAAGGCTCATAGCCTTTTATAAAATACACTAGTGACTCGCCCCTGCTTCTCCCGGCGACACCTCATCATCTGCCTAACCTTTTCCCAAACTATCTTGGGGTCGGCTGCCAGTCTAACCGGATGCAGCTGAGTATCAGTATTTTACATGAAGCGAATGCCTATCTGACCTCCTCAACCCAGTAACTGGCTAACACGATAACCCTTAGTAAGACTGGATGTCAGACTTTTAGCTTCTGACTACTCGTAACGACTGTCAAATATCTACAAATGACAGACGGGACCAACGGCTTAACGTAATTTCCGAGGCACGGGGGAAACTCGTTATGTAATTATGGTCACCCATCCACGGACCAACCTGGGCAAGCACGGCTTAACCTAAAAGATCGACCCGTGCGGCTATTATTATTTAGCCATGAGCTCCTCCACCACCTATCGGGTCGAAAACGATCCAATCTTTCAAGCTGCAACCAACCATACACATTTACAAAATTTCATTGAAATCCGTTGGGTGCTGATTTTCACTTGATTTTTATACAATAAGAACATTTTTTATTTTTTTGATGATTGAATTAAAACTCCTGTATAAATACAATTTCATGAATAATGTAGCCGAGTTAAGCCATCAAAATGAGAGCAAATTTTGATATTATTTTCCAGA
Source organism: Cerastis rubricosa (assembly GCA_949152445.1). Taxonomy (NCBI): domain Eukaryota; kingdom Metazoa; phylum Arthropoda; class Insecta; order Lepidoptera; family Noctuidae; genus Cerastis; species Cerastis rubricosa. The sequence goes on along the minus strand of OX424526.1, from coordinate 21,039,657 downwards.
TATTTGTAATTAATAAATTACTGGTAATTTTGATGGAATTAATAAAGCTAGTTTGATTTTGGTTTGAATTACTTAGAGTGTCCATGGAGTTTCTTGCCCATTCTTCTCCATAGAGATCTACGCTTTGGAATGGGCAACTAAAGTACTTTCACAGTTATTATGTCTTGTGACTTGGACTGTAGCTTGTCGATCTCTTTACACATCAAAACGCTCACTTATGTATATTTACGCTCACTTATGCACTGTAAAGGTGCCTCAAAGATCGGGATTGAAATAAGGTGAGGTAATGCAGATCCGATGCTGACAACCAGTCGCACTAAGGGATATTGTATTGCCCAGTAATACCTGGGCTGTGGAGGTCAGATAGACAGTCGCTCCATGTAAAATAATAGTATTCAGCTGTATCTGGTTGGACTGGAAGCTGACCCTGACATAGTTGGGAAAAGGCTAGGCAGATGTGAAGGCAGATCCGGTGCACCGATGATCCGGTGTTGTTATAGAATGCATGGAATATAATAGAATGCATTTACTTGTAACAGAATATTGTACAAAGCTGTTATGTGAATTATGTATTACGATCATAATATGCTGCCGTTTCCGGCGTACAAATATGGTTCGTTAAATTATGGTCCATCATTACATTAAAATTGAGAATTACAAATCATCATTACAAATACAAATAATTTAAATAAATTGAACAATAATTGTTTAGGAGATTAATTATATAAGCATCTCTCTGCATCCCATAAAAAAAAACTGGCTCTAGAATGTAACCTCTTTTCCAGGTGCCTATTTGCAGCCCTCGCCACTTATACCCCCACCAATATCCCAGGATGTCATCCCATTCGAGCTGCCAGGGGTGTTCCGCCTGCCAGGATCTCGAATCGTGGGTGGAGTGGATGCTCCTGCAGGTCGCGTGCCTTACCAGGCGTCGCTGAGGAGTCTGCTGAATTCTCACTTCTGTGGTGGATCGATCCTGAATAAACGATGGGTGTTAACAGCTGCGCATTGTACTGCAGGGTAAGTAGGGTGTGTAGGGTGGGTAGGTCATCTTTGGGACAAAGTTGCCTGAAAATAAATATATGTTGTTGTTGTTATAAAGAGTTAAAATTTTTGTTTATTATTGTTTTTAAGGTTCCGTTGCCAATTGGTAAAAATGGAACCCTTATGGATTCGGTCTGTCCGTCTGTCTGCCCATTCATATGTCACAGAATTTTTAGAGAGTAGGTGATTTCAATGAACCGCACAAATATGATGTGAAATAATGATAAAAATAACTATAGGGTGGCCCCTTCACACATGTAACTCAGGGTTAAAAAAAAATATTAGGTCTTTACCTATGAAATTGCCGTTTTGTTTGAAAAAAGTTAAAGTATTTTTTTTTTCGAACTTATTTATTTCTTTTATTCAAAGTAATCACCCCTGCAATCAATGCATCTTTGCCAACGCTGTGGCAGTTTATGGATGCCCTTCTTGAAAAAATCAGCTGGACGGGAGACAACAAACTCTTCAAAGGCGTTTTGTACTGCCTCTCGGGAATTGATTTTTTTTCCCGCTAAAAAGTTGTCCAAATTTTGGAAAAAGTAATAGTCGGAAGGCGTAAGATCTGGTGAGTATGGCGGATGAGGGAGAGCTTCCAAACCCAACTCATGCAGCTTAGAGACGGTCTGTTGTGCAGTATGGGGCCGCGCGTTGTCGTGAAGTAGCAGTGGAGACGACCGATTGACCAAAGCTGGTTGCAGACGTGCGAGTTTCGCCATCATTGTGGTCAGTTCTTCAATGTACACATCTGCAGTAATGCTCTCGCCGTTTTGTAAAAAGCTATGATGAATCACACCAGCACTAGACCACCAAACTGTGACCATCACCTTTCTAGGGGTCATTTTTCGTTTTGCACATTGCTTTGGTACCGAACCAGGATCTAACCAACTTGCTGAGCGCTTTCGATTGTCAAAAAGAATCCATTTTTCGTCGCACGTAACAATTCGGTTCAAAATTCCTTCATTTCTGTGCCTGTTAACACTTTCACGGACACTCAGATGAAATTGACATTCTGAAAATGACACTAAAATTTTTCATACAAAATAATACTACGCGTATAGCCGGACTGCCGTAATAAAAAAACCTGGGTACCTTTAGTATGACGTCACGTCGATAACCGGTACCGTCGACAGGCGGACTGTCGTATCAAAGAAGTTAGTTTACTTGGTATATGGCGATCCGCCCGTAGCCGGTACCGTCTACAGGCGGACTGTCGTATCAAAGGAGTTAGTTTACTTGGTATATGGCGATCCGCCCGTAGCCGGTACCGTCTACAGGCGGACTGTCGTATCAAAGGAGTTAGTTTACTTGGTATATGGCGATCCGCCCGTAGCCGGTACCGTCTACAGGCGGACTGTCGTATCAAAGGAGTTAGTTTACTTGGTATATGGCGATCCGCCCGTAGATCACCCATCTATCAAGCTTTTTTATCTTGCCAATCTGTCGCAAATGGACCAATATTGTTTTAATGCTAACATCAAAAGCTGCTGCCAGCTCAGCTGTAGATTGAGTTTCATCAGCTTCAACAATCACCTTTAATTCATCATTGTTGACCAAAGTTTCCGGACGACCACGAGGTTCATTTTTCAAATCAAAATTCCCAGAACGGAACCGAGCAAACCAATAACGGGTTGTGCGTTCGTTTGTACAGTTCTCTCCGTAAACGTCGTTGATGTTACGGGTCGTTTGTGCCGCGTTGGTGCCACGACGGAACTCATATTCCATAATTACACGAAATTTCAAAGTATCCATTATGAGGAAAAATGTTGAACGGTAATGAAAATACAACGCTAATCAATAAACAAAAGACTGATTTTGTAAATAGAATGTCATATTTTTAAAACAAAATTAATTTGAATTTAGAACTCATAGCCAATCAAAACTTTTTTTTGTATGAAAAAGTCTGTACTGCAAAACGGCAATTTCATAGGTAAAGACCTATTATATCTACGTATATAACTAGGGGTTATAAGTAATACTCGCACTCGGCCGGTTTTTTACTATGAGCCAGAGTTAGGCCACTCTTTTGTAGAGCCTTTCACCTATTTCTTCCACTTCTCTCAATATTACCCATGCTTCTTCTCACCAGTTCATGAGGAAGCGATCAATTCAAGCGATCCAATTTGTATTCTGGTGCTCTCTATGTTTCTAATCCGATCAGTAATTTGAATTTTAATGTTTTTGCATCGCTCTGTAACGTTTGTTTAAAAACCTATCCAACCCAGATTGGTTTTTAAACAACCTACTAAAAGAACGAACAATATCTGTATGAATTACACTTGATTGTAAAACGGTCAGCAGATATTTTTGGGCGCACTATTCTAATATTATAAGTACCAACTATTAAATAGTTAATTCTTAATTTTTATCTTATCCTGTTTAAAAGTATTTCCAAATCGGTCCGTAATAAAAGTACATTAAATACTTATTTTTATAAATAAGTCTTAATATTACTACTTAAACTTACTACTTACTTACTATAATTTTTATAAATAAATCATTAAAAAGGACAAGCGACCATTTTTCACGTACAAAGAGGATAGTGAGTTAACTCAATAGTTTACACAGGCAGAACTGGAAAAAAAAACTGCCAAAATGAGGGTTGCCATTTTCGTACAATATACAACTATCTCTCATTTTTTCTATCCTTAGCTTATATCGTAGCAGTGGACCTTTACCCAGCCTGGGCAAAGGCTACCCCCATAGCCTTCCACTCTCCGTGCGGTATTCTCCGGCCAATCTCTCACAAACGTATAAATCCTCATGCTAGCGTTGCCTAGGCCTCTCTATTAATATTTTAAAACACGTTTATCAAATCTAATGTTTAAAAAAATTGCTTATGTTAAACAAAAGCTGATAAATGTAAAAGAATCCGTAGTATTCAAACTATGACGTTTATTCAACGTGTTTAATGTAAATGCGTCAAACTACATAGATAAAACATCATTATGACAGCAAGAATAATGTTAAAGGATAACTGCAAACACCTTGATCATGACTAAAGTCAAGGTTTTCTCTGATATTAATAATACAAAGTAACGCATGCGGGCTTTCATAATATACCAGCTAATGCATGATTAACGATTATCGCCGGGTAGACAGGTGTACCGCGGAACATACGACTTAATATTGTGTGTGTCAGGGTTATCGGAAATTACGATCTATTCAGAGTGTAAACGAATCCTTCACAAAGTCGTCAGCCAAGTATTCTGTTCATCAAACAAAGTAACTCCATATGCTGTTTTATTTTCATTATTGCTGGGTTCTCTAAATTCATCATCTACCTTTTCCCAAACTATCTTGGGGTCGGCTTCCAGTCTAACTGGATGCAGCTGAGTACCAGTATTTTACATGAAGCGACTGCCTATCTGACCTCCACAACCCAGTAACTGGGTAATACGATACCCCTTGGTAAGACTGGATGTCAGACTTTTAGCTTCTGACTACACGTAATGACTGTCAAAGATCTAGAAATGACAGCCGGGACCAACGGCTTAACGTGCTTTCCGAGGCACGGAGGAAACTCGATATGTAATTATGGTCACCCATCCACACACCAATTTCGGCAAGCACGGCTTAACCTTAAAGATCGACCTGGGCGGCTGTTATTATTTAGCCACGAGCTCCTCACGAGCTCTCTAAATTGTTGCCGAGAAATGTTTTTTTATTTATTTTATCGTGAAAATCACGTTTTACGGTAGGACTCAATGTAACGCACTCAAAACATTGTGCTGATGGATGCATTGAATTGTACGAGGGTCGTGGAGGCGTTTGAAGTAAAGTTGAATTTAAAAACATGAATAATAAAAATTAAAAAAACTTGTGCGAAAGCTGTAACTTTGACCCCCACTATGCGACTGTTACTACAATTTCTCTCACTCTTTCTAGCGAATCTTGACAAATTCTTGAGGCAAGACTTTCAATTTTATTTCATCAAAACTATATCTTTAACTGATAATTTTATTTCAAGGATATGTTTAACTGAAAATTTATTTCACAGATTCCAAATGTTAAATTGAATTTTGAAAAACGTACCGTTGGAAAACTAATAAAAAGAGTAACCGTCCTGTCTGCAGAACTTGTTACGTTCAATACTAATTCCGACAAGGAAAAAGGATCCCAACCATTCGTTGAGTCATCAAATAATGCGTGGAATATACCGTCGGGTGTTGTTAGTCTAATAACAGGGAAATATACTAGTGATTCCTGTGATTGGCCACCTGTTTCTATTCGTGAGACATAGTCATTTCCAACCAGGGCTGCGGGACTGTTACACACGCGGCCCAGTAGCACAAAGGGCTAAGAAGGAACATGGATGGGTTTTAGTCAGTACAAGTCTGACACTCCATTCCGCTCCGCCCAGAGCAGGAGCATTTAATGATATCCCATAAGTAAAAAAAAGGCACTGTCATTTCCGCGTAACAATTTATTTTCATAATGTATAGGTCTGTTTCGTATGGATCAGAATGCCAGGCCAAAAAAGGGGGTGACTAATTTGCATGCGGCTGAGATGAGAATGCTAAGAGAGATGTATGGTGTAACACGAATGGATAAAATACGGAACTATGTACTCAACAAAGGAGGAAGTCTGAAAGTGGCGCCGGTGACTGAAAAGTTGTGTGGTAATCGGTTATTGTGATATAGACATGTGATGCGAAGAAAATGTTCAGTATGAATGTAGATGCAATAAGAGTAGAGGAAGACCAAAGAAACGATGGATGAACGGTGTGAAAGATGATATGGATAGAAAGGAGGATATTGCTGAGGTGACCAGTAATAGAGACGTATGGAAGAGGAAGACGTGCTGCGCCGACCCCAAATTAATTGGGATGAAGGCAGGAGAATGAAACAATATATAAAAGTAAAATATATATATATATAATATGTAAAAGTATTCAGTAGCAGCGCCTAGTTACATTTCTGGACCTTTGTTTTAATAACAATCCGGTTGAAATCAAACAGTTCAAATATAGAGAATAGGCAAAGGATGGAACACCCGATCGAGTATTCTGAGGACTCTGATGCTTGCATGCGCCATAAATTGATAAATGCAGCGCTTAATTTGTAGCAAAGTTTTGGGCTGACTCATTAAGAAAATTTATTTATTTAAACTCCAAGTGCAATAGTGGTACATAGGCCGATTTAATGCCACAAGGCATTCTCTACCAGCCATTTTGTGTCAAATAGAACAACATTGTGATAAACGAAAATCTTTTTTCCCAACTTTCCTGGACTTAATTCAAAACCCAACCTCTTTTCTCTTGCAGCCAATCAAAACACGGAATCATGGTGGTAGTGGGCACAACCAACCGCATTATCGGTGGGGATGCCTACCTTCTGGATGAAATCATCAGCCACGAGAAATATGACAGTTCTTCTATCACCAATGACGTAAGCCTTCTGAAGGTCAAAAAGGATATCAAGTTCAATGAACTCGTCCAACCGATTGCACTCCCTACCGAGGATACTGAAGAAGGAGCAGATTTGTTTCTTAGTGGATGGGGAAGGACTTCTGTGAGTATACCTACTAATGTTTAGTTTTACTTACATCATCATGTCATCATCTGCCTAGCCTTTTCCGACCTACGGGTCGACTTCCAGTCTTACTGGATGCGGGTGAATATTATAATTTTAGATGGTGCCTATCTGACCTCCACAATCCATTTACTTGATAAGGCACAACAGTATTATATCAAAATACCTGTAAAAATAAGAAATAACTTATTTTTACAGGTTATAATTATTTTGTCAAACAACATGTTCTATTCGATAAACTCTCTGGCATATTAAATAGTGCACACATTGAAATTGACCTATTATCGTTAGAAAATAAAAATTTGAGGCAGGCTAACGGTGACTTAATAAAGAAAAATGAAATTTACAAGAAGATCACTTACAGTCCAGTGAAACAGAAAAAACAAACCCCAAAGAAAAATAATAATTCCACAAAAACAAAGCAGACACAAACTATGGAAAACATGAGCAGAGATTGTACACCTACAGACGCGACATTGACGAACAAAAGCGAAGATAACCACCTAAGTCTCTCAAGCGCTTCTCAAGAAAGAATACCTCATAGAAATCAAACTGTTTCATCCTTAAAACACAAAATATGTCTACTTAGTTGTGAAACTTCCAACAGAATATACAAGATCAGTCAGAGGACACATTTATGTAATTTTGATATATGCCATTATCGCAAGCCTAACTGTAGTCTGAACCTTTTATTAGATAATATTGACGGAAAAGTACGAAACTTTACATTTAATGATTATTGTATTATTTATATTGGCGAAGTACATTTTAGGAAAACGTATAATTATATTGAACTTGTATCGCTTATACGCGAAAAGTTAGTTACTTTGAAACACACAAACTTTATAATATGTTTGCCAACGTTTAAATTTATGGTAAACAGTAATGTAATGTATAACAGCCGAATTGAAACGTTCAATAATCTGCTTTGCATGGATGCGGAAACATATAATTACGCATATATCTTGGACTCAAATTTAAATCTACCCTATACTTCCGACACATACAGCTATCGTTATGGCACCTTGAACAATAAAGGCTTAAATACTGTGATATCAGATCTTCAAGATCTCGTCTTAGACATAAGTGCCCTGAATGCTGCACCCTTAAAGGTTGACTGTTCTCAGAAAAATGAAATTAATGCTTTACCAGTCACACAAACAACAAATGATTCTCAGTTTTTTCTATAAATGTCTCAATATTCTCCATCAAAATATAGCAGGTCTAGCGAACAAATCTGATATACTTTTAGTTAGACTAGAGGAATTATTCAATAAGGGAACTATTATAGACGTTATATGCATTACAGAACATTTTATGGAATCAGGCAATGAGGATCTAATGTATATACCCAACTTCTATCTAGCTGCTTACTATTCAAGAAATACGAAACGAGGAGGTACATGCATCTTTGTCAGAGCAGGACTGCAATATCGAATACTAACTGACGCAGCCAAACAATCGATTTCCGGACTGTTTGAATGTTGCGCTGTCGAACTTATATCATATAACATTATTATTATTTCTATGTACAGGGTGCCTAAACACAATTATTTATTATTTTATGAAAAATTGGACAACATACTCAAAAAGCTTAGTTCTGGGACAAATAAAAACATTATTATTGCTGGAGATTTTAACATTGACGTATTGAAGAGAAATAAAATTACTCTTGAATTTGAATATTTTCTCTTACAATATAATTTAAAACTAGCACTTTACAAACCAACAAGACTCAGTAGTAATACCTGCATCGATAATTTTGCACATAGTTACAAAAGGGGCTGTAAAGCTGAAATCTTAGATCTAGCCCTCTCGGATCACACATGCCAAATACTGAAAGTGCCCATAAAACTAACTTGCAAATTACAACTTTGGAAATGTAAAAAGAAAGATTACTCGGAAGATAATTTGATTAAATTTAAAAATCTCCTAGGCAGTTTATCTTTCGTAGAAGTCTTTAATGCTATAGATGCAAACGTGTCTTTTGAAGCCTTCATGGACGATTTCTTATTATTATATAAATTATGCTTTCCAGAAAAGATAGTAACTATCAAATTAAATAGAAAAACTAAGTGGATATCTCGAGGGATAAAGATATGCAGCCAGAAACAAAGACATTTACTTTGGAAATATCGATTTGACCCTAGCTCAACAAATAAGAATAATCTAAGGAAATACTCCACTCTCTATAAAAAAGTTATAAAATTGACTCAGAAAGCCCAAAACAATTATCTTAATAACTCTTCTCAGAATAAATCTAAAGCCGCATGGCAAGTTATTAATAAATCTAAAACATGCTTACCACAGGAACAAATTATGACTATAAATAGAGACAATTTGACTTTTACACGCCCTATTGACATTGCTAATGAATTTAATAATTACTTTATTGACACAATTGAAAATAATATAAATTCTGATAAGATTAATGGCAATAGTTTTGATAATCTTTCATCACAATCTTTATTTATGTTACCGGTTTCGGAAAATGACATTATAAAAATTATCTGTAATCTAAAAAATACAAATACTGTTGGTTGGGATGGCGTTTGTACTAAGGTCCTAAAGTATGTAAAGGAAGATATAGCACAGCCATTAGCTCACATTATTAACCTCTGTATTTCTGATGGCATATTTCCAAACAGCCTAAAAAAAGTTATTATTAAACCTTTACTTAAAAAAGGTGACAAAACGAATATGAAAAACTATAGACCCATTGCAAAAATTTCCGTTTTGTCCAAAATTTTTGAGAACGTTATATACAACTCCATTTACACATATTTTGAAAAATATAACTTATTTTGCAATGAACAGAAAGGTTTTCGCAAAAACATAAATATTAACTTGGCACTGTTTGATTTAATTAATAATGTTATGACATCAGTTGATAAAAATAATCCAATTTGTACTATTTTTACTGATATGACGAAAGCCTTTGATTATGTTGACCATGAGATATTGCTACAAAAGCTGTATGGCTACGGCGTAAGGGGAAATATCCTAAAATTGATAGAATCGTATTTAACTGATAGAGTTCAATGCACCGAAGTCTCTCGATTATGTCCCAAAACCAAATTAGAAACTGTGCATTACTCAAAACAAAGAGCCATAAAATATGGCGTACCACAAGGTGGCGTATTGGCACCACCTCTATTTCTGATTTACATCAATGATCTCCCAAAAATAATTCAACATAAGATGGTTCTTTTTGCAGACGACAGCACCGCTATAATAGGATGCAATGACATAAATAATTATGAAAATGATATTAATGAATCTTTAACTAAAATAATAAACTGGCTTAATGATAATAATTTGAAAATTAACCTAAGCAAAACCAACATCATGCAATTCCATCAGCGTCGGGAAAATATTAACATTAATATCACATATAAAGACCATAAAATTCAGGAAGTTGATAGTGCGAAATTTTTAGGAATGACTATTGATAATAAATTGACTTGGAACACTCATACTGACATAATATGTAAACGATTAAGTAAATCTGCTTATGCACTATTCCAACTTTCAAAAAACCGGCCAAGTGCGAGTCTTACTCGCACACAGGGTTCCATAGCTCCCAACAATATAATAACAATATTTTGAACTGTCATTCATTAGTTAGTAGTATTAGTTAGTAGTATTAGTTAGTAAACTTCCACACAACCGCAAAACTAAATTTGTTTTTAATAATATGTTTATGAAAAACAAAGTTACTGCTGCAGTTTGATGAAAAAGTCCCATATCTCAAAAACTAAACATCATATCTTATTGAAACCAATTTTCGTTGATAGTTTTTTTTACGTTCTACAATCCTGAATATTTTCAGAATTTTCCTCCTCTTACTTTAGAAATTAGAGGGGGGGGGACACACATTTTACCACTTTGGAAGTGGCTCTAGCGCAAACTATTCAGTTTAGAAAAAAATGAAATTAGAAACATCAATATCATTTTTGAAGACCTATCCATAGATACCCCACACGTATGGGTTTGATGAAAAATTTTTTTTTGGTTTTCAGTTCTAAGTATGGGGACCCCCTTAATTTATTGTTTTTTTTCTATTTTTGTATGAAAATCCTAATGCGGTTTACAGAATACATCTACTTACCAAGTTTCAACAGTATAGTTTTTATAGTTTCGGAAATAAGTGGCTGTGACATACAGACGGACAGACAGACAGACAGACAGACAGACAGACAGACAGACAGACAGACAGACATGACGAATCTATAAGGGTTCCGTTTTTTGCCATTCGGCTACGGAACCCTAAAAAGGTTAATATTGAGACATTGCTAGTAGCATACCACGGACTCGTAGCTTCTGTTTTACGGTACGGAATTATTTTCTGGGGGCAGTCGGCTAATAGGGAAGTTGTATTTAGGATGCAGAAACGCTGTGTAAGGTCTATGTGTGGTCTAAAAACGACAGATAGCTGTATTCCATATTTTCAAAATCTAAAAATATTGACACTGCCAGCAATGTATATAATGGAAACTGCATTGTTTGTAAAAAAAAACCCGCATTTATTTGTCAGCTTATCGGCAGTCAGAAGAAATCCATTGCGTACTCAATATTGTAACAAACTATGTAACGTTAAATGTAAAACAGCCTTAATGCGTAAAAGCCTTTTCGGCAACGCTCCAAAAATTTATAATAAAATACCGGATGCCATTAAAAATATGCCATTAATAAAATTCAAAAAGGCACTTAATAACTTGCTTAGTGACAAATGTTATTACACACTGGAGGAATTTTTGAACGATGGCTCAATATAATGCTGTTTCTGTAATTGGACAAAAATAATCTTAAATGATGCATTAATTATGTGGAGTTGAAATGGATTATTAATATTGACATTTAATTATTTTTTTGACATTTTTTTTTTGACATTTGCAATTAGATATTCTTATTTAGATTTTTTTTTTAAATTTAAGTTCTTGACATTGATAACTAAATAATTCCTCCTTTAAATCTGACATCACTCAATTTTTTTTAAATAATATTATGGAATTGTTATAGTTTATTTTTACATACGCACGATTTTCTAACATCTTTTTTAATTTAAATTCTTAATATTTGAGCTACATGCTCATCATATTTGTACGCCCCCTGGCATAACATAGCGCTCTGTTCACAAACTCAACATCTGTATTTCTTTACCTGTGTTAACAAATAAAAGTGATTTGATTTGATTTGATATTCTTATTTCATTGCCATCGCTAATCATAACAACATTATGAAAAAAAAACCGGCCAAGTGCGAGTCGGACTCGCGCACGAAGGGTTCCGTACAATTATTTATAAAAACGAAAATGTTGTTTTTTGTATAAGCCCCCCTTAAATAATTATTTTTCTCTGTTTTTATTATTTGTTGTTATAGCGTCAACAGAAATACATAATCTGTAGAAATTTCAACTCGCTAACTATCACGGTTCATGAGATACAGCCTGGTGACAGACGGATGGACGGACGGACGGACGGACGGACGGACGGACGGACAGCGAAGTCTCAGTAATAGGGTCCCGTTTGACCCTTTGGGTACGGAACCCTAAAAAGACACAAAATAAACTAAAGAGCGTTAAGACCTTACCACATTTCATACAAACATTCATGTCCTTATTTTCCGAAAAGTCTGAACCGATTTTAATGAAACTTCACACGCATAAGCACGATACATAGGTCTAAAAAGTTACTATTTTTTTTTTTCGAAAAAGTGTTACATCTAAATTAGACCGATTATAAATTTTCTTTTTTGTTTTTTGATTTTTTTTTTTTTATGGCATTCTGCTGTGGGGATCGGCAGCAGACGTTGATTCAATTTTTATATTGCAAAAGAGGGCAGTCCGCGCGATCTATAAGATGGGTCCTCGCGAGTCCCTCAGAGAAAAATTTAAAGAGATCGATATATTGACTCTGCCTTCACTTTATATCTTAGAATGTATTTTATATGTCCGCAAAAACCGAGGGCTTTTCAAAATTAGAAGCGACTTCCATAATATAAACACACGCAGTAAACACGAAATTGTAATACCCAAATTTAGATTAACAAAAACTAGCAAGTCTTTTCTTATAAACAGTATACGCTTTTATAATAAGTTGCCAAAGTCAGTTACGGAACTGACTGATGGAAAGTTTAAAAATTGCATCAAACGTGTCCTAATTAAAAAAAGCATATTACAAAATTAAGGACTACGTTGAAGATAAAGAAGTTTGGCTCTAGTTCCTTCTGCTCATGCGGCTTCCCTGGTAGCTCATAAACGACACAAATGTGTGGTCGTCTCTAACTATTCCCAATTTTATCTTTTCCATTCTTTTTATTATTCAGATGTTTTACAGTAGTTTTCAAATAATTGCACCGTTCATTAATTGTTCAGAATAGTTACAGCACTGATGACATCTGTGTCAATTGTTTAATTTAGTGTTCTTATAATGTTTTATTTTGACTTTTGTATAGATTCTTTTTCATTTACCTATTTTTTGTGAATGTGTGGACTTTGTAGGCCTTGTAAATTAGTTTTTTTTTATTGTCTTGTTCTACCTTTTGTAGTAAGCAACGACTTATTGTCGGGCCTACGCTGTCCTCCCACAGTTATGTACTAACGCTGTAACACTCAAATATTGTAAAACCAAATGATTTTAAAAGAGTAACCATGGAGTTTCTTGCCGGTTCTTCTCCATAGGAAACGACCAACCCGAACCGTGCATCCTTTGTCGACGTTTTATAAGTGCCCATATAGGCCTATGTAAAATAAAATATTTTGATTTTGATTTTTTTTTATTTCTATAGAAACAGAAATTTCCGATTATGATTTTTTTAAAAGACATTTCGAAAATGTTTTTATTAACTTTTTAGACGTATGTATTCTGCTTGTGCGTATAAAGTTTCATTAAAATCGGTTCAGTCATTTCGGAAAATAAGGACTTGAAAGTTTGTATCTAATGCCGTAAGGCGTAAACGCGCTTAAAAAAAGAAAAAAAAAACATTACTTTTCCAATCGACTTTGGTCATAAACCCACTTTCGACTTCTTTTTCAGTGATAGTTTACCGTGAAATAATTTCCGACCGGCTCGTAAGCCGCGGTAAAAAACTAGTTAAGTGTTATAATCTACCTTTTTCTAATTAATTAAACCCGTGACTCGAGATAAAAGAAGAGCAGTATGTGTATAAGTAAATATAACTTTCTGCTTCAATACTCAGTATCTAGTACTGCGTACTGAAGCAGAAAGGTATATTTATAGGTAAGTACCTACTTTCTACTTAAATTCATAACCAGAGGTCGGAATTAGGTAGAGTTATTTATACCCATATCTTCCCGTGGGTGTCGTAAGAGGCGACTAAGGGATTTGCCAGAGAATGGGCAGCAGTGTTCTCTGTGTTTTTTGTAACAACCGTACTGCGATCGTCAACCCGCCTGCCAAGCGTGGCGTTTATGGCAAAACCCCCCAAAATGTCAATGTCAAGGCGACACTTGGGAGAGGCCTATGTCCAGCAGTGGACGTCTTTTGGGCTGAAATGATGATGATGAATGATGATTTGTGTACTTACACTGATTTCATACAGCGAAAGAATAAAGTGGATATGCTTCAAATCCCGAGATTAATTTTAAAGAGCAGAAAAATCCCATGATTTATTGAATAAAAAAGTTATTTACTTTTACACAATTTAAACCATCCGACATCGGATGTTCGAAGTTGCAAAATTCCAGTGCGCACACGCAAGGGAATATCCATATTAATATCAACATTTCGATACAAGTACAAAAATAACTCTACCTAATTCCGACCTCTGTTCATCATTACTTTGTTTACAAGTTTATACAGGCAGCATTAAATTAGGAAAACTGTTCTTATACCATTGAGTGGAGGCGCGGAGCCCGTTTGATTTGTCATTCGTGCGGATTATTAACACCAAAATCAGAATACTTTATTTTACATAGGCCTACATGGGCACTTACAAAACGTCGACAAAAGGTGCACGGTTAAAGAAAGAAAGAAAGTAAGTTTATTTGGCACATGCCACAAGTATACAAAATTAAACAAGAATTAACAAAAAATACTTAAATCTGAACATAAGAAAAAAACCGGCCAAGTGCGAATCTTACTCGCACACAGGGTTCCATAGCCCCAAACAATATTTTGAACTGTCATTCATTAGTTAGTAGTATTAGTTAGTAAACTTCCACTCAACCGCAAAACTAAATTTGTTTTTCATAGTATGTTTATGAAAAACAAAGTTACTGCTGCAGTTTGATGAAAAAGTCCCATATCTCAAAAACTAAACATCATATCTTATTGAAACCAATTTTCGTTGATAGTTTTTTTTACGTTCTACAATCCTAAATATTTTCAGAATTTTCCTCCTCTTGCTTTAGAAATTAGAGGGGGGAGGGGACACACATTTTACCACTTTAGAAGTGGCTCTAGCGCAAACTATTCAGTTTAGAAAAAAATGATATTAGAAACCTCAATATCATTTTTGAATACCTATCCATATATACCCCACACGTAAGGGTTTGATGAAAAAATAAATTTTGCTTTTCAGTTCTATGTATGGGGAACCCCAAAATTTATTGTATTTTTTCTATTTTTGTGTAAAAATCTTAATGCGGTTTACAGAATACATCTGCTTACCAAGTTTCAATAGTATCGTTCTTATAGTTTCGGAAAAAAGTGGCTGTGACATACGGACGGACAGACAAACAGACAGACAGACATGACGAATCTATAAGGGTTCCGTTTTTTGCCATTCGGCTACGGAACCCTAAAAACAATACAAAAGAACAAATCAAAAAAAGAATTACACCATACATAGCTTCTTAAAAACAAAAAAGGAAAGGAAACAATCTTATACCTACCAAAGATTTTATTTATAAACACCCCAAGTCAACTGGGAAATTAAACATTTGACATTTAGGCGAGACTCAAGCTAAGATGAACGAGACTCAAGCTAAGATGAAAATTATTTTTCTGCGACATACATGCGTAACAGGTATTTTAACTCACAATTCGGATTGTTTTTGGTTTTAGCGGAATCGTATTTTAAAAATGGCTCATGGCAGTCATTACGGGTAAACTACTTATATACGAAAAACTTTATTCCAATAGTCACAAGGCTGAATTTCAAAATTCCGATTGTCATAATTCCGAATGGTTCAAAATTCCTAATATAACAACTCCGACTTATCATTAGTCCTATTTTTATAATTCCTAAATTTCGATATTCCTAAAGTTTATAATTACTATTCTCAAAATACCGAGTTTCAATAGATCGAATAACAAAAAGTCCGACTTAATAATAATTCGAAACATTAAAAATACGAATTCCGATTATTAAAATACCGATTAATACAATTCCGAAATAAAATGCCTTGTAAAACTGAATAGCAAGACAAATAAACACATAATGCATGCAACATGCAAGCAGGAATGCAACATGCAAGCAGGCATGCAACATGCAAGTAGGCATGCAGCATGCAAGCAGGCAAGCAGCAAGCAAGCATGCAACATGCAGCAAGCATTATTTTTGTCACGGCTCCGGTGCTGCGGGGTTTGGGCGGCCCCACGCGAGCTTATCTTCGCAGATGGTTTTCATGCTCACCACCGCAACTTCGGCTTGCTGGCCGGCTAAGCCGGCCAGCCTCAGCCGCGGCGGCGGGTCTTCAAATCGCGGGCCGCTCCACCCCTCCGCGCCTGCGCGGGCTTAAATTACACTGTAGGAGTAGGGCAGACAAGACTGCGTGAAGTCGGTTTTGCAGCAATTCGTTTTTGTCACAAAATTTTGTAGCACAACATGTTGACTTTTAGTTTATTCGAAGTATTGAAAATCGGAATGTCGTTTTTCGGACCGAGAACCCTTCGAGCATCTGATTCTTCGAACGTATGAAAATCGGAAAACTAACAAATCGCATTTAAGACTTTCGGTAAAATAAATTTCGTGATTTTTAACAATAGACATTATAATTCTTAGGTATTATGAAATTCGGACTTTTGGCACTCAGATCATTGAAATTCGGAATAAAATATTTCGGAGTATTTGGGTGTTCACAGGTAGTCAAAGGCCGGAAAGTCTGACAACCAGACTTACCAAGGGGTTTCGTATTACCCAGTACTAACTAGGTTGTGAAGTTCAAATAGGCAGTGGCTCTATATAAAATACTAATATTCAGCTACATCCAGCTAGACTGGAAGCCGACCCCAAAATTTTTGAGAAAAAGCTAGACAAATGATGGTAGGAGGAATCTTGATATAACTATCATTGTTTTTTTTTCTTACTTGTAAACGGACTATCGTTTGAGTGTTTAAATAGAAGGTACCTATAAAAATCTTCTAAATTGTTGATGTATCGAGAGGTTCAAAGTATTTTCTATAGTTCTAGACAAACTTAAAATTAGGAAACTTGACAATTTTACTCAATGATTTTGGGGTTAATGTCTTCATCATTACTTGCTTTCACATCTTCTCAGTATCAATAGATAACAAAATCCTTTAAGAGAAAACTCCTCAAAGGGGGTGGGTGGGACGATCATCATCATATCAGCCCAGAATCACCCACTGCTGGGTATAGGCCTCTCCTTGTTTCTGCCACACTTCTCGGTCCTGTGCATCTCTTATCCAGATGTTTCCCGCAACTTTGTTTATATCGTGTTTTTTTTGCTTGGTCACCACTCGTTCAAAGCTTTGCTCCTTCACAAACAAACTCCTCAAACTAAGCAATAAAAAACAATCACACTCTTGAAAAAAAAACTCCGGGAGTGCCGGCAGAAGCGAAAACTTGAATATTAACGTTGTGCATTTTTGATATTTTGGAATGGCTATGGAATAGTTTTGCACGAATTGCTTTAATTATCAGTATAAAAGTGCTATTTATGTAGATAAAATACAATATTCATTTATTGCGCTATCGCACACAAACATGACAATTTATATTACATTAAAAATTTAACACTTCAGAACTATTAATGAACAATCCGTCTTACGAAATTTGGAAACCGAAACTCAATTACAGATGTCATAAAGTTCAAATTCCTTCGTAACCAAATGTCAATCCGTCTTACGAATTTTCGATCGAGTTTAACATTTTAAACCCATCACAAAAGTGTACAACGCCGCTAAAGAAGTTTTCACTTCAAAAACTACAATGTGTTTTGTTTCATATAAATTCCAACAGGAACACTGTGTACTTTACACGAGGCACACCCTCGGCCACTATTAGAATTCCCAGCACATTCGTAGGGCTCCCTAATTGTGTCATTAGTGCTTCGTGGTTCCCCTTACCTGGCTAGGGTTGACAAACAACTAGCATTGCAAATTTTTTTTTAAAGAATTGGTTAACCAACGTGTCGGAAATTCAGACTGACTATAAGCCAAGTTTTTACAATTTAGGGCCTAGATAAAAGCGAATATAATAATTATTTGGACTTATATAAACTACCGATCGTTTGTCTACGTCGACAAATCTATCTCAGAATGTTAAACTTTTAAATTGTAGAAGTATTCAAAGCTGAACTCGATTGACACAATTTGTTAGTTTTTTTAAATGATGAATGATGTTCGATAGTTGATAGTAGTGGGTGCCCGGTTGATGGCAAAAAGGTCGCTCCCTATTACATGCATACCAGAAATATAAATGGCGAAATTTGGGGGTACTAGGTCTATTAGTTTCACCTGTGCCTAAACCCATCGGGGTTTATTGTCGTGATGTTATGTTATGATCGCAAGTTAAAATTTTTGACTCTACCTGAAAATTGGTCGTTCACCGATCACCTGACCGGTAGACCACATAATTCAAAACTCCATCTTAAAAACTACTATTCAATTGGGTTTTTATAATTCTGCAAATTGGTAACCCTGTCTCTAGTGCGAAAACCTACGGCGCACCGTCTGGGTCTGCACTTACCGTGTCACTTTTGTTTATTTGTTTTGTCGGGTACTTCTTGGACTCATGTGTAGTTATTTATTACGTTCATAGTGGCTGGATCAACTAAATAAGAGGAGCACTTGGCTAAATAATAACAGCCGCTCTATCTTTAGGTCAAGCCGCGCTTGCCTGGGTTAGTCCGAGGATGGGTGACCACCCATTACATACCGAGTTTCCTCCGACTTTATCGAGAGTTTCCTCCGTGCCTCAGCTAGCACGTGAAGCCGTTGGTCCTGGCTGTCATTTGTAGATCTTTGACAGTCGTTACAGGTGGTCAGTGGCCCGACAGTCTGACAACCAGGCTGACAGAACGTCAGCGTATTACCCAGTACTAACTGGGTTGTGGAGGTCAGTAAAATACTGGTACTCAGCTGCATCCGGTTAGACAGGAAGCCGACCCCAACATAGTTGGGAAAATGCTAGGCAAATGATTAGTAGTGGTGGATGGGCCACGAGAACTGCTACGCATGACGTTCGCGTCGATAACCTATACCTAACCGAACCTAGCCTATGACCTACTAACCTATTTCTCTTGTGTTCCAGTACCCTGGCGTTCTGCCAGTCCACCTGCAGATGATCAACCTGACCGTCTTGAGCGTGGAGAGTTGCCAGAGCATCTACAGCAGCATCAACCCGGTCTACAGCTCACAGATCTGTTCCCTCACTAAGGCTGGTGAGGGAGCTTGTCATGTAAGTCTAGTATTTCAAATTTATAACCTGTTTAGGAAATAATCATACTTTTCGACGCGGAAGTCGTCTTGAGCCGGTCAAAATTGACCGACGCAGTGTTGAATCGCGTCGTTTGAACCAAAACGGGGTGACTGATGTGTTTTTAGTGTGTATTGCATGGATATCAGGGATTCTTCCCACTTCTTCTTGTCGTATCGATGATACTTCTTTGTTAGATGGTTTGGGCCCAGTAGGTAGCCACATTTACTACGGCGTCAGAGGCGTTATTTAGGTCGTCGAGAGTGCAGGTAAACGGACACGTGGGACACTCCAGCAGGTGGGGCATAGAATTTTTTCATTCTTCCCACTGCACCATACCGACCGTGCTATGGACGTATCAATAAAAAAAAAAAAACTTTGTAATAAATGTATAAGTATTGTAAATTGGTTGGAGGCAATGACAACCAGGGAACATGTCTTTTTCCCTTTCCTGTCTGACTGATGAATCATACTGCTAAACACTGTTTCAATTTCTTCTTCTTTTTATTATAATTAGGGCAACACTTTTAGCTTTTCACGTTGACATTACTGTGTGAGATTGAGGTACGGGACCTCAATCTGACACAGTAATGTCATTCCAAATATTGTGTTAACATTCAAAATGGCGTCTTACACAATAAATCACGACATTTATTATGTTCGGAGATATTCCATCATAAAATGTGTTAGCTCAGACGGATATTAATATTTGTATATCAGTCGTATTTTGATCAAATATCGGCGAATGATGTCGAATTTGGGTAAAAATACATACATTTCAGATAAATATCTCTTTAACTTCCTTTATTAGGGTTCCGTAGCCGAATGGCAAAAAACGGAACCCTTATAGATTCGTCATGTCTGTCTGTCTGTCTGTCCGTCTGTATGTCACAGCCACTTATTTCCGAAACTATAAGAACTATACTGTTGAAACTTGGTAAGTAGATGTATTCTGGAAACCGCATTAGGATTTTCACACGAAAATAGAAAAAAAAAACAATAAATTAAGGGGGTCCCCATACTTAGAACTGAAAACCAAAAAAAAATTTTTCATCAAACCCATACGTGTGGGATATCTATGGATAGGTCTTCAAAAATGATATTGATGTTTCTAATATCATTTTTTTCTAAACTGTATAGTTTGCGCTAGAGCCACTTCCAAAGTGGTAAAATGTGTGTCCCCCCCCCCTCTAATTTCTAAAGTAAGAGGAGGAAAATTCTGAAAATATTTAGGATTGTAGAACGTAAAAAAAAACTATCAACGAAAATTGGTTTCAATAAGATATGATGTTTAGTTTTTGAGATATGGGACTTTTTCATCAAACTGCAGCAGTAACTTTGTTTTTCATAAACATACTATGAAAAACAAATTTAGTTTTGCGGTTGTGTGGAAGTTTACTAACTAATACTACTAACTAATGAATGATAGTTCAAAATATTGTTATTATATTGTTTGGAGCTATGGAACCCTGTGTGCGAGTAAGACTCGCACTTGGCCGGTTTTTACTGTACTAGCGACCCGACCCGGCTTCGCACGGGTAATAATGCATATTAAGCCTACATGTTTTGTCTTCGCACTTCCAACGATTAATATCATATTTCAACCAATTTACACAAAACTTTGACAAATTATATTCCTAAACTTTCTTCATGAATCACTCTATTTTTGTTGTTGGTGAGAAACGCACGATAATCCGTTCAATAGTTTTTGAGTTTATCGCGAACAGACAGTCGTGGCGGAGGACTTAGTTTTATAATATCTAGTAATTGTCACTCACCCAATTTCTGACCCACGTTTTTACATTGAAAATAAGTGATATTTATAGTAAAACCTTTTAGTATCACAGGATTGTTTCGATATTTTTCTAGTTGTGGCGTTGCCAACTCACAATATCACTACTTATTGGAGGGTGTTCAATGTCAGACAGAAGATTAATCTTAATCAAGGACAAAAGAAATCCCCCTTAGGGACGAGTTTGTTTTCATTGTTTTATGTAAATTCTCTACATCTAGGGTAGGTTTACGTCGGTTTCTTGTGGTTGAGAATTATGATTGTTTTTTTAAACCTATTTCAAATTATATCTAGTAACTCTAGCAATGTCAAATACAAGATGTAAACGGTCCCTCCACGAAACTTTCCACTCCACTTCGTCAGCCAAGCATTTTGTACATCAAGCTGTACGCAATTTATGCTGGGAAACGGGTTTTTGGGGTGAAAAATCACGATTTACGGTGACTCAATGTAATGCACTCAAAAAATATGTAGATCCATTGAATAGCATTGAAGGAGGCAACTTAGCTTTGAAAGGATCTTTAGCGCGTGACCAAAATCGAAACAAACACCGCCACATTCTTTATTAATTCCACAAATTAATATTCCAAATGTTTTTACCAACAGTTCCTCCAAAATCATTATGGTACACATAGCCAAATAACCATGCATCATTTAATTTTCTTCTATTATCGATAGTTAAAATTAGGAATAAATTTATCAGTAATTTTCTTAGTATAATATCATTATGGTTATCGGTAACAAGATTTATTTTTATAAAATTAGATAACAGTGGTCCCCAAACTAGGCTGCGCCTGTATCTTGGGGGCCGGAGTTGCAATAACTTTAAATTAAAAACATATATTTGTAGTTGTACTAATTTGACATTATAATTATATTTGTTTCCAATTTTGCAGGGTGACTCTGGTGGTCCGCTAGTAGCTGGTGACGCCGTGGTGGGAATAGTATCGTGGGGCATGCCCTGTGCTCGCGGCTACCCTGACGTGTACTCCCGGGGTCTACTACTTCAGAGACTGGATCCAGCCCAAGATTGAGATCGAGGAGTCTACTAACCCTACTACATCCGCTTAATGTTACCGACCAAGGATGCAAAAACAGTTTTTATTTTTATTTTAGAATATATAGAAAATTTATTCATTTTATACTATTATTTAATAAATAATACTTCAAAAAGGAGCAGAAATGGGCGTACAAAGGACATAGCACATATCAACTCAGAAAGGAACTGTCGCCGTATCGCCTTTCGCCTCAATTATTATTTAGATAAGTGCGCGTTGGGGTAGGGAGTTTCATACAAAGAATACTGAATGGCTCGAGATGATACGTTGACGATCCCTCTCTGAGTTGATATGTGTGCTATATCCTTAATACGCCCCAAAATTCTGCAGTCCACCCTCACTCTACCAGTAGAAGCGATATTTAGAACACTTGTAGTAGTCCTCTGGCCTATACGAAGTATTATTTCTTCATTACTCTTCATACAGATAGTAAGAACATCTACGAGTGCTTATAGATGCAATACCATCAATACAAGCTACATTCGTCTACGGAATCGCTACCGATTCCGTAGACGAATGTAGCCGTTTTCACAGAGCAACATTAAAATCTGTTGTGAGCCGTGTACCTGCGGTTGGTGATTATGAATCATCATACAGTTTCCGGTTTCGGTTGCATTTAGAATTACAACCACGACTTTCAATATTTTTCACTTACGTTTTTGATACTGATATTAAACTCTGCCTTATAATAAGTCAGTAGTACTTATTCTATCAGCAGTATCACAGTGCATCTTTATTATCTTCTATAGCAGAGTTGATTCAATCTCGTTTTTATACTTTGTCTACTTGAATGAGAACTAATAAATTATATAATAAATATTATCGTGAAATGTTTTAATTTTTTGTGTATATGTTATGTAGTAACGTTTCCCATATCTTCCCGTGGGTGTCGTAAGAGGCGATTAAGGGATTTGCCAGAGAATGGGCAGCAGCGTTCTCTGTGCTTTTGTAACAACCGTACTGCGATCGCCAACCCGCCTGCCAAGCATGGCGATTATGGCAAATCCCCCCAAAATGTCAATGTGGTGATACTTAGGGGAGGCCTAAGTCCAGCAGTGGACGTCTTTTAGGCTGAAATGATGATGATGAAGTAACGTTCTAATACATATTGTATGAATTAAATCTGCGTCTAATGGTACTTACCTCAGTCATCATTCTCCTGCGGGGTCGACGCAGCATGTCTTCCCTTTCCATATTTAGAATACCTAAGTATCCATGTTAAAATAACATTTAGGTAATTTAAATGGTTCCTAAAAAAATCTGACAGGACATAAATTAGCATGGAACTGGGGGTAATTTTCGGAACTACTGATCCGACTCCAAAAATTTCTTTCACTTATAACATTATTCCCGAGTGACCCGAGTGTGTGTGTGTAACATTTAAAACGTTCTAATGGCCACCGTGGAGTTTGGATTAAGAAAAAAGAGGCCTATATGCAGCACCGGCATGAATTTAGGCGGTGGATGATTATAATGATGATTGGGTTAATTTTCGTACATTACATATGTTGGAAGGCCTCCCCCTAGGTGGACCGATGACCTGGTGAAGATTGCGGGGATCCGCTGGATGGCTGGATGCGAGTCGCACGGGACCGGTCAATGTGGCGACACTTGGGGGAGGCCCATGTCCAGCAGTGGACGACTTTCGGCTGAAATGATGATGATGATGATGCCATATGGTGCGAAACTGCGCGTAAACGCTATTAAAAATTATGCCAAGTTAACACCATTTACAAGCGAATCCTCTCATCTCATTGATCCGGTAAATACATCTTAATCATGGCAGTAAACCAAAAAAAAAGTATTTTTATTTCACATAGGCCTACATGGGCACTAATAAAACGTTAACAAAAAGGTGCTCGGTTCGGGTTGGTCGTTTCCTATAGAAATGAACCGGCAGGAAACTCCATGGTTACTCTTTTAAAATCATTTGGTTTCTGTTACAGCGTTAGTACCTACTTAAGTATGGGAAGACATCGTAAGCCCGACAATAAGTCGTTGCTTACTAAAAAATGTAGTTTAACCACGCGTAACTTCTTTCAATCAGCAATAATACAACTAATATTATAATTGCGAAAGTTTTTGAAGATGTTTGGATATTTGTTACGCTGTCACACAAAAACTACTGAAAGGATTTGGACAGGATCTGGATGAAATTTGGTACAGGGAATCTTAATAGTCAGAAATAGCACATAGGATACTTTTGATCCCCGCGATACTCGCGTGCAATTAATTCGTCAATGTGTGACTTAATCAGTGAATTACTGGCTCCAAGGATACAGTGTTAATCAAGTAATTAGTAGTTCCTTTTTAGGCTTAAGTCTGCTGCAGGTTACATTGCTGCATCGTCGTGGCTTCTAGTAGTAGCAGTGACTGGTATTGCATATACCAGCACTAACTTTCGCCGGCAGCTTCCCTCGTGTGGAGTTTGGAATTATTATCCGAAAGGAATGTCCTCCCGGGATAAAAAACCGATTCCTATAGACTAAGCCCTGTTTTTATTAATTATCCAAAATTTAAAACTTTTCTTAAATTAAAACTATTAATTTGCCAAAATTAAAATATGTTCTTAAAAAAAAAGTTCTTTGTGTGGTGTATACTGTAAGTTAGTTGTTTAACATCTTAAGAATAATAATAAATGAAACAATTTATACGTTATGGTTATCATTATGGGTAACCCCCATTTCTATTAAATGGGGGTTACCCCCCAACGGGTTAGGCACATGCAGACAAGAGATGCTCGCTAAATATGTTTTTAAGTCGTAATAGGAGACATTCTAGTTTTTTAACAGTCGGTACAGGTAGTCACTGGCCCGAAACTCTGACAACCAGTTTTGCCAAGGGATATCCTATTAGCCAGTACCATCTGGGTTGTGGAGGTCAGATAGGCAGTCACTCCACATAAAATACTGGTATTCAGCTGCATCCCGTTAGACTGGAAGCCGACTCCAATAGTTGGGAAAAGTCAGTCAGATGACCATTTGACATTCAGACCTCCCCCCCCTCCCGGTACGGACAGCACGTGTAACGAAGTCAAAATATAATTAATTTTCATTAAAATATAGAGTAAACAGAGAAGTATCTGTTACCTACCCTAAAACAATAATAACTTTACCCTCTCGACCTTGACCGAGTTTTTGGGGTCGTGTGTACCGTCAGCAATATTAGTCGCCGACTACGATGTTTATATAGACTTGAGACGTGTAGGTATATAGGTAGTATTTTTTATATCACGTGTATTTTTCTATTTTATAGGTATATTAATATATTTTAGGTACTTAATTTGTGAAAAAAAGAATAAATCTGTAAGATGCAAAATACCTTAAAGCTGTACTTCCATAGAGACCAATATTTTATATAATTATTATTCCCTTTATTCATTTGTCATCTTATCTCATATATTTTTAAATATTTCTTAAAAACAAAAAAGTAAAAAAAAAACATTTAAAAATATAAAAAACAGGTTTCCGCCGGTGTCGGGAGCAGGGTCCAAGCTACCGGTGGTTAGGGCTGCAGAGACAGGAACCTCCTCACAATGCGGGCCGTATCGAGGAGTACTGCCTTCTGAATCTGGCTCTTGATCCAACCCCCAAGTGAGAGCTTCGACAGATGGTCGTCGAGGCTCTTGGCCATAAGGCCATTGGCCGTTATGACAATCGGCACAATGATAGCCGAGTCCACATTCCACATATCGACAACCTCGTGAGCCAAGTCGAGATATTTTATTTGTTTCTCTTTCTCAGCTTTCACGAGGTTTTCGTCATGCGGGATGGTAACATCGACTATCATTACGCGGCGCGCTGATCGGTCTATCACCACTATGTCAGGCTTATTGGCGACAATAGTCCTGTCAGTAATGATAGGCCGATCCCAGTACAGCGTGACATGGTCTTTCTCGAGAACTGGGTCGGGCACATACTTGTAGTACGGTACCTCAGATTCCACAAGTTCATATTTCAAGGCAAGTTGCTGGTGAATAATCCTGGCTACTTGGTTATGCCTGTGTAAGTACTCGCCGTTAGCCAGACGAGAACAACCAGAAATAATATGTCTGATGGACTCACCCGGACGGTGACATGCCCGACACACGTCCAACGTCCCGTCCTTCATAATATGTTTCCGGTAGTTGTTCGTTAGCATAACTTCATCCATAATCGCACAGACAAAACCTTCAGTTTCCCCAAAGAGGTCGCTGAATCTTAGCCAGGACACGGACGCTAGAAAATCTACATCGGGCCCATGAAGAGCCTGGTAGAAGCGCCCGTGAAGCACCTTGCCTTGCCATACTTCCTTGCGGTCATCGGTAGTAAGTACGACAGGTTTGCGCCAGTTCTCTTTAGCCATGGACAGCGGGGTGAGTACCTTGTCCACTGCGACCACATCTCGGTGCATACCCCCCTCGACTTTCAAAAAATATTCTCTGAGGCTGCACACCTCGCGGTTGTGGAGGGTCTTCGCGTTTAAAAAGCCTCGACCCCCGCACTTCCGCGGGATGTACAGTCTCATCACCGATGATCGTGGGTGATGCATCCGGTTTGCGGTCAGCAATGTACGGACTCTCCTATCTAGTGCGTCCAGTTCGGTCTGAGTCCATTTAAGTATGCCGAAAGAGTACATTAAAACCGGCATGACCCAACCGTTGAAGGCGCGCACCTTGTTTCCGCCTGAAAGAAGGCTCTTTAATACCTTCTTCAGGCGACCGAAGAAGCGCTCCCTCAACGACTGCTTCATGTCAGCTACATTAATGCCTAACGCTTCCGACATACCCAAATACTTATAATTTTCGGATGAGGAGTGAGATCTGAGGTGTATGGAATCCGAGAGTTGGATTCCCTCGGATTCCATAATCTCTCCTCGCTTTACATACATGACTGCACATTTGTCCACACCAAATTCCATCCTGATGGCGCTACTAAAAGTTTCAGTTACTTTCAGTAGCCTCATCAGTTGCAATTTGTTAGGGGCAAAGAGTTTCAGATCATCCATGTAAAGAAGGTGAGATATGACCTGACCACCTCTCTTCAACCGGTAGCCTAGGCCTGAATCCTCCAGCAATGTGCTTAGAGGATTCAGGGCTAGACAGAACCAAAGGGGACTCAGACTGTCGCCCTGAAATATTCCCCGTTTAATCCATACAGGCTCATCGTTCCCTTGAATCTGTCGACATCCTGGATATCGAAGGACCGTCCTCCATTGCCCCATACACGACTCAAGAAAGGCGCGTAGAGTTGCATCAATCTTGTACAACTCCAGCACCCTCATGAGCCATGTATGTGGCACAGAGTCGTAGGCCTTCTTGTAATCTATCCAACATGTCGACAGATCCTTGCGGGATCGACGAACCTGTTGGCTAATGGCCATGTCTATGAGGAGTAGCTCCTTAGTACCACGGGACCCGTTCCTACATCCATTCTGAGAGGCCGACATAATAGAATTACTATCAATGTGTTTGTTAATTTTCTCTCTCAAAATGGATGTAAGAAGTTTATAGACCGTCGACAAACACGTGATCGGTCTATAATTCTTGGGTTCCGCAGGACTACCTGACTTATGGAGCAGGTGGGTAACACCCGTTGTAAGAAACTCTGGTAGCGACCCAGACTCTAAGCATGACTGGAATTGAGATGCCAGGCGAGTGTGTGAACTACTTAGCCATTTGAGCCAGAAGTTGTGCAGTCCGTCCGGTCCCGGAGATTTCCAGTTCGGTAACGGACGAACTGCTCTGGCAACATCTAACGGTGTTATTATAATTTTATCCATTTCTGGTATAGATTCACACACTCGCTCAACATCTCGCATCCAGTCAGCCTCCGTATGACAGACGGGCACCGACCAGATGCTGCGCCAGAATGAACTCGTGGCAACATCATCCGGGCGGCATACGTCTGTCATATTTTGTTCGGGTCGCTCCCAAGCTCTGTATACCCACCTCTCATCACTCTGGAACATGCGATTCTGCGAGTACCGATCAACACGCTTCTTATACCGCCGAATACGGCTCGCCCATGCACAAACTTTCTGCTTCAGGAAGTCGATGCGCTCTGTGACTCGGGACATGTATTCTTGAGGGCTGATTCCAGTCCCCAAGAATGCCCGCCTCACAAAGCGCATCACACGTGGTCGTGTATTGCCCTCCCTGAAGCAGTATAGTTTGCCGATGAGTACCCTGGCCCCGTCGATACGGCACTGGATCCTACGTTGCCAGGCTGCTACGGCTGGTTTTGGTCGAGTAGCTACGTCACAGTTTGGAAATTTGACGTTAGCTAAACGACAAGCCGCTACAGCCCCACAATACAGGATCGAGTGCGTATCAACAAGGTCCTCGCTACTCTCAAAGATATTCTTTAGTTGCGAGTCCAAGGTACACACCAGCGCCCTATTTTTCTTGTGCATGGGTAACCGTGGTAATCGGGGCCTCAGTTGGGCAGGAATAGATCGATATTCGTGAAGCGCATCTTCCAGAGCGCTCCTCAAACGTTCGTTGCACTGGCTACTTACCGTGGCAACCCTATCATCTTCCTCTACAGCACCAAGATGAGACCGCGGTGGGATTGCGTCAATAGTAGACATTTGCACCGCGGTTTGCGCCGGAGTCAAGTCGACAAGGTTGCTCAGTACCTCTGAGCGCAGCCTATCAAGTGCGGCATCGTCCAACATGTGATTGCGTTGGATGACCCGCACCTGATCCGACAGTCGTTGGGCCGAGACGTTGACGGTTGGTTCAAGAGCCTGAAAAAGAGACAGCATCTTAACACGGTACGCAGTGAGGTTAGTTCCCCCCTCTGTAGACCCGTAATATGCGCGCATGACGTTCTCGTTTATAGACTGAGTCCATCTCATGCGCTGCACACAACCACCGGCAGCGGGGACCCGGCTCGGGGCCGGTTGGCCCCTAAGTCCCAGGCTTCTCGGTGGCCGGCCTCGCCCCGGCCGACGTACAGGTGTTGGCGACGTCGGCGGGGAGAAATACTCGTCACTGGAGCTCGACGCGACTGCCGCTGCCGGTGACACAGGTGATCCCGGGTCCGGCGGCGGCGAGGCGGAGCTCAGCGACGAGTCCGGGGGTGATGGGCGTGCGCGTCGCGAAGCTGCTCGTGTTAACATTCCATCAGCTGTTCATTATAATTCTCGTATTTTGATTTTTCTTGGTGTTTAAATTTTTGTTGACAGACGTCATGTTGTTGTCGAACGGATAATCAGTTTTCTTTAACTTTTTTCTCTTCTCTGGTTTAATTACAGTTTTTAAATTGTTTCAAAAGGTTATATGGACTATTATAAAAGAACTATTGTAGAATATGTGTATTAAATCCAAAAAATATTAATTTAAGAAATACGATCATATAACTGTTGACTGATGACATATGGGGTTGCCAGCTTATTATTATTATATCATTTATTTCAGGCTACGCCCATAGTGTTAGTAACAATGGTCTTAAATGCTAGTGTTAGTAGAGATATACATATATAATAGGGATTTATTAGGTGTGGAGTTTCATCCAATGTCGCAGAATTGGAGACTCCCACCTATCAGCGAATAAACTCAAGATACTGTTGGTACTGCCACGAAGACGAGCGAGCAGGGAAGCGCTTCTCTTTCGCATGATGGCTGCAAAACCATCAATATGCCTTTCCGCAAACATTTTTGACGCGCTACATCGCCATGGCAGCCTCAACAGTATCCTGAGCGCGTTATTATACTGGACCCGTAATGTACTTCTACTAAACAATAAAGTTATTTGTATTTATTTTATTTGTTTAAAAGCTGCTCGCCATGCTTAGTCAAATAAACTTAAGTACATTTAGTTTAGGCTGCACGTTATACAAGGTGTTGTTTTGCAACCTCGTCAAATTCTAGGAGGTAACTATGCTAATGATTCTCAACCCGAATCAATAATAAAATGAGTAGGTAATTTTCTTTTTTTTATTTATTTACTGAAATCGGAAACTGTGAACCACCCGTGTTTTAAACACGGGCCGTCTGATCCCCGCCTTATAACGTCGCTTACACACAAACAAAAAACCTCAAACGTTTTTTCGATAATTTTATAATCCCTAAACCACGTTAAGGGGGTTATTCCGAAATATTGACAAAATTAAACAACAAAAAAACGCAGTGTTTCTTAATAATTTACTAGGTACCGTAATTTATATTGATTATTTATGTCTTTTGTGACAACATCCTGAATTTTGACGAGGATGCAAAACAACACCTTGTATAAATCCAACCCTATTTCTTTATAAATTTTGCTACACCATTGTTTAGCGGTGAGACACAGAATACTCCTTGTTTCCAATTTCATCAATATAGTGCAATTTGTTTCCGCGTAAAATGAATCACAATCGGACGGACGGACAGGTGGACAAACGAACTTAGCAAAATTATAAAAGTACCGTTCTTACTATTACGCAGTGGGACCCTAAAATACTAAATACTTGTTTATTTCTTTATTTGCCAACAGTACCTTCTTACTTTTTAAGGGAAAATACTCCATATGAGACGCATTTATTGAATGACATGAGCACAACTCATGGAGACCTCTCCGTTCCTCCCTAAGAGGGTCTTAAGGCCGCCATTTTTATTTATAAGGCTGGCAGTCAAGGTCGAGGCTAAGAGGCCCTTTGTTGTCCTCTCCTTGTGCCCTCAGGTCAAAATCAATGACGAATCGCGAAGGTTCAAACATATTGTACCTACTGTTTGTTTCCGTATTTATATTTAGAAGAATGGACTTTTTTTGCAATCAAACAATGTTTAGTTTCTTTATGTTTGTAGAAAAATATCCGGGTCTGAAAAGTTTGGATGTAGAGACATATGATGGCCTACAAATAGACGTCCAAAAGAAAGATTTTGTTAATCCGCTTGCAATTTCATTTGTATGGCCCACAGATTGTTGTTCCGGGTCTGGCTATTTGTGTATGTGAGTTTAAATGTTTGTAAACGCACCCACGATACACGACAAGTTTCTAGTATGGGACAAAGTTTAAAAAAAAAACTACTAACCAAACAAACAAAAAAACAAACAAATGTTTCAATTTTGGTGTACAAAAAAGGATATTCTATTCTATTCTAATTTCGCAAGAAATGAATTATTTCATATTTTATTTACAAACTTTCATTATTTTCTAAAACTAAATAGGTATTTAAATAAACTAACTAACTAAATATAAATATAAGGTATTTTGTAAGTTAAACCACCCCGTCCAGGGGATTAAAACGATCAAAAGGTATCGCTGTATGGACATACAAAAATCATCACACACATTTACAGACACCCACACTGTACAGATACCCGCGCGCACACAGGCACACAATATACCTTTAATTGACAATTAGTTCTAGTCACTCTCTGCTTTTTGCTATTTATCTTAATATTTTTCTGTGTACTTCGTAATTGGCGTAATGTTTAAAATAATAATTTTAGGTGTATGTACTGTCAGCTGTGAAGTTACCTTTCATAAAATAAATAAATTCTATTTCGGACTTCTCACCCGAACTCTTATTTAATACAAAATTAAATATAATGTAACAAAATCTCAGTACTTCATTAATTAACTACTACAACTGCTGCAGTGTCTTTCTTTTTCACAATAAACAACTGTAAAAACATTTATATTTTTTCCTAAAGTGCAATAAACCCAGTAGAAACACGTGTCATATCCATAAAGGACCTACATCATCAGAAAAATAGAAGTAAAAGTTTTAATACCTCTATCATTTGTGACTTAATCATAAGACCAAAGAAAAAAAACCCTCAAACTTATTTATAGCCTCTTCACCTTCCCTTTATCTATCTCATAAACATTCTGGCCAGCTCTCGGTAACTTTAACATCAATTACTAATAAGCGCCTACTACCTTTAACTAAAGACAAACAAGAACTTGAGATATTTTTATACATCCAACTTTTGCTATAAACTCGACACCTTCCAATTTTCCGAACAAATCAGTGACATATGAAAGCGAGGATTGCCTGTTTGAGCGACCGATCACTGTATGCTTTAGAAAGATACTGATAGGTTTGAGAAGACTACGCACTACGCGGCCACGACCACGCCATGTCGCATAACCACCTTTATCTTGAACAAAACGACGGAAGAATCGACATAATGACAGATAGACAATGACAATGTGTCATTGTGTCGATTCTTCCGTCGACATAACTCCATCCTACAGTGGGGATGCTACGCGTACACGTAACACGCGCTGTCGTGCGACCAAACTTTCTTCCTGCTCCAAGGTTACGCGGCCAAAATTCATGGTCCGAACGATTGCTTAGACCCAGACTCCACCATCCTCTCGTGTGGTTAATGCCTTATCTGGTGTCAGAGTTCTTATGCAGCTCTGACTTGGCTTTACATGCCATCGAGAAATATCTCTCAGGCATACAGGTTTCCTCACGATGTTTTCCTTCACCGTTTTTGAGGGCAGCGGTGATGAAATAAATTACACAAAGTAATGCGCCTGCCTGGGTTCGAACCCACGGCTTACTGCTCGTAAGTCGGGGCGGCCACCACTAGGCCACCGCTGCTCCCGAGCTCCAATGCTCAATACACATATGAATCCATAAAATTAGAGGTGCGTGTCTTCTCCACCGTATTAAAATCCTCCTATATCTAATTAAATTCTCTTTTCTATTATATTTACTTAGCTAAGTTATTCACAATCTCTAGTAAACCATATTTTAGGTAAAACACACCGATATAAATAAAACACCAAATCTCAATAACAAAAAACGAATGTAAAAATATCGATTACGCCAAAACCTCTCCACGCAAAAACGCTTATTGGAAAATGCATATCCGCGGCAGTAAAGCTCCATACTGTATACTGTGCAATATAATTATACACTCAGCTACGGTTGCTCTGCAGTGGTATTCGTTTTAATCGATATGAAGTTTAATAGACCTTTTTATTCGAACTTTTTGCTGCTTGTTGGTGTGGACTGTGGAAAAAGTGAGAACGTTTTGGTAGTGTGGTTTATTAACCCTTATTTTAAAAAGTATTTCGGAAAAGTGAATAAAAAGGTGAATGAAAGAATGGATAGAAAGGCTGAATGGTTGATGACTTAAAAAAACTTGTAGTATGGGGTTTTTATGAGTTAAATACAGGGTGTAAAAAGATCCATCACTAACCCTTAAGAACGCATTCAGTTCATCAAATTAAGTTCGCAGTTCTAACTTGTAGAAACAACAACGACACAGTAGCGCGCAATTGGAATGGAATTAAATAGATCTCTTTCTTCTTCTTCTTTCTTTTTTTAAAAAACTTTGCTCTACACTTGGAATTTCTCCTGTATCGTGGGTGCGTTTACAAAATTTAAATACAGAAATAGCCAGAAACGGAACAACAATCTGTAGGCCATACAAATATTTGTTCCGTGCGGGGATCACGCAGCGCAGCACTGCGCCAATCGTGTCGTCTAAGATATTCCAAAAAGAGAAGAAGAATGGAAAAAGAAGAGAGAAGATATCAAATTATAACAATTTAACATACATTTATGCAATAACATCAAATAAAGCTAGCACTTTGACTTTTAATATCTCTGTTCGCAGATTAGGTCAAGTAAAAAATTAATGACATTGGATTGGAGGAACAAATGACTCTCGACATTGTTAAGTGTCACTTTACACCCTTTCTGAAAGCTATTATCTTCTTTACATATTAAAAAAAATAAATTATAAATTTAAAAAACCCCCGACACAAACCTCTAAAAAGCAAAAGCTTTTTTTAAATTTATAATTTATTTATTTTTTTCATGCTTTTTAAACTTATATTATTTTTTCTTAGCCTTGACTGGCCTACTCCTGGGCATGGGCCTTTCCTTCCAATTTTCTCGGTGTTGCGTCTCTTCTCGCTAATTAACGAAACCAAGGAAAGATATAAATTAAAAAAGGGGGGGTGGGAGGGTGTACCCCCCTTCAGCAATGCCCATGGTGACAAGTGACAATATTTCAAATTTCAAATAGACTAACTGTGAAAGTTGTTTATATCCCTTCATCAACTAGAAAAGAGGTGATGATCTTCAAACGGCTGAGCAGATTTTCTCGAAACATAGCTAAGAACACTCTCAATTAAAATACCTTTCAAACGACACCACTTTTATCAAAATCGGTCCATCCGTTTAGGAGCTACGACGCCACAGACAGACACACAGATACACAAATACACAGATACACACGTCAAACTTATAACACCTCTCTTTTTGGTCGGGGGTTAATAAAACAAAGTTGCTTCCCGCCGTCTGTACCCTTATATCTTTTAAACTACCCAAAGGATTTTGATGCGGTTTGCTTTAATAGACAGAATGATTCAAGAGGAATGTTTATATACATAATTTATCGCTGAAAAACACATCAAAATTTTCACGCGAACGAAGTCGCAGGCAGCAGCTAGTATCTATTTAAAGGAGACATGATGAAAATTCACACCTCTGTCTCTCTCGGGCAGAAAACTTTGATGTTATCGGTTATTCCAGAAACGATAACATCAAAGTTTTCTGCGCAAGTTTCTGATATTTTTAGAAGCGAGTAACTCGCGTCGTGGTCTCGCCATCAACCTTCTTTCAATTACTACTTTAATATAGTTACTACATTTAATGGAAACTCTTCTGGATACTTAAGTTATGCTCTTTGCGTTTTTAGAGAGATCTTAGCCAACAGAAAGTAGATCAGGCTTTAACAGAGGTTTAATGTCTCCCATTAAGTTTAATATAAAACAACACAACCACAGACACAAAGCATTAATTTTAATAAATATATTTATTATAATTAAAATACAAAAATTTTATAATTTTTAATTTTATTGAATTTGAATGATTTAATTTTAACTTATTTTAATTTAACTTTTGATGTTAGTTGTGGGCACTGTACATTTTATTCCACATGAAAAATAATGTGTTAATTTAATTTTTATGTATTATTTGATGGTAAATTTATAATAATACTATTGCGGGGTGTGTATTTATATGTTTCTGAGTTTTGATTTACTAACATTAATTTTAAGTGTGCTTATTAACAATTTATGGATCATTGTGTCTGAAAATAAATGAATTATTATATATTATTATATATCAAAAAGAATGCTGGCTGAAAATAAAAATCGGCTGAATAAAACCAACTTGGTGTAAATTTTGTACCACTGTAAAACTTTGATACTTCATATTTAGCAAAAAAAAGTTTTAAAAACATGGAAATAGCCAGCGATAGCGATATGAATTCAACTCCAGAAAGTATAAAAACAGCTGCAAATGAAGTTGTTATTAACCTTTAATAACTGCACATTTCATAATTGTAATTTTTAAATGTTTAAAGGGAAGATGAATTAAACTTTGTTTAATTAACTTTAGTGTTTATTTTGAGTAGGTATATTTTGTCACGGTAGTTGAAAGAAAAGTAGATAACGCACCTTGCTAAAGTGAGTAATTAATGCACTCGTGTTAATTTAGTGCCCTCGCCTGCGCTCGGGCACCAACATAACACTCGTGCATTGATAACTCACTTTGCGCTCGATGCAACAATCTAATATTATTCCTTTCTCACAAAACTCGATTTGTACACTAAGACAGTACTAAGAAATAATATTAGTTTATAAGGAAATGCATTAAGCCACAAGGTCAAAATAAAAAGAAAATCGAAACAATTTAAAAGCCAATTGAAGTTGCGAATCATTTGCTCAACAGTGTTCAATATTTTTATGGCTTGGCTAATCAATAATATTCAATTATCCCTGTTTGAGCTTACAAGAGAGGAGAAAAGAGGATTATTTCCCTCCATCTATATCCATCGACACGTCCCTTGAGATCCGAGAGCAGAGAAAATCAAAATTGAAAATACTTGAGTACTTTACTTCAGTCCTAATTTAAACTTTAGCTTTTCTTTCTTTGCTATTAATCTATGAAGGAACGACGAGTTATAAGGAACGCACACATTTTTTATAACCGATTAACTCGAAGCTCATCATCATCTGCCTAGCCTTTTCCCTAGTTTGGGAAAAGGCTCTCTTGGGGTCGGTTTCCAGTCTAACCGGATGCAGCTGAGTACCAGTATTTTACATGAAGCGACTGCCTATATGACCTCCAAAACCCAGTAACTGGGTAATACGATACCAAGGGGTATCGTATTACCCAGTTACTGGGTTTTGTAGTAAGACTGGATGTCAGAGTTTTGGCTTCTGACTATTCGTAACGACTGTCAATGATCTACAAATGTCAGCCGAGAGTAGGCATGTGATATACTTGCAACATTCAATACCAGGGCTTCCAAGTACGAGTGTGCAAAATTTGAACATCAATTGAAATACTTGAAAGTATTTGGTACAGTGCGGTCTAGTTCCTACCGTGCCAGAATACGTCACGGTCAGTTCAACGACAACTGACAAAAAAAAACGAAAATAAAATATTTACTTGACTTTAAACGTAACTTAGTTACTTATACTATACTTTCGTTCACGCTATTATGTATCTTATTTCTATATTAGTATGGATAAATGGCGGGAACAAGTCTACAAAATGGTTGTGGACCGCACCCCGAGACTCGCGGCGCTACCCAAGCCGCGAGACTCGCGCCACCCGCGCTGCGCCCTGTACTTCCAGGGCTTAAAATACTTGCATAGGACAACAATCCATGTCGTCTTACAAATAAGGATCATTATCGTATTTACGAAAAAATACTTTTAACACCCAAGTATTTTTTTTCGCAAATACGATTGTGCTCCTTATTTATATGAAGACATGGGTTAATTTCATATGCAAGTACCTTTCAAGTCTGGTTTCTAACTTTGCCTGCGCGGTCGCGACTGACAAAAACTTTAATACTTGCAATTTATATTTCCCACTCGTACCAGGGCGCCCTGGTTTCAAAACCTGGTTGCGTAAATACGTCTCATCCCTAGCCGAGACCAACGGCTTAACGTACTTTCAGAGGCACGGAGGAAACTCGATGACGATAAAATGATTAGTTGTTTACCTAGCGCGTAGAGGAAACTTACGTAGCACAGCTACGGCGTAGCGCACACTGCTACGACGTAGGTCGCACTGCTACGGTGTAGAACTTACTGTTCAGGCGCGGAGTAGCAGTGGGTGCGAATACTGTTTTCAATAAATCTTTTGCATTTGAACTAGAGTTCTTCATACATCCAATATCTTGTGCTTAAACTCATATTTTCTAAAATAATTTGTCCATTTGTAATCCTTATTTAAACTTTAATGAAATTAGTAAATCTAAAGGGTCTACTACAAAGGGTTAGTTTTCAATGATCAGCCAAATTTTCAAATTAAAATCTCTAAAATGAACTGTAACTGAGTGAATAATATTCTAATCAACTGCAAATAAAACGTACCAACGTACGTACGTAACATCCATTTTAAAATGTCCGAAAATGTCAGATTTTTAATCATCTCTGAAAATTTTGGTGGGTTTTTGAAAACTAACCCTTTCATGTATTAAAGCCTTGTCAGACAAACAATACCTTTGTATTAAAGAGTACATCGTTAGGTAAGGGACCGAGGCCATCGAAAATGGGACCGTTGCCGGACGTATCCTTTCTGTTTCACTACCTTTACTAATATTTGGTTTTGTTCCTTTGCTATTAATTTGTTAATATTTGCTACAAAAGCGAATATGAAAGAGCTGGTTTTCAGACCCTTTATTAATTGAAATAATAAGTTAATGTACAGTATTTCATATACTAGCTTTTAACCGCGGTCTACACGGGTAAGAATTCCAGTTAAACTAGGAAATTATTCCACAGAAATTTACTATCCTGATAAAAAATCTACGTCTGATCTATCTGTTAAGACATACAGGCCTGTGATCATCACGCTTCGCTTAAGGTGATGTAATACTGTAACTGCATACGTTACTACCGTGACACGGTAGCAAATCGTAAAAAAACTACCCTGGTACTTCCCCCTTAAGAGTTTTGCAGAGGTAACTTTAATGGTATACCTACCCATCAAATGTGAGAAGGTAACATATAAACAGACGCGGCCTAGTGCGGGTTGGTGAATGTCACATATCTTCGAATTTTCAGTTCTAGGACATGCCGGTTTCCTCACGATGTTTTCCTTCACCGTTTTTAGGGCAGCGGTGATGCAATAGATTACTTTCGCATTTATATAATTAAATAGTATATACGGTACGAATTTTAATTCTGGTTCAAACATCATATCATGTTCTTTTATGACCATAAATAAGCTCGTAACGCGAAAAAATCAGAATCAAATAAAATATTTATTCGTCAGATTCGTGTTCTCTCAGCGTCTCTGTTGACTACGTAATTCCTTTGAGGTTTTATTCGGATCAATGTGGTGTTAAAAGCGATTGAACATAAAATGTGGCAACATTTTGTGTGTCAATTTAATGTTTTATTCGTATTCATGAAGATTCTGGTTCGGTAAACAGACAAATTGGACTGGTTTATGTTAAAATTCCAATTATCTTTGTGTGTCTGGTGTAATTTACGCAAATATCTATTCATGCGTACTTAGGTGACCTAAACCTTTGATATTAAAGGGATGAATAGAAAATTAGACACAATATATGTAGGTCATCTTTACGTTTTTCCCTGACTGGTCCCACTGCTGCCATGCTAAATCCCGTTCTAGCGACTTCTTCCGCTGCATCGTTGCCCCGGAAATCTCTATGACCTTTAATACATTGTATGGTTATGTTGTTGAGATTACTAACCTGGTTTACGCGCAATTGTTTTTACGGAGTAAGATTTTTTTAATATTTAAAATGTATATAAATAGAATATTATAGATTCATAAAATCAGCTTACCTTCGTTGGTATTTCTTTCTTTCTTTGTACTGTATAAAACGCTGCCACGGTACTTCAGTGTCTTGCAACATCGTTTCCTTAAATTATTATCACGAAAATAACCTTGTAAATGCCATACCATCCAATTAAAAACTTACCACTCCAACTTAAAAACCGCACTTATCTAAAGATACCGATCTCCAACAAAGTGGTTTTAAATTTGTAGCAAACTAACCACAAATTAACTGCAGCTCTTATATAAGGAGACAGTGGGGCTGAGGCGAAAGTCTCGTAATCGTCTCCCTGACCCCGCAGGATCAATGCAAATGCACCAGTTAAACTCCAAGGAGCTGGTAGGGTTACTCTGTTTTAGAGTCAGACTTGTAAAATGTAGACGATTTCTTTTTTATACTAAACCTTTTTTTTTAGGATGGTAAATCATCAAATGACTTCTCCCGCTCTGGGCGGAGCGGAAGGGAATGTCAGACTTGACTGACTAAAACCCATCCATGTTCCTTCTTAGCCCTTTGTGTTTCGGGGCCACAGTATCTCTTACGAACAACCCACAGCCCTGGCAGACATCGGCCCTCTCGGACCCCTTCCGATTTGCTAACATCTCGTTAAGGCGCGCGTGGAACACGAACGCGCCGTTGGCACGGCCTATCGTCATAAGACGGACGGACGGTGAGCTAGCCCATTACTCACCGTCCACAGGCCCGCGCCTACGGTGGCCGGGGGCCACTGGTTGCCCCCCGACGCCCGGGGCGTCTCCCGCGGCGGCTGGGACGTGATCGTGGTTCTCTCCCTCTCACGTTCCGCCACCTCCTTTGCTAGCATGACTGCTTCGCAGAAGGAGGCGACGGCTTCCCATTCCCTCTCACTCCGGACCATGGATTGAACCAGGGCCGGACGCGAGAGGTCGCCGCCGCTTTTATACTAAACTCGCCTGATATGAAGTGGCCTAGGGTGGAGCACGGTTGCCTAAAATAAACCGATTCACTCGGACTCTGAAGAGATCCAGATTTTAAGATCAGTGTAGTGATCGATTTAGTATCTTCATATTTTTTGGGACGTTGCCACGTTGAAAGCATCAGTCTGTCGCAATCATCATCTGCCTAGCCTTTTTCCCAAACTATCTTGGGGTCGGCTTCCAGTCTAACCGGATGCAGCTGAGTACCAGTATTTTACATGAAGTGACTGCCTATCTGACCTCCACAACCCAGTAACTGGGCAATACGATACCCCTTGGTAAGACTGGATGTCAGACTTTTAGCTTCTGACTACTCGTAACGACTGTCAAAGATCTACAAATGACAGCCGGGACCAACGGCTTAACGTGCTTTCCGAGGCACGGAGGAAACTCGATATGTAATTATGGTCACCCATCCACAGACCAACCTCGGTAAGCACGGCTTAACCTTAAGACCTGGGCGGCTGTTATTATTTAGCCACGAGCTCCTCAGTCAGTATCAGTCTGTCGCAATGTCCCTAAAAAATAAAGATTCAAGTCAGATAAATGTTTGGGGGACTCAATACGGATTAGCAGTCTGGGATCCTTTAAAGACTTATTTTTGTAGATACATCGGGAATACCAAAGGCACTTTATGTCCAACGGTTTGTACCTACCTAATTGAATTGAATTGTACAATAAAATTAGAAGACAGGAACTTCTCTACCGGTATTTGAGCTCCTGATGTGCGATGATGCTTCATTTCAGCTTTGTAGTTGTTGTGTTTATAGATGTCAATGTGAGACGATTTTGCATGTGTGTGTTTCCTTTAATATATTAATAACAAAACTGTTTACGAGTTAGTAGAAATAAATCCTTCGCCGCATCACCACGTCTTTTCATTCATAACTTCCTGCAGACCAAAGTGAACTTTAACTATCAAAACATATGGTCGAATTTCGAGCCGGATATCTGTGTTACTTACAACGTTCTATTCATCGATTGCAATACAAAAGAACCACATTCCTTAGATAAGAAGCAAGAACGCTAATGAGTTATTTGTGCGGATTTGAAGTTTTTGTCATCGTGAGTGTTTTAAAAGAAATTACGATCTATAAATCTACGATTAGATATAATAATAGCAAACATTGCAAATATGTCTACACCGGAGCAGTGTTTATTGATACTCGAAGATACTGCAATGTTGCTGCAAAAGGCGCAAACGAATCTAAAGAAATGCCCTAAACAACGACTGACCAAGGGTTATATTGAAACACGTATACAATCAATTAATGAATACTGGAATACGTTCAGAAGCGCTCATCAAGAACTCGTCAAATGTGTCCCGAAGGAGAAAAAGTCTGACTTATCGTATTTTACTAATGAAGATTATTTTATTTACGAAGACTTATATTCGTGTTTACTTTTTTTTTTTTTTTTTTTTGGGAATGGCATCTCGCAGTTCAACCTAGGAGGTTGTCGTCTGCTTAACCGGACTATCCTGTGGGTGCCTTAAGAGTAAGGCCTCCAGCCAGGGCATAAAACTTACAAACTAAGCGACTACACGCTAAGGGCACCCCCTGTGGGGTACGAGCCTCGGCTTAGGGCGTCGCTGGGGGAGGACTGCATGGGGACAGGCTGGATCTGAATGATATCATTATTTAGGGGCTGATTTAAAACTACTGGCACAGCATCGCGGGCTGGCTCGAGCGAGGGTCGGGGAGGGCATGGACCGGGACGTCGCGACGGACCTCGACGGCGAGGTCGGAAAGACGGCGGTTTGTGTCTAAACTTTTTAAGAGTGCTAGTCTCTTTGCTACTCTCCTGGAGGAGGGTGATAGCATCATCGGGAGTGACGAGGGTATGCCGAGGACGGCGTACTGTACTAATGCGCGAGGGTTCGTAACGGGCGGCCGCTGCGATCAGGGGATTACGGTGTTTAATGGCGTTATCGAAGAAACGCTTCGAAAGACGTTTCATAAACTGAAGGACGGTGGGCATTCTAAGGTCTATGTGTAGACGGTCATTACGGACATAAAAAGGGGCTCCCGTGACTCTACGTAAGAACCGGTTCTGCAAGGTTTGCATCCTATGGATGTACTTAGGCTTGGTGTGAGCGTACACGACGCAAGCGTACGTCATAATGGGGCGGATCACCGCGGTGTAAAGGCGCAACTTGCACTTGAGTGACAACTTGCTTTTTATCGAAATCATGAAATGAAGCCTACCCATAGCAAAGGCAGCTCGGTCGCGAGCTGCTTTGATGTGCGCCGCGAAAGACAGGTGGTTGTCAAGTAAGACTCCTAAGTACTTGGC
Source organism: Cerastis rubricosa (assembly GCA_949152445.1). Taxonomy (NCBI): domain Eukaryota; kingdom Metazoa; phylum Arthropoda; class Insecta; order Lepidoptera; family Noctuidae; genus Cerastis; species Cerastis rubricosa. The sequence continues at coordinate 20,997,584 of OX424526.1, read as the reverse complement.
TTGCTTCTCCCAAGGGATAGGCTTACCGTACATAGTGATCGGGCTGAGCGCGGGTGGCTTATTCTTACGCGGTTTAGAGAAAAGAACTGCCTGGCTCTTGTCGGGGTTCACCTCGATTCTCCATTTCCGGAACCAAGCGCCTAAGACGTTGGCTGAGGTTTGGAGGGTGCTGTAAATAGCGTCGTGACTACGGCCAGTGTAATAGATGGCCGTGTCGTCCGCGAACAGGGCTAACTGTGCCTTCTTGCTCTTGGGGATGTCACTGGTGAACAGAGTAAAGATAAGGGGAGAGAGCGGGGAGCCCTGAGGGACTCCGGCTCGAATGGGGTGGGGGGAAGACAGTGCCTTCCCGATGCGATAGCGGAAGGTGCGATCCGACAAAAAGTCTCGTAAGATGAGCACGAGACGGTCTGGCACTCCCAGTTTGTACAACTTATATAATAAGCCGTTGTGCCAGACTTTGTCGAATGCCTTTGCTATGTCGAAAAACAACACACCCGTCATCGCTCCACGCTGGAAGCCAGCGCTCAAGTGTTCTACGATGCGGTGGGCCTGTTGAATGCAAGAGTGTCCGGTCCTGAAGCCGAACTGTTCGTTGGGGATGAGACTCTTAGCCTCGGCGAAGTCTTTGAGTCGCTTATACATAAGTCTCTCGTAGATTTTTCCGAGTGCATTCAGGAGACTGATAGGTCTGTAGCTCGAAGGCTCAGACTTGGGTTTGCCTGGCTTTGCGAAACCGATGACCGTGGCCTCTTTCCATATTTGGGGAAACGCGTTGTTGCTCAGGGCGCCATTGAAGATGGCCGCCATTAACACGACGAGCTGAGCGGGGAGGAGTTTGAACACCCTATTGGTGATTCCGTCGGAGCCGGGTGCTTTCCGCGGTTGAAGTTTGTTAATGATGTCTTGCACTTCGTCAGCTGTGACCGGAGGCAGAGGATCATCAGGGTCTTCTTCGGGGGGCAGGGCGGTTCTACGTTCGACGAATGCGTTCACCTCATCGAGATGTCGCTTGTCTACTGATTGAGAGCTGGGGGAGCACTGGGACTCCAGGCTGTCGGCTAGGCACTCGGCCTTCTCAGAGTCGTCGAATGCGACGCTCTTATCGGGTCGGGTGAGGGGAGGCATCGAAGCCTCTTCGGTGGAGCGCAACTTGCGTTGCAGCTGCCAGAAGGCTAGGTGGGTAGGCTCGAGTTCGCTTAGCGTTTTGTCCCATTGATTATTACGAAGCTCACTGGTGCGATCCTTTACAGCACGCTGTAAATTACGCATGTGGGCTTTGTTTGCCTCGCAGGGAAAGCTGCTGTAGGCACGGATGGCCGCGTTCTTTTCGGTTATCAGTTCACGTACGTCAGCGGGTAGTATCCAGCGTTGATCGCTCATTGCTGGGACTTCCCGTGAGCAGTCCTTCAGTACGGATTGCACGTGTTCTGTAAACGAGTTGATGGCGGCCGTCGTGTCTGCGACTGAGACTATGTGGTCGGGGATGGCCTCCAGGTGAGGCGACGTGGTGGATTTCAGCTTTTCGCTGACTTTCCCCCAGTCGGTTATCACTTGGGTCGGCGGGGGCTGGCTGGGGTCAGAAGGACCCGAGCGGGGAACTAAGTGCATGAGCACTGGTCTATGGTCTGAGTTAAGCTCATGTAAAGTCTCGATGGAATGTAACTTAAGGTTGACATTCTTGAGTAGCGCTATGTCGAGAACGTCCGGACGTTGGTCGGGGTCGTGGGGATAGTGGGTGTGCTCCATAGGAGCGATGGGATCGAAGTTGAGGGACTCGCCCAGGTTATACACGTGACGACCTCTGGCAGAGGTCGTCGTGCTGTTCCAGGCGGGGTGCTTGGCGTTGAGGTCGCCCGCTATGATAACGGAGTCGCTCAAGCCGAAGAGGACGGCAAGGTCTTTGGTGAATAGAGTGTGCTCCTCGGACGTTCCGCCGGGAGGGATGTACGCAGAGGCGATAGTGATCGGTTGATGGCCGGTCATGCCTAGTCGACACACTGAGGTCTCGAGTAGAGACTCCATGGGAGGGGGATCTAAGGGGATGCAGTGCAGTTCTTTTCTATAATAGATTAGAGTACCGCCCTTGTGGCAGCGTGACCGATCGTTGCGAACTATGCGATAGTTGGCAATTCTCGGATCGCGGTGACTGGGCTTGAGGAAGGTCTCCTGTACGAGGAGGATATCAATTTGATGGTCGCGGAGGAAGGTGGCGATCTCATCACGCTGGCCTCTAATGCCATTGGCATTAAAGTACCCTAATTTTAGGGATCGGGGTTTGGTGCACGTTAATCTCGTATTATCCATTGGAGTTAGTCAAGATTAAGGTTGCGGAGGAGGTCGCCTAACTTGAGTAGGGACTTGAGGATAATTTTTAGTTTATCGCCACCAGTGTTAGCCGCCCTGAGATCAGCCGCCATGCGGTCTGCTTCGGGGGTGACTAACTCTGCTAGCGTTTCTAAAATTACGTTGTGAGAGGGGTCCACGGCCGCGGGGCCGGTTGGCGTGGGACGAGCGGGCGCCGGTGCGCTCGCTTGGGCCGGGGGAGTGGGGATAGGGGCATCTAGTAGCCCGGGGATGGGGCTGGACTTGGCTTTGCTGAGTGCCGGGAAGGCTCTCTGGTGGTTCAGCGTGGTCCAGGGAGAGGGCCTCTGAGGGCTGAGTCTCTCCGGCATCTGGGCAGAGGGTAGCCTCACCGAAGGGCTTTCTCTTTGCTGACGGGCGCTTGCACGCTTCACCAGGTTAGAGGAGGAGCCTTTGGGGGCTTTCGAGCAGCCGCGGTAGTTGGCCGTATGGCCCGACTGGCCGCAAAGCACACAGCTCGGTGGCTCCGTGCAAAGCGATTTGTCTTTGGGACGGGGGCAGTCTGCCGTGCCATGGTCGCCTAGACACTTTACGCATCTGTGCGGCGCATGGCAGTTGGCTTGGCTGTGTCCATACATCTGGCAGCGGTGGCATTGCCCGACTACGCTTGAGCGGTAGGGCTTCTCTATTGTGATGCCTGTGAGTGAGCATACCGACTTCACTTTGAAGATCGGGTGGTGACCTTCTACTGGGTCACAGATGACCAGTACCATATCGTACTGGTCTCCGCCTCTCGCCTTATGAAGGCGGTGGACGGCTGCGACCGGGATGTCTTGGCCTTGGAGGTCATTGAGGATGTCCTCCGTGGGGATTTCCTTCGGGATCCGCCTGATCACCACGCGGGTGGGCTTCTCCTCTGGAAGGGAGTAGGTATGGAAGGCTATGTGCCTTCCGATCAGCTGGCGGGTAAGTTCCCTAAAGTCCGTGGTCGTAGGAACCACTACTTTGATTCCCTGCTGTGTGCTTTTTGCGCTTGTATATTGTATGCGGCGCTCATTACACATTTTGGACACATCTGTCCATTTCCCTTTGTCCTGAATGAACAACGGGGGAGGGGGCTTCAGCTTCTTTGAAGAAGCGGCTGAAGGTTTAGCCTTAGGGCTGACTGGCCTACTGGTATGAGCAGCGGCGGACGTAGGTAAGGGGACCGGGGAGTTGGGACGGGAGGCCGCGTGAGAGGGGGCATAAGGGAGCGCGACGATCTTTTTGGTCATGGCGGCCTGGGAATTTTTGCCCTTCTTCCTCTTGCCCTTTCCGACGACTTGATAGTCGTCTTCAGAGGATGAGGAGGCAGAGCACGCGTCTAAAATTGACTCTGAGTCGGAGATTGGCTCAGTTGTGTCCATGTTCTCGGAAACGGGAACAATGGACTCAGGTTCGGACTGATCCTTTGTTTGCGAAACAAAAGGTTTCGAAACAATGGGTCTCGGTTTAGCCGGAATCGCGGCGGCGACGGCTGACGGTAAGCCTTTGTCCATGTTCTCGGAAACGGGAACAATGGACGCAGGTGCGGGCTGGACCTTTGTTTGCGAAACAAAGGGTTTCACAAGAATGGGTCTTGGGGTAGCCTTAATCGCGGCGGCGACGGCTGGCGGTAAGCCTCTGTCGGCAGGTGGCGGCGACAAAGGGCTCTCGAGCGCGTCACTGAAGTCAGTGACGGCAATACTGGGTTGCTGCAAGGCAGCGACATCGGACCCATATTTCTTTAAAAAATCTGGGTCTTTCAGGACAACGCTTTTGAAAAACGCAAAAAGGCGTTCCTCATCCGCATCAAGGGCCATGTTATCTGCTAAGAGTTAGCAGACATTTGAGTGAAGCTCAGCGCGCCTAACAACCTAATTCCTTGCACAATTATGTAGGGAATTTACTGGGTCCAGCGACTCACCCGCTTCAACCTTCCCGCAGCCACAGTCCGAGGGTCCGGGCTTGGTAGCAACTCCAACTCCAGTCCAGGGAACTTTGCTTTCAGGAACTTGTTGAAACGGGAAACACTAGCACAGCAAATCGGCGGCGCACACGTTCGCGACGGAGCCCAATTTTTTCACTTAGACCCTGAAGGGGTTAAGCGGGAGGATTGGGTCACCACCCTCTCTTGGTTTCGTTGGCACCGTTAGGTTTCCCACCAAGAACCTCGAAACTGAGGACTTTTCCCTGATGGGGCAAAGGAAGTTAAATCGGAATAATATCCGAAGCAAAATGAGCAAGTGCTGTCTTAATAAAAAGACAACAATTGTTCGGGGGTGTAGTCAAGGGACTACTGATGACGTCACGACACTGGGAAGCGACGAACCGATGACACACACTGATAGCGAGCGGGAATGCGAGCAGGTAGCGGCACGTCCGTACGCGGCGGCGGTCAGGCGGAGAGTGTTCGTGTTTACTGGCCGATTTGCGAGATTTATTATCCACGTTTTCTCATCTAAAACCAACGGAAGCAAGCTCATGTATAGAAGGACAGGTTAAGTTACCGAGAATTCAGCTTCCTACTTTTTCCGGAGTGTACGATGAATGGCCAGAGTTCAGAGATTTGTTTATCTCTTTAGTGCACAAAAACACGTCATTGAGTAATGTACAGAGACTACATTATTTGAAAAGTAGCATGACTGGCGATGCCCAGATTCTCCTGAAACACATTCAAACCACTGAAACGAATTATGAGCAAGCTTGGAACACACTGAGTACACGCTATGGAAATAAAAGAATTATAGTGAATTCTCTTTTGAAAAAATTATTTTACCAACGGAAAATTCCCAGCCAAACCGCCAACAACATCAAATCATTATTAGATGTTACTACTGAATGTATCAACAGCCTAAAGAATCTTAAGGTTTCAACTGACTCTTGGGATCCAATAATTATATTTCTGACAGTTCAGAAATTGGACCCAGAGTCACATCGAGATTGGGAAGAGTTTGCATACCGGGAAGATATGGATGAGCTGCCGAAATGGGAAGACTTAGTCAAGTTTTTGCAAACAAAGTTTCGTACGCTCGAACTCGTTGGCCCTCTTTCAAAGGAGAAACCTATACCCAAAGGTACATCTGCAGTCCACATAGCAGCGTCAGAGACTACACCAGTACGAGCTTGCATACTTTGCGAAGAAAATCATACCTTAAGTCACTGCAAGGAGTTTACGAAACTAGAACCAAATGAAAGATGTGACGTTGTGAAAAAACATAATCTTTGTTTTAATTGCCTTGCTGCCGGGCATTATACGATACGTTGTCGATTGAATATGAATTGTCGGAAGTGCAATAAACGCCACCACACCTTAGTACATTCAAGCGCGCCGGGGTCCTCCCCCGACAAATCAGATACGATTCAAGCAAATCATAGTGAAGTTCAAGAGGAAAAAATCTCAAATGATACAGTCCCTGAAGAACCAAAGGTTGAGCTATCGTCCTTTATAGCAACACACACTACTACTGCTCTATTGGCTACTGCTCTTGTACCAGTGCGAGATGAAACCGGACGCACCATCGTGTTAAGAGCTCTAGTGGATCAGGGTTCACAGGCCACGTTTATCAGTGAACGAGCTGCCCAAATCCTACACCTCAAAAGAACCCCTGTTCATGGAAAAATTACGGGAATTGGTTCAACACAGACTGCAGTGAAACACGCAGCGGACATCGAGATTTTATCAAATCACGACGACAGTTTCAAGATTAAAACTAAAGCGTACATAATGCCAACGCGACTCACCGCGCAGCTACCTTCACAACGATTGTCTACCAGCAACTGGGCACACTTAAAGGGACTAGGCCTAGCAGATCCTGGATTTAATCAGCCAGGACGTATAGATATATTGCTAGGTGTTGAAATCTGTGCCCAGATCTTAAAAAGTGAAATAGTCAAGGGACCACCAGGCACACCATGTGCACAAAATACCAGCCTGGGTTGGATCCTCTTCGGCAAAATTCATAGCAACAAGAATGATCATGACTTTACCGTCATGCACCTTAATCTAGACCTGAATTCCATGTTAAAAACTATGTGGGAACTTGAAACTGAAGACAGAAGCGTACTTACCTTAGAAGAAAGGAAATGTGAAGAAATATACAAGGCTACCCATTCCAGAGCAAATGATGGAAGATATATAGTGACATTACCTAAAGGGAAAAATGAAATGTTATCAACTGAAGGACAAACCAGAGATATAGCAATAAGGAGACTGTACCAACTAGAAAGACGATTTGAAAAGAACACCCAATTACAAACAGAGTATGTGAAAGTAATGGAAGAATATAAACGAATGATATACATGGAAGAAGTGCCAAGGAATGAAATAGAGAAACCATCTATATATCTGCCACATCACGCAATAGTTAAGCAAGAAAAGGAAACAACAAAGGTAAGAACAGTATTTAATGCATCACAAAAGGGAAGGAATCATATATCCTTAAACGAAGAACTATTAGTGGGTCCGCAGTTACAAGAAAATATGAGAAACTTAATAATAAGGTGGAGAATGAAGAAAGTGTGTTTTGTCTCGGACATTCAAAAAATGTACCTCCAAATTTACGTCAGTAAGGAAGACAGAGACCTTCAAAGAATTCTTTGGCGTAGTCACCCCCAAGATCCTGTTAAAGATTACAGAATGACGAGAGTCACCTTTGGCACCGCATCTGCTCCTTATTTAGCTGTCAAAACCTTGCAACAAGTAGCTGATGATGAAGGCGAGAACTACCCTGACGCGGCCCAGGTGATAAAGGAAGATTTTTATATGGATGACTTAATGTCTGGGAGAGATACGATACCAGAAGCAATCAAATTAGCCAAAGAAATTGATACTATCTTAAGAAAGGGCGGCTTTGTGCTTCAAAAATGGTGTTCAAATAGCGCGGAATTCCTAAAACAATTTGAACCTTCTTTAAGAAGTTGCCATGCTAATGTAGATATCACTATTGACGGCACTATCAGAGCCCTTGGCTTAAGCTGGAATATGGGAAAGGATGTTTTTCAATATAAACTAAACTTACCTCCGCCAGCTGAGAAGATCACGAAAAGAACCATTTTAGGAGATATCCAAAGGTTATTTGACCCGCTAGGCTGGTTGGCACCTGCTATATTACCTGCAAAGCTGCTTATCCAAAGGCTATGGCTGCAAGCCTTTACCTGGGATGAGGAGGTTGACCAAGCAATAAAAGAGGAGTGGCTTACCTTAAGAAGTGGCTTACATAATATAAATAGCTTTGAAGTCAAACGATGGTTACATACCCAGTCAAATTTCATGCCTAACGTAACTGTCCATGGCTTCTGCGATGCCTCGAATAAAGCCTACGCAGCGGTAGCCTATATCCGTGTGCATCAAGACGATGGTACTATTAAGACCAATATAATAGCAGCTAGGACTCGTGTAGCTCCAATCAAACCTGTGTCGCTGCCGCGTCTCGAGTTATGTGGTGCTGTGTTGTTGTCTAGACTTCTGAAGCAAGTAAGGGAAGCCACTAGAATACCCGCCAAAAATATCTTTGCCTGGACGGACTCAACAATTGTATTGTCTTGGTTGTTTGGAGACCCCATGAGATGGCACACTTTTGTAAGAAACCGGGTAGTAGAAGTCATCGATAACGTCGGAAATAACTGGTACCATGTCGCCACACAGGAAAACCCTGCGGATCCAGCTTCTAGAGGAATGTCATGGATAAACCTGAAAGAAAATAATATGTGGTGGGAAGGCCCTGAGTGGTTAAAGAGCGAAGATATACCTTACACTAGACCTAGTAACTTGCTTACTAATTTAGAACGGATACAAGCCGTTCAAATTAATATGAAAATAGAAACCGAAACTTCAAACATCCTTATCACAAAATTTCATGAATTTGAAACCCTAACGGAGCTATTGAAGGCAGTCACTTACTGTAAGCGATTCCTGAAGGGCCGGAAAATGGCGGCCAAAGATATTGCGATGACTCCAAGTGAGTTGCATGATTCTTTGAAAACCTGCGTAAAATTAGTTCAGAGCAATAGTTTTGAAGACGAGATCAACAGTTTGATTCAAAATAAATCGGTAAGAAGAGAAAGTAGATTGAAGACTTTACACCCTTTCGTAGACAAGGAACATGTACTCAGGGTGGGCGGAAGATTGAGACACGCTAATCTAGACGAAGATGGCAAACACCCAATGATATTGGATAGCAACAATGCCCTCGCTGCTCTCATAGTAGAAGACGCTCACTTAACAACGTTACATGGTGGGATACAACTAATGCTGGGCTATATACGTTCCAAATTTTGGATACTGAGAGCCAAGAAGTTAGTTAAGGCTAAGCTACATAAATGTTTAATCTGTGCCAAACAATGTGCCGCAAGTAAAACCCAACTAATGGGTGATCTACCTAAGGCCCGAGTGACACCTTCTCGTGCCTTTTTGAATAGTGGCGTGGACTTTGCCGGACCCTTTCAGGTGTTGATGTCCAAAGGCAGAGGAGTCAAGACCTCTAAGGCTTATGTATCTCTCTTTATATGTATGTCTACGAAGGCTATCCATTTAGAACTCGTAGGAGACCTTACCTCTGAATCCTTCATTGGGGCCTTTCGGAGATTTATTGCCAGACGTGGAAAATGTTCTCATCTATGGAGTGACCAGGGTCGCAATTTTGTTGGCGCTAATAAGGAACTTGCTACTGCCTGGAGTGAAGCCCAATTAACATTTGATGGACCAATTGCTGAACAGCTTGCACGGGAAGGCACACAGTGGCATTTCATCCCGGCATACAGCCCTCATATGGGAGGTTTATGGGAGTCAGGTGTAAAATCATTAAAGTACCACCTGAAAAGAGTGCTGACTTCCCATTTAACCTATGAAGAGATGTCTACCCTGCTATGCCAGATAGAGGCCTGCCTTAATTCGCGGCCATTAAGTCCTATTGATGATGCTGAAACCGATCACATTACACCATTGACGCCAGGCCACTTTTTAATCGGCGAGGCTCCTATAACTGTACCAAACCCTGACTTATCCGAAATACCTACGCACCGGTTATCCCGGTGGCAGCATATGCAACAACTCCTGTCTCACTTTTGGCGGAGATGGCAAAGTGAATATTTATCTCGTTTGCAGCAGAGACCTAAATGGCTTAAACGGATCCCGGAACTAGAGATTGGAAATATTGTTCTGATTAAATATGATAATTTACCTCCGGGCAAATGGATGCTAGGTCGCATTGTGGATAAACACCCAGGCGCTGACGGAGTGACTAGGGTTTACAGCGTTAAAAGTGGGGATAACGTAGTTCAGAGAGCCATAAATAAACTATGCCCGTTACCGATAGACGATTCCGATTAACAAACCTAGAGATATTAATTCCTTTAATGTATGTTCTATTTTGTTATTATTAGGTACACAGATTTTGTATTTTTTTTTTCATAGTACCATAGCGATGTTAGAACTAGTATTCTTGATATTTTGGTTTGTATCCATGAAAAGGGAGATTATTTTGCTTATTAAAAGGCCTCTATAGCCTTTTGGTGGGCGGGATGTTGTGTTTATAGATGTCAATGTGAGACGATTTTGCATGTGTGTGTTTCCTTTAATATATTAATAACAAAACTGTTTACGAGTTAGTAGAAATAAATCCTTCGCCGCATCACCACGTCTTTTCATTCATAACTTCCTGCAGACCAAAGTGAACTTTAACTATCAAAACAGTAGTCTTTATTTATTTACTAAGAAACAGCTCTTGGAGTTCCCGGAAATATCTCGTAATTCAGATAAGACCTTATCTGAATTATTATTATTATTATAGTGAAACACTTTTTTCTTTTAATGTACTGTAAGTGAAAAAACAACAAATCGAATCGTTTCGAATTTTGTTTCCAAGAAAAATCCTAGAAACTACATACAGCTGGTTACTATGGTAACCGTTGAAGATAGTGGAGTAAGGACCTCCTAATCTGGTAATAAACTGAGTCAGTACTACGCTTTACCACACTGCAACTACTAACAAGTTGTAGTGGTTCATCACCCATAGATTTGATTGGAACTGGAGAATATATCCATTTTTAGGGTTCCGTACCCAAAGGGTCAAACGAAACCCTATTACTGAGACTTCGCTGTCCGTCTGTCTGTCCGTCCGTCCATCCGTCCGTCCGTCCGTCCATCCGTCCATCCGTCCGTCCGTCCGTCCGTCCGTCCGTCGTACACATATTCAAAAGGAAAATTACTGAAGCGCACACATTTTCTTGTTTAACTGTACCTACATTATACCGACCGACTCACCAAACCACTGCTTTGTGAAAATGCTCCCGTTGAACCACTGTAAATAGTTACACTGTGGAAATATTCTCCAAGCAGTGTTTAAATAAATTCTACGGTTGATCCAGCTAAATTGTGAATTTCTTTTCATATAGGTACGGAGAGAACTGTCCAATGAGATACCATACGTTTACTGCACGTTCTTGTAAATTGAGATTTAATAATCTCAATTTACATAAAACCAATTACATATTTCTGTCTACAGACAGACCATACATGGTGTCGGACGTAAAGAATAGCACCATCCCATATCTTCCCGTGGGTGTCGTAAGAGGCGACTAAGAGACTTGCCAGAGAATGGGCAACAGCGTTCTCTGTGCTTTTGCAACAACCGTACTGGGATCGCCAACCCGCCTGCCCAGCGTGCCGATTATGACAAAACCCCTGGGGAAGGCCTATATCAGCAGTGGATGCCTTTCGGCTGAAATGATGATGATGAATTACCTGTTTCTAAAAATTCTATTTTTAAAAAGGCAGAAAGGGACGCACCTATTCTCTCTATCCACTATTCCCTAAAAATTGTTCTCAAAATACTCATTTATTCCAAGTTCATCTACACTCATGGCATATTTTTTAAATTCCTTGTTTTTGGTTCCAACAATCTCTGGCAAGAATAACAAAATAAAAAACCGGCTAGGTGCGAGTCGGACTCGCGCACATTCCGGGTTCCGTACCATTATTAATAAAAACGAGAAAAAAAATTGTATGGGAGCCCCCCTTAAATATTTTTTTTTCTATTTTTAGTATTTGTTGTTATAGCGTCAACAGAAATACATAATCTGTAGACATTTCAACTGGCTAACTATCACGGTTCATGAGATACAGCCTGGTGGCAGACGGACGGACGGACGGACAGACAGCGAAGTCTCAGTAATAGGGTCCCGTTTGACCCTTTGGGTACGGAACCCTAAAAACGAGCAAAAATTCCTTTTTTTGCATGGGAGCCCCCCTTAAATATTTATTTTATTCTGTTTTAAGTATTTGTTGTTATAGCATCAACAGAAATACATAATCTGTGAAAATTTCAACTGGCCAACTATCACAGTTTATGAGATACAGCCTGGTGACAGACGGACGGACGGACGGACAGACCAGACAGCGAAGTCTCAGTAATAGGGTCCCGTTTGACCCTTTGGGTACGGAACCCTAAAAAGTACTACATAAGCTTTGTTACAACGGTTGTTGCCAAGGACAAAGCCTGATCAAATTATTTTTGTTTGCGCAACGAAATCGTCCAATATCTAGAGCTAAAAGTAAAATACATCGCGCACTCAGACTACATGGACCTAACAAGATTGTGCAATCCAATTTTCCTGATTCCATGTAGAAGAACTGGAAAGAAATTTCATTAGATGAAGAACTCAGTTTTTACAGCTTTTTCATTATCTTGTAAATGCACCAGCTGCGACTGAAATTGGGTGACTACAAACTTTGTATGTACTTCATTTTTAAAGCGAAATTTGCATATTTCAATGCGTCGCTCTAGAAATTTTACGACAGTATTTTATGTAGGATTTCGAACACGATTTTATCATGTACTCGACGAAACACAAAGTTTTATACTTTTACGATATCTCAGCCAGACATTGCTTCTTTTTTATTGAGAATTATAGATAAGTGCAAAAACGTTAAAATCGATATGGTTTTCTAAGGCCACATCACTTGTTCTCTTGAGGAGCTCCTGGCTAAATAATAAAAGCCGCACGGGTCGATCTTTAAGGTTAAGCCGTGCTTGCCAAAGTTGGTCCGTGGATGGTGACCCTAATTACATTCCGAGTTTCCTCCGTGCCTCGGAAAGCACATAAAGCCGTTGGTCCCGGCTGCCATTTGTAGATCTTTGACAGTCGTTACGAGTAGTCAGGAGCCAAAGACATCCAGTCTTCCTAAGGGTATCGTATTACCTAGTTACTGGGTTGTGGAGGTCAGATAGGCAGCCGCTTCATGTAAAATACTGGTACTCGGCTTCATCCAGTTAGACTGGAAGCCGACCGTAAGATAGTTTGGGAAATCTGAAAATGATGACATCACTTATTTTCTTCGCCTGAGTACTTGATATCACTCCGCCAATCAATTTGCGGTCTCTTGTGGCACAACTCCTTTTATTTATATTATCTGCAGTCGCAGTCACAACACGCGGACCGTACTTATAGTTCGTGGACAAGGTGTTTTACACCTGCTTTTTATACTTTTCAAAGATTATTTTTGAATGTCTCGTTGGTCTAGGTCTAGTTGCAAGCGCGACTGCCAGGCATGAGGTCCTGGGTTTGATTCCCGTGCCGGGCAAAGAGTTACCGGGTTTTTAGGGTTCCGTACCCAAAGGGTCAAACGGGACCCTATTACTGAGACTTCGCTGTCCGTCCGTCCGTCTGTCACCAGGCTGTATCTCATGAACCGTGATAGTTTGCCAGTTGAAATGTCTACAGATTATGTATTTCTGTTGACGCTATAACAACAAATAATAAGAACAAAACAAAATAAATATTTAAGGGGGGCTCCCTTAAATATTTATTTTGTTTTGTTCTTATCATTTTTCGTTTTTATAAATAATAGTACGGAACCCTTCGTGCGCGAGTCCGACTCGCACTAGGCCGGTTTTTTTTTCTTAATTCTTATTTGATTAATTTCTCAGTAGCTGCCACGGAGTCTGAATTTGTGCCCTATTGATAGTAATCGGCTCGCCCACTATTACATGGAACTTACACATAACTGGTGAAATATGGGTGTACTTGTGAAGTACACCTCTGCCTAACCTTTCGGGGAATACAAGGTGTGATGTTAAGCTCAGTAACATCCATCATTTCTCTCTCGATATTAAAATCAAAGCTACCGTCTACCTTGAGACTACCCACTAACAATTATAACTTCGAGACTTGAACGTTTCGCTCAAAGAGCTTGGAGACGGAACTCTGCAATCAAGTAATTTGTTGCCGTTCAGTTGCTGATTTGTTGCCAAACAAATTAATATTGTAGATGGTAAAGGGATTAAATATAATGACCACCAAAAAATACTTTCAGATCCTAAGTTACGTACCCAAAAAAAAAATCTAAACACCAAAAAAAATGTATTCAAAAACCAAATTTTGTAAATGAATACTAAATCTTGTAACAAGAAGAACTTAGGATGCAAGAGGACAGGTTAGGTTCGAAGGGGATGGCGGGATCTAGAACTAAGACCCCGGCGCCGTGCCCTTCATCGTTTACTATTTTTGGTAATATAAAAATGTTTTTTTTTTAAGGTTATATTTACTTTATCTGATGTTATGTAATATGTTTAACATTTGAGAGGATTTAATTGATACTTTCTAGTATAATTGGGTGATATCATGTCCAGAGGCAACCACAACAAACCAACTATACAAACAGCCAACCTAACCAACTGTATTACCTGTACTAACTGGGTTATTGAGGTCAAATAGGCAGTCGCTCCATGCATATGCATAAACTCACGCCCAATATTCCCATGGGGGTAGGCAGAAACCACAGAATGCCACCTGCTAGGATCCTTACATACTCCTTTTGCCTCATCCACGTTCATACATCTCGTCATACACGCACGCCGGTAAAATACTGGTATTCGGATGCATCCGGCTCGACTGGAAGCCGACCCCAATATAATTGGGTAAATGGCTAGGCTGATGATGGTTATTTCCGTAGAAATGGGAGGGGAAGATGATAATGTAGGCCTGTAACTTGTCCAGCAGTGGACGGCTTTCGTCTGATATTGGTAATGATGATGATATTAGTGATTCCAGGTTGGTTTTCAGCCGACCTTCATTGCCACGAATGGTGAACCACATTTTTTTAGGCACCACACAGTAGAACGCACACATACACACACACTCACACACCTACACCGTGAAAGTATTTTTTCTAAATTGTTTTGTTCTTAAATTACGTCTTACTTTTATTTCTTTTAAATTGCTAACCAATCTGTAATAAGGTAACATTGATATTGTAAAATGATTTCTGAGTGGAAACCTGGTGACCTGTGTGTGTGGTGTTCTACTACCTACCACAGGCACCAGTGATTCACAACCGTGTCAATTACTTGTTATGCCAATAAATAAATGTATTTTTTATTATTATTATAATCAGCCTATAATGTTCCCTTGTATTCGTCTGTATGGTGTCGGACGTAAAGAATAGCCTCATCCCATATCTTCCCGTGGGTGTCGTAAGAGGCGACTAAGGGACTTACCAGATAATGGGCAACAGCGTTCTCTGTGCTTTTGTAACAACCGTACTGCGATCGCCAACCCGCCTGCCAAGCGTGGCGATTATGGCAAAACCCCCCTTTTTGGGGGAGGCCTATGTCCAGCAGTGGACGTCTTTTGGCTGAAATGATGATGATGATGATAATGTTCCCACTTCTGGGACTCAAGGCCCCTTCGTCATGAGATGGAGTGAACGAACCGCCAGTCTGTGGAATTCACTGCCGGCTTCTCTATTCCCTGATCATTACAATATGGATATTTTCGAAATTAGAGTGAATCGGTATCTTCTATGCAAGGTGTGCTACTCCCTAGGCCGCATCATCGTTGTACATCAGACGAGTTACGACCAACGCAAGCCTATTTAGTATAAAAAAGAACAGGAACACAGCTGGGCTCCTGTGTGGACTGGTTACAAAACAGGGTACGTTTTTCACTGCCAAACTTATTGAATATAATTCCAATACAGCGCCATCATCGTTTAAAAAGCAATTTCGTTGCTGAAACAAAAACTTAAAGTTTAAACAAGGTTTTCAATATAAGCAGACCAAGTGTGCACCAATTAAAAGTTCAAGTAACCAGCGCATCGCTTGGTAGGTACGGTCGTGGAACTTTTACAACTACCACACGCTCACGTACTTTCAATATGGCTGCCAACACGTTATTGTTACTGCACTGAACTTTGCGAGAGATCCGTTCTTCGTTGACGAATCGATATGTAATTTGACAATATCGTATCGTATCGTATCGTATCAGCCCAAAAGACGTCCACTGCTGGACATAGCCCCCCCCCAAGTGTCACCACATTGACATTTTGGGGGGCTTTGCCATAATCGCCACGCTTGGCAGGCGGGTTGGCGATCGCAGTACGGTTGTTACAAAAGACAGAGAACGCTGCTACCCATTCTCTGGCAAGTCCCTTAGTCGCCTCTTACGACAATATGCAACGAGATTAATGAAATTGTGAAGTTCGATGATAAGTAGAGTACCTACAGTTAAAAAAAAAACATCAGGTATTCAAATCATGCAATCAGTGGCCATATTTGTAAACCTTAAGCAAAAGTTACGAACTTTCAACCAAATTTCATCCCCTTTAAAGGATGATTTGAAACAGTCCTTCATATACATTATGTACAGATTTTAGTCCGCCGGTCATTTACACCCGGCTCGGCGCAAATGTAAGATTTTTTTTCATTAGAGCCACGCCGTTTGAAACGCCGGTCATCCTTAATAAACGCATATAAATTCTCTCAAAAACTTCCATCCTGCACCCGAGCGAGCGCGCTACTGACTACTGCTGGATGAGGTCATGAGAGAAATCACCTTTGTCCATCAAAACTGAACGTGTTAAAAATTCTTAAAAAGGTCGTCACTGGCAAACGATGCCATGCCAGTGAATTTCTGAATGGAATTGCGAAAAACATCCAATTGCGTAACCGTGAGGTAACCGTAAACTTTAATTGCTTTTAAACAATGTTCTCAATTTAAAACTTGGGATCTCTTCAGAAAACTTCATCACTGAGGCGCGCAGGAGAACCAAAACAGTGAAGAAATCTGCAGCATCTTTATATTCCAGCTTTTCGCGTACTTTCGTACTACACTTGTTCACAAAACTGAGATTTATATATAGAGAAAATGTGGAAAAGTTCATAAGTTGCGACTTCTTGGAATTATAAAGAGGAATGCTTTTGCCTTGGCTGTTGGAAGTTTAGAGCGCAGCCATTTTTATTATTGTGAAATTTAAAACTTGGTGATGTTGGCAAATTTCTTAAAACTGCTGCATTAATAGATTAAGGGCTAATTCCACACCCGAACCTCGTTCAAGAGCTGTGAGCGTCATAATTGCTATGGAATATGTAAACTTACAGTTCTTGAACTCTAAACCTGCTGATCTATTATACAGAGTTCATTTTTCAAGTAGGCGTGGATGGCCAATCCGAAACTATGTGGAATAGTGAAAAATACTCCAAGGAATCTCGAGCCCAAAAAAATGTCATTTTGTTTGACGTAGGTCATTACTTCCACTTGATGTATATATTTGATGTATACCTACTTTAATTTGATCCTTATTGATGACACTATCGAATGGTGCAATAATATAGTGTTTTTTTTTCCGAAATTAATTGTTTCGATTCCTGGCTGGAAATATGCCATGTTTCTTACAAATATTTAATGATGCAGTTTTAGTTTTCATCAAAATCAGGGTCGATTCTCCATTTTACTATTCCTCATATTTTCGGATTTGGCCATCTCCCCACTTAAAAAAATCACCTTGTATAACTATCGACTAATGAATTTATGAACTACTAGCTGTCCGGCGCAACTTCGTTTGCGTCACATTTTCCCCGTTTTCGCAACATTTTTTATTGCTGCTCCACTCCTATTAGTCGTAGCGTGATGATATATAGCCTATAGCCTTCCTCGATAAATGGGCTATCTAACACGTAAAGAATTTTTCAAATCGGACCAGTAGTTTTGGAGCCTATTCAATGAAAACAAACAAACAAATAATGAAATCTGTTCTCTTTATAAAATTAGTTTAGATGAAACTGATATCACAGATCATAAATACATTGTTTTCCACCGAAAACTCGGGTTTTCAATATCCGGTATTCTAGGATTTAAAGTGAGCCGAAATAAATTTTTGCTCTCGCCCATCCACGAAGCGTAATCTGATTTAGTTTTCAATAAAGCTATGTTGAGAATATCACGCCACGCCGGGAGCATGTCGAGAATATCACTCCGCGCCGGGCGACCGCGGGTGGGGAGCTGAGGCGCGGCGGGGTTACTCGAGCTGGGACGGCGTAAACTGAGCGTTTACCATATTTTCATTCTCGCCGATTTAATTTGACCGTTTGTTCATCCTTGTTAAACCTATAACATATGTACAGTCCACTATTTTAGAAACCAACGTGTTTCAGTCCTCCTAACACCTGGAGGATATACCCATTTCTATTTAACTATTAAAGCTACTCCCCGTGAATCCGATCGCTTTTTATATTTAATCGAGCTCAATTTACTCATTTCTACGGCAATTTTATGGATGTTATCTATTATGATATAATCGAAACGTTTTTTGCAACAAATACCTGCTCGTAGTCAGCTTTATCTGGATAGACTGGAACCCATATCAACATTTTTCGAAAAAAGGCAGGTAGTTGCTGGTTTCTTAAACTTTTGTCATAGAGTTTGGACTTAGTCAAAAATCGTTTTTTGTTTTAAGTTTGCGGCGACTACTTTTCCACCAGATGTTAAATGAGTATTATCGAGAACTAATTAACACAAGAATAGTACATTGTGTATTAAGGGCGGTAAGTAACGAATTACGATCGAGGCTCTAGTAGAGGTTTGTTTTTTCTGAGTCGAGGTTCATAATTCCCGTACCGCCACTGAAACATACAATGCTTTTCATCACATTTGCGAGTAAATAATTATGAATTATAGCTTTAATAACACGTCAGCACAACTATTATTACGAAATACGTGAACTTTTTTAAACGGATGGCGCCTCCACCTACACCACAGATTATACAAATGTTTCGTTCAGAAACGTTAAATAGGGCAAATACTTACGTAGGTATACAGCCATAACGGTGTGTAAAAAACAAAAAAAAAACGACATTTTATAAAAAAAAAAAAACGATTAAAACATTAGTTAAATATTTAGGTAACATGTAGCGAGATTGCAATTAAATTCCTGGTTAGATAACATTTTAAGACAATTTTTCAATTGCGTGTAAACTCCTTGCTTGGATTTGCATGACCTATGTGCTGTGCTAAAAATTTAAAAAAAAATACCTATCGCCCTAGGGTTTCATGACAAAAAAAAAGCTCGAGGTTTTTAAATGGGGCATTACGGCCAAGATAACGTGTATGTTTAGATACTGTTTACGTGCAAGTGTGATGAAATAGTACATTGTGTATTAAGGGTGGTAAGTAAGGAATTACGATCGAGGCTCTAGTAGAAGCCCGAAGTCGAAGACTGAGGGCTTTCTGAGTCGAGGTTCGTAATTCCCGTACCGCCCGTGAAACATACAATGTTTTTCATCACATTTGCGAGTAAATAATTATGAATTATTAATACACAAGTCAGGACAACTACTATTACGAAATACGTGAACTTTTTTTTAAGCGGATGGCGGTTTTTGCCCACACCACAGATTATACAAATGTTTCGTTCAGAAACGTTAAGGGCAACTGTTACTTATGTCGGTATACAGCCATGACGGAGCGTAACAAAAAAGAAATTTTGAAAAATAAAACGTTTTGATACAAAAACTATTATTAAGAACATTAGTTGAGTATTTAAGTAACATCTAGCGAGATTGCAATGAAATTCCTATTTAGATAACATTTTAAGACAATTTTTCAATTGCGTGTAAACTCCTTGCTTGAACTTGCAAGACCTGTGTGCTGTGATATAATTTAAAAAAAAATTCTTACCGACCGTGGCTTTCATGACAAAAAGAAAGCTCGAGGGTTTTATATGGGGCTTTACGGCAAAGTTAACCTGTATGTTTAGATACTGTTTACGTGCAAGTATGATGAAAATAATATAATGTTTCCAAACTCTTGGACAAATTCGTAGACCACGGTACTTAACTGGAAAGTTATTACAAACGATAAAACAAAATTATCTACGAGAACTAATTAACACATTAAATTATATTCTACTGTTCAATGTCTTCAAACACTTTGTCAAATTCGTAGGTACTGGAAACGAACGATAAATCAAAAATATGGGTATCCAAAGGAACATAATAGAAACATGTTGAAGACTGTTTTGATGAATGATCTTCCACACATATTTCATAGTAAACAGGTAATGTTTACGAAACATACATCTTCAAAACACGCTCCGTCCCGGTTACCTCACATTAGAATATGCGAACAATTCGATCTATCACCGCGTCCTGTGATCAACTGGTCGCTATATTTGCCAAACGATGATTGATAGTCGTAAACACACTTATGATAGATCAAACGGCTCCCGATGGACCGATCGATCAATATTACTTCTGCTGAGATTTCAAACAATACATTCTCAAGGAAACTCGTTTCGTAATTTTAATATTGCATCACTGTCAAAATTACAGTGAATTTTACTCCCGTAACCAGAAGATTGCCGAAGGATTGCAGAAATACAGATTATAAACAATACTAGCTGTCCGGCGCAACTTCGTTTGCGTCACATTTTCCCCGTTTTCGCAACATTTTTCATTGCTGCTCCACTCCTATTGGTCGTAGCGTGATGATATATAGCCTATAGCCTTCCTCGATAAATGAGCTATCTAACACTGAAAGATTTTTTCAAATCGGGCCAGTAGTTTCGGAGCCTATTTAATACAAACAAACAATCAAATCTTTCCTCTTTATAATATTAGTTTAGATTAAAATAACACTTACCCATTTTAATACTTTTCCATTTTAATTGTCTTGCCAAGGGGTATCGTTGTACCCAGTACTATCTGGGTTGTGGAGGTCAGATTGGCAGTCGCTCCCTGTAAAATACTAGTATTCAGCTGCATCCGGTTAGACTGAATGTCGACCCTAACATATAAGTTGGGAAAATCCTAGGCAAATGATGAATTGATGACGATGATGAACAGTTACCCAACTTTAGAAGACTTATATTGAAAATAAGTGATACAATTACGTTTCTCCACGTTCCACGTAATACACACATTACTTATTTAAATTCAAACAGGTAGAGGTCTCGAAACCATTCTGCCAAGCAAATAACAAATTATTTGGAGAGCTAATGCCTTTGTTGCTTAGTTTACACAAGATTTGCCTATTCTAATTAGATTGCTAACAATAGATATATGTACTATCGCAAAAGTGGCAATAGTTACACTTTTCAAACCAAATCCCGTGCACACGAAGACCACATCTGTTTAACACCCTTACTGCTATTGGTCCGCAACTCCGCACAAATAGTTTGCGGAACAATAAACGCGACCCTTTTTTAAATACGTTTTGTTTAAAAAAAAACTTAGTCTCTGTTAATGATCCCAGATATTTCACCACCGTTTTTCGACCAATAGGAATAAAACAAAAAAAGGACAAAGCAATAAAAAGTTTTTAACTTTTTTTACGCTGGAAGCAAGGATAGTTCTTACGGTGGGGGGTCCGATACCCAATTAGTTGACTGTACATCCAACATGAATTCTAAGTAAAGTAGGACTGCCATACGTACAGGAACTTTTTTTTTCATGACCTTGCCCCGCACTAGGAATTTCTCCTGCATTGTGGGTGAGTTTACAAACATTTAAACTAACATACACAAACAGCCAGACCCGGAACAACTATCTGTAGGCCATACAAATCTTTGTTCCGTGCGGGGATCGAACCCGTGACACGTAGCGCAGCAGTCGATCGCTCAACCACTGCGCCAACCATGCCGTGAAACTACTCCGTACTCTGGGACATGACCCGATTTGTAATGTTGTATCCCGGCCAATAAGAAGGTTGTTCCGATTTTGTTCCTTGCCCTATCAGAACACAATCGTGAAATTTCGAACTCGGTCCGCTTCCTATCAGTGTTAAAGACGCGGCTTCCGTAACGTTCCTTAAATGTCTCGAAAAAATTACCGTTTTCACCGGAATTGAAACGACTAATCTGCTAGCCTACTAGCTCCAAGCTGGCACTGTTAATTACCTCCTCCCCGAAATACAAATACTGGCTACGTCCCCGGTATTTCTTTTTTTGAGAACCTGGGAACCGCTACGAAAATCTCTTCATGAACCCAGACACCCTCGAAAATGTATATCTCGCTCACATCATTATCCATGGTTTATCCTACTTCTAATATAAAGAGGAGCTCGTGGCTAAATAATAACAGCCACTTGGGTCGATCTTCAAGTTAAGCCGCGCTTGCAAAGGCTGGTCCGTGGATGGGTGACCACCCATTACATACCGAATTTCCTCCGTGCCTCGGAAAGCACGTTAAGCCATTGATCTCGGGTGATAATTGTTGATCTTTGACAGTCGTTACACATAGTCAGTCGGCAAGTCTGACAACCAGTATTACCTAGGGGTATCGTTTTACCCAGTACTAACTGGGTTGTAGAGGTCAGATAGGCAGTCTTTCCATATAAAATACTGGTACTCAGATGCATCCAGATAGACTGGAAGCCGACCCAAACATACTTAGTTGGGAAAAGGCTAGACAGATAATGATGATCCTACTTCTATTGTAAATGTCCGGGTGCGTATGAGCATTTATGAAGCCACTAAAGATAATTTCGAGAATTATTCAATATAGATTTTGTTGAAAAAGGGACACACATGTACTCAGATTTCCCCGTACTGAATCAGTTAAAATAAAATCCGTTAAACTAGGTGCCCTTATATATTATAAAGGTATTATTACCTCGGAAGTTCCACGGAATAATTTAAAAGCCTTTTAAGCTCTAACAAGTTTAACTGAAAACGGGGTAGAAAATCAACTCTTCAATTAAGTAACGCTATTATCACGTAAAATTTTATGAATCTTTAATAAAGATTCCACTACCACGAAACAATACCACGACCCAAGCTCTCAAAATATAACAACGATCGAATTGATCAATGCCACCTATATTTACTTCTACCCTCGAATGTTTGACGTTTAATATCCGCCAATGTGCAGTCCAATACAAACAAACATATTGAAGTATACCACAATTCCCGATTACCTCTGTTTACTTGTACCTTCACGGTAGACCGTCATACGTCACGTTCGGTACACCTGCAGGAAAAAGTGGGTCAAAGTCGCGCTCGATACGCCCAAGGTCGACCATCGTGTGGCCGTTAGGATTAATAATAGGTGTACATTATGTGGATGGAGACAGGCGCGGATCCGCCGTTGTGGGCACGGTGGGAATGCTCACCAACCCTAATTGAGGTCGATAGTCTGATTTTAAATTCCTCGTGACCCTTGAAATTTAAACCATTGAATTTTTTTTACGTGATTCGCCGGACACCATGGCCACCGCAGTTGACCGCAGAGATCATTTTCTAATATATGCAGAAATGAAAATGTTTTTTTTTTTATTCATCACAATAAAAACTACTCGATCAGTTTAAAAGTTTTAGTTGCGTAGCTTATTCAGCTAATTAAACTTGGCACTAGAGATAGAGAAACGTAAGGTCGAATTCCTGTAATAAAACTGAAACGATCGATGACACTTCAACCTACTTATCTGTGCAGGAAAGCACATAACTAAATTAAATGTACCAAGTTAATATGTCGTCTTGACTAGAAACGTCACCTTGAACCGTACTAGTACCTAAAGCTAGGTTCATGAGCTGTCAGTGTCGGTGAAGAAATTCGCCTTATAAAAACTGGCCGAAATTATTTTCTACGTACGGAAATTATACGTAGGTAAGCGTTAGTAGGTGCCTACTCGTTGCTTACGTACAGTTTACAAACACCAATCTCTTAGGTACTGACAGACCCTCGCCAAACAAACATCTCAGCCAATGTAGTGGTCATCGGTTATCGAGCACGACTTTGAGGCTTTGACGTACCATGCTAGTAATTGAAATTGAGCCAGCCAAAGGCTACCTTTGATTATTTAAGCTACAGCCATCTAATCTTTAGAAAGCAATGGCACAGTATCTATTCAGCCTGTAGAGAGAGCTCATCATTCATAACATTTCATTGGACGGATGACGTTTACATTATCAAAATATATCACAGTGATCTTTGATATTAAACTTAAAGTTGCTGTTGGGTGGCTGTCTCTTGAGTGGTTTTTTTTTTAAATCACCGGGACTTTTATTGTTGTTACAGTAAGGTTGCTATTAGGTTGCTTCTGACAGAGGTAACATAAGTATCGCTTCAATGACAAATAAACCGAATATCGAGCGGGTGATCACGTTCATTGTAATCACTGGCTTAATTGAACGCATCCATATTTTATACTGTGGTACAGTTTTCATGATTATTATAAAGCCTGTTGTTTTAACCGAAACTGTGATTTCATGTACATATATATTTATTGTTTCTACATTTGAAGAAGTGGGTTCATAATTGGGAGCATCACGGTAGTTATTGCACTTAAACGTACTTCTGCCTCACGTATTATACTCTTATAGTAGGTCTGAAGTAGCCTGAGGAGCGGGATGAAAGCAATACTTTTCATCCCTAGGGAGAATTGCTTTCAACTGACCGATGTTTAATTATAAAAAAAAAACTAGTTCTATATAGAAAGTTGGAACATGGTTCAATATACATGTGTAAACATGTATATTGAACCATGTTCCAACTTTCTATGCAACCACGTTGTGAAATTGAAATAACTTAAGTATTGATTAAAGAATATATATTTTTAAATAACTTTATTATAATTTAGTTTCAACATATTCTTTAAAATAACATAGAGTTGGGCAAAACATTTACCACTTTTTTAATGATGAAAATGAAAAATAATGGCTGAATAGCTGGCTGGCCACAGAAAAAAAAACAAAACAGGCGGGAAAGCGGCAATCCGAAATAAAATTTACTAATTTTTTCACGCATCCATCACCGAAAAGCATCAGAAAATTAGACAGGTAGATACAGTAAGGTGATATTGTGCAGCTGAAATGAACAATCGCACGAAAGAATAACTGAAGCTGTACCACCAAAATCAAAATATTTTATTTTACATAGGCCTACATGGGCACTTATAAAACGTCGACAAAAGAGGCACGGTTCGGGTTGATCGTTTCCTATGGAGAAGAACCGGCAAGAAACTCCATGGTTACTCTTTTAAAATCATTTGGTTCTGCAATATTTGGATGTTACAGCGTTAGTACTTAAGTATGAAAGGACAGCGTAGGTCCGACAATAAGTCGTTGCTTACTACAAAAGGTAGAAAAAGATAATAGTAAAAAAAACTAATTTACAAAGCCTACAATGTCCACAAATTCACAAAAAAAAAAATATTAATGAAAAATAATCTATACAAAAGTAAAAATAAAACATTATAAGAACAATAAATTAATTTACAATTGACACAAATGTACTCATCAGTACTGTAACTATTCTGCACAATGAATAAACGGCGCAATTAATTAAAACATCTGAAAAAAAAATGGAATAAATAAAATTGGGAATAGTTAGAAACATCCACATATTTGTGTCGTTTGTGAGCTACCAGGGAAGCCGCATGAGCAGAAGGAACTACAGCCAAACTTCTTTATCTTCAACGTAGTCCTTAATTTTGTAATATGTTTATTTAATAAGGACACGTTTGATGCAATTTTTAAACTTTCCATCAGTCAGTTCTAACTGACTTTGGCAACTTATTATAAAAGCGGAAGTATACTGTTTATAAGAAATGACTTGCTTGAAATGACCGCTTGACTAAAGCCGTGTTCACTAACACTGTAACACAGACTAGTCCAAAATGAGACCCTTAACAACTAACCAAATCAGTTGGATTTTCAACGCCCCAGTCGGCGCTGTGAGTTTTAAATTCCAAAAATAAAGTAACATTGTCACCAATCACCCTTGACGTCAGTGAAAACGAGCCTATTTGATAAGTACCTAGAAAGGTGCAAAAAGTCGTTGCCTAAAATCTGTCTTTAGAAAAACAGATACGAGTATTATATTCGCTTTGTGTTTGGAGAACCATCTCAAAATGTCCTTGGCCTATTGTATTTTTGCCGCAACCTTGTCACAGTTATCACAGGCAGACTCTGTGCCTGACACAATGTAACGAGAGCAAATATGGAACTAAAGCTTGGTGACACAGCTATTTACGAGCTATGTTTAACTTAGTTATGCCATGAAACTTTTTGAGCCACCTGTTGAATAGCAAAAAATAAAGTATCATATTCATTGAAGAAGACAAAGCGCCGATGAGGTTAGGCCGTTTATTTTCAAGGACTCCAAGAAAAGCCTGTTAAGTTATCATCATCTTTCTGACCCTTGTCCGAATTTATTGAAGTTGGCTCGACTCGTTTATTATTATATTCCTCTGTCAGCCGTAACTCTATCATTCACGGCTTTTTCTTTAATTCCATCACCTTATATACAATCCACTTTTCCTTAGTAGGAGCCGTTAATTAATTATTTTGTATCTATTATTCTAACTTAAATTTAAATTGTTAAGGACCCAGCAAGATCTATGAAGCCGAAATCTCAACAAACAAAATTGTTTTCATAGCAGTTCACAGCGATAGAAAATAATAATCACAACATCAAAAAAAGGGTTTTCACTCCACCAAGTACATGTGTAAGCCAAAAAGGAATTTTGAAGGTCACATTATTACCCGCGTGAAAATTCTACGAGTCTGTAACTTTGTCTGTGCCTTCCGTCAAGGGCCCTCGAGGTCCGCTTCCGCGACAATAACGACTCTCCAACACACCTTTAACGAGAACCCTCGAAAGTAGACCTTGAATAATTAATTCAAAGAAGAAAAAGTGACGAATGATGCTTACTTGGATTATTAAAAATTCTGCGTATTATGTTACGAATGTCTTACAACAAACTTACAGCAACTGTTTATATGAGAAAATTGGATTAATTAAATGGAGTTTTAAATCCTGGTGAGATCATCCTTTATAGTTATTATATTTTACTTACAGTGAAATTAAAACACCTCGCGTAATTGAAACGTTCTTATTCTACAAGGTCGTACAAAGCGTTCCTCGCGATAATAGTGGAAATACTTTGCTAGTTCCTTGATCACACAATATATACAAGCAACGTTAGATCTTGTGGCAGGCCTCATTAATCATTGTGTGCGTTTTTTTAGCACAAAGTACCGTAGTTAAATTTTATGTCTTAGGACTTATTGAATTAAGCTTTAATTCTACCGTCAACTTCACCTAATCCTTCACCGGTCTGTCCAAAGCAAAGAGTAGAATATCTATACCAAACGATCCGAGGCCACTGATATCGCTATTGTAATGCTACTTTTCTAGTCGAAGCTTATCTTAAGGAATCATCGCTCGAGACGAAGAAGAAAAAGTCAACCATAACACACCAAAAAGCGTCGAAGAAAAAGTCAACCATAAAACATACCAAAAAGGTAAAACGTCGGGTATTTATTCTTTTTTATTTAAAAAATTCATCTCCTTTTCCCATGGGAGAAAGATAAAGCAGGCCTTTTTGGGATATTTGCCGTTTCTAGACGAAACATCTGGCACATGGCAACATTATTCGGGACGTCGCAAAGCCGTCAAAGTCAACTAAATCAATCAAAAGTGTCAAAACCACGCGTATTTGCTGTTTACAAAACGTGTGGTATTTCATGTTTTCAATGAATTAATCAAGAGGAATATCCAACAAAATGGATTTTATTGTCGATACGGTTGGAGATGAAGATCTCCAAGTAAGGACGGAATTAATTGACGACGCTGACAAACCTTACTTTATAGGTTAGTTTTGATGTTTATATTTATAGAATTTATTTAAACTTATGTTATTGGTTCATTCCCCTTTCCCAGATATTGGAATCGAAAAAATGCATACCTGCCTCTCCCGACATCATAAAAGTAGCGTCGCCCACAAATAGGCTCGAAAACACACCGTGTTAGCATTATCCTCTTTTAAACTCTATATCATATTCCACAGACAAAGAAGACAGACAAGCAGCAATTCTCGAACTATTCGACAAAAAGAAACAAGAGCTGGACACAAAGTTATCTACAGAAGAGGAAGTAAACACAAAGTTAAAAAACTTAAAGATCGACGGTTTATTCGATGAGTTCTTCACAGAAATGGGATGGTCACAGTCCATCATCATTAAAAAAGAACAGAAAAAGAGGTTGTTTCACTTTGATCAGCTGGATTTAGACACTGGTAAATTAAAGTCGAATATTGGAGGTGTGGATGTTGAGAAGGAGATGAGAAACAGTGTGCTGAAGCCTGGGATTGAAAAGGAGCATGAAATGCCTAGTTATGATGTTAGCAAGAACAAACTGAAGGCAATTAGAAGGGTGTGTATATTTATCCATTATTAATTCATCACCATCAGCCTATAATGTTCGCACTGCTGGGACACAGGCCTCCTCTCTGCGAGGGAGTGAGCTGTAACCCACCACGCGGGCCCAGTGCGGGTTGTTAGATGTCACATGTCTTCAAAATTTTTTGTTCTAGGACTTAACGTTTCCTCACAATGTTTTCCTTCACCTGTTTTTAGGGCAGCGGTGATTAAATAAATTACACAAAGCAATGAACCTGCCTGAGTTCGAACCCACGGCTTACTGCTCTTAAGTCGGGGCTGCCACCACTGCGCATAATTACTGTCATTATCTGATGAATATTATGGTATAAAAATAATAGTAAAAACTTTTACTCAGGCCCATCAAAAATTAATATTATAGAATTTTTCCTGTTCATTTAATGAAACAAATCACTCCATTACATCATACAGTTCACTCCACAGCAGATTTCTTAAATAATAATTTGTCTGATAAGCTTTAATCTCCTTAATATATTCAAATTGATGGTAATCATCACAGAAAGAACGTGAAAAGACCAAAGGACCTGGCTGGTTCAACATGCCAGCACCAGAGATCACTGAAGAGCTGAAGAATGACCTGCAGGTGCTAAAGATGAGGTCAGCACTGGACCCTAAGCACTTCTACAAGAAGAATGACATGGAAGTGCTGCCTAAGTACTTTCAGGTAAGAAAAGCAGTAGAACACAGTTTTAAAACACATTTGTCATAGTTTTCAGCTGGGCTCACATTTGCCTTTGAAAATGTTGCCATTTGTTCTAGATCATAGAGATCTGAGTGGTTGCAAGCGCATACGAGGTCCTGGGTTCAATTTCTAAGTTGGGCAGTGTTACTGGGTACTTTCATCAAGAATTTCTCAGTAGCAGGCACAATAGAATCGCCCCCTTTACATAGAAATTAAAAACAATAACTGGCGAAATAGGGTGTACTATTTGGTGTGGATCTGCCTAACCCTGTAGTGATTACAAGCGTGATGTTATATTGATCTAACCACATGCATAAAAACCAATAATAATACTGCTCTATAAATATCTTATTCTACACATTTTTAATATTTCTTAAAAAACAAAAATCATAGAAAAAACATTTAAAAATATAAAAAATAGGTATCCGCCGGTTTCGGGATTAGGGTCCAAGCTACCGGTGGTTAGGGCTGCAGAGACAGGACCCTCCTAACTATGCGGGCCCTATCGAGGAGTATTGCCTTCTGAATCAGGCCCTTGATACAACCGCCAAGTGAGAGCTTCGACAGATGTTCGTCGAGGCTCTTGGCCATAAGGCCATTGGCCGTCACAAGAGGCATCAACTGTTTCCTGTCAAAAAATGAAATTCAATCATATTGTTTTTGCTTTTTTCTGGTATGAGGTACATTTACAGGCAGCCTTCATTATCACACTACTAGGCAAAACCTTCTTCCCCTGAATTTCAACTCTTTTGATACAGGGCTAATATGGACCAATTCATTGACCTACCCACTTGATTTCTCAGTATTAACTTTTTTATTGTGAAACACCATTCAATAACATTATTATATTCTTCTTCCAGGTGGGTCGCATTATGGATTCCGCCCTAGACCATGTCAATGAGAGACTGACTAAAAAGCAAAGGAAGAGGACAATGGTGGATGAACTTCTAGCAGACGCGGCGTTCCAGAAGTACAATAAAAAGAAATACAAAGAAATTGTGGACGAAAAGAGAAAGACAGAGTACAGAACCTTCATGAGGGACAAGAGACAGAAGAATAAAGCGGATTTGAAGAAGAATAAGTTAAAATCTAAGAAGGCATAGTTAATAAACAAGTTGTAATTGTTATTGTATGTCCTTTTTTCGTTTAAGCCTCCCTACCCAACCAAAGCTTTTAATTGCATGAACACCCGATTGTTGCGTTCTTATGTCGCTCATTTGTTCCGAAAGCGACCACGCATTCAGGTAAGCTGAACAAAGTGAACTCTTATAGGCCCTACAGACTCATGCGAGAGTGTCAAACAACAAAAATGAGTTGCTGTTCTGTTTTATCTCCCGAGAATCCTTTTTAAGAGGGCAAAAACCGACAGCGATCGGAGATCAGGCGAACGCGAGAAACCAATCATATTTACACTTCACGGGTATTCTCGACATAAGTCTGTAGGGCCCTACACACTTATGCCGAGAACACCCGTAAGTCAAACACCCCATAAGTCTGTAGGGCCCTGTAGTCCTTAGAATCTCCGACAAACAAAACCATAGAAAGCATAAGTAGGTAAAATAATATACTTACATAATTATAAATTGGTAGGTACTTAAAGTATTTAAATCAAAACACTACAATGGTCATCCACCCCTTTATTTCAATTAAGTATCTTTGACAAAAGTTTTGTAGAATTCGAAGATAAATATATTACAAGGAAAATATCACAGGTGTAAAAGACACTTTGAAGCTGTGTAAAAGTCAGCATATCACCAGAACAACAATATTGCTACAGCGGTGAATTTAATATATCGTACATGTTGCTGTTGGATTTCCAACTATTGACGGTGAGCGGAACGTTTAAATTCCGGGGTCAATGAAACTTTATCTGCGTCATCCTCCGCTATAAGCGCCGACACAACTGGGGACGATAAAACTATTTATCCCATCTGCCCCGTTGACAAGACAAGAGCAGCAGGGTGGAAGGGAACAAGTCTGAAAAGCCAACAGCAAGTCCCTGATGGTATTTCAAATTACCACCATTTGTCAATTGGTTTTAAGACCGTAAAGATTTTAAAATATTATGCAACAAAATTGAGCTAAGGACTAGAACTATGACTAAACTACTATTTAGCTGCAAAGGCATTTAACAACATGTCCCAAGACCTTAGACTCAACTAACATCACAGGACATAACCAATGCATCCAAACAAAACAAAAAAAATGCTGTGACGCGACGAATCTTTTGCACTTTATCTTGCTAAATAGCAGTGGATACGAATCTATTTAATATTTGGTAAGTATTTCAGCGTAAAAGTTTTAAATTGTACTGTAATATTTATCAAGTTTAGACTTTCTCGAAATACATCGATGTCCCAACATTGTTACACCTACCTACTCCAACCCATGAACCCCTAGTACTTGTAAACCAAATTTATATCGTAAATTCACGAATACAGTCCAGTCACAGATCATTTACCTTTGATTTTACATCAAACTGTCAAAATCATTGTTTATTTTTGTACAATAAGGTCCCGGCCGTCTTTGGTAGTTCATTGACATTCTTTACAGATAGTGGCCCGAAAGTCTGACAACCAATCTTACCAAGAGGTATCGTGTTACCCAGTCTAACTGGCGGAGTTCAAACAGGCAGTCGCTTTATGTAAGTACTGGTATTCAGTTGCATACTTGACTAAAAGCCGACCATAACATAGTTAGAGAAAGGCTAGGCAGATGATGGTGACGGTTACAGTTAGGTAGGTCGCTGCCACTCACAAGTCTTAAAATTACAGTGATCTTTATTTTCATTAAAATTAGGCTGCTTTTGGGTTGCTCTGGTAAAATAACTATGAAAAGACTGGTATCTGTAGTTTTATTATCCTTTTATCTGTTTAGAAGCCGCCAGTGACGTCGATTGCCGCGCCCGTCATGAAAGAACTCTTATCGGAGCTCAAGAAAGCTATCACCTCGGCTAATTCTGAAAATAAATAAATATTATGGCAGATTAGTAGAAGTTGCTACAGTCAGTTGATCTAGGTATGTATAGTTAAAAAAACTTATCTCAAAGTTCCATCAGGAATCTCTCAATAATTACATGCAATGCAACCAGACTCTAGTACAGTTTCTGGTTGCAAGTAATTAGTTCTATTTGCAAAGGTCGTTAGACACTAGTGGCAGTTTTTTTTTATTAGCTTTAAGAGCAGTATATTATTTTATGTAATACTAATCCGTAAGCCGAAAGCAAACTAGTAGACTAAAAAACATGAAGCAATTTACCCGACTATGGCAAAACCGGAAGGGTTATGATTTTTCATGCCTGATGATGGGCCTGGCCTGCTCTTGAATACCTAATCTTATCTTACATACAATACGGTAACTATAGTTATGTCACACTCACCGCTAGGTTGCCCAAGTCGTCCCAAAGGCACCAGCTTCAACATCCCCTGCAGCACCTTTTCAGGGACAGTCTTTACCATAGGAGTTTCTATGAAGCCTGGCAATATCGCGTTTACCCTGAAATCGCAATTATTTACTGAATGACTTTCTGGTATTAACACGCAAATAACATTTTCACTTGTTACTATGGGCATCGCCAAAGGGCGGGGAGCGTGCCCCCCCCCCCCCCCTAAAAACTAAGGAATTTTTAAAATTAATGTATAACTTTCCTTGTTTTCGTTATCGAGAAGAGGCGCAACACCGAGAAAACTGGAAGGAATGGGGGAGGCCTATGCCCAGGAGTGGGACAGTCAAGGCTAAGAAAAAAAAGAAGCAGACCCCGACGCCACGACGACGCTTGGATTTTTTTTTGTGTTTGGTTTTTTTAATTTAATTTTACTATGTGATATTTACCTAATATTGAATTTGCCTAATTCCTTAGCAGCAGACTTGGTCATTCCAATCACTCCAGCTTTGCTGCCAGCATAGTTTGTTTGACCTGGAACATATTGCAAAAAATACGATCATCATCATTCACAGCACAAATTCACCAACTGCCAGGCGTGGAGATTGGCACAAACAGGGGCCTGTTTGTGCCAATGTCCACGCCCCTGGAATAAGGCCTATTTATCAGTCTTTTATCATTATCATCTGCCTGCCCATTCAAGGAAGTAAGTAACAGATAATACCTCCCCCTAATTTAACAGCAGAACTTAAAAATATTTTTTCCGATTTTATAGGGCAGTATTATCCACATGTTACGGTACTTACATTCTTGAACTTTAGGCAAATAATCTGTTCTTATTCTAATCTCTGTTCATATAGCTGGAGATATACAACAAATTTCACTACATCGAATGAACAATACTGTCACAGCTATCTCAAAAACATGATTATACCTTATAGTAAAATAACCAAAAAAAAAAAGACGGGTTGCACTCCGGGAGTGCCGGCAGAAGTGAAAACTTGATTATTAACGTTGAGCATGTTTGATATTTTGGAATGGTTAGGGAATAATTTTGCACCAATTGCTTTATCAGTATAAAAGTACTACACTGCGGTTCGGGGGACGAAGACAATATAGCGGTTGTGATTGGCCGATGCAACAATGTCAGGACGAATGTTCCACACATAGTGATGCACAAGTCAGTTTTGCTACAATACCTAATATCGATAAAATTGAACATTACGATGTCTATTAATTCTACTTTTTTTTAAACTATACTGATAGGGCGTTAACTGGGTGCAAATAAAACACTTACGTAACACTGTAAATTTCACTTTATTCAAATCAATGCTAAAATAAAATCAAGGTTAACCTCTCCGTCCTGCATTTCCCTAACGGCCGCGCGCATTACGTCATCGCTGACGTCGTTCGGCCGGCCGACATAAAAACTCTTATCGCCAGAGTTCTAATAAAGCTTATCTTAAACGGTAAACAGTGTCGTGTTCTTAGATAACAAGACCGTGTATTATAATATATATATCAAGGCGGGGATTCCACCATAAATGAATATCGACGACATATTGCCTTTCAGTCGCTAACTGTGCAACTTTATTCTTCATTAATGCTAATTAGGTGGATAGGTAGTTGAAATTACACACAACACTTGACTCAAACTCCTTATGTTTATTTCTAATAAACCAGTTACAGGCACTGTAGCACTTATAAACTTTCCTTATGTTGAGCCGCCCATTCACAAACATGGTTGATGTAATGTGTGTCTTTTGGATCTGTCTTTCAATTATTACAGTTCATATTAACATAACTTATTATTGCTCACTTCAAAAACTACTTTCAATTCATTAATATTTCAATTGTCTAATCGCGACTTCGCGAGCTAGCTTGAACGACATCTTGCTCGCTTCGCCTGCGGTTCTGAGTGGGCGGAAGTACGCAACACACACTCAATAGTTCAGTACAGTAATTTATTACATAGTAAGTTCATTAAAACTTCAGTTAAACAATACTAACTTCACCATTAATTATTTTAGTAATTAAACAATACCAATATCGACAAATGCAAAGGCGTTATTAAGCTTAATTACTTTTTACAACAATTGCTTGCTTAAATTAAATATTGCCATTGTTAAAATCTAAAATGCCATTTCTAAAATCCCAGTCATCATAAAATGCTAATCTTAATTTTAACTATAGTTCTAGCTAAAGGCTTTTGTTTAATAAATTACTCAATGATTTGTCAGAAAGACCAACTCCCATCTAAGCAGTAGTTAACACACAACCCAATAGATGGCGCTCAGTCTCTTGATAATCGATACGAACGTTTCTAGATTCTTTGTAATAATTGCACTGCCATCTGTGTAGATGGCATGGCAAGTTCATCAATATTATCACAAATGAGAATTATGAGTTGGTTCTTAATTAGATTAATGAATAGTCTTAGCAGGTAAAAGCTCTTGCGGCGACACGGCCATTCTGATCGGCGGTGCGCGCCCTGCACCTGCCGTCGCTGTCAGTATTTGGAGTTTTGAGCTTGTTATCTGAAATAATGGAGATAAATTCTGTCGGCAGATTAATGTTGTTTTTATTAACCTACAATGTTCATTGAAATTTAGGATTTGGTAACAAAAAGTTTCAGTCAACATGGAAAACTTGTAATAGATCTAACATCTATTCAGTTTTCCTCATATTCAAAATAAAATGCATTTATGTATCACCAACACACATATGCACAGTTACAGACTTAAAGCTGCATGCATTTTATGGATGATAAGCTGTTAGCTGAATAAAAATTGTTTATTATTCAATAACATTAACTGAATCGATTTTATTGATATTGTTTTATCAGCCACTAGCTGAATAGGATATTTGTTGGCAAAACTATCCAACAACATTAATTGAGTTTATTGATATTGTATTGTCAGCTAATAGCTGAATAGAATAATGTTGCCTCAATTATACAGCAACATTAAATGAGTTGAGTATAGTGATATTGCATGATCAGTTACTAGATAAGTTGAATGATGATGCCTCAATTATACAGCAACATCAATATGAATTGAGTTTATTGAAATAGAATGATCAGCTACTAGCTGAGTGGAATGATGTTGCTTCAATTATACAGCAATATCAATATGAATTGAGTTTATTGAAATAGAATGATCAGCTACTAGCTGAGTGGAATGATGTTGCTTCAATTATACAGCAATATCAATATGAATTGAGTTTATTGAAATAGAATGATCAGCTACTAGATTAGTAGGATATTTTCGCTTGAACTATGTAACAATATTCATTCAATGATTATGCTTTGTATGAGTTAGGTTTTTAGTTTACCTTGAGACATGGTAATAGATCTACTGTCTACTAGATTATGCTTAAATAAGATTATTGATTGCTTTAGTTATTTTGTAATTTGTATTTGGTAAGTGTGCTGTAAGTAGCATATTTTTATTTGTTCATTCTCACAGGAAGGTAATGCTCTGTGATAGACACAAAGTCTTGGATTTGATAGGATTAAAGGATAGGATCAAGAACACCGCTCTGTGATAGACACAAAGTCTTTGATTTGACAGGATTAATTTGGATAAGGAGTTTAGGACCATTGCTCCGTGACAGGCACGAAGTCTTTGATTTGACAGGATATAAGGAACCAGGCTCTAGGCGGTTTCTACGCCGTGGACCCAGCAGGATAACATGAGAGTATTGTTTAATAGAAGCCTCCACGGCCGCTAATAGTTTGTTATTAACATTATAAATAGTCTCCACGACTATTTATAGATTGTTTGTCATTTGGTGTGTTCATTATCAGTGACCTCCACGGCTTCTGATAGTATTTGTGTGATTTGTTGTACTTATCAAGCTAGTTGTTTCCTCCACGGATAGCAATTGCTTGATGTTTGTGTTATTATTTTTTATTTATTAGTTGTAGTTAGGAGTACTAATACTTTGCTATTATTATTGTAGTTGAGCAACTGACAGGATTACAAAAACATAAAAATAATGAAAGTTTAAACATGAGACTCATCACACATGAGCATCATGTAGGTAGGTTGATTTGGCTATTGTATTCAGCCTTTGATGTAACATTATGTAGAGATCAGTGGTAAGGTGTAGGAAGTAGTTTGAAAATGCCTCACCTTTTATATTAGCTTAGGTGTGTGGACACTGAATCAGTAATCCCTGGTTGGCAGTCCTCATGCTGTTCTTCATTTGACAGCTGGCGACACGGTTATCTATTCACCAGGTATTGAAATTAATTGTATTGGTCGGCTAAAACCAAGTTGTGATATGTGTTGTTTAGCAGGCTTATTCTTGAGGAAGCTGTTCTTATTGACAATGGTTTAGACTTCCACAATTGATGCTATCACTATGGTGGAGTGACTAGGTGCATAGAGTTTTAAAAGTTCCTTTACAGTTGCTTCCAATTTTGTTTAATTTTCTTTGATATTGGTTATCATTTCCTTTTTGAAGACAATTTCCTGGAACCTGGAATGTGAGAAGTCATGCAGGTAAATAATAGTGCAAGAAAAGATATCCTACATAACATCACACTTGCAGTCCCTGAAGGGTTAGGCAGGGGTGTAGATAACACATCCACACTTTGTCAATCACGCTTAGGTCTCTTATTTAGGAGCAGGCTATTTGCCATTAATATTATTGTCTGGGTTGTTACTGACAAATTCCTGATGGAAAAAGAACCAATGACACTTTGCTAGACCTCAAAATCGAATCCAGGCCCTCATGCTTTAATGGCAGGGCTCATGACCACTGACCACAAAGCAGTCCTACTAATGTTTAAATTAGTTGGGGTGATAACCTATGAAGTAGGTAATCAATTGTCTTGGAATAGTTTTCATAATTAGATTAAGTTAATTAACACCTTCACTGCCGTCCCGGTCACCGGTGACCTCAAACAATACATTTTCAATTGTGTCTATTGTCTGGCAGACTATGTGTTAAACTAAGATAGGAATGTTAAACTGATCAGAACTAGTTTAAAAACTCTATTGGTTGTGTTAATGTACTGACAAATATTCACATTCTAACATATTGAAAGCTTTGCTTTCTGTTGATTTATTGCGCTATGAGTTCATTGTTACAACTCGTTGAACTGAAATTTGTTTGGCACTTCATTACTTGTCTTGTTTTACAAATCAGTTTCATAGCGAAGTGTTTTAGTATGAATCATGCAACATGTTGTCAAATGCAAATGCTTTCAAGTTGCATAATTGATTGAAAAGCAAACAATAGACACCACAAAGATTGTGAGATATTAATGTGAATGTCAAATAAATGTGACTAATTTCTAATAAGTTATTCTGTATTCAATGTTTCTAGTCACTGTGAATGACAACTCAAATACAAAAAGTTTTGAATTAAAATTTGTTGATACTTAGTTAATTAATTGATTTCATGTAATGTTTATGCAAATTCAAGTGACTAATCTTTGTATTCAAAAATATTCCTAAGAGAATTTTCCTTGTTACTATGAATTAGAAATCAACAACAATGTCTTAAAATTTGCTAATACATAGTTAATTAATTAAGTTCATGCAGTGTAGATGCAAGTAACTAAATAGTTTAATCTGATTCATGAGTAATTTTTCATCATCTGCCTGCCTTTTCCCAAACTTTGTTGGGCTCGGCTTCCAGTCCAACCGGACGCAGCTGAAATCAGTATTTTACATGAAGCGACTGCCTATCTGACTTGTTTATGGCACATTTATGATTCTTATTCTAATAATAGCTTTAATAAGCGCACTAAGAATGAGCTTAATAGAGTGATTTAAGTTGAGTTTGTATTTCACTCCCTTAGGTGTCAAGTTAAAGGTGGCATTAACACAGCCAGTGTGTGATGTGATAAGTTAAATTGTTGTTAACTGTAAATATGTTAAACAGTAACAACATACTAAAATTAATAAAACAAAATACTTCCCGGGATTGATAATCCGTCAGCAGGCTTTTTAACAATGTGCTTTTCCGGTGTCCAATCTTTGTTGTTTGTTTGTTTTGCTGCTTCGGTCATTCTGTGCTTTACATGTTGATCATTTTGAGTGCAATAAGAAGTTGTCCGTCAAATACAACTTCACTGTTTATTTACCCATGTAAACTGCATTTTCATAATGTGTTCATTTATAGTCTGACTGGGTCATGTGTGTTCAAGTTGCAACAACCCTTATTTATCATGTTGGTATCTGTCAGCTACTTGATGAAAATGCAGCAAACTCTTTGGCTATCATAGTCTTCAGTATCTTCCTGTCTATCAGTTCATTGCTTCATTTAAGACCATAATTAGATTGGCTGGGGCAAATCATTATGCTGCACGCTCATAGAACGTTTACGATTTATAGATCAAGTCTATAAGCACGCTCTCGGCCATGGCCATGCAAGCCGGTTTCGGATTTTGCATGTTATTCATTGGATGTCCGGCATAAGTGTGAACGGCGCGCATGAACAATCCACTCTTCTGATATCAAGGCGGGGATTCCACCATAAATGAATATCGACGACATATTGCCTTTCAGTCGCTAACTGTGCAACTTTATTCTTCATTAATGCTAATTAGGTGGATAGGTAGTTGAAATTACACACAACACTTGACTCAAACTCCTTATGTTTATTTCTAATAAACCAGTTACAGGCACTGTAGCACTTATAAACTTTCCTTATGTTGAGCCGCCCATTCACAAACATGGTTGATGTAATGTGTGTCTTTTGGATCTGTCTTTCAATTATTACAGTTCATATTAATATAACTTATTATTGCTCACTTCAAAAACTACTTTCAATTCATTAATATTTCAATTGTCTAATCGCGACTTCGCGAGCTAGCTTGAACGACATCTTGCTCGCTTCGCCTGCGGTTCTGAGTGGGCGGAAGTACGCAACACACACTCAATAGTTCAGTACAGTAATTTATTACATAGTAAGTTCATTAAAACTTCAGTTAAACAATACTAACTTCACCATTAATTATTTTAGTAATTAAACAATACCAATATCGACAAATGCAAAGGCGTTATTAAGCTTAATTACTTTTTACAACAATTGCTTGCTTAAATTAAATATTGCCATTGTTAAAATCTAAAATGCCATTTCTAAAATCCCAGTCATCATAAAATGCTAATCTTAATTTTAACTATAGTTCTAGCTAAAGGCTTTTGTTTAATAAATTACTCAATGATTTGTCAGAAAGACCAACTCCCATCTAAGCAGTAGTTAACACACAACCCAATAGATGGCGCTCAGTCTCTTGATAATCGATACGAACGTTTCTAGATTCTTTGTAATAATTGCACTGCCATCTGTGTAGATGGCATGGCAAGTTCATCAATATTATCACAAATGAGAATTATGAGTTGGTTCTTAATTAGATTAATGAATAGTCTTAGCAGGTAAAAGCTCTTGCGGCGACATATACAACTTTTCTATGACTACTTGATAATTATAAACATCCCATAGAAATGCGATTGCTTGCTGCAAATAGACTGTCACCGTATTTTATTTTTGTTTAGTAAAACTACGCAATAAATTTATACGAAACTTTATAACTAACATCACAAATATACAAGTAATCTAATGACAGTGTTTTTTAGGAGTCCTACATACATTATTCACATAAGATTCCAACTCAAACTTCCTATAAGATCGGCCGTTTTCCAACTGCGGAGTTCAATGCATGAAAATACTTGAAATATCAAAAAATATGATTAGATATGCCTCGAATACATAAAATAATGAATTATCACTATTTTTTACGTTGCTATATTAATCGTAAAAAAAATCGAAAAAAATCCAAAGAAAATTTTAATTTTGTGCCTAGGTTGGACGATCCTCCTCAACTTTCCCTGTTAACAGCATTAATCCACTTTTCTTCCACTTCTGGAATATTTGGAAATCTAAAATGTAAACATTAAGTAATGTTACTTTTTTACAGTAAGGGAACACCGTAATTTTTATCTTCAATATTATTTATACTTTGTTTCGAAGTTGACACAACACTACAGCATTACGTCTGTCCCTTTCTATCTACACCTACAGATGGAAAGGGACAGACTTATTGACAATACCTAGTGAGAGAAAGGGACTTTTCAAAAAGACATCAACGCGGTGTACGTTTTTTGTGCCTTAAACGTAAACAACTAGTTTAGCTAGAGCCCTGCAATTATTCATAATTTTATTAAATTATAAATATATTTTACTTACCGATGAAAAGTTATGCCATCTTTTTTATAGCTGGATGTTCTAGACGATTTCCCACACCATTTAATTGAACAAGAACTCATAATTAATTTGATATAAGCAGAAATGTTTGAAAAAGTTATCTAAATAATCGCGTGTGGAGAGATCCAATAACTGGTCAAAAACTCTCCATCCGTCTTACGCTTTTTCGATCAGGTCACGTGTCCTGACGCGAGTTTAAGATTTTATACCCATTACAGAAAAGTGCTCAACGCCGCTAAAGAAGTTTTCACTTCAAAAATTGTAAGTATAGTAATAAAAATAATAGGTACTTCTCACTTACCCATATTTCCATACTTGCCCACGATACTAGAAAGATTTACAATTGAACCGGGCAGGCCTGCTTCCGTCATCGCCTTTGCGAATGTTTGCATGACTAGGAATGTTCCCTGAAACACAGACAAAACCATCAAAACATAAAATTTATATTGCCTGTCTACCTGAAGGGTTAGGAGGCTCATGTTATCCATCCATCGACGCAAAAACGATTACAACAAGTAATCAGTACTTAGATCACTACATTTTGTAGTTATTTTTAAGTTCCGAGCTCAGTAGTAAAGTTCAGTAGTTAAGTAGACAGCAAGCCTATTACCATCAACTTGGCACGAATCTAGATTCTCGGCTACTAATGAGAAGGTCTAATACCACTTTACCCACCCTGGAAATTGCCTCGTATAACCAAATCACAACACCTCATGCTCAACAGTAATGCATGTAGTGAGCAAAAATACTACAAGCAAATCTCTTTGATAGTTCAATCGTTTCCAAATTGTTTTCACATAAAGAAATGTCAACTTTATTCCTGTGTAAATTAAAGTTTACTTCAGAATGAGCTAGAGTAAAGTTGGAGTACAGAATATTTTTTTCTCATAAACCTTAATTTCTTAGTTACCTTTAAATTTGTTTTAACCACACTATCATAATCTTCCTCAGACATTTTCAGAAGCCAGTTGTCTCGGGTGATACCAGCTGAGTTTACAACTATCGTTGGAGGTGCCTTATACTGTTTTAAAGTGGTCTGCAGAAGATTCCTAACTGCGGTTGAATCAGACACGTCTAGTTCTACTGCCATGTGATCCGCATCTGAAATGTAATTTTATTTGCTATAATATCCTCTGCCAGTTTTAGTTTTAAAATGTTAGCCGGTCAGATGCAATGTATGGGCTAATATTGGGTTGGCTCTTTTCTTTTAGGTGTATGGAAGATAAGGATAAATTATTTTACTTTTAAGCCTTAGCTTGCGGCTAAGGACTGCCGACAGAAGAGAAAATTCAAAACAATGGAACTACGCGTCGTTAGTCTGGCGCATTACGTCACGAGCACGTCGAGGTCATTGGTAACGCGAACCCATAGGTTTTTCCCCTACCAAAAAGCGCTCAACACGGCTAAAGAAGTAGTCACTTCAAAAAGCACTTAGAAACATTTCAAATATAGCCTATGTGACTTGATGCTAATTTTCATTTATTTTTTTTGTGATTGGCATCTCGCAGTTCAGCCTCTGAGGCTGGCTACTGCTTAACCGGACAAACCTGTGGATGCCTAGAATTTAAGGCCTCCAGCCAGGCAAAAAGCTTATGCTTGAAGGTCATGTAGCCACAGAACATAATATATACCCTTAATTAAGCGGGAATGTAGCTGTCTATTATTGTTATTTTTTCTAATTTGTATCAGTAGTATTTCCAAAGAGTTTTAATATTAGTACTTATAAATAGTTACATTTTTGGCAATGTTTGTCACTGTTATACTTTAGACTAGACAATATTTTATTGATACAAACCATTACGTCCGGAAGCTAATGTTGTGTGTGTCTTTATAGTTTCTACAGCTGCATCATAGTTTTTGTCAGCAGCTATAACTATTGCACCCTCTTTGGACAGCACCTGGCATGCTGCACGGCCTAGACCAGATCCAGCACCTGATAAAATTTAAATAGTTCAAATATACACATATAAGTAGTAGTAAGATATTAATAAGTAGGTTATATTGTATTTAAAGGTAGAAATACCTACGCGATACCTCCATTCTAAACTTCTAATCTAAACTGCATGGACTAGCCATAGATTGCTTGTCCTTTTATCATCAGACTCACCAAAATAACTCGCTCTAACTAACTAGTAACCAAATAGAGAACAGCAGAGGTTTTGAGATGCCAAGAAAAAAGTAATGACATCTTATTTG
The DNA here is from genome assembly GCA_949152445.1 of Cerastis rubricosa. Classification (NCBI taxonomy): domain Eukaryota; kingdom Metazoa; phylum Arthropoda; class Insecta; order Lepidoptera; family Noctuidae; genus Cerastis; species Cerastis rubricosa. The sequence goes on along the minus strand of OX424526.1, from coordinate 20,955,323 downwards.
TAGACCAGAAATGGAATAAAAAGTAAGTTTATAAGCTTTGATTCTTAAAAAGTGCCGTTATTCTCGTGTGACCGCTAAGCTAAGAACATTAAGGGTAAATAAGGTCGTCTTACTGTAAATTTAAGGCACCTATAAAAAAATCATGACCATTTAGTTTATCAGTTGGAAAAATGTTTTTTAAGCTTCTGTGTCAACATTACGGGGCCGTTTTCTATCAACAATATTGGTTATGCACTGCCATAAAATGTAATTAACCAAGCTTACTACCTACATGAACGTTTCTTCTTTTCGATGGTAATATTCAGTAAAAAGGGATTCTAAAATAGATAAGTACTTACCAGTTACTAATGCTAGCCTTCCTCCAACTATTCCTGACACCATTTTCAGTGATTGTTATTAAAAAAAATATTTCAGAATTTATGTAGCTGAGTATTTATCGTATGTTTAGAAAGTTTGACTTTGAACTTTCTATCTACTCTAGTCTTATCAGTTTATACTTTATCTGTTAACTGTATCTGTTATCACTATGACGTTAATACGTTCGTTCGGAAATGTAAAAGTCACCAATTATCTTTTCGATGTGGACTGCCCAGTTTTTTTAAGCTGAATGTTATTACAAATTACGTTTATTTGAATTTGTATTGGCACTTTTAATAGCAACTCAACTTTTAATAGGAATTGTAGCAGGAATCCTAAACGGAGGTGGGCTCTATTCTAGGATACGGCCCTCGGCAGATGGAAGGGCAGTTATGAGCTAGGCTATCCCCATTCTAGGTGTTGAGTAACTACTTGACATATTTTTTTTTTTTATTTTTTTTGCATTACAGCAGTAACAGGCTCTGTATGGGCTAGCATAAGCTATATGGAAGGAGTTGGATTAGTAGCACAGCATAAGGTTGTATCAGATTATGCATGCCTAAATTCATCTTGCATCATTCACTGAAGTGATAAATACCTATTATTTAACTGGGTAGTAAAACTAGTAAAACAATCAATAGAGAAAAGTTAATAGCCACATTGTTTTATTCTTATAAAAGTATTATGCAACAAACAAAAATAGAACCTTCTCATAATGCATCTAAAACTAGGTTTCCAAGTATAAAAATATGAGCATTACACATGTTTAAAATGTACATAATTGTCATTATCACATTATTTTTTTCTTACAATCACTTCCACCAATTCTAAGGCGAGTTGTATTTTAAATTTTGACCAAACATCTAAATTGTTGCAGTTGTTTTTATGTGTTTCTGTATTTGGTTTTGATAGCCATGTCTAGTTAATTTTTCAATTTTAAAAACCAAATAAAACATTTCAAGCAACATCTGCATAAGCGGCAGCAATAATTCTTATGTTAAAGTTAAAATATAAAAAAAAACCATAAAATATGCTTAGAGGCTTACCTAAGCACACCATAATACTATATCCAGCTAACCGCTGGGCACGTACTATACAGTACGTGCCCAGCGGTTAAGTGCATATAGATTATCAGTGAACATACTAACACATTAACCTGGCAACCGATTGTGTTATCCACCTTCTCCTCATAGAGTTCCATGGTTTTAACAACTATGTATATTAATTGTCATTTCAAGTACATTTTCCTTATGTACCATTTGTCAGGTTAATCTTGTGACAGTTCTAAGAACTCTCTCTGAGAACAAGTTATTTCAATAGACATAGTTCAAATGGTGTGGTCAGACCTTAAAAGTATAGAAATCATACAATCATTTTAGTATTGAGATTTTTCATACTTTTGATTGGTACTACTTGTCAGATATGCAAAAAAATCAAAGTAAATTACTGAGTAAGTATTTACAAAATGATCCACACCAAATTAAAAGATATTTTGTACTGCTTATATATACTAAGTAGAAAAATCAAATGTTTTCCATTCTCTCATTAACATGGAACCAAGAAATCCTTTAGTTAGAAAAATTAGAATCTAAATAAGATTAAAAATACCAACATACTTATAAGTAATGGTAAAACAGTTTTACTGTTAAAACTTACAAAACAAAACTTAATCTACTATTGGTTTAAACAGAATCCAAAGTCTCTCAAACTCTTGCTTGTATTGTGCTATTAGTTCCTTCTGTGTAGTCACCAGGCAGTCTTCAAAGTTACCGCACAAGGCTTGATTGGTCCAGTTTAACGAGCCTGCCATCACAAATGGTGTCAAGAGAGGATTTTCACTCAATGTGTCCGCCAAACAAAACTTGTGGTGCATCAAATTCGTTGACTTCATCCAACGAACTGGTACCAGCTTTTGAACCCTTCTTATTGCTGACCCAGTAGAAAACGCCATATCAGCATCGATTATCACGCGTATCCGTACGCCTCTTTGATGTAGCTTCAGTATAACGTTAGTTATATCCGTATTAGTCCATACATACATACAGATATCCAAACTATATTGAGGCTGGTTCAAAAAATACAATAATCTATCCATACTTTTCGAAATCATGCAGCGCGAATATTTACTCTTCTTAATTTCTTCGACTCCGTACATAAACATAATAACTTCATTTATTTCTTTCTTTTCCTTACATTTTTCTTGTTTCTTCTTTTTTGTCAAGTATTTGTATGTGAAGCGCGAAGCAAATGCAAATGAAAGCAAAATAAATAAAGTTTTGCTCAAACTTTTTAACGACATGATATTGTTTTTGAGTAAGTTGAATTAAAAATCCCAGGTCTTGAACGTTTATGAACTTAGTACATTTTTTGCTTTAAGATTACAGACAACAATAATCAGTATATACAACGGTGTATCTCGTCAAATCAAACACAAAAAAAATACAAAAATGCATGTTTCAGCTTTTGCAAATGAGATTGACGTTTAGGCGGTCACCAGTGTAACGTCATCCACTTGTCAATGTCAAAGTTCCCGCTGTGTGTCATTTCTTTTTTAATGTGGATGTGATATGGGGATTTTCTGGAAGTTTAGAAAACAAAAAAAAAACGCTATTGTGCGATAGCAACTGTTCTTTCTGTATGGTGTCGGACGTAAAGAATAGCACCATCCCATATCTTCCCGTGGGTGTCGTTAGAGGCGACTAAGTGATTTGCCAGAGAATGGGCAGCAGCGTTCCCTGTGTTTTTGCAACAACCGTACTACTATCGCCAACCCGCCTGCCAAGCGTGGCGATTATGGCAAAACCCCTCTTATGAGCGCAACACAAAAATGGCCCCTAGTACCCGGCAGCCCGTCTACCCTCGACTATGGTATCGGTCGAGGTTACGGCGTGGCAAGGGGTGCAAAGAATCTCCGGAAGGGATCCGGCTGCCTATATCGACGATTTGACTTGACTTGAACATATAACACGCGAACACTCCGGACCGACGAGAAGATAACGGAACTCGAGGAGGAATTGAGCAGGTTGCGACGGAGTATTGTGGGATTATTTGAACTCCGAAGAGTGGGGGATGACTCGATGATCCTGAAATCCGGCAACCTGCTCTATTTCCGAGAGGGTGACCGGCATCGGCAGTCCCAGGGTGGTGTTGGGTTTATCGTCCACAAGTCCCTTGTGAAAAACGTGGTGAAAATCGATATTGTGTCGACCAGGTTCGCGTACCTGATACTCAGAATATCCTCAAGATATTCGCTTAACAGGTCTACGCCCCGACCTCGGCACACCTCGACGACGAAGTGGAGACCATGTATGAGGATATCTCCAAAGCCAGGTATGGTTTCAGAACTCACTTCACCGTTGTCATGGGGGACTTCAACGCAAAATTGGGCAAACGAGACGGGTATGAGCTGCTGGTGGGGCAATTTGGGGTTGGATGTCAGAACCACCGGGGACACCAACTGGCTAGTTTTATGCTCATGAAGGAAAGGCATGAGATGATCCTACAGTCTTCAGAAGACGCGTGGAAATACCGGCAGCTCAATAGACGGATCTCTAAATCCTTGAAGAGCGACCTCCGCCGCTCTAATACCGACCGTATTAAAGACGCAATTGAGCAGAATAAAGACTCCAAGTTATTTGCAAGAGATCTGGCTATTGGGCTGAGCCAGCTCACGAAACTGAAGACCGACGATGGCAGGATCGTATCCGCCAAACCGGAGCTACTGAGGGAGATCGAGAGATTCTATGGGCTGTTGTACACGTCAACCAGTAATCACGTTGGAAATCTAGCGAATGACCCAAGAGATAAACTGACCCGACACTATACCGAAGACATCCCAAACATCAGCCTGTACGAGATTAGGATGGCTCTGAAACAGCTTAAAAACAACAAGGAACCGGGTGATGATGGAATTACGGCAGAACTTCTGAAGGCGGGTGGAAAACCGGTACTTAAGGCCCTCCAGACGCAATTTGATTCCGTCATACTCGAGGGGAAAACGCCACAGGCATGGTGCAGGGGTGTGGTGGTACTCTTCTTCAAAAAGGGCGACAATGCCCGGTTGAAGAACTATAGGTCCATCTCACTTCTAAGCCATGTCTACAAGCTGTTTTCAAGAGTTACATCACGAATCGTCTCGCGCGCAGATTTGACGATTTTCAGCCTCCCGAACAAGCCGGATTCCGAAAAGGCTTTAGCACCATAGACCACATACATACGCTGCGACAGGTTATACAGAAGACCGAAGAGTACAACCTGCCTCTCTGTTTAGCGTTTGTGGACTACGAGAAAGCCTTCGACTCGACCGAGACTTGGGTTGTACTGCAGTCTCTCCAACAGTGCCAAATTGAGTATCGGTACATCGAGGTGTTGAAGTGTTTGTACAGAAACGCCACCATGTCAGTCCGACTTCAGGACCAGACCTCGGAACCTATCCTTTTGCAGCGAGGTGTGAGACAGGGAGACGTCATATCTCCGAAACTATTCACCGCTGCACTGGATGATGTCTTCAAGGTTCGGACTGGAGCGAGCTAGGCATCAACGTCAATGGCGAGTACATCGCTCACCTTCGATTTGCCGACGATATAGTGGTCATGGCTGAGAACATGGAGGACCTCAGTACAATGCTCGATGACCTCAGTAGAGCTTCTGGAAGAGTGAGTCTTAAAATGAACATGGACAAAACCAAAGTCATGTTGAATGCCCATGTAACACACAGTCCTATGAAGATCGGAGACTCTACAATCGAAGTAGTAGAGGATTATGTCTACCTGGAACAAACGGTGCAGTTGGGTAGGTCTAACTTCGAGAAAGAGGTCAATCGTCGAATCCGACTCGGCTGGGCAGCGTCTGGGAAGTTGCGTAGTATCTTCTCGTCCAACTTACCGCAGTGTCTCAAGACGAAAGTCTATGGCCAGTGTGTGTTGCCAGTGATTACATACGGGACCGAAACTCGGAAGAAATTGGGGCATAAGCCCCAAAATCACCCACTGGCTATACACCACAGTTATCCGACCAATCATCACATACGGCTCCTTAGTTTGGTGGCCCAGGACCAATCTAAGTACGACACAAAAGGATCTCGAGAAACTACAAAGATTTGCCTGCGTAGCAATCACCGGTAGCATGAGAACTTCTCCCACTGCCGCCTTACAGGTGATGCTGGGGCTCCCACCTCTACACCTCGTCGTAAGAGAGGAGGCGGCAAAAGCGACTTTCAGACTCGAAGCATCCGGCACCTTAAGTAATGATTCCAGAATCAAACACACACGCATCAGAATAGATGCAATCAAAGAACAGCCTATGATGGCATCTCCCATCGACAGAACCCTGAAGTCCCACTGTTTCCAAAAACACTACAACATCGTACTGTGTGTGACTACTCAGGTACAAAGGAACTAAGAATCTACACTGATGGATCAAAAACCGATGAAGGGACAGGTTTCGGGGTGTTCTCCGATGACCTAAACATAAAAATATCCAAACCCCTTGGAATGCTCAACTCTGTTTACCAAGCTGAGTGTGTAGGTATAATCCAAGCGGCACACGCTATAGAGGCCAGAGAGGTTACGAATACCAATATTCGAATACTTTCCGACAGTGCCTCAGTTCTCCAATCCCTAAACAGTAATCAGATCACGTCGAGACTAATACTAGAATGCCATAATGCCCTAGAAAGAATCACGGTACTAAACCACAACACGGTAACACTACAATGGATCAAAGGACACAGTGGATCCCTGGGGAACGATGCGGCGGATGAACTTGCCAGAAGAGGATCCAGCACAAAACCTTACGGACCCGAACCCATTGTGCCCATTCCTTTCAAGCAGCTACATAACTGGTTAAAGGATCACACTCGAACACAGGCGGAAAAATGGTGGACCTCGACACCAGGGTGTAGGCAGTCCAAGGAGGCTATGCCGTCTCTTGACGCAAAGCTGACCAAGCGCCTTCTGCGTCTGGACAGAGATGGCCTGCGTGGCGGGGACCATCACTGGACACTGTTCACTGAATAAACACTTCCATACTCTAGGAATCACTGACAGTCCCCTGTGCAGAGCATGCTTGGATGCGGAGGAAACGGTGGCGCATGTGTTGCTTGAGTGCACCGGTGTCACCAAGATTCGCGAGGCGACCCTGGGAACACCAGGTTCCCTTGCGGATGCCCTGAGTAGACCGGGAAGTGTGATCTGCTTCTGGAGGGAGGTGGGCTGGTTGGAGTAACGGCCACTATGGCTCACGCACAATGGTCCACTTAAGGGACTAAGTGCGGAAACCAAAACCCCATAAAGAAAAAGAAGATACGGGACCGAAACGTGGTCGCACACAATGGGCCTCATCAGAAGGCTTATAGTCACCCAAAGAGCAATGGAGAGGGCTATGCTCGGAGTTTCCTTGCGTGATCGAATCAGAAATGAGGACATCCGCAAGAGAACCAAGGTTACCGACGTAGCCCGAAGAATTGCCTAACTTAAGTGGCAGTGGGCAGGGCACATTGCTCGCAGAACAGATGGCCGATGGGGCCGAAAAGTTCTGGAATGGCGACCTCGAACCAGAAGACGATGCGTTGGAAGGCCTCCCACTAGGTGGACCGATGACCCGGTGCAGGTTGCGGGGATCCGCTGGATGCGAGGCGCACGGGACCGGTCAATGTGGCGTCACTTGGGGGAGGCCTATGTCCAGCAGTGGACGTCTTTCGGCTGAAACGATGAATGATGATGATGAACTGTGCTTTTCCACTGGTGAGATGTTCACATCAAACCACATTTATATTTCTCTCTGGTTTTAATTCAAATTCTTTGTAACAAAATGTAAAGTAACAAATTGATAGAATGTTTCGCCAGTGGAAACGAACAGTAATTGTTGTGTGCTTGTAATACGTAGTAAAGCTTTTTCAGAGGAATTAATTTATTTTCATAGTAACAAGCTTGTCAATTATTTGAGAAGCCAAGTAAATTCAGTCATTGTCAGTAGTTTTGCCTGTAGGCAGTCTTACTACTAATATGGATGACGGGAAACAAATGACTGCCCCGTTGGTCTAGCGCGTCTGCTGAGTTTAAAGTCCTAGGTTCGATTCATGTCGGGCAGTATTATTGGGCCCTTAGTACAAGTTATATTCAGGTAACATAATCTGGGATTACAAGAGTGATAGTAAATATGTATTAAAACAGGAAAAAAATTACATGTAAAAGTTTATTCAAATTTTTAAATATCCAAAATTTACATACTATACCTAGTCACTTATACGGCACACTAGGCGTACATTGCAAAAGTCGTGCTACCTATGCCATTTCATAAGGTGATGTTGTTTATGCTAAAATCATGAGGTCTTAATCTTAAGTTTAAATTATAAGAGCTGTGATGCGCGGGCTGTAGAGATCCACTGTATCCACCGATGAGACCGCAGGACCCATAGCCGTTGTCGGTCGTACTTCCATAGCCTACCACACTTTGTCCCATCAGACTGTTAGAGTTGGGGACGTATTGTCTATTGCCAACATTCTGCATCATTAAGGAGTAATCGTTTTGGTACAACCCTGTGTTCGCTATGGGGATCCCAAGATTTAAATTTAGATTGTTTGCTTGAAAATGATGGAGCCATGGTTCTTTGGAGTTGCGGGCGAAGTCCTGTCTAGGGTCTTGGTGTGGGATCCCGATAGGTACGGCGATGGGTTCTGGTGAACTCTGGCTGGTTGAATTTCTGTGAGTTGACAGTGCAGACCTCTCGTTTCTTCGGAATTTTGCTCGGCGGTTTTGGAACCATACCTGATGGACAAAATACAAGATTTAAAAGCTTGAAATTACTTAGTGATACTAACTAGAATAGCGTACAAATGTGCAAGAACTGGACAAAACCAACTATGACCTTATGAATCATCGCCTTACTAATCGTGATCGCACTGCTTTAAACCTATAACGTTCTACCACACATCACACTTAAGGCGAGTACAGACATGTACAGACACTTTTATTTATACCATGTTCAAATGTTTCAATTTAATTTGCTTTAATTTGTCATTTTGTATATTATAATATGTGTAATAATTATCATTTTAATTTTAGTTGCAGTAATTGGTGGTAAACCGTTGTAATTAAATAAATAAATAAATGAGGTTCTTCAGGTTTAAACGTAATTATTGATTACTTAGGTACACGATTATGATAATTATGCGTCATTCTTATAGCTAGCATGTACTGTCCCACTGCTGGGCAAAGGCCTCCGTCCATTAATTCCAACGGTCACGATTCTGTGCTGCTTCTTTCCAGTTCTCAAGGAAAACATTCAGTTCCTCCCGAAATCTCCTTCGTGGTCTGCCGCGACCCCGTGTCACTGTTTCAAGGCACCCCAATATGCTGAGCTTGCCGGGCCCACAGCTCGACCAACATCGGGCCAACATGTCCTGCCCAGTCCTATTTAAGTTGGGCGTCATATTTAGCCCAAATAAATGTACTTTACATAAGATAACATAACATTACGCCAATAATACCAGAAGGGTTAGGCAGAGGTGTACACCCACATTACAGAACACCCACATTTCGCCAGTTATGTTTTTAATTTCCGTGTAATATGGGGCGAGCCTATTGCCATCAACCCGGCACAAATCTAGACTTCGTGACTGCTACGGAGAAATTTCTGATTAAAAAACCCAATATCACTGTGTGTCCGACCCGGGAATCGAACCGAGGACCTAAGAACCCCTATTTCTCACCTGTACTCTGGCTTCAGTCAAGTTAACCCTCGCAGCGAGATCCTCTCTGACGAAGGCATCAGGATAGTGAGTCTTCTCAAACACCTTCTCCAAAGCGGCCAGCTGCTGACTAGTAAACGTAGTCCTATTCCTCCTCGGTTTCTTCCTATCATCTGATTTTACGTCTCTTTCTTCTTCAGACTCTTTTTGGTTCTCTCTCTCTTTCGCACCCTTATCTTCGTACTTTCGTCTCATGTCTTCGTATGCTAGGTAGTCGACTGGTTTTATGTACGGCCTTTGGAGGTCTTTTGGATACCAGGTTAAGTCGTTCTGGTAATTTGGCTCGTAAGTACTGTTGATCTGACGGCCAGCTGTCAAGTGATGAAGCCGTAACAAGCTGTCCTCATGACATTTGATCATTTGGAAGAGGTTATGGTTGTTCTCTGGGTAGGCACCAGGGTTGGCGTTGTAGTTGGCAGTATTTTGGGCTTTCGGATCGTAGTTCTTCGTGATGGGCTGTCGTGTGTTCGGGAGATCTGTGAACCAAACATTTTTGTTATAAATTATTCTGTTGCATCTTTCGCTTTCGTGAAGCCGTTTGAAAAAAACGCCAAATTGTTGTTTTTAGGGTTCCGTAGCCGAATGGCAAAAAACGGAACCCTTATAGATTCGTCATGTCTGTCTGTCTGTCTGTCTGTCGTCCGTATGTCACAGCCACTTTTTTCCGAAACTATAAGAACTATACTGTTGAAACTTGGTAAGTAGATGTATCTTGTTAACCGATTTTCACACAAAAATAGAAAAAAAAAATTGGGGTTCCCCATACATAGAACTAAAAACCATTTTTTTTTTTTCATCAAACCCTTTCTTGTGTGGTATCTATGGATAGGTCTTCAAAAATGATATTGAGGTTTCTAATATCATTTTTTAGGGTTCCGTAGCCGAATGGCAAAAAACGGAACCCTTATAGATTCGTCATGTCTGTCTGTCTGTCTGTCTGTCCGTCTGTATGTCACAGCCACTTATTTCCGAAACTATAAGGACTATACTGGTGAAACTTGGTAAGTAGATGTATTCTGTAAACCGCATTAGGATTTTCACATAAAAATAGAAAAAAAATTATAAATTAAGGGGGTCCCCATACTTAGAACTGAAAACCAAAAAAAAATTTTCATCAAACCCATACGTGTGGGGTATCTATGGATAGGTCTTCAAAAATGATATTGATGTTTCTAAGATCATTTTTTTCTAAACTGAATAGTTTGCGCTAGAGCCACTTCCAAAGTGGTAAAATGTGTGTCCCCCCCCCCCTCTAATTTCTAAAGTAAGAGGAGGAAAATTCTGAAAATATTTAGGATTGTAGAACGTAAAAAAAACTATCAACGAAAATTGGTTTCAATAAGATATAATGTTTAGTTTTTGAGATATGGGACTTTTTCATCAAACTGCAGCAGTAACTTTGTTTTTCATAAACATACTATGAAAAACAAATTTAGTTTTGCGGTTGTGTGGAAGTTTACTAACTAATACTACTAACTAATAAATGACAGTTCAAAATATTGTTATTATATTGTTTGGAGCTATGGAACCCTGTGTGCGAGTAACACTCGCACTTGGCCGGTTTTTTTCTAAACTGAATAGTTTGCGCTAGAGCCACTTCCAAAGTGGTAAAATGTGTGTCCCCCCCTCTCTAATTTCTAAAGTAAGAGGACGAAAATTCTGAAAATATTTAAGATTGTAGAAAGTAAAAAAAACTATCAATGAAAATTGGTTTCAATAAGATATGATGTTTAGTTTTTGAGATAAGGGACTTTTTCAACAAACTGCAGCAGTAACTTTGTTTTTCATTAACATACTATGAAAAACCAATTTAATTTTGCGGTTGAGTGGAAGTTTACGAACTAATACTACTAACTAATGAATGACAGTTCAAAATATTGTTTGGGGCTATGGATGGGGTTTTTTTCAGTTCTGGGTTTGCTTCGATATTATTGGATTTCCCATTTAGAATAAGTGTCAGTAGCCGAAGCCCGAAACCTGTAGCCGTACCCCAAAGCTCGAAGACTAAATTTATTCCCACAGGATGGTTCTTAATAAGCAAGTAGAAAACTGGCGAAGTGGGGGCTACATAATTATCTCTTCCTATTTCTTCGAGAAAAAAAAGATGTTTTTATCATTTAACGTACCCCCCCATATCGACTAACATACAAAATAACACCAAAACATCCATCATTGCATACAAAAGCCCGTTTGTTGAGCAGATCACACACGCACCGGCGGCTAACGTCTGTAGATCGTTGTTGCGCAGACGGGCGGCGTGCGCATACGCAAGCCTATCAGTTACTTCACAATGCGAGCACGTGGAAACTGTTGCTCATGCTCGTTTGGACTTCTCGCAGGTTGTGAATCTACCTATCTATCGACGTCATACATATGACCAAATGACTCCCCCGCTCTGGGCGAAGCGGAAGGGAGTGTCAGACTTGTTCTGACTAAAACCCACCCATGTTCCTTCATAGCCCTTTGTGTTTCAGGACCACGGTATCTCTTTCGAATAGTCCCGCAGCCCCGGCTGGCAATGGCCCTCGCGGAGCCTTTCCAAGTTGCTGACATATCCTTGAGGCGCGCAGAACACGAACGCGCCGTTGACACGGCCTGTCGTCATAAGATGGACGGACGGTGAGCCAGCCCATCACTCACCGTCACCTCTCACGTTCCGCCACCACCTCAGCTGCTTCGCAGAAGGAGGCGACGGCTTTCCATTCCCTCCATGGACTGAACCAGGGCCGGACGCGAAAGGTCACCGCCGCCATTAACACGTTGAGTGCGATACCAGGTCTAAACATCTTATATTACGTTCGCTTACAATACGGCTAAGAAAAGTATAGACTTCCTTGTCGTGCGGAAGGCATAACTTCAACTTGGTTCAGTATAGGAAAGACATGAATATATATCTAAGATGTATTATTAAATAGAAATATTAAAAATGTTACACGGTCTATAGGTAAGCCTTGTGCCGCCACTATGGAAGTTTTACTACCAGGTGTATAGACCTTGTACTGCAGGAATGGTAATGGTAAAGTATAGAAAAATCACTGCAGCGAACGTGTTAAGTACAAGGTACCTACGGTTCTAGTTGAGCAATGATGGTCTAATGGTGTGACCGTCGTACTGCCAAGTTCGAATCCACATCACGCACCTCTGATTTTTCGGATTCATGAGCGTAGGTATTGTATAATTATCACTTGGTTCGGTGAAGGAAAACAACGTGAGGAAACCAGAGATGGAGAGATCTTTCTCGACGGCACATGTAAAGCCAAGTCAGAGGCCCATGTACCTACGGCGTAAAAATTCTGACACCAACCACACGATAAAGAAGACAGACGGTTCTACCTAGTTCTGCCTGCCTGCATGAGAATCTATCGCAATAATCTCGGTTTGGTGTTCGGTCTGTAATTGTATTAATTATTTATTTCAACTACATTTACAATAGTGCCACAAGGTATCCTACATCAGTTAACCTTTGTGTTAATCAGTTTTTCTTTTCAGGCGAAAACTGTAAATTAATCTGTTTTACAAACTCTAACAACTAAATAAATCTTGGGCCCAGGAAAGACACTAGATTTTGAAAAAAATTCTAGCTGTCTGTGACGCTAGCTGCTCTCAAAGTAATATTTAGGACAAAGGTTCTTAATTTAGGAGCTAACAAAATTAACACCACTGGCCTTTGCAACATTCTAGAAGTAGCGTACAGTACATAGTAGTGTCTGCCAGAAATTAAGATGAACTGACTGATGCTAATTAATTTATGGTAGATACGAAAGATGGACTTACCTTTATTTTGCTCCATATTAACAGCAAATTTTGGCACACCAATCGATTTAAAAAATAGGATTTGATTTTAATTTACTCAAATATTCCGTAAACACTGTCACATTTGTTTTGTATCAAATCTGCGTCCACTCCGGCGCCGATCGAACGCGGCCAAACCGAATAATTGTTATTAATTCGACCTCTTATTGAATTACTTTATTTAATTAAATAATTCGACTAACTCATACTAATGTGCGAACTAATGGAGTCTGTGCCGCGATCTGGCTGCTTTGCTACTTCATCTCAAAAACAACATGTGTGTGTTGGTACAAAAAAATACTCTGAAAACGTCCCCCGTCTGAACACTAACATTGATTGAAAAAGAAAACGTGATTTTCGTCTCTATGTTCCCTGCCATAGATTTCAAATCTCAAGCCTGCAGTATTTAAGTTTGGCAAAGGAAATTAACACTTCCTAATAACAGCTTCAAGATTAGTTTTGTATTGGTTGTTAAAAGTGGGAGTTTCACAAAGTTTTAATTTTGAATTGGGTTTCAAAGGCCGCGAGGCGTGGTTTGCTTTGGCCCGCCTGACGCCTGTGGGTGAAAAAAAAAGTCAAATATTTTGAGCGGGAAACGATTCAGGCAATAATTGACACGTCAACGTAGGTATATTATTTATAGCGTTTGGGAGAAGAAAATGAACATAAAGTTTTTAAGTAATTGGATGTGATAAGTTTATGTTGTTGAAATCTTGCGGTGCGGATGTGAAGATTTTTATTGTCAGAGAGGAAGATGTCAGTGCAAGCCAGTTCACGCAGAAGAGGTGTGTTGCGAGATTCTAAGGACCCGGAGAAAGTGTAAAGGACGAGATGGCTAGAAAGGGGGTGACTGCTAAGATGACGAGTAAACGTTAAGACATAAAGGCATACGAAACGGGTTTTCGGGTGAGCCCGTTTCGTATGCCTTAATGACGTAGTAAAAGTATGGATGAAGAAGACATGCTGCGTCGACCACAAATAAATTGGGACAAGAGCAGGAGAATGATGAGGTAAACTGCACTAATTTGAGTTTTTTTTTTAACAGCTTAAATCCTAGTCAAAAAAGGGAAGTATTTCAACGACTAAGTGTATACTAAGTGAGCGAAATACTCAGAGCGAACACAAATATGGAAAACAAATACTTAACAATACGAATTTGAGGCACAAGTTATTCAGAACGATCACCATAATAATTCTTAAGCGAAAAAATTTCTATTTGAGTAACAATTTTGCAGATATATTTTATAGTCCATTCACCTACTATTATTTTCGCTACCTCAGTATTTTTTTCGCTCGACTTAGTTTTTAATTCACCTAGAATTATAGTTGCTTGCTTAGATTAACTGTTTCCCACTGTTAGTAACTCATTTTTAGGAATTTTAATAATTCATAATTAATCAATAGTTTAGTTAATTTTTCGCAAACATAATTTAACGCCGCTCAGTTTAGTATTCAAGTGTCTCATTAACAGTCGTACACATATTTTATATTCGCTCGGTTTATTACATTTCCCGTCAAAAAACGTTGCTCCTCACCACTTAATATTATTTATTTATTTATTTATGAAAGGTATCTTCACAGCTGACAGTACATAAACATAGAAATGATTACACAGGACATTACGCCAATTACGAAAATAAAAGTAGAAAATAAATGTAATGTATATAAACAGAAGAAGTGATCTTCATGTAATTAAAAGAAAAACGAGTCGCACGGGACCGGTCAATGTGGCGACACTTGGAGGAGGCCTATATCCAGCAGTGGACGTCTTTCGGCTGAAATGATGATGATGAAAAGAAAAACCTGCCAAGTGCGGCTCGGACTCGCACACGGAAGGCTCCGTAGTACCGACAGAAAAAAAACTTTTTATTTTATTATAATTTACATTTGTTGTTATAACGACCATAGTAATACACACTCTCACACTCGGACGGACAGACAGTGGAGCCGTAATAACAGGGTCCCTTAAGTTCTGTCTCCCTTTAGGTACAGAACCCTAAACCTTCAACTCAGAATGTTCCGTCAGTTATTTTTCATCATCATAGTTAGGGGTACTCTCCACGTGTTATGTCATTACAGTTTTGCCAAGCTGATCATCACGGTATGGTGATTGGATTTGGCAGACTCTTGGCGTAGTCGCTACTGGCATCAATTTGCGACAATCTGTTTGTCATTAACCAATGTATTGGACATGACAAGCATAATAGACATAATGGTGGTGTTCTTGAAAGTTGAACGGTTATTGCTTTTCAAGAGGTACTCACGACGATCAATCAAACTATGCAAAACCAGTATCTACTTATACGGTGATCAGTCATTATATGGCAACTCAAACAAAGCGAGGTCAGGTTATACTGGATGTGAAGCCGTGTGTACTGTCGGCTGCTCGACACTTGTATCAAAATCAATGTAGGCAGACCTCTTCCTTATCTTTACATAGTAAAACACAAAGTTGCTTACCGTGTTGTACGCTTAGATCTTTTAAACTATGCAACAGATTTTGATGCGGTTTACATCAATAGACAGAATGATTCAAGAGGAAGGTTTATATTTATAATTTATCCCTGAAAAACATATCGAAATTTCCTCACGAACTAACTAAGTCGCGGGCAGTAATATTCTAATAAATTTTCGTAATTCCATATGCCAGTTAAAGATCAAAGTATTACCACCAACTCAAATGAACATAGCTGGTTTAAAAACGCTGGTAATATAACAGGTAAAGCCTTCATTTCACATAAGTATGTCCGCAATAAAAAAACCTGCAGTAGTAACAATGTAAAAGTGTCGGATTTTGAGAAATAAAATTAAAACCATGAAAATAGGTTTCTGTACCCAAAGACCTGTAAAAAGGGGCTAAAAAAATCTATAAACGAAAAGTGCGATAGGAAGGCGCCCCTTGCGTGAACCGTAGCTTATAAATCCTAAAACCAAGCGGAACATGACCTTATAACGATGTTGTCGTATTTATCCCAAAGGTTGACTGGTAGAGAATGCCCATTAAGTCCGCCTATGTACCACTATTGTACAGTCGGCATCAGTATGACACTAAGTTTTGTGCTGATCTGTGTGACGTGATGTAATATTGTTCTCCGAATTTGTGTAACCATTGATGAAAATATTGTTGTGTCTTTTACTCCAGTCTGTTAATATGGATCGTTCTATAACTAAGACGTCTTATAATTTTGGATATGTATATGGACTTCCGTTGCTGACCGTACGTATGAAGTTTAAACAAATAACATGTCACACAAAACATAAACCTATCATCCAACAATTCTCTATCAAATAATAAATTATATTTAATCGAATTATTTATATATTTGTTTGTACTAAATTCGTGTGTAATTTCGTAGCCATCCCGCCGTACCTTCCCGTCTGCCCGGAATAGAACCGGCGACCCGTCGCATCGAATTAGTGTGAAATGTTGAAAAACGCCTGAAGCGTAGCGTAACACACCACGGACGTTGCCAGATGCCACAGAGAAGTTAGAATATTATTTTATTTAGTTGAAGAGAAAGGTAATAGAAGCTCGTGGCTAAATAATAACAGCCGCACGGGTCGATCTATAAGATTAAGCCGTGCTTGCCGAGGTTGGTCCGTGGATGGGTGACCATAATTCCATACCGAGTTTCTTCCGTGCCTCGGAAACTACGTTAAGCCGTTGGTCTGGGCTGTCATTGGTAGATCTTGGACAGTCGTTACGAGTAGTCAGAAGCCTGACATCGAGTCTTACCAGGGGTAATGTATTACCCAGTTACTGGGTTGTGGAGATGAGATAAGCAATCACTTCATGTTAAATACTGGTACTCAGCTGCATCCGATTAGACTGGAAGCCGACCCCAAGATAGTTTGGGAAAATGCTAGGCAGATGATGAATTGAAGAGAAAGGAAATCTTGGTAGATTTATGATTCAAATGTTAAATTGAAAGGTAAAGCTTGAAAATGTCCGTAGACCTTAAGATGAAACTGCCAGGGTAGACCGCGAAATTCAAAAGGATTTGAATTAAATGGCCTACATAACTTCCGCCATTTTAATCTTTTTTAGGGTTCCGCTACCATAGGGTCAAACGAGACCCTATTACTGAGAATTCGCTGTCCATCCGTCCGTTCGTCCGTCTGTCACCAGGCTGTATCTCATGAACCGTGATAGTTAGCCAGTTGAAATTTACAGATCATGTATTTCTGTTCAACAAATAATGAAAAAAACAATTAACGGGCTCCCATACAAAAAAGTGTTTCGTTTTTAGAAATAATGGTACGGATCCCTTCGTGCGCGAGTCAGACTCGCACTTGGCCGGTTTTTCAAAGATGTGGCCACGCATAAGACCTAAATTAATAGATAGCTAGATCAATACAAACTAGTTTCGTATGAGACACAATCCCTTAGAGCGTCACGTATGCTGTAGAATATATAATACTAATGCTAACTATGATAGCGTAAATCTCGGAAAATTGACACTTTGGTAGATTTTCTCTCATAAAAACTAATTTGTATTATTGCCACCTATTTAATAATACAGGTTTCATGCGTGACTAATAAAATTTAAGTAGCATTGATACAGAGAATAAATTCCAACTTTGAAAGCTCATCTCAAAAAACGTGACTCTTTAGAAGATTTTGTCTCATACAAAACTAGTTTTCTTTCAACTACGCAGTAATGTTTTCAATAATCACTACAAAACCGATCAGAAAGGATGTATTTTTTGCTTAGAACCAAAACAGTGCAGAAATGTTATATGAAATCTCATTATTGCACTGTTTTTCATTACTGCACTGTTTTAAATTTTAAATTTAGAATTAAATTTACCACAGAGGTTTAATGTCTCCTAGTAAGTTTTATATAAAATGTATGCATCAAAAAAATACTGGCTGAAAATAAAAATTGGCTGAATAAAACCGACTTGGTGAAAAAAAACAAATGGCGCGCATTTTGTACCATTGTAAAACTTTGATACTTATTATTTAGCAAAAAAAAAGTTAAAAGACATGGAAATTGACAGCGATAGCGATATGAATTCCACTCCAGAAAGTATAAAACAGCTGCAAATAAAGTTGTTGCTGAATGAAGTTGCCTTTAATAACTGCACTTTAAATAATTGTATGTTTGAAGGGAAGATGAATTAAACTTTGTTTCATTAACTTGAGTTTTTATTTTGAGTAGGTACATTTTGTCACGGTAGTTGAAAGAAAAGTAGATTACGCACCTTGCTAAAGTGAGTATCTAATTAATGCACTCGTGTGCGCTCGGGCACCAACATAACACTCGTGCATTAATAACTCACTTTGCGCTCAATGCAATAATCTACTATTGTATTGATACCAGCTATTGATTAATAGAGGTAATATGCGTGATCGCAACTTTGAGAAAATATTAAAATGGCTGAAGTTGGCAGGCCACGCTTCATACAAAAATCTTCCAAACCCTTTCTTACGTTCTTTGCAATTTGTAGGTCAATGTTTGGTTGTATTCAAATATAATTTGGGTCCAAAAGAAATATAAGCACAGAGTTCGAGAGAGTTCTTTATTATCATTAAAATCATCAATACAACCACCTAAGTTCATTTAATCCCATGTAATTACTTTTTCATGAAATAGTCATTGAACGGGATTAAATGAAATTAGAGGGTGGTCTTGATGATTTGAATGATCTTAATTCTGTAACTATGTATAAGTGCTACGATTGCTAATAATGTTTTGTACAGCAGCTTAGCATACAGCCTAAAACTGTCCTACGAATTGCAAAAAACCAATGAAAATTGAATTTCGCGGACTTCCCTGTCGCTATTAAGGTCTGGGTCAGCCTGGAGGCGGAGGACAGGTTGCTGTGGCGCAGCTTAGGGAGACTATGTCCAGCAGTGGACTGCTATAGGCTGAGTCAATTATTGATTGAAATTAGAAGCTCAATTAAATTAATTAATTAATATATATTTTTTATCAATTAGTAAAAGCTTCGTAAATAAGTCCTGCCTACCAAAATTTAAAAAAAAAACTGTCGGAAGGTAGTAGAAGAAAAAGAAGCCTAGCTTTCAATAGATAGAAATTATAACATAAAAAATATTTATTTTCGTCTTAACCTCCGGTATGAAACTGGTGCCATGCCAGGGGGATAAGATTCGGATAGAAACATGTATAGTATCATAAAAAAATATAATTATGTACATACAAGTAATTAAGTATTAAGTAGGAAAGTTTGAAGTCTATAAAACATTGGAAGGGACTCTAATACGATACTGGATAGCTAGGGATTTAGCAATTAATATAAATATTCGTACAAAAATCGATAAAGTGGTTTTCTTGACTCACAGACCCGAGTTGGGTCTAGAGTTGCCACCTTTTTTTGCAGATAAAGTACATAGGTAAGCAAAAAGTACATAGTATCAAAATAAAGTTCAATTTATTTTTGTTTTTTGAAAACATTTCTTTTATTGCTCTTTGCAGTTTGTATGAAATTAGTACCTCTACTAAAAAAATTCAGGGCATCTTTACCGGCTACATTTAAATTAAAGTCACTAAGTAATTAATTTTTAAATTCAGAGAATTTTCAAAATTCCAAAGAAGTCAAATCATGCGATATAAAGTATTTTTGTGTACTTTATTGTTCGCATAAAGTATGAAGTACAATTACGTGAAATAACGTACGATACTTTATTTAAAGTACGGGTGGCAACCTTAGACCCGACATTCATGGCACCTAATAGTAAGATCTACGAAAAAAATAAATGGGAAGCATTTGCACATACTAGAACGCAAGAACATAATTGTTTCTATTACTAGTTTTCCAGATAATTCAAAACAGCAAATTATATGAATTTATTTCGTAAAAAGGTAATAAAATTAATAATTTCATGACGATAGTTTACGATTTCTTTGAACCTGATGAAATGTTTACAATATGAAGACGTATTTAATTGATTATTTACAAGGAATACACATTTTGAAATCAAAAACAAAATATTAAAACTTGGATTCCTTTGAAGCAAACGTTCTATATTCAAATGCAAGCGCGCCAAGGTGTCATGGCAGCCATAATTGGGGTTGACAGTTGTCGGCGGGAACGCGCGCGACTCGGGCGCAAGACAGCTCGTTTGCGCCTGAGCATAACGAGACTGTACTAATCTCGTCTTGTTCTTCAGTAATAAAATAATATAACTGATTCTACATTAAAGAGAAACGTAATTTAATTTGAGATTCTAATGTCACCAATATTGTTGTGGCCTTACTGTTAGATTTCTTGGATTGACAGCATTTTCGTCAAATAATGATTCAAAATTTTCAGCAATTCAGCTTCGATTTTTGGTTCATTGCATTCGTCTACAAAGCTAAAATAAATAGTAGGTAGGTACCTATCTACCTGTATTGATTTTAAAAACCTTTATTTTCAAACAACCCAAGTAGGCTATTTTATAGTTATAACATGTCCTACCTGTGATGTTTGAAAGAATACAAGGTATAAACGGAACCTTTGCAAAACTGTCAACCAAACATTCTGTACATCAAAGTACGTTTACTACGTAACTACGCAAAATGGGTTCGATAATTTTTGTAACCAAAAAAAAATAATAGTAGGATGAAACCCATTGGAAAAGGAGGAGAATATTATAAACATGAAAGGAAAATAATTTAAGGGCGATCTGAGGTCGGGAAGGGGAAGGGGGGAGCTTTTAAGGGTAAAAAATGGTTTATCTCGATTTCCGGCTAAACTGCAAGTCCTATGGAAAAAAGTCAAATGGCAAAGTTGTAGGTAATAAAGATCTACAACTTTTGTTTTTACACTTTTTTCACGTAACGTCAAAATTTATGTGAAAAATTCAAAAACCAAGTTTTTGGTTTTTTGTTTATAACTTCTACATTTTTTTTTCACCAGGTTTGGTGAAAACTTACCTTTTTATGTCCCAAATATACTGTAATTTATTTGATTTGAAAGATTTATTTTTTCACCTTATTTTGAATTATTAATCGAAAAAGCACCCTAATTTTCTATCGAAAATCCACTCGTCAAAATATCAGGTTTTTTCAAAAAGTTAGTGTGTTTTCTGTTTGTTGTTGTTCCTCCTTTTCCAATAGGTTTCATCCTGCTATTATTTTTTTTCACTTTTTCCACACACCCTGGTCTATATTGCTGGGAAACGAAATTGTTTGCCTGAAATATCACGATTATAAGGATGGGTGCATTTAATAAAACAGGACTCATGAATGTATTTAAAGTAAAGTTATATAACATTAAAAACAAGAATATTAAAAAAAAATTGTCCGTAACTAGAACTAGAACGATCCGGGAACCCCAAGTATCATGTTCAGAACAAAAAAAATATAGCGATGACGGGGAGAACAACCAACAACTACGGGAGTTCCGTTTTATTCTGAGTCTGTTTTCTAAGACCTGAAGATCTAACTTTGGTTACAGTATCTAAAAGCATCTAAAATTCGCCAAAAACAAGCATTTGCAGAAAATTCAACTATAGACAATACTAATGAAAAAATTCGTACCTTGCAAGGGTCTAACAATGAGATGTTTTTTAGCCTAAGAATCTTCTAAAATAACTCGTAACTAATTTTATCTCTTTTAAACATTTTTAACTTTCTGTTTCGCACAAATTAAACGCAAGTTCAAAACAGTTATTTCACAATGCTAATAAATCATATCTGACGTTAATTTGTGGGAGCTCAGTAAAAATGCAATAATAATTAATTTGGCCACGGTGTGGTCTAACCTGACGTCTACGTGTTCATTTTGAAGGGATAGCGACTCAATAACCCGTGAACATAGCTATTTGTCACCACATCATCCGGTATGGTGACCATAGATGGTGATGTTCAGAGGATAAACTGAAAAAAGTGGGACCGCCCCCAAAGTTATGAATATTTTTTTGTAGGATGTGACGTAATTTTTTTAATGTTAGGAATTTTATTTTGCTAATTGATTTAATGTAGACGCTCTACCTACTTATCATAAGCAGGCACTTAGATGTAAGTTGAAAATACTGATTTATTATAAAAAACCCTAGATTAGTAAATTTATTTCCGAAACTGTCGGTGTTTTGGTATTTCTTCTCAAAGTATCTACTAGACTGGGAAATAAAATCATTCTGATTAAAAAAAAAAACAATAGTAAATATATTTTTAACCGAACACACTGCATTTATACTCCAAAGTCTTTGTTACTTACTAACAACTTCTCTTCATCCCAAATCTTCAGCAAAATATGGCGAGCTCCCTGCGCGCACGCATGACAATTACCTCAAATCAGTGGAGCCATTACTCACGTCGCATCCACGCAACACTTGGTCCCAACGATTAATTAACGATACAGTTTTAGCACTTACAACGAAAAATATTAAAACAATTAAATGTTGAACGCAAATAGAAACGTGTAATTGATGATGGATTACCGCTCGGATTTGAAACCAAGACTTTATACCAAGCTTTGCAAAAAAATATATGAAAGTTTGCTATTTTACGTATGTAAAGGGTCGTTTTGGAAGTGCTTTCTTTGCGCTGTTCTACGTAAGGGTAAAAACAAAGAAGGTGGAGTTCTCCCCTAAATAGTATGGAGACGAAGTAAAATGATTTTCAATTAAACATCGGCTAGCATATACAAGCAAAATTCAGGAAGGAGTTCATATTTCTGTGACTGTTCGCTCCTATAAAACTTTTGCGTTTTGTCTTTAAATCCTATTGAAAAAAAACCAAATCCCTTCCTCTACAGTTAGCAAACTCAAACACAAATTATTTTCTTGTCTTACTTCAAATGTAGTTAATGTAGAGTTCTGCAGCCAAATGCCAAAAATAGAACCCATAAAATCCGAATTGCATACCATACCCCCAATCCTTAAAAATATTTGGCAAAATAATAATTAATCACCGAAACATAATTATAGGTTGCGGCCCATCGCCGACCACTCTTGTGTTGACGTGTTCGGCAAATTAATGGACTCCCAAGCTAACGAGTCGTGCGATTCGCGGCGCAAGCGCATCCGGAAGGATGCCACCACGGAGGTAAGCGCCGCCATAAAAAAGGAGCTCTAATTTCTTATATTGTGCAACACACTCCGGGTTCTAAACTAATACACTTTTTTTTGAGAATATTGTCCAAAGCCTAAAAGCTATAAGGTTTAATCCTTATCCTTTGTTAGGGTTTAACTATTTGCGAGATATTTGCAATGCTTTGAAAAAAACTAGTCTTCAATGTTTGTAACCAGATGATTAAGTTAAAAAAATAAGATTATTTTAGGGCCTAAAAACAAATGGGCTAAGGACTGAACCTTGCGCAAGCCTAGAATAGAATTATAGACTAGAATAGAATTATTTTAATGGTAAGATTTTTGCAATCAAGGTACCTAACTAAATATTGCCCCTGATAGTTAAAAAATAATATCATTATAGTAGTTAGAACAACCGCCCCAACCGAAGATTTTTTCCAGTCAGTTATAAGAAGTTATTTATGTAAAAAGCTGTCATAATATATTAAGTCATCGGTGCCATAGAGCTCGTAAACCTACAAATAATTTTCAAGATAAAAATAATAGATAATCAGATATTTCCTCAGGATATTAGTAATTTGTGACCGTAACTATAATCTTAATTGAAAACATTCGAACAAAAATAGTTCGCTCTTTGATGGCTTTTAACTTTTTTACGTCGATAATGTCGTTAAACTTTGACACTTTTTTACGGACACACTTTTATCGTTTTTTTACTGAATTCTCTAAGTGCCTGTCAGTGTTAGCTTTTCATAGAGTTCTGGTGTTATCGTTTGTTCGACGCCGATTTTGCTCTCTTGGGGTTTTAAGTCATCCTCGTTATTGACATGTCCTTTTTTGGCAACTCCTGTTCAGGTTTTTTGAAGCTAAAGATAAAACACATGCTACAAAAAATCTGAACAGTTTAGCAAGTTAACGTCTCCTTATTTTTTTTACGTGATCGGGATCACTCTCTCTCGTTTTATGAGCTTACCTTACTTTAAACTTATTTAAATGAATAAATAATAATTTATTCAAAAAAAAAGTGTACATTAAATAAAATGTTTCTTAAATCTTTGTCATGTTCACTCATGGTTTGTGCCTGAATTATGTAATCCGGTGTTTCAGGCGATTTGAGGTAACATTGATTTATTAAATAATCACATATCATATTAATCTTATTGGTATTTATATGAATCATCGTTCTACGTTTTGTAGTAAGCACCGACTTATTGTCGGGCCTACGATGTCCTCTTTATACCTTAGTACTAACGCTGTAACATAGAAATATTGTAAAACCCAATGATTTTATAAGAGTAACCATGGAGTTTCTTGCCGGTTCTTCTCCATAGGAAACGACCAACCCGAAGCGAACACCTTTTGGTGACGTTTTATAAGTGCCCCTGTAAGCCTATGTAAAATAAAAATATTTTGATTTGAATCACTATGAATTGAATTAAAAAATAATCTGGCCTAGACATATGCCTGCTGCGGCTGTAACTTAGATCTAAATGCACACCTATAGACCCACCATTCCGAGGAAAATTGAAACTTATCTGAAACTAGCTGTCCGGCGCAACTTCGTTTGCGTCACTTTTTCCCCGTTTTCGCAACATTTTTCATTGCTGCTACACTCCTATTGGTCGTAGCGTGATGATATATAGCCTATAACCTTCCTCGATAAATGGACTATTTATCACTGTAAGAATTTTTCAAATCGGACAAGTAGTTTCGGAGCCTATTCAATGCAAACAAACATACAAACAAACAAACAATCAAAACTTTCCCCATTATAATATTAAGTTTAGAAAACCTGTATCATAAGAATGAGGCTCAATTGTTTCATGATTCAATCCAAAAAAGACTTAACTACATCCTAGTAACATAATACTTTCGGCATGTTCCGTCAAATTTCCGCGAAACTTCGTAAATAGCCGACCACCACGCCTGCGCCGATGGCGGTATCGCGGGGTATCGGTTTCAACTCCTGCGCATCACTTTCGGCGTTACAGCTGTCAACAGTCGCGTCACCAGACCGTGACCTGTCAAGGTTTAGTGATCAGTTTCATGTCTGGATGTGAATAGGTCAATATTTACTATCCATTGTGTATATTTATAAGGTCAATAAGCGAATAATCATCTTAAAGATTAAGTAATTATTTTTCAAAGAAAAAATCAAAACAAAGTAACTAGGCCGACATTCTTACAAAGATTCGCCATAACAAGACTTTATTTTCTTCATACAGAACGCTAAAGCTGCAATAAATGCCATCTAAAGCGATTTACTTACCAATCAAAACACCAACATTATAGCCGACTTCAACACTCATTCATTCTTGTAGTTAAAACCTAATAAATCTGATTAAATCAGCGCCCGTTGCGTTTAAATCTCAACAATTTCAAAGAGTCGAAATTTGTCCTGACAAAATTTACTGCGACAGTGTACGAGCGGCGCGGGCGCATGATTCGTCGAGATCAAAGCCGCAGACGCATCGTCATGTGTTCCCGACAACATGTAGGTCGCCGAAACCCCTCGGGAGCACTTACAAAAAGTCAGCTTGTGTGTTTTGTAAATAATATCTTGTTGGTTTGTGGATTTCTTTTACTTGTATCCAAGTCGCCACTGACAGCACCGACATTTTTGAGAACTTTTTATTCAGAAGCTCACCGTCACCTTCTTGAATTTGACGAGGATGCAAACAACACGTGGTATGGTCAATTAAATAAATAACTCTATATTATGATAAATAAATCTATATTACTTTCAAGGCCATTTCATTTTTCCGTGTCGATAATTTAATTTGAAGACGTGAACAAATTGTAAAGTAAAAGACACGAATGATTTTATAAAAAAAACGGGTATAATACTAAAAAAATAATACTCATATTTACATTATCCGTGGTAAAGCCGTACAGTTTATTCAGCGTTCTAGGTTAGGTTAGAAGTAATCGGTTTTAGTTCAGTTCCATGCGCCTGGGCAGTTGTAATATCTGTTGACGCGAAGCCAATCACTGTCGGTGATGTAGTCACGCTGGCCCATGTCGCCGACGTTTCTCTGAAGAAAGAAAAAGAAAAGTTAAAATCCAGTCTTAGTAAACATTACATAACACGAAAGGGATAGGTACAGACAGCGTCAGTGCTAACCCCTCTACAGTTCGGCCGAGTACGCCAGGGGGTAACTACTTAATGACGCTGTCTGTACAGCTGTGTACTTAGTAGTACACCAACATTTCGCCAGTTATGTTTAAGTCCCATGTAATAGGAGGCGAGACTATTGCCATCAACCGGGCACAAATCCAGACCCCGTGGCTGCTAATGAGAAATTTCTGATGGACAAACCCAATAGCACTTTGCTCGACCCAGGAATCGAACCCAAGACCTTATGCTCAACAGTCACGCTTGCGGCCACTAGACCAACGAGGCAGACCATTCTAAGAAACAAAGGGCAGTAGAAAAGGTTAAAGAACATAACAATGAAAAGCAGCACATAGTAGATCTACCCCATTAAATAGAAAAATGCCAGTACAAATTACTGTAGCTCCTTAATAAGTTTAAGTATCAAAATATACAAACCAGCCGAGGTTCAATAGTCGGTGCCCCGTTACCAGTGAATGAATACGGTCCGTAGTGCATGCAGCTGACGTAGTCATAGTCTATTCCCAAGTTGTCAACTTTGGAAGCTCCGTACAAGTCGAACTGGTGTTCACTGCCTGAAAATTACAATAAAATAACACAACGTTACAATGGAACCAAAAACATTTACATTGGGAGCTACAGAGCCTCAGGAATGAGTCTTGCTGAAAAAGGAAATACAAGTCTAGGTAGATTCCTTATGCATGTAGACCTTGAAATTCAAAGTTAGGGATTGTCATAGACCAATTAGAATGGTCAGGCCTACATGTTTGAAATGCTCGGGAACCCTATTTGTCCTATTTAAGTACGCAGAAAAAATTTGAAACACCTTCGTCAACTTAAGTACTTAATGCCCGAGTCCCGTATTCCTGAACTGAACTCAAATATTTTTTTCCCAGACATACCTGGAGCGATGTTCTGTTGATTAATCTGGACGAACTCGTCCCTGTTGAAGGTGGAATGCATGTGGAGGAAGCCGAGGATGTGCATGAACTCGTGGACGATGGTGGCGTGTCTAAAGCAGGCCTCGCCGACGGCGCTGCGGGCCAGGTTCAGTTGGTGGGCCCCGCGAGAAATCCTGTGGCCTACGTTCGCGTAACAGCCGCTTGGTTCACCCTGTAGGATTGGGAATGATTAATTGATGGTATAGAGAACAGTTACATAAGGTGACCAATTTTAACACAGGCGTTCAGTACGTCTAACCAAAGATATTAAAACAAAAAAACACTGATTAAAGTGATTTTATTTTGACCTAAAATAATACATATAAAATAGTGTATTTTCGTTAGCTGATTTTTTTTCTAGTCTAATCTAATGCGTTTTTCTTATATTTTTTTACCATGATCCTTATTTTGTCGAAAAGTTTGTCTATAGATTTTAATGGGACCTTATATGAGTGTGTTTCTCTCATAGAAAGGCTTACACCGCGAGTCCTTATGCTATTTATGTGTGATCCTGTTCCGGACTGCAATAACGGTATAAATAACGTTACTATTGCAGTTTAGTACAGTTGCAACAGGATTGCTTTAATTCATTCCCGTGTCGAAAAGAAATATTAGGTCTTTACCTATGAAATTGCCGTTTTGTTTGAAAAAAGTTAAAGTATTTTTTTTTTCGAACTTATTTATTTCTTTTATTCAAAGTAATCACCCCTGCAATCAATGCATCTTTGCCAACGCTGTGGCAGTTTATGGATGCCCTTCTTGAAAAAAACAGCTGGACGGGAGACAACAAACTCTTCAAAGGCGTTTTGTACTGCCTCTCGGGAATTGAATTTTTTTCCCGCTAAAAAGTTGTCCAAATTTTGGAAAAAGTAATAGTCGGAAGGCGCAAGATCTGGTGAGTATGGCGGATGAGGGAGAGCTTCCAAACCCAACTCATGCAGCTTAGAGACGGTCTGTTGTGCAGTATGGGGCCGCGCGTTGTCGTGAAGTAGCAGTGGAGACGACCGATTGACCAAAGCTGGTTGCAGACGTGCGAGTTTCGACATCATTGTGGTCAGTTCTTCAATGTACACATCTGCAGTAATGCTCTCGCCTTTTTGTAAAAAACTATGATGAATCACACCAGCACTAGACCACCAAACTGTGACCATCACCTTTCTAGGGGTCATTTTTCGTTTTGCACATTGCTTTGGTACCGAACCAGGATCTAACCAACTTGCTGAGCGCTTTCGATTGTCAAAAAGAATCCATTTTTCGTCGCACGTAACAATTCGGTTCAAAATTCCTTCATTTCTGTGTCTGTTAAGCAGCGCAAGGCAAGTCTCGACGCGTACGTTGCACTGGCGATCGTTAAGTTCGTGGGGCACCCATCTATCAAGCTTTTTTATCTTGCCAATCTGTCGCAAATGGACCAATATTGTTTTAATGCTAACATCAAAAGCTGCTGCCAGCTCAGCTGTAGATTGAGTTTCATCAGCTTCAACAATCACCTTTAATTCATCATTGTTGACCAAAGTTTCCGGACGACCACGAGGTTCATTTTTCAAGTCAAAATTCCCAGAACGGAACCGAGCAAACCAATAACGGGTTGTGCGTTCGTTTGTACAGTTCTCTCCGTAAACGTCGTTGATGTTACGGGTCGTTTGTGCCGCGTTGGTGCCACGACGGAACTCATATTCCATAATTACACGAAATTTCAAAGTATCCATTATGAGGAAAAATGTTGAAATGTAATGAAAATACAACGCTAATCAATAAACAAAAGACTGATTTTGTAAATAGAATGTCATATTTTTAAAACAAAATTAATTTGAATTTAGAACTCATAGCCAATCAAAACTTTTTTTTGTTTGAAAAAGTCTGTACTGCAATACGGCAATTTCATAGGTAAAGACCTATTATTAGGTCAATATTGTTTATCACCATATTAGAGCAAATTTTTAATTTTACTGCCAGATTTGTGCTATTTAAGTCTTTAATTCCACTAGGATTGTGCTCACACCATATCTTGCGATTCATTGAGCTTGTTTATATCTTGCTTAAGCTCTTCTGATCCAGTGGATTTTGTTTTTTATTTGCGGCTTTATTTTGGTTTCCATTTATCTTTAACAAGATTTATGGGTTGATTGTTGTTAAAAATGAAATGGTACTTACAGTAAGTCTTGCATAGACGGTTTCCGTTGTCCTGTACCGGAACTTGACGCAGGTATGTGCTTCAATGTCCCTAACTGCTGCCCAAATGGCGGCTTTTTGTGCATCATCTGTAAGCAACAACAATTCATTAATTTTTTACGCCACAGTCAACAGATGTGTGAAAAAATACTTCTTGTTACATACGATCACGATCTTAAGAAATCTGGTTGTTTGTGCCTCCACATATTCATAATTGTGACATAAACTGTAAAGGCTAAAAATAATGCATGTGTCCAAAGAGAGCAATCTCTTTGAACACAATATGCAGTATTTTGATATTGCATTTAATCAGAATTATAATCTTTCATTTCATTTTTTATAAAAAATACGATTTTATCTATATCGTTTGATATGTTTATTTATTAAACATCTATGATATGATCAATATCGATGATTCTATTTGATAAATAAAAGTTCTCATTGACGAAATGAGTCAGTTCAGTGACACATTTATAAAAGTTACAATAACCTCGTTCGTCGCGAAATACCGCCACGGCAAGTTTGTGCTCCGTGTTATTAAATATTTAAAAATAGTGAAACCACGTAAACTGTCTTAAAATTAGTACGATATCAAACAAAACTGTGTTGTGTGTGTGGAGAAGTGTTATAAAAACTTAAATACTGCAGTGAACATCAATATTACCTATATATTAATCTCCCATAAACTCGTTTTTACAAACTTATCAAGTGTGACAAACTATGTAACAGTGGTCAATGTGCAATGTAAAACAACAAACATGATAAAAACTCAACTCTAAAAGTGTTAAAGAAGCGATAAAAACAAACAAAAAAATAAACTTAGTGTACAAATCAAACAAAGAACATGACCTTTGGACTTCAATAAGACATTCGAATTCAAAACTAATTCAACGAACTTTTTAATGACACCATAGTATGTAAAGCGTAATTTGAACAACTTAATCACTGTTCATATAGCTCGATGCGCTGGGTATTGACTCGAATAGTCACTCCGCATGTACAGTACCAGGTTCAAGCCCCGCCATCTGAAATTCTTTTTGTGAGTTTTATCAACATAAAAAATCATAATAATGGATTCTCATTATATTACATACCGTAAAACTAACAAAACCGTATCTTTGAATAACTCTTCGAGCTCTATGTTTGATACTTCTGGAATGAGTTTACCTGAGAATACTATGAACGAACATGAGAATTACCTTAAACAAATAAATGACTTAAAGATGGAATTAGCATCCGTACACCAAGAAGTAGAAAATTTACTAGAGGAAAATCAACAGCTTAAATCAGAATTAGATCACAACAAAACAGTCATAGAAAACTACAAAAAAGTCAGGTTTACTCCTACGCCATCATCCGTGCGCCTAAGTAGCAAGAATAAACGACAGAAACGGAAACCTGAACAGAAATTAAGTTCAGTTGCGAAGCAGATTAGAACGAGTTCTCCTACAAATAGTGATGCTGAAATAAATTGTGGACTTGACAAGAACAACAAAAAAGCTCAAATGAGTGTCACTAAAACAAAAACAAGAAAAAACAAGATATGTCTCATAAGTACCAATAACAAAAATAGTATTTTATCTATTGCTGAAGCGACAATCAAGGGCAATTTTGAATTATGCCATTACATATCGCCCAATGCAGGTAACAAACAACTATTTACAGGAATAAACGAAAAAATATCCACTTTCACAAAACAAGATTATTGTATCATACTTATAGGTGAAGAGGACTTTATAGCGACGAAAAATTACTTCGACCAGATTGTTTTTATTCGTGAGACACTACGAAATATAACACATACAAATGTAATAATCTGTTTGCCTACCTATAAATGTAAAGATTACGTTAACATGCATAACTGGAGGGTTGAAAACTTCAACAACCTGTTATACTTGGACATAATAACACATGAGCATGCTTATATTTTAGATTCCAATAAAAATATATATTATGACTATTCACTGTATAATACAAAGTCTGGAATAATTAATGACAAAGGTATTCGCGCCATCTTCAGAGACCTAAACGAATATATTCAGGAATTGCTAGAGTACAACAACAACGAATTACAGACCAACTTAGAAGAAGCAAGTTTTTTTCTTGACTAATGAGAAGTTAATTATATTGCATCAGAATATTGCAGGATTGATCAACAAATCAGACATGCTTACAATCTGCTTGGAAGAACTTACGGAAAGGGAATTAAAAGTTGATATATTGTGCGTAACGGAACATTTTATGTCAGAGGGCGATGAAACACATCTACTGATCCCAAACTACACTTTAGCTTCATGTTTTAGCAGAACCAAAAGTAAACGAGGTGGTTCGTGTATTTTAGTCAGAAATGGGCACCTTTTTAAAGAAGTACTTGAAGTTACGCGATTGTCGACAGCTATTACATTTGAATGTTGTGGAATAGAACTGACTAAGTATAAAATTTTAATTGTCTGTATTTATCGTGTACCAAAAGTTACAAATTTGAATGGATTTTTGAATAAATTAGAACAATTATTAACAAATGTAAGTAATAAAAAATATAGCAATATTATAATAGCTGGTGACTTCAATATTGACATTATGAAAAAAAATAGTGTATGCCTTGATTTTACTTGTTTGTTATTAAATTACAATCTGAAATTAGCCATTAATGAACCAACTCGATTAAAAAGTCAGACTTGCATCGATAATTTTGCACATAATTTTCAAAATCGATGTGGGACTGAAGTGATAGAATTTGCATTATCTGACCATACGGCGCAACTGTTAAAATGTCCTGTGAAAAATACATACAATAGTAAATACTGGAAAAAAACACAGAGAGATTATGCAAAAGAAAATATATTGAAGTTCAGATCTTGTTTAGAAAGTCTGACATTTGCTGATGTTTATAATACAGATGACCCTAACATCGCATATGATTCATTTATGGAGGAGTTTACATTATTTTATCAACTTTGTTTTCCATGGAAACTTATTACTATTAACATAAGCAGAAAGGCTAAATGGATCTCACGTGGTGTAAAAATTTGTAGTAAGAAAAAGAGGCATCTCTTATGGCAATATAGGCTTAAACCGTCTGAAACCAATAAATTTCACTTTATTAAATACAGTAAATTATTTAAAAAAAATATACGACTTACCCAAAGGGCTCAAAATAATTATAAAATCAAAACGTCTGAGAATAAAATTAAATCGACATGGCAAATAATAAATAATAAGAAATTAAATGTACCTCGGGATAATTTAGTTAAGATTAATGTTGATAACAATATATTTACAAATCCAGAATTAATAGCGAATCAATTCAATAATTACTTCATTGACAGAGTTGTCCCTATACCAGAGTCGAGAAAAAACGTCACATCAGGCATTTTGAGCAGACAAAAATCAATGTTCATGGCCCCAAGTTTACCGTGTGATATCTTAAACATTATAAAACAACTAAAAAATACTAATAGCGTAGGATATGACGGGGTCTGTACCAAAATAATTAAATCTGTCGGTGATATAATTTGCAGCCACTTAAGTCACATCATGAATATGTGTATAAGTACGGGTACCTTTCCTGATGGTTTGAAAACATCAATAGTTAAACCACTATTTAAAAAAGGAAACAGAGACCTAATCGAAAATTATAGACCAATAGCGCTGATACCAATTATGTCAAAGATTTTTGAAAAATACATTTACAAACAATTATATAAATATTTAGAAAAAAATAATATTCTTTGTAGTGAGCAAAAAGGTTTCAGACAAAATAAGACGATAAATATGGCGGTATTTGATTTTCTACACACGGTAATGCTACGAATGGATGAAAGGACTCCCACTTGCGCTGTGCTGTGCGATATGACACAAGCATTCGACTACGTTGACCACACTATATTAATTAATAAATTGAATGCATATGGAGTTAGAGGCAATGTTCTTAAATTAATTGAATCCTATATGACTAATAGAAGGCAAATCACAGCAATCTCAAGGATAGATCGTACCAAAAAAGCGACTACGTATTTGTCTCAAGAACGTATAGTAAAATTCGGTGTACCCCAGGGGAGCGTTCTGGGACCACCATTATTTCTGGTATATATAAATGACTTCCCGAAATCTATTGAGCATCCAATGACTCTTTTTGCAGACGATAGCACAGTCACAATAGCATGTAAGAAAACTGACACCTACGAACTTGACATTAATAATGCTTTAGCTTCAATAATTCACTGGTTAGACAATAATAATCTAAAAATAAATTTAAATAAAACACAAATCTTGCATTTTAGTCAAAGAATACCAGTAAGAAATGACATTAACTTAAACTTTAACAATCACACCATAGGCAGAGTTGGTAATGCCAAATTTCTTGGACTAAAAATTGACAAAAAACTTGATTGGAAAGATCACATTGAAGAAGTTAGTAAGAAAATTAGTAGTTCTTCCTACGCATTGTATAAACTCGCACCAATCGTAAACACGGATACATTGCTAACTGCCTATCACGGACTTGTTGCATCGATTCTTAGATACGGCATTATTTTCTGGGGAAACTCTACACATAAAGATGTCATATTTAGAATGCAAAAACGATGCATAAGAGCTATGTTTGGTCTTAAAATTACAGACAGTTGCAAACCATATTTTATTGATCATCAAATTCTGTCACTTCCTTCCCTGTATATATTAGAAACAGTATTATTTGTTAAAAAGAATCCCCAACTGTTTCCGAGGTCTTCAGAGGGTTCCGAAAGAAGTCAACGTGATAATCGGAGACTTCGTATACCTGGTGCTAAAACAGCGCTCATGCGTAAGAGTATATTCTGCATGGCCCCAAAATTATATAACAAGGTACCAAAGGCATTCAAAGATTTAAATATTAATAATTTTAATAAAAGCATGAAAAAACTTCTAGTAAATAAATGCTACTATAATGTTGATGACTATTTAAATGATGTACTTTAGACATTTTAATTATTATTGTAGACATTTTCCTGTATTTTTTTTAATTGATGTAATTTAGATTTTTTATTATTATTTTTAAGACATTTGACATTTTTAATATTATTTTTATTGCGCTTGTGCTTTGAATTGTATTATTAATTTGTTATGCTATTTGTACGCCTTTCTAGGCAAAACATGTTGAAACTTTTTTTTTATGTAATCATTCCAACTGATTTAAAGCCTACACGTGTTTTTGACAAATAAATATCTCTTATCTTATCTCTTATCTAACCTCTTGTTTTTATTCGCGAGCCTGAAACGAGGTTTTTTTTGCAGACTCTTGCCTTTAATGTATTGTTCCTGTCTCATCATCATCTGGCTTCCAGTCTAACCGGATGCAGCTGAGTACCAGTATTTTACATGAAGCGACTGCCTATCTGACCTCCACAACCCAGTAACTGGGTAATACGATACCCCTTGGTAAGACTGGATGTCACACTTTTTAGCTTCTGACTACTCGTAACGACTGTCAAAGATCTACAAATGACAGCCGGGACCAACGGCTTAACGTGCTTTCCGAGGCACGGAGGAAACTCGATATGTAATTTTGGTCACCCATCTACAGACCAACCTCGGCAAGCACGGCTTAACCTTAAAGATCGACCTGGGCGGCTGTTATTATTTAGCCACGAGCTCCACCTGTATTGTTCCTGTCTGCTAAACAATATTTCAAACCTATTTCTAATATTTATAAGTTGATCATATTTTTTATCAAATTTGCGACATTTATATTACTTAGATCGTAAAACTAAATATGACCATGACTAAGAAAATAGCAAACGTATTTCCGAAAATTAATCGTCACTGCTTAGGGCAATAAAATGATGATAATCGTGGTAAAACTCAATCGTTTTCTATTCCATCATTATAAGAAGTAGCGCATAATTATTGTGACCGAGCTAGCAGTAATAACATGCAATAGTATTTTCACCAAGAAATTAGCCTGTTTTTGTATCGAATGCCTAAGTTCCATATACGGTTATTGGTTCATCTTGGTCTACACCAACTGCAGATATCAATTCAATGTTTTTTTCTTGTGGTAGGTAATAAGTTGTTTCTGGACATTAAAAAAGGGCTTTAAACTTTCTGCAAATTCAGCCAAGATACCTAAACTGAACAAGACTTAAGAAGAAACTTACTGAATTCTCCGTCGGCGAACGCAAAAACGACGGTGTTACTAGGCCAGGGTCCGATAGAATTCGAGCTGTAGGCGCTGCGACCTACAGCATACTCCTGCAGGATCTCCTCAAAGTCTTCATCATCCAGGACTATATCACCCTGGAACTTGCCGCTTAGTTCCTCAGCATTGACAAAAGGGAGAGTTTTCTTTCTCGCTTGGTACCGCTCAGCGTTTCCATTCCCTATTAGGAAAATATAATTTAATTTCACCCTACAGATCTTTAATGAATCGAAGTCCTTTGCTAGGGAAATTCATAGTTGATAACTTAATTGCTGTTGTCGGTATATACTGTACTGGTCATTACAACTACTTCGACAACATAGGTTGAAGTTTCTTTATATATTTACAAGTGTCTTAACTTTAAGCAACGTTTTTACGTAAGTGGACGTAGGGGGGCGGGGAAATTCCTGTATGTACTTAAATTCTTGGGTACCATAGATGGTGTTTAGCATTTTTATTAAGACAATGATAACTTTATCACCCTTATCTTTCCATCTTCGCTATTGATCTCTTTATTGTTATCTACCTTCGTTTGTCTGGAAAACTTTGTTATTGTTGTCTGCTAAACTATTTGGAGAGGAAAATATTTATAGAGACTAGATTTATTGGGGTTACTGAAAGGACAAACAAGGTTCGATGATTATTTTAAAAGATAGAAAATTAAACTCTTTTATTTCTAAAGGTGGCATTCTGAGTCGAAATTATACAAAAGCGTGGTTTAAAAAAATATGTGTTTTGTTCTAAGACATCTTTTTGAATTCGACCCATTTGGAGGATTGTTTGGCGGTACAACACCAAAGCTATTTGTTGCCATCCAACCCTATGAAAATTAAAATAGTTTACTAAACTGCCATTAGCTTTATCACATTTGAGTATTTTTGCCGTTTTTATTTTTATCAAAACACAATTAAATTAAATATTAACATTTAAATTTAAAATACACAATAATATTTTAAATTTAACATACCATTCCGGATATTCTCCAAAAACTGTCTGAAATCTTCAATATCCTTCCTCGACCTCACTGTGGCGGGAGTGCCCACGACCAAACTGACAAGACCCAGAACTACGCAAATTCGCAACATACTGTTTCCCGAGAACCTGTCACAATAACATACTCACAAACCAGAAACTTAGCTTTTTATTCAAACAATTATCTGCATCTATATGATTGTATAGATAAACTGTAGATTTTATCAGTTTATAACTGAAATACTTTGGTGACTCGGATTTGAACTGCAATAAAATCTATTGTTTATCCGTGTTTATTGTGCTAAGTGCTAATTTTCTTATCTGTTTATTAGACTTAGGTATATCCGGTGTTGTTTGCTATGTGGTTGTATTCAAGCGTTCCAATTCCATCATCATCACCATCTTATACAAACTCTCCCATTGGGTTGTGAGCTTCGAGTTCAATTCCCTGGTTGGGCAAAGTGATATTGGGTTTTGACAGAGTTTGACTTCCATGACCAAAATGGTCTCGATATGAGCCAGTAATAATTTGTGCGATGGAGGTCCACCATGATCTTGAAGATCTGACATTTCGGAATTTGGTTTTTAAATCACTATCAATCTTATCTATCACTGTTTAGTCTATCTTAATCCTTGCTAAGCCCTTCTAAGCCCTTCTATCTAGCCCTTTGTCAAGATTTACTTAAGGGCAGCGACTCGCGGCGCAGCAAGTTTCTTCGTCAATCCTATTATTTTAGCGTACGGTCATCTCAATAGTCATCTTCTGTCAGCCATACAAATTTCTTTTCTTTTAGTAATCTACGTGTTTTCTTCTTGTTAGTCACAGTCATAAACAAATGCTTAGATTATGAATTGTGACTTTAAAATCTCTTCCAATTTTTTCTCGGACAGTTAGAATGGTAAACATTTTGGTTTTCATTCATTCATATAGATTATCAGGAATAAAATGATGTCACTTTTTACTGTTATTTGTTTAGACAAAATAGATTCAAATCATTTATAATCAGATCAGAATTAAGTATGTCAAAATGTTTAAGAATATTTTTACAAATATTAATTGTGTCATCAGATAATTTCAGATTTTATCATTAAACGCTGATGCATCCATGATTGTCCGCTTTCTTTGAACCAATACTTCCTTCTTTTATCTTCAATCTCTGAAAATAGAGTTACATTAAAATTGATGAGAAAGTCATTACTCTTTTTTTATTTTAGTTAGCCTGATCCTTCCCACTCCTGGGCAAAGGCCTCCCCCCATTCCTTTCACTTTTCTCTGTTTGTTGCCTCTTCTCGCCAATTAACAAGAAAGCCATCCAAGGCGTCCCGCCACCTTCTTCTCGGTCTGCCGCGACCCCGTCTAGCTGTCTCAGGTCTCCTATTTTGTGAAATAATGCTCACTGATCGTATAAGGAACACCACACTGCGCTCCAAAACCCAAATTGCTGACGTTGCTCATAAAGCTGCCAAACTAAAATGGGACTGGGCAGGCGATCTCTGCCGGATGCCGGCAAATCTGTGGGTCCATTATTTCTTATTGAACAAGAAATGCATCTTGTTATTAAATGATTAATGAAAAAACCTACTTCCAAAAAAACCAACATTCGATCGTTTTCAGTAGTTTCGGATGATTAAAGTAGGATTCCTCAAGGCACTATCTTTTATGCTCACCTAAATACGTAAAAAGCAAAAATTATGTCGTATAGGAAATGGATGGCTGATATCAGAGCAATCGCAGAAGCTAAAAACCTTGTTCCTACACTTTTTCGGACAAAGAGCATAGATAGCCAAATCTTGGATTACAGGGCTTTATGAATTTGGTGTGCTTGTGCTATATCATCAACTGTTGTCTTAATTTTTTTTACATTTTATTCAACTTGGCTCTGATAAGTCACCCGGTTGTTAAGAGTGACCGCATTTCAGCCAAGAGACAAGCATGGGTAAATATTGCAGTCAGATTGTCTGTCGCTATATTCAGGAGGACCTCGTGGCTAAATAATAACAGCCGCACGGGTCGATCTTTAAGGTTAAGCCGTGCTTGCCGAGGTTGGTCCATGGGTGGGTGACTATAATTATATACCGAGTTTCCTCCCCCGGCTGTCATTTGTACATCTTTGACAGTCCTTTCGAGTAGTCAGAAGCCAAAAGTCTGACATCCAGTCGTACTAAGGGGTATCGTATTACCCAGGTACTGGGTAATGATACCCGTACATTACGTATGGACAATACGTTGTGGGGTATTCAAGCTCGTACGTACCACCATAGAAGTGGTTTTCTATGGTAGTCTTGGTGTTGGAGGAGTTACAGCTTTGCATCAATTTGTAGCGTTTCCGCCCGGAAAAGTTGTAAATATGTGACTACAATAAAATCGACGCAATTTGATTTATCATAGTAATTCTGTGTGTGACAAGTTTTTTTTCTCGGAAAATCCTTTTATTAGGTACAATTTTACGAATTCGCATGTTTCTGTTTTATGACAGAGATAATTGAACTTGTTTTTCACATATTTGTAACTGATTATTTATTTACACATATTCTTAAAAGCGTTTATACCCTACGGCATTTCATACAAACTTTCAAGTCGTTATTTTCCAAAATGACTGAACAGATTTTAATTAAACTTCCTACGCATAAGCAGTATACATAGGTCTAAAAAGTTACTAAAAACATTTTGGAAAAATAATGTTACAGCTAAATTAGACCGATTTTTAAGTATCTCTAGAAACGGAAATTTCCAATTTTCTTCATTTTTTTAAAAGACATTTCGAAAATGTTTTTAGTAAGTTTGAAACTGAATGAAACTTCCTACGCATAAGCAGTATACATAGGATGTATACTGCTTATGCGTAGGAAGTTTCATTAAAATCTGTTTAGTCATTTCGGAAAATAACGACTTGAAAGTTTGTATGAAATGCTGTAGGGTATAAACGCTCTTAAGGGTCCCGCGACAAATATTCGAATGATTTATTGAGAGACACGCTATCATTCACTCCTTTATCTTTCATATCATTCCTCACACAAATCATCCGTCGTCATCTCTTTGGTCTTCCCCTCCATACATCAACACTTATATTCATCACTCTTTTAGTCACATACGTTTCATCCCCCCTCAGCACAAACCCAAGTCATTTTTCAGTTTATCCACTCTCGGCACTCCACACATTCAGTTCAACTTCTCTCACCTTCTTTCTCATCTCCGCTACTTGCAATCTTTTTCCCTCCATTTACTTCACAGTCCAGCATTCCGATGCATACAGTGGGACAGGTCTAATCATCATTCATCATCATCATTTCAGCCCAAAAGACGTCCACTGCTAGACATAGGCCTCCCCCAAGTGTCGTCACATTGACATTTTGGAGGGTTTTGCCATAATCGCCACGCTTGGCAGGCGGGTTGGCGATCGCAGTACGGTTGTTACAAAAGCACAGAGAACGCTAACCATTCTCTGGCAAATCCCTTAGTCGCCTCTTACGACATCCACGGGAAGATATGGGATGGTGCTATTCTTTACGTTCGACACCATGCAGAGCAGTGACCACGGAGGTCTAATCACGGACTTGTATATTTTCCGTGCGTCGTGTAACTTGAGAGCCACCAAGACCTGTCGCCATTTCATCCGTGCGTCTCGGTCTACTTCGCCATCCCTTTGGACAAGGAACCCGAGGTACCGGAAATCGGAACAGATCGGTATGGGTGTTCCGACGAGTTATGAGAACCGGACTGGAGAAAGGAGATGTTTAATTTGAGTACCCATCCACGAAGTTCCTGCTGTGGAAGATTTGATCTAAACTAATATTTTAAAGAGGAAAGATTTGATTGTTTGTATGTTTGCATTGAATAGGCTCCGAAACTACTGGTCCGATTTGAAAAATCATTTCAGTGGTATATAGCCCATTTAACGAGGAAGGCTATAGGCTATATATCATCACGCTACGACCAATGGAGCAGCAATGAAAAATGTTGCGAAAACGGGGAAAATGTGACGCCAACGAAGTAGCGCCGGAGCAGTGTGGTTATAAAGACGTGCATAAAAATAAAACGTCTTGGTTAAAATTATTTCATAACTGTATTTAAAAACGAAATCATATTATTTGTTTTTTTTTGTTGTAAATTTTTATATTTATGCTAAATTCCTTTAGAAGGTCAGGATCAATCAAATAAATAAAAACTTTGTTCTTATATATTTTTATTTGCGAATCAGTCTGTTATCAGTGGGTACTTAGTTTAGTTTTGGTCTTGAGGAGCATCGTCAACGAAGGACACTTCATCAGCGACGATCTCTTCTTGGGGCATATCTGCTACAAGGACGTTTTCTTGGGGCATGTCTTCGGCAACTTCTTCTTGGATATCTTCAGCTGCGGTATCATCTTCAGGTACGTACTCATATTCGTAAGAGACACCCTTGGAAAGTTCCTCAGCGTTGATTTCGGCACTCCAGGCTCCGGGGCAGTTGTAATGCCTGTTGGCCCTGAGCCAGTCCCAGCCGGTCACGAACTGCTGCTGGCCCATTAGACCGTTGTCGTTCTGGAAAAATGGAGCCAGTATTTTACTATTGGGAATATTTAGGAAATATCAAATTCAACCATTTATTCAATGAAAAAAAAAAACAAAACGATGGCAGGAATAGCATTACAGCTGATGAATATTAAGAATTTCTCGTCTTCAAAGTGATCTAGGCGTTTCAAGAAATTGTAGTGTTTACGATTTAATACTTTAAGGATCCGATGGCTTAAAGATTCTATAAGTTTAAGTATATATGCTGTTACTTACGAAGATAGGCAGCATGGTAGGTTGTCCGTTGGTGCTGAAGCCATATCTGCCGTAGTGCATGTTGCTGGCGTATTCGTATGGGAGACCCATGTTGTGGACAATGTTGGTTCCGTACTTGTCGAAGTTGTGTTCCATGCCTGTGGGACATAGAAATAAAGACTATGAAGCTTCAGGAACGCCA
Source organism: Cerastis rubricosa (assembly GCA_949152445.1). Lineage (NCBI taxonomy): Eukaryota > Metazoa > Arthropoda > Insecta > Lepidoptera > Noctuidae > Cerastis > Cerastis rubricosa. Next base: position 20,914,112 of record OX424526.1, on the reverse strand, counting down.
TGCTATTTATTGCATAGGCCATTAGAGAAAAAACACTAAATAGATAATGTCGAGCTTATGCAAATGCGTTAACCGGAAAACTTAGACATCGTGAGGAAACGAGCATGCCTCAATTTTTCGACGGCATGTAAAGTTAAGTAAGAGGCTCATAAGCGTCATAAAACTCTGACACCATCTGTCCAATCCAATCCAATTGAAGAAGAAGATACGGAAAACTATCAAATTAGCCAAATAGATAATAATATTAACTAATGATCATAGATCGGAGTAGGTTGATTTTTGGTACTTGTATCATAAATGCACACAGAAAAATAACATGTATAAGCCCTTTTTCCGGAAAGTAATTCCGGTATTTCCGGATTCAATTAAATATTGTTAATGTTGGTAGTGATATTATTACTACTCAATTCAAAATTTAAAGGAAGGTATCAAAACTTAATAAATTTATTATTTATCTGTTGAATAATAAAAACAATCGAATTCCGATCGAAGCATTCATAATTATTTTTAGCCTTTATAAGGCCTGAACATTTTATAAATTGTTGCACTTAAATTTCAATCAAATCAACCATTCCCGGAGGAATGTCCATATTAATATATACCTTTCGGATCAATGACCCAAATTCAATCTACTTACTCCGATCTATGCTAATGAGGCAGAGGAAACTGACCACTAAATAATGTACTAAACTCAATATAATCAAGTCACACACAAAAAAATTCTCGAATTATTTATGAATGAATTCTATGTTGCGAATAAAATTGCCATAAACTCACAAAGATATGGCAAAGGTTATCAATGAGTACAATTTCAACTTATCAGTTTAAAAAAATCGGCTAGATAATCTAAATCCTATAATCTACATTAATATGAATAACATAATTCTGTAAACTTTTGTTGTCTGCGGCTTCAATTCAGAACCTTTGATGTTTCAAATCGTTCTTAATACAGGAAAATCCTACGTTATCTTTATGGAACATATATTATAAATTTTTGCTTTATAATGTGACGCGACCTAGCAAATTCGTCATAGCTGGACATACATATACAAAGGTTGATTCAGAAATCAGACCATTTCCGAAATATTTTAGAAGTTGTGATAAGTGAAAATATCTAGGTTGGAATGGAATGGACACCGATGCACAAACGGTTACCGGTTATTCAGCACACACCAGGGGGGTTACTATGACGTCTTGAAACATTATTGTTTCATTCTTATTCCAGAGTGGGAAAGAGATGGAGCTAGACGACCTATATAGCTCCGTCTCTTTCCCACATTGGAATAAGAATGAAACAATAATGTTTTAAGACGTCATGGTAGGCCACCTGAACCACTTTTTTTTTCGGATAGGAAATCTCCAAATGCCTTCTCCCGCTCTGGCCGGAGGCGACCGGTGTCAGACTTGACTGACTAAAACCCATCCATGTTCCTTCTTAGCTCTTTGTGTTCCAGGGCCACGGTATCTCTTTCGAACAACCCGCAGCATACATCTGAACCCCCTTGGGTTCAGAATGATGTGCTAAATACGTAGTAACCGTCTGGGAAATGGAAATAAATTGTGATTATCGTCATCATTATCCACATTACATTACCATCAATCATTTCCTATTCATGCCACCATACACCTCTCTTTTTCCAGTGCATCCGAATATGCAAACCACAATTATCCTAAACGATAGCTTTACTAATACTTTGACCAGTCTTTACAATCACCTTTCTGGTGTTCTAGCTAAATATATAAGTCAATTTTTTTTTCAAAGAAGCGCTTATTCACCTGGCCAGATGTTCTGCCACAAGATGCGAACCCAGTCGTCCCTGTTATGGGTGGACTGCATGTGGAAGAACCCAACGACGTGGAGCCATTCGTGGATGATTACGGTGTGGTGGAAACAGCCGCGGCCAGGGGTGTCACGGGCCAAGTTCAGGGTGTGGACGCCCCATGTGTGCCAGAAACCAACGCTGGCATAGCAGCCGTCGGCTCTACCCTGGAAATTGATGGAAAAAAGGTTTAGACTAGGTATTAAAACACTTTCGGGTCATTGGGTCGTCTTAGAGGAGGATTTGTAGGAGTTTGAGTTTACGCTTAGGGGCACTATGAGCAGCAAAGAAAACAAAAAAATATTATTTATATTATTTTTTTACACCATCTAAAAAAATTAAAAAGCTTCTAACTCGGAAACGGTGCGTCGTAGTGCTCGCAAGTCCTCGGGCCATAGCGCCCCTAAGGCTACACTGCAACCCACTTTAGGTGCTAAGCACCCAGCATATAGGTCGAACAATAATTCGTAAGTGTGCCCACAGCTCGCCTCCCCAGTCGTCGCTATACGTAGTATAATAGATGACTTGCATACAAGTAAAAATGGATTATTTGAACTTGACAGCGAAAGTGTTAAACGCAATTCTATTGGTGTCAGTGAATGGACCCGGTTTATTAAACGCAACGGCCGATTAGTGTTTAGAATGATATTAAAAGATATTTTCGGTATTTTTATGGCACTAGATCATTTAGTGGTTATTTGTCGCCTGACAAAGCAACATACACACCCAGATCGATATCTAATCGTTTTTCAGCAAATCTCTAAGTCAATTTAATTCATAAAACTATACAGCGACCGATTGAGAAATTACGGTTATAATTTATAAAAACAACAACAAAAAGCATTATAAATTAAATCTGTTTTTAGGTTATCGTGTTATCAATCGAATAAAAATAATGCTGGTGCAGTGAAAATAATTATTATATGAACCAATCTTCAAAATCCTTAGACACGATCATCATCTGCGTAGCCTTTTTCGGCTTCCAGTCTAACCGGATGCTGCTGAATGTGGCTAATTAGTCGTGGTTAAATATTATGATAACAGCTGCTCGGATTAATCTTAAGGTTAAACCGTGCTTGCCAAGGTTGGTCTGTGGATGGGCGACCACTCATAACATACCGATTTTCCTCTGTGCTTCAGAAAGTACGTTAAGCTGTTGGTCCCGGCTGTCATTTGTAGATCTTTGACAGTCGTTACAGACAGTCAGTGGCCCGAAAGTCTGACAACCAGTCTTCTCTTATCTAAACTAATATTATAAAGAGGAAAGATTTGATTGTTTGTTTGTTTGTTTGTTTGTATGTTTGTTAGTTTGCATTGAATAGGCTCCGAAACTACTGGTCCGATTTGAAAAATTCTTTCAGTGTTAGATAGCCCATTTATTGAGGAAGGCAATAGGCTATATATCATCACGCTACAACTAATGGGAGTGGAACAGCAATGAAAAATGTTGCGAAAACGGGGAAAATGGGACGCAAACGAAGTTGCGCCGGTCAGCTAGTCTACCATATAAAAATAAGTCGGGTTTTCCTTCCTGACGCTATAACTCCAGAACGCACAAACCGATTTCCACGGTTTTGCATTCGTTGGAAAGGTCTCGGGCTCCGTGAGGTTTATAGCATAGAAAATTCAGGAAAGGTAGGGTAGGTAGATAGGTAGGTAGGGTAGGGTAGGTAGGTAGGGTAGGTAGGGTAGGTAGGGTAGGTAGGGTATGGTAGGTAGGTAGGTAGGTAGGTAGGGCAGGGTAGGTAGGTAGGGTAGGGTAGGGTAGGTAGGTAGGGTAGGGTAGGTATGTGGGGTAGGGTAGGTAGGTAGGGTAGGGTAGGTAGGTAGGGTAGGGTAGGTAGGTAGGGTAGGGTAGGTAGGTAGGGTATGGTAGGTAGGTAGGGTAGGTAGGTAGGTAGGTAGGGTATGGTAGGTAGGTAGGTAGGTAGGTAGGTAGGTAGGGTATGGTAGGTAGGTAGGTAAAAAGTGCATTGCAACTGCCGGGGACAGCCAGTCACTAATATAATTAAATATTACTTTGTAATGTATGGGTACACTTACTGTGATCCTGACGTAGTTGAATTCATTAGCATTACGGCGACGGAACCGGATGCAGGTCCTTGCGGAGATTTCCCTCATGCCGGCGTAGATGGCGTTGATTTGGGCGGTGGCTGAAATGATGAAGAGGAGCATCGTTAGGTCGGGTAGTTTGAAATTAGTTAGTTAGTAATTAGTTACTGATTCTTTATGAGATTAATTACATCATTTTCAAAGTCTTAAGAGCGTTTATACCCTACGGCAATTCATACAAACTTTCAAGTCGTTATTTTCCGAAATGACTGAACAGAATTTAATGAAACTTCCTACGCATAAGCAGTATACATAGGTCTAAAAAGTTACTAAAAAACATTTTCGAAATGTCTTTTAAAAATGAAGATAATTGGAAATTTCTGTTTCTATAGATAATTAAAAATCGGTCTAATTTAGCTGTAACGTTATTTTTCGAAAATGTTTTTAGTAACTTTTTAGACCTATGTATACTGCTTATGCGTAGGAAGTTTCATTAAAATCTGTTCAGTCATTTCGGAAAATAACTACTTGAAAGTTTGTATGAAATGCCGTGAGGTGTAAACGCTCTTAATGTGTGTTGTGTTCATGAATCGGAATGTAACGATCACTGCAGGTATTACATTTATTATAGGTCCGTAGCGACGTCAGACGAAGTCTAACGACTTCGCGAAACTTCGCCTGACATATCTGGCGACATCACGAAGTTTTGTTTCACAAGGCAGCCGATATCATGGCACCCACCGAGGTAGTGTTGTTGGCTGCGGCGTACATCATTATAATTAAAAGTCAAAGAAAAAAGACGAGAAGATGGTGGGTTAGAAAGTACTATGTAAAGTACGATGTCGTGCGATGTTGCCAGACATGTCGAGCGAAGTCCGGCAACGTCGCGCTACCTCATCTGACGTCGCTGGCGACACGTGTCGCATGACATTTGTCCCCTAGTGTATCCTTAGCTTTATATACCTAGAATTACTATAGCACAATGTTATTCAAAAGGTCACAAAAAAACTTAACTATCTAATGAGGTTCTTAGTAAATGTTAGTTGTTGTTAAAACAGTTTTAACCAGAATAACCAGTCAAAAGTAATAAGTAGTTTCGACTTTGACACATACCAGAGGTCGGAATTAGGTAGAGTTTGTTAGAGTGATTTCATATAGCGAAAGACTAAAGTGGATATGCCTCAAACCCCGAGACTAACTATAGAGAGCAGAAAAATCCCGTGATGCCATAAATAACTTTTTTATTTAATAAATAAAAAAGTTATTTACTTTTACACAATTTAAACCATCCGACATCGGATGTCCGAAGTTGCAAAATTTCAATGCGCACACGCATGGGAAGATGCATATTAATATCATCATTTCGATGCAAGTACAAAAATAACACTACCTAATTCCGACCTCTGCACATAACATAAGAATAACAGAGAAAAATGTTTTGTTAAAATCCGTGCCAAGCAGGGTGCGTCGCTAGTAATTTACATGTCCCTAAAGTCTCTTCTACTTACTAAATTCATTGTTGAATTCGTAGACGATGGTGTTCGAAGGCCACTTGGTGTTGGGCCAGATGTACGCGTTCCTGCCTTCAGCATACTGCTGCAGCATCAGCTCAGCCTGCTCATCATTAAGGAGGATGTCGCCCTGGAACTTGCCGCTGTTCTCCCAGACCGAAGCCTTGGGGTTAGCTAGCATACGGGACTCCAGTCTGATGCCATCGTCTGTTGAATAAATGGATATTTGAAAATCTTAACTCAAAAGTTAGAAAATAAACATTTTATTTAGGCACCTACTCTTTTTGCAAAAATGTGTTGCAGAAAAAGTGATTTATAATACACTAAGTGTTTTGCGATTGGCAGCTAAGAAGGACAACACAGCCCATTATCAGCTTTAGAAGGATAGCGTATAGGTTCATTACCGAACACGAATGGTATATTAGGTACTCTCCCTGTGCCTGTCCTATGTCCTCCTAATTACCCTCTCTCATCTCTCAAGGGTTCTTCTTATCCTTTACAAACACGGGCACCCACGTTTAAAATCACATTTTCAGCTTACATCATTTCAGCCGAAAGACGACCACTGCTGAACATAGGCCTCCCCTAAGAAGGGGGGGTTTTCCCATAATCGCCACGCTTGGCAGGCGGGTTGGCGATCGCAGTACGGTTGTTACAAAAGCACAGAGAACGCTGCTGCCCATTCTCTGCCAAGTCCCTTAGTCGCCTCTTACGACACCCATGGGAAGATATGGGATGGTGCTATTCTTTACGTCCGACACCATACAGAACACACACATTTTCAGCTTACATACTTATATAATTAGCGGTATGGCGTCTAATTGAAATATGATTGCCTGACGTTAATCAATAATCAGTTGCACAAATCTGTCAGGGATTAGTACTTATCTCAAAACGATTGCGTTGTAATCATTATGTTGCGAGTGAGGTGCCTAATTGTTATTATTAATTGTTTACAAAATTGATTAGCTTATTAATAAGATAGGTGGCACGTGAAGCGGCTAGCTACCAATCGAAAAGGAGGCAGGCTAACTAAAGTACTTAACTCGTTGCAGCGTTACTAGGTTATAGTCAACAAAAATTAATAGCGCCATTATCAACGGAGATTATCCAAGTACGCAAAACTTATTATATTATAGTGTACATGCGGATTAACTATTCCTATACTTAGGAGTTTTTATACCTGGCCACTGGTCACTAACACTATCAATAATACTGTAAACGGAATGTCGGGAACTCAAAACAAATAGTAAACATGGTAAACATCCTGTTCTTGTTATTGAAAATATTCCTATGTAGTTGAATGTCCACTCAAACTATATTTGTATGAGTGGACATACAACTAGGTACTACTCTCATGATCCGATGGGACGGTAGTCCGAGCCGACAGCAGAGAAATCAGGTGCGGGACCAAAGATCTCCGAGCGGCTAATGAGTAATACCTAATAGACAAACTCAATTACTCTTATTTTTTATTATTTAGCTCTGTGTCTGAATTCTGGGTTCAAACCCAGGCAGGCGCAGTACTTGTGTAATTTATTTCATCACCGCTACCCTCAAAAACGTGAAAGAAAACAGTGTGGAGGAAACCGGCATGTTCTAGAACTAAAAATTCGAAGATATGCGACATCTACCAAACCGCACTGGGCCCGAATGGTAGATAACAGCCCACTTCCTCTCATTGAGAGAAGGCCTGTGTCCCAGCAGTGGGAACATTATAGGCTGATGATGTTGATGATGAATTACTCTTTGCTCCACCTGGTAATCAAACCCGAAACTCCACGTTCTGCAGTTGCGCTTGCAATTACGACATTACCGGGGCAGAATACTATAAAAAAACATTGGTTCGTTATTGATTAAAAAATCTCTAGGCACGCTCAAATAGTAGAGTATTTAATACCAAACGGGGCGCGCCTTGGCAATAAAACCGACTCGTATGCCGTGACGGGAAATGGCGCGGCGTGACTCTGTCTTGGCGTCATGACATGTCCATGTCACGTAAAACTAACCTTATCCGATTAAAATAAAGTTTGTTTTCGATCAACTGTTGATGTACATATTATTCCGTTTTCGAAAGTTCCGCGCTATTAAATTAGTGATGTGGTTATGTCGTATGCAGATTTTGGATCGATAGATATCGATAAAAGAGTAATAGACATATTTACTATGTAGAAACTGGCGTTATAAATATTGTAAATGAATGGTTAAAAAAATTGTACAATATAAGTCAAAAAGTCTCTTTTATTTAACTGCCTAGCTAGAACATTCTCATAAAAAAAAAAAAACTGAAAAGTATCAGGTAGGTGTCAGATTTAAGTAAGTAATCAAATATCATCAATATTTGTAGTTAGTATTTACATGTATTATAAAATTATATAGTATGATTAATTTTACAATACCTTCTGTAATACGACATTTTTTTGAAATTAAACAAATTATTCGGGTATCTATCGATATCGATAATTTAGTTAAAGCTTAAAGCTCACCGCCAGTCGTGTACCGGTTACTATAGACCAATGACGCGAATATCATCCTTGTTCCCAAGGAAGTTAAGTCTATAATTGCAACCATTGAGAATACAGCCATCTATTGGCAAGTAAACAAAGGTTCCTAAAGTCGTCGCTTAGCAATGCCACTGTTACTTTCTGTCGCGCTAACCGCTTGTAAACATACAATGTATTTTTCTTGTAAATATATTAATATAAAAAGAAGTGTTTAAAGATTTCGAATCAGTTATAATAATAATAAATCGAAATATGAGTGACAGTGACGATCAAGATACCAAAAAGAAAAAAAAATTCAATGATGATCAAAATGTAGGCTGCAGTAAAATGTTTATTGAGTGTGAACAACGTTTGCTTTACGGAACACAATCTACCGATTCAAATCTAAGGTTATTAAATTATGGGGTGCTGGGTCAGAAAACCTCCTCGAGAGCCTGATGGTGCTGGTCCCTCTCGATACGTCTGGAGGGAACAGTGGCTGTTGGGACGGTGCACCCTGGGCGCCGGCAGTGTCCTTCCCCGAGGAGTGGGAAGAGATTCCCATTCTCCGGGGAATGTCACTGCCGGTGGCGAATATTCTGACGTGGTGGGGTCCTTGGACCAACGCGGCGTTTCTCCGCGTGACCCTCTGAAAAGCAGAGGGCACAGCGGAGGAGCAAGGGCGGGCTCGGAGTGCACTCACCCTGCCTCCGAGCAGACAGCGAGGGACGCAGTCCTTCTCTGTCCCCGTCGTTCTCGTAATCCCATCATCGGAGTGTCGTGGATCACGTCTCGCGGCTTCGATCGGGACCGAGGGTCTTGGCTTAACCGCCTGGACCGCGAGGTAGAAAACCTCTATAAAAAGCTACCCCGAATCTCAAGCGGCGGCGCACCGTGAGGGGATGTATGGCTGACGGGTGTTCCCATGGAACAATCAGTCTTTAGTGCGACCCCCGCCAGAGTACCAGCCGACCCTCTGGCGGGTTATAAATGTCCAAGGCTTATCCGGGTACAGGGGGCACTGCCCGGATGGACCTCTTATTTCCCCCACACACTCGTGGGACCAAAATGGTAAAATCAAAAAATAAAAACTTAGCCGATGGAGGCGTAGAGAGGGAGAGGAGGGATGCGGGGTCGGAGTCCGACGCCGCATCCAGTGAGGTGAGCGCGGGATGCTCTGAGAGCTCCCGCGTCGAGAGGACTGGGGCTGCTGCGGAGGAACGCAAGCGGTCCAGACCGGAAGGCGACCGCGAGTCGTCTTCCGAAGGGGAGCTTGCTTCGGCCCCTAAAATTTCCACCAGCAGGCGTGGTGGAATAAGGGGCACGGGGAGGGGGCTCTCCGAGAGATCGGGGGTGGCCGGTCGCGGGCAGGCTCGTGTGGGCACCTGTGATGACGCGGCAGGTGAAGTTGGCGGCTCCGATGTGGAGCGTAAGGCCAAGTTTCAAAAGGAGGTGGAAGCTGCGATAAGGGTCGTGGCCTTGAAGAAACTGACTTCTTCAAAACTCGGGGCCATACCTGCGGCTTCCGCCTCCATCATGGCGGCGGTGGAGGCAGGTTATCCTCCACCAGGCGAAGTGGCCAAACTGCGGGCGGAGGTCGCCCGCCTGACGGCCGCAACGGAGCTTCTCCGCGAGGAGAATCTGAAGCTCCGGGCAGACTTGAGTGGTCTGCGAGAGTCCGGCTCCCGCGAGGTGCCCCAGCAGCGGCAGAGCCAGCCCGCGTCTGTGGAGAACCAGGTCCTGAACCTGGTTCGGAAGGAGCTGGCTGCCTTCCAGGCGCGGTTTTCCGTCTTGGAGGGCATTGTCCTGCGCCCCCCCCTAGCGGCAAACAAGGCGGCCCCGGGCCCGGGGGCAAGCTCGGGCCCGAATGCGGTCCCGGGCCCGAGGGTGGTCTCGGGCCCGAAGGCGGCCTCATATGCGGCTGCTGCGGCTGCGTCAGGGACAGGGCAGTCTCAGCCCTCCGGCAGGACTAGGCCGGGCCCCGGAAAGTCGGCTCCGCCAAAGCCGACAGCGGCCCAAAAGAAGGGCAAGGCGGCTCCCCAGGCAGCGACGGCGCCTCCGCCAGCAGCAAGCCAGCCGCAGCCACCGCCGCCGCCTCCCCCGCCAGCCATGGCCGAAACCGAGTGGCAGGTGGTCGGAGAAAGGAGGAAGGGGCGAAAGGCGGCCAAAAAGGCCCGAAACGAGGAGAGGAGGCGCCGGCACAAGACGAGAAGCGTCGCGGCTAGACTCCGCGCCCCGAAGACCGCAGCTGTAGTGATTACGCTACAGCCGGATGCGGAAAAGAGGGGCGTATCCTACCGCGACGTGCTCTCGAAGGCGAAAGCGACGGTGGATCTCGCAGAGCTCGGGATCACTGGGGGACTCCGGCTTAAAGTCACCGCAACAGGGGCTCGAGCGCTGGAGATCCCTGGTGCAAATAGCGGCCCGTCCGCTGACGCTCTGGCTGAAAAGCTTAGAGCGTCCCTAGATGCGGACGAGGCCCGAGTGTCCAGGCCCGTCAGATGCGCAGACCTGCGCATCCTGGGTCTGGACGACTCTGTGACCCAGGAGGAGGTGGTCGCCGCCGTCACCAGGACCAGTGGGTGCCCTGCCGAGCAGGTCAGGGCAGGCGCCCTACGTCCGGACCACTCGGGCATGCGAACCGTGATGGTAAGCTGCCCTGTGGCGGCGGCGAGAATAATTGTGGAGGCTGGAAGGCTCCTGGTGGGATGGGTGGCAGCGCAGGTGAAGCTCCTGGAGCCCCGACCTCTGAGGTGTTACCGGTGCCTCGTGGGGCAGCACGTGAGTTGTCGGTGCTCCTCGGAGGTGGACCGCAGCGGCGACTGCTTCCGATGCGGTCAGCCCGGTCACATGGCCGTGGCTTGCTCTGCCACGCCGCATTGCACTGCATGTGCGGCAGCGGGCAAACCGGCCGATCACCGGGCAGGGGGCAAGGCCTGCGCACCACCCACCAAGGCCAGGGGCAAGGGAAAGCCTCCAGCCACCGCCTCAACCGTCGCCACCACCGTCGCCACCACCGCAGCCACCGGCACTGTCGCTTCCGCCGTTGCCGCCAGTGTTATCGCCACAACACCTGTGGCGGGGCCCTCACAGGGGTCCCGGGAGGGGGCTGAAATGGAGTGCCAATAATGGCCCCATTACGCCTTCTCCAGGCGAACATCAACCACTGCCGCTGTGCTCAGGATCTGTTGCTCCAGAGCATGGCGGAGTGGTTGATTAACGTCGCCGTGGTCGCTGAGCCGTACTTTGTTCCGCCCAGGGAAGACTGGGTGGAGGACCTGAGCGGCTCAGTGGCCATAATTTCGTCGGCCGCCGCCGGTACCCCGACCCTTGAGAGTGTCAGGAAGGGTCAAGGTTGCGTAGCAGCACGGTTCGGGGAGATCGTCGTAGCGGGAGTCTACTTCTCCCCGAGCCGAACTCTCGCCGAGTTCCACAACTCCCTCATGGAGTTGAGTGTCGTCATCCGAAACTATTCCCTCCCCGTGCTTGTGCTCGGGGACTTCAATGCCAAAAACTTGGCTTGGGGTTCTCGTTGCACGGATGTGCGGGGTAGAATGGTGGAGGACTGGGCTCTGGAGGTGGGCCTGGTCGTCCTAAATCGGGGTTCTGTCCCCACGTGTGTGCGGATGCGGGGCGAGTCGGTGGTGGACATCTCGTTCGCTAGCCCCGCTCTGTCACCGCGTGTCATTGACTGGCGCGTCATGGAGGGGGTGGAGACCTATTCCGACCACCGGTACATCCGGTTCGATGTCTCTGCCCCGGACTCAAGCGCGCCGGTCCTACAGGCCCCGAGTGGTCCGCGTTGGGCGCTGAAGCAGCTGGACCGGGAGCTCCTCCTGGAAGCCTCGATAGTGCAGGCCTGGGTGTCATCACCGAACAGGCCTGCCGACATCAACAACGAGGCAGGGTGGTTCCAGGAGGCCATGTCCGACATTTGCGACGTGGCAATGCCCCGAGTTCGGCCAGGAAGCGCCCGGCGTCAGGTGTACTGGTGGTCGCGAGAGCTGACGTCTCTGCGCGAGGCGTGCGTCGCCGCGCGGCACCCGTACGCCAGGCATCGCAGGCTCCGCATCCGCCCTCCGGATGCGGCAGCCATTGAGGCGGAGCTGTACGAGGGATACAGAGCAGCGAAGACCGCCCTCCAGGAGGCTGTCCAGCGGGCCAGAGACCATCCGCCTGACGCAGGTCCTCACCGGACACGGTTGTTTCGGGAGGTTCCTGCACCGAATCGGGCGGGAGGAAACGCCCGGGTGTCACCACTGCGAGGATCGACCGGAGGACACGGTGGAGCACACTGTGGAGCTATGCCCCGCTTGGGCTGAGCACCGCCGTGTCCTCGTAGCGGCGATTGGCGGCGGCGACCTCTCGCGTCCTGCCCTGGTTCAATCCATGGTCCGGAGCGAGAGGGAATGGGAAGCCGTCGCCTCCTTCTGCGAAGCAGTCATGCTAGCGAAGGAGGTGGCGGAACGTGAGAGGGAGAGAACCTCACGTCCCAGCCGCCGCGGGAGACGCCCCGGGCGTCGGGGGGCAACCAGTGGCCCCCGGCCACCGTAGGCGCGGGCCTGTGGACGGTGAGTAATGGGCTAGCTCACCGTCCGTCCGTCTTATGACGACAGACCGTGCCGACGGCGCGTTCGTGTTCCACGCGCGCCTCAAGGAGATGTCAGCAAATCGGAAGGGGTCCGAGAGGGCCGATGCCTGCCAGGGCTGCGGGTTGTTCGAAAGAGATACCGTGCCCCTGGAACGCAAAGGGCTAAGAAGGAACATGGATGGGTTTTAGTCAGTCAAGTCTGACACTCCCTTCCGCTCCGCCCAGAGCGGAAGAAGTCATTTGATGATTTCCCATCCGAAAAAAAAAAAAAAAAAAAAGGTTAGTAAATTATGTATATACTTATTATTCTATTACTGTTCTATTTTATTTATTAATTTGAGGTTAGAAATGTGTTTACAGATGCGGTTTATTGTCTGCGCATGCGTGCAAAAACGAGAGCTGCATCGATGTGTTTTAACTCCTTTCTCTGTGTGGCTTCTATAATTTTTAAAAGGACTTTCAATTATTTGGCCTGCCCAACTTCCGCAATTTTAATGTATTTTGCAAAATAAGTGTCCAAGATACAAGTCATCAAAGTTACAATCTTCACCATAAACAAAACTTTGATAGCTTATATTTCGGAGATGTATAGTCGTCTACGCTCCGCCGCCGCACCTCTGCGCTGCGTCTAAGAGACGCATAAGGTTTGGGTGGTCATTATTTTGAAAATAAAATAAAATGACGGAGGTAAGGCAGGGCACGCTTCGTACAAAAATCTTCCAACCCCTTTAGAACTAAAATATATTACTTTACTTTTTCAGTACACAAACAAAGCAAGAAATAGGTGATATTAAAACTGAAACCAATAATGACCAAGATACATTTATTTCGAAGCTAATTGTACGAGAGAGGTAGATATTGATATTTTTTTCATCTAACATTTTGTAATTGTAAATATTTATTAATTCCGTTATTTTTTAAATATTAAACTTGTAATTTAGAGAGGACGATAAGGCTGCTGAATGTAATCGTTTCTATCAAGAGCAACACCGAGAAGAGATAAATAAAAAAAGAAGCGACTTCGGGCACCGTAAGGAAGAATCGCTACAAATCCATACTCTATCAAATATACAGAACATAAACGAAATTGAACAAATTACACACGCAGCATCCAATAAGCGACCAAGTTCAAATGGGCAGAGGCAACAACGATACTACAAAAGGCACAAAGAAGAAATAAACAAGCGTAAAAGAGACAGTAGGCTAAAGCAAAATAAAACGATTCCTCTTACCGCTGCTGAACGTAATCGTATTTATCGAGAGCTTAACAAACAAAAAATTAATGAACGAAGAAGAGACAGCAGGCGGCTTCAACAAAATATACAGCGAGCACATACAGAATGTAATATAAATAACATAGACGCTATTAAACAAATTACGAAAGCAACACCAAATAATCAACAAAATTTAAATTCTTCGAATGATAATAACATACAAGAAACAGCACAGAATTCGGCCAGCACTGTACAAAATACACAAAATGGCCGGGTTGTAACAACAACAGCAGCTTTTCAGACAGCCGATTCTAATTCTTACAGTTACTTTCATTTACACAAATTGTCTCACAAATACTTTATCGATAACTTTAAAAATAATCAATTCGGACACGCTTGCTCAATCTGTGATAGACTTTGGTTTGGGAGAGATTTGAAAAAACCTACATCTGCACATGAAGATATTATAAACAAAATAACTGACAAACAAGATATGTCTACACTTAGAATTTGCTCCACGTGTAAAGTAGCTCTTGATAAAAATAGAATTCCTATATTGTCAGTTTATAATGGTTTTCGCCATCCTGAAAAACCGCAGCATTTACCAACGCTTGATTTTGTTACTGAACGACTTCTATCTCCTCATATTCCTTTCATGCAAATAAGGAGATTGAGACATTTTCATGGGCAATTGGTAATATATGGACAAATAATCAACGTTCCTGTTACAGTTGATACAATGATTAATTCTCTTCCAAGGAATATCAATGACGAGCATTGCGATTATGTTCATATTAAAAAAAAATGCATCCATAAAAGTAGTTTTGTTCATGGATTGGTAAATACCAAAACAATTGAATTATGGCTACAGCACTTGCTTACTACACCTTTATATCAACATTATAAAATAACTGTCAACCAGTCATTTTTTAATCGAGATGTACCACATATTTCTCAAGAAAATATTGATATTTATAGTGAGAAAATTGATGTTGATGATATTGAAGAAATCCTTACTGCGCAGCAACAAACCTTAATGTGGAATGAAGATAAATACTTAAGACTAGCGCCAGGACAACGCAACATACCACACAGTTTACTATTTGACGAGCATGCTGAAGAATTATCATTTCCTAGTATTTACATCGGCCAATTTCGCCAATTTAGAAATGGAGTCACAGTTACGCCATTTATGATGGCATCTAGCGAACTACGACGTCAAGATCGCAGAGGAGTAGAACCACAACATTTGTTATATATGGCTTTAAAAATGATGAGATTACGAGTTCGAGATAGGTTAGCATTTAAACATGTTGGTACGGATACCAACATAACCAAGGAACAGGTGCAGTCTGCAGAATACATAAATAATTGCATTGAGTCTAATTTAGCTTTTCTACGATCAATACCTAATTCTGTCTGGTACTGGGCAGAAACAAAAAGAAATTTACTTGCAATGATACGACAGATAGGAAAGCCAACTGCATTCATGACACTAAGTGCTAATGAAATTGGGTGGCCGGATTTATTGAAACTGTTACATTCTTTGGCCCACGGCAGAGAAGGCGTTCAAGAATTCATTGCATCAGAATTAAGTTTGATTGAAAAAAGTATATTAGTCAACAATGACGCTGTAACATGTGCTATTTATTTTAACAAATTAGTCAACGTCATTATAACAATATTAAAATCAAAACAATTTAGCCCTTTTGGAAAATATAGAGTCATTAATTATTTTAAACGAATAGAATTTCAACAAGGAAGCCCCCATGCTCACATTTTGTTATGGCTTGATAATGCACCAGGTGATATTCTTGGAAAAGACCAAGGTCGAGCAATAGAAATGATCGATAGCTTAGTATCAGTATCCTCGGCGGAAGCATCGGGAAATATTAAATTAATAACTCATCAGCACACCTTCAGATGCTACAAAAAAGTCACTGCTAATTCACGACAAAAATGTAGATTCAATGCACCATTTATGCCCTGTAAATTTACAATGATTTTGACACCAATGGAAAAAACAGATCCTAATTTCAAAGAATACTCGAAACGATATGCTGACATTAGAATGAATTTAGAGAGCAACGAATACAGTAGTTTTGATGATTACTATAAAAGTAATGATATTCGATCAGATGAAGAATACAAAAATATAATCAGATCAGGCATTACTAGTCCTCGAATTTTTTATAAACGACATCCTTCAGAAAAGATGCATAACACATTTAATCCATTTGTTTTCAATGTATTAAAATCGAACATGGATTTCCAGATAATCACTGAAGAATATTCTTGTGCTGCATATGTTGTCGAGTATGTAAATAAAACGAACAGAGGAATTAGCAATCTACAACGTAACATAATAGAAATTATGAATGAACATCCAGAATTCGGCATTGATGAATTAACTCATAAAATAAGTGTTGATATGCTGAATTCTGTTGAGATAACTAGTCAAGAAGCTGCTTGGTATCTTCTTAGAGAACCAATGTCAGAATCTTTAGTACCAGTTGAATATATCAATACTTGTTGGCCAATTGAACGAATAAGATTTAAAAAAACATCAAAAGAAATAAGTGAACTTGATGAAGAATCCACTGACATTTGGAAGGAGGATTGGTATGAAAAATATCAGAACCGGCCAAACGTTTTGGAAAATGTTTCATTAGCACAATTTGTTTCCAAATATACTAAAAACAATAGTGGAGTTTATGTAAAACGAAAAAAGCCACGAATAATTCGTTACAGAAACTATGATATTGCACTGGACAACAAGGAGTATAGAAGGGAAATGGTCACTTTACACTGGCCCTTTAGAAATGAGGATACGGAAATTTTAGCAGACGTCAAATTCATAACCATTTATGAGCAAAACGAGAATACTATTTTACAAAAACGAAAAGAGTTTGAGTCCAACTATGATATTCAAAAAACTATTGGTATATGTCGCGAGCTATGTCGCACAGATGATCAATTGAATGATGACGAGTTAGAAGTCCAAGACGTCGCTACAAGATTTCCAGAACCAACTCCTTTTCAAGAATTATATGAAAAACCAAAGGCTGCGGCTTCCGCAATGCCTACATTACGTGTGCTTCCACTGGCAAAGCTGCAGTAGCCATTGACGGAACTACAATTCATACAGCACAAAAAATATCAGTATCAAAACTACTTCCTTTGTCAATGGAAACGGCGCAACAGTATCGATGTATATATGTATGATTAGTGCTAAACTTAATTTTCCGTAGTTCCATTGTAAAACAGACTGGAAACTATGTTAGTGTTTTAAATACAGACTATTTAAAACACTAACATAGTTTTTGCTCCGTTAGTTTCCAGTCTATATATAACTTTATAATTGTATTCCGTAATTCATCAGTCTTTATTATCATTATTCTGGCCTTAGAAGAAGG
The DNA here is from genome assembly GCA_949152445.1 of Cerastis rubricosa. Lineage (NCBI taxonomy): Eukaryota > Metazoa > Arthropoda > Insecta > Lepidoptera > Noctuidae > Cerastis > Cerastis rubricosa. The sequence continues at coordinate 20,897,025 of OX424526.1, read as the reverse complement.
TATGCTGCGCCGACATGAAATATTTTTTCTTATTTATTTGGGGTCGGCGCAGCATGTCTTCTTCTACCATAATTTTGTAATTATTTAATAGGTTATATTTACAGAGGTAATTTAAATAATAAGAAAAATAAATTGATTTTATTAACGAAACTATTTTTTCTTTATTTAACAAAATTTTCCGTTACGGGTTTTTTAACCCGTGAGATACTGTTTGACAGAGATGTTTCACATTTGCTCGGGCGGCATCCCGTGAAGGCTAACTTAAAAAAAATACAATTTACAAAATAGTATTTAAAAAACTATCGTACATTGCATAAATTGCATTTAAATGCTTGTAAACAAATTAAATACCTACTGAAAAAGAAAGATCAAATAGAAAAAAAGGTGGGGTAACTTTCTTAGAATACTGGTGTTTTTTCAAGGATTTTTCAAATTTGGAAATGTTAGCCCTTAGTAGCCTTCTTTTCGCACCTTTTCCCAACAATTTTGGGGTCGGCAACTGAATACCAGTATTTTACATGACCTCCTTGTTGGTACCGGGTAATACGATACCCCTTGGTAAGACTGGTTGTCAAGACTTTCGGGCCACTGGCTACTTATAATTTTCAAATAGTGACAATTGACAGCCGGGACCAACGGCTTAACGAGCTTTCCGAGGTACCTACGGAGGAAGCTCTGTAGGTATCTAATGATTGGTCAGCGATCATCTTTTCAAACGGTTGAACTAGCAAAGTCAAAATGAGCACAAACCTCGTCTGCTCCTCTCCAGGAAGGCCTTGAAAGATTCAATGTCACTCCTGGACCTGCTGACTGGTGGTCCAGCCAACGCACACCCAATCACCGACAATAACACTAAAGCAGACCACATCTTGCTCTTTCAATCAACCAAATAATCCAGTCTTATATATTAATTGTATTATCTTAATAATTACCTAATTACAGATACTGGAATCGCAGCCAAGTTCATTAAACAATTTTAATTACGTTATCAGGTGATAAAGCGATAATGACATTGATTTTTGTGTTTTTTTTTTTACCTTTGTTCAGAATTTATTTTGATAACCGTCACGGTCTTTCCGAGGTTTAAACACAAAGGGTACGAAATAATAATATTAATTGATTCAGTAATCAATCAATAGTCTTACCCTTTCGTGGTTGTCGTTGGTTCGTTGTCAATACGAACGAACAGGTCTAAGTACTGCACCGAATATGCGTGACCGTCAACTCCGCCGTTCATTATTCTTTCTAAGAAACTCCACACTAAGACCCTTATATAAGCAGCGTATCGACATTACCTCAAATCGGAAATAGCCAATTAAATGAGATGATGTGTTGCCGATCCTGCAGCTTTCGTAACTACGTATGATTTGAGTTTTGCCCCTGAACACAATGTTTTTAATGCTTTTTTAATTTTTGCCGTAGTCTCTTGAGCTAGTCTATTGCCTCTTAGTTTTCTATCATGCTCCAGCAGTAACTCTTAACACGCATTTGCTAAGAGCCAGAGATATTTCGATGATATCGTACCAATGCTCGGACGACGGTAAAATTCATGAACTACTTTCAATAACTGACAGCAGACAGACCTGTCAATTAACAAAGTTGCGTAGAGCGCAAATAAATTGCATCACATCGAATAAATCGCATGTTTATAAATCGACAAGCAGTGTGCCCGCTTAGATTTACAAACCGTTTCCAACACCAACCAGCTTAACGGACCTTAATATTTTTTGAAATTCGTTATCCAGAGGCGACGACGAATTTCAAAAAATCCTGCTCAATTTGTTACCCTCATAAGGAACTCTTGTGCAAAATGTTTAATTTACCACCACAGTTGTGCGTTGTCTCTTTCATCTCTCACATCGTCAGCCTATAATGTTCCCACTGCTGGGACACAGGCCTCCTCTCTATGAGAGGGAGTGAGCTGTAATCCACCACGCGGGCCCAGTGCGGGTTGGTAGATGTCACATGTCTTCGAATTTTTAGTTCTAGGACATGCCGGTTTCCTCACGATGTTTTCCATCACCGTTTTTGAGAGCAACGGTGATGAAATAAATTACACATAGTAATGCGCCTGCCTGGGTTCGAACCCACGTCATTCATCATCATCATTCATCTCTCATGTTCATGTTCATCTCTCTGTGAATTTTAAATCTATTAATAGACTAGCTCTTGCCCGCGACATTCGTTATCGTGAAATTATTCTTATCACCTAAGGGTAAACAAAAATAGCCTATGACCTATTCTCAGACCTATCAAAAACACACAAAAAAAAATCGTAAAAATCGGTCAAGCCGTGGGTCCGTGGCTTAGGCCCCCAGTGGTCGAGGCACCTGTGGCCGACGCCCCCGATTCGATTATTTTAATTCAAAGCAAGTTTCGGAGGATTTCGATAACAAACTATGTGACACTGACACGAGCTTTTTATATATTAATTAAATCTTATCTATCTAATATCTTAATCCATTATTATAAATACAAATTTTTCGAGTTTACTACCTACCGTATTCCGCCCGTCCTATTCCTTTTAGGGTATCTGTTGGTCCACCTAACCGAGGGGGTCCCAGTTTTACGCCGTTCTCTATTCTAAGACCTGTGTGTTCCATTGTCAACACTGTACTTGTCTATCGATATTGCCTGCACGCAGTGCAGTCTCAGCTCGCTAGTTCTTTAAAGCGTTTACGCCTTACAAAATTTCATACAAACTTTCAAGTCCTTATTTTTGATGTATCCTGCTTATGCGTATGAAGTTTCAATCAAATGGGTTCAGTTCAATCATTTCGGAAAATAAGGACTTGAAAGTTTGTATGAAATGCCGTAAAGCGTTAACGCTTTTAAGTTTCATCGGTCAAAACCATAATCACATATATATATGGACCAATGATACCTATACCTGGTTCTGTTTCTTCCTTTTTGTCTAGGACACTAAATCTACTTCGTGGGAACTGGGAAAACCGGGAAAGAAACCCACATTTTCCGGTTTTTATTGATAAGATTAACTTTACCCGTGATTAGATCGATTACTTAATCGGTACGATTAAGTAATCGATCTAATCACGGGTAAAGTTACTGTTATTAAATATCACTGACTGGTGACTACCTTCTATTCTGACAACAATGATAATTTTTGGGTTTTCCACTTGTGGCGCAAGTATCGTGTTAACAATCTGTATACGAATAAGGTGACTGGTAATTAGTGACCGATTAAACACGTGTTCATACACATGATAACAAACAGCTTTTCCAAAGAAACATTTGTTTTTACAAATTCGCTTTTATTTTATCGGAATAATACGACAGCCGTTCCGTTTCTTTGGCCTATCAGCTTGTGCTTCTTAGCACTCATTGACTCTTGTGAATAAGTTAAATAAATTGTTTCTTTAGGAAAGTGATTTGTTATCATCAGTATAATCACGTGTTGCAGTATTAGTCACTAATTACCATATATTATGATTTCTCAGGAGTGCTAGCGTTCGGTACTATTGTTGAATAAAAAACCTAGCCTATCGGTATTAATCTGTGATATCAACATATATCTAGCCTTGGTGGATCATGATCGAGTTTGTAATTGTCTCGAGCTCGCTCCGCTCGCTCTTCCATGACGACGTATCCTATGCGAAACACGATAGAGTATACGCAATTTTTGCTCGCTATTACATTCTTTTAGTAAAATCAATAACGGCTTAAGCGATAGAAGACAGGATACTGTTATATTAATGTTGCAAAAATCACATACAGCGAATACCAAAATAGCTGCGAAGGCCAAAAAGAAGTTTTTGGCCTTCGCCACTTGAGTTTGAAATGGCCTCCGATTATTTTATACAGGGCCCTAGGGCTAGCTACGCCACTGATCATTTGCTAAGCCTTTTATCAACTACTAGCTGTCCGGCGCAACTTCGTTTGCGTCACATTTTCCTCGTTTTGGCAACATTTTTCATTGCTGCTCCTCTCCTATTGGTCGTAGCGTAATGATATATAGCCTTGCTCGATAAATGGGCTATCTAACACTGAAAGGATTTTTCAAATCGGACCAGTAGTTTCGGAGCCTATTCAATGCAAACAAACAAACAAACAATCAAATCTTTCCTCTTTATAATATTAGTTTAGATGTTATGAACTTATGACCTGCAGGCCACATGAAATAATTAGGTACTTAAGAGTATATACCTAAAGCTGTAAAAACAATAAAATACCATTATTCATTAAGTTTTACCATGATTGATAGGTAAAGCAATCAGTTTGGATTAAGTATGATTAATTAATTAGTGAGATAGGAACATACCTAGCTCGTCTTTAGATCCGATGCACAATTTTGATAAGTGTGTGGGTACCTACGTGTTAGATAAAAATCGGAATAGCTACTTACAACCGCACCCAAGATTAATTAAGCATGTTTGTTATTCCATTATTTACTGTACAGTACAGTTTATACCTATAGCTAGGTACTATAATTCTTACCCTTATGAAAATAAAAACTAAGCGATGTTTTCGTTGCTGACCTTAACAGGCGCCGGTTGGCAAGTTTATTTTCAAGAATCTTCAGCTCTCCAAAGCGAGCTCTGAAATGTTTGCGACTAAAACAACCTTATCACCTTCTTTGAACCCTATGGCTCATTACTGTGGAATGTTTGGCGTTTTTTTTTTCTGGAATTGTGACTTTGGCGGTGTTGATTCAAGTAATTACTAATTAGAGGATTAATTAAAGTGTCTTCTGTCTACCTTGCTTGTTCTAGGTAAATCACTGTGCTAGGGTGCCAATGATAGCATTTCCGACGTTTGGCCCCCAAACTGGACCGGGCAGGGGCTGCGTTCAAGCGGCTCTTGCCCAACCTGGGGGGTCCAAACGCCTCCTGCCGTAGGCTCTACGTGGGGGTCGTGCAGTCCATGGCCCTTTACGGGGCCCCGGTGTGGGCGCGTTCTTTGAGGCGGCGAGCCGCCCACTACCTGAACGCGCCCAAGAAGGTGGTAGCCGTAAGACTGATCCGGGGGTACCGCACGATCTCCGGCGAGGCGGCGAGCCTCTTAGCCGGATTGCCGCCATGGGATCTGGAGGCGATAGTCCTCGCGTGCCTGCACGAATGGCGCGCGGAGGCACTACGCCGAGGTTAAACTCCGCTGCTGCGGCAAATTGTCGCTCAGCGGATAGACCTCCGGCGCGATCTCATGGCGACATGGAGGGAGCGACTGTCGCAACCCCGTGCAGGGCATGCCACAATAGTGGCGATAGGTAAGTCCCCTCTTTGAGGAGTGGCTGGAGAGGCGCCACGGCGCCCTCACCTTCCGCCTGACGCAGGTCCTCACCGGACACGGCTGTTTCGGGAGGTTCCTGCACCGAATCGGGCGGGAGGAAACGCCCGGGTGTTACCACTGTGAGGATCGGCCGGAGGACACGGTGGAGCACACTGTGGAGCTCTGCCCCGCTTGGGCTGAGCACCGCCGTATCCTCGTAGCGGCGATTGGCAGCGGCGACCTCTCGCGTCCGGCCCTGGTTCAATCCATGGTCCGGAGCGAGAGGGAATGGGAAGCCGTCGCCTAATTCTGCGAAGCAGTCATGCTAGCGCAGGAGGTAGCGGAACGTGAGAGGGAGAGAACCTCACGTCCCAGCCGCCGCGGGAGACGCCCCGGGCGTCGCGGGGCAACCAGTGGCCCCCGGCCACCGTAGGCGCGGGCCTGTGGACGGTGAGTAATGGGCTAGCTCACCGTCCGTCCGTCTTATGACGACAGACCGTGCCGACGGCGCGTTCGTGTTCCACGCGCGCCTCAAGGAGATGTCAGCAAATCGGAAGGGATCCGAGAGGGCTGATGCCTGCCAGGGCTGCGGGTTGTTCGAAAGAGATACCGTGCCCCTGGAACGCAAAGGGCTAAGAAGGAACATGGATGGGTTTTAGTCAGTCAAGTCTGACACTCCCTTCCGCTCCGCCCAGAGCGGAAGAAGTCATTTGATGATTTGATTTACAATCCTAAAAAAAAAAATAGAATGGTGCCAATGATTAAAGTTGGAGTAGGTGCAATAAATGAAAAGAAAATCAGTTTAAATCAAAATCATATTTATTCATTTTGCGCTATATATAAAAAAAAATCTTTAGAACTACAAAATAAAGAAGAATACAATATCACTATAATACTTATGTATAAAATAATAACAGTAAACATGGACGCCATACCACTCTTACGCTCCTTCTAATTTTTAATATAAAAATTATTCGGACCTCACAATCATACCATCTTTGCCGCACACATCTGCTACTTTACTGAATATAAAAATATTATCTAACGTACTAACTCCTTAAATTTATCAGTTCAGTAAAGAGTCTACACAACTATAAATAGATGCCACTATTAACCATAATTATTGGCAAAAAACACGAAGAAAATACAATCACATAAAAATCTCAATGAAAAAAATTTAATTACATTATTCGTGTGGCACATTTTGTTAACATAATTCAATTCTAAAGTATGAGCTTGATATATTAATTAAACTATTACTGAAGTACTTGTGCCCATCTGATATTATAAAATCTAGTAACTATGCAAAATTATCTTTGTTTACGTCTTTCATTTTCATGAGTTATGGAGTAAACTGTACCCGCAGTATAAACCTATACTTTTTAAATTCCAAAATCACTCATATGGCGCTGTTATATTTTTTTTGCAATGGCAACAAATGCTATAGACAATTATTATTCGTCAACAATTACCAGGATAGCCCTGAGGATTTACATATTGGGCCTAGAAGGCGCTACGGGTAATTATTGGCTTCACTAAAATTAAAGAACGTGATGTTGATGAACTATTTGCATGGAATGTAGTAACACTTTCTAGGCTATTCTATTCATCATAACTATGGGAACCTATGGTATGCCAAATTTTTTATTGCACTCAAATGGATTTTAGAAAAAAAAAAGTTTTATAAAATACAAATCAAATCTAAAATATTAGGCGAACCTTAAGATTTCTTGATCATCTAACATTATTTATGTAACCAATTTAAGGCATTTCTAAGCTTTATTTATAAACACTACGTACTAAACTTTAATACTAAATCTATAATAAACTTAATTGAGAATATTTTTTTTTTAATATAGATAATAAGTATTGCAATAAAGAGAGTTTTGCTCATAGCAATGTCTTATTTTACAAATCGGCAGTGAATGACTGGTTTTACAAAGCTGTTTTTTTGCTAGCTTTGTCGAAAAAAAGGCGAAGACATAGCATAAAGGTAGCGAGAATTTTAGATTTTAAATAAGTTTTTTTTTAAGAATTTAAAATAGAAAAAGACACTTTATGCTAAGTATTGCACCAACACCTTATAGAAAAAAGCGAAAAAATAAAATCAAAGGTATAATACGAAAATTTAAATGAACAAACGAATTTATAACTTACAAATGAGTTTTTCATAAAAACTTTAAAATTAGTTCGATTTTCTGAAGGTTTCACCCTCAGAAAAATCAAGAACTTGTCTAATTTTTACTCTAAGCTGCACATATCAACAACTATACACTAATATTAAGTAACTAAATCAAAATGGCAATGATTACAAAGACATCCCTATCTAAACGGATTCCTTTATTCATATTCATAAACAAATGGTTCGAAAAACATCGTCGTATCAAAACTGGCTTGCGAACGCAATATTAAAATACCAAAATAGGTAATCGTTGTAATTTTATCATATTTTTTATCTAATTATAATATTCCCTTGGCATGGCCACAATCGAAAAATATACATTTAAAAGTTATTAAAAATTTATAAAAATGCAGAGGCAAGAGTCAGTTATCGACCATGATGAACACTATTCTTTTAATCGTACTATTCCTGAAGTCATAGAATAATTGCTTATACTTGGAATTCGTGTCTCGATCGTGGAAGATACTTGTCCAAAAGTATGTGGGCTTTATGTAAATAATTGCCTTACTTAGGGTCCATTTCGATGCACGCCATTAAAAATAGGACCAGCCTTACACAGATTATAAAAATTGTCTTGCCATTTACAAAAACATGGTGTCATTCTAAATTGTAATTAGATTATTCCGTACGTTATCTAATCATTGTTCCCCTGGCCTTATATTTATTTAATGTTACATAAATATACATATAAAAGCAAGTCGTGGCAGTGATACTTTAAAATGTCATGTCGTTGGAAAGCATTCGTTTTTATGTAACGGGCAACACTGCAAAATACATGCAATGTATGACGTAGATACTATGGAATAGTTGGTAAGAAGTTGTTATTATTTAGACAGTTGATTTATTAAAAAAAAAGTAATTGTTCAATTTTTTTGTATGAAGACACAGTGTTGCCCTTAACAAAATTTACTATAAAAGTAGAAAATTGTAGAATAGTTCAGTTCCGAGAGATAAAGACAGACACAAAAATAAATGCATTATTATTAGCTACATTGGCACTTATTTATTAAAAAATGTCATTTATTATGAAAGAATGATTAAATCTTATTTTTTATCAAAATAATAAATTGATTACTGACCAAAAATAAGCTCATTAATGGTCTTACGCCGTAAGAAATGGGATGTTATCTATTTTATTAAATTTGATAAAAGTACAATAAGAATAAGAATGATGGTGACTTTATCAAAAACAGTCTTTACACGTGTTTTAAGGCCAAAAATGCAATGATTTATGATTGATTAAAATGTCAGATTTGGTAAAAGTAAATAATTAGATGACCGCCAAAGAAATGCGCATTTTCGAGTATATTTTTCAAGGCTTTTTAAGGCGTGGCGGTGAAAGGATCGCAGACTAGCTATCTTAGAATGACTGATGAAAATACAAAAATATTAGATTGAAATCAACTCAATCCTTATGTCATTGTAGAGAGAATTCACTTAATATATTCTTGAGCAATGTATGAAGTTCGTGACCTTGGAGGTCGTTGTGAGGTGACCTTGAAGATCGAGATGAGGTCAAGGTCAATGGTCGCCGCGCAACAGTTCCATGAGTAGGTTAAAGCTTGGGCCGTCGCCATCTTTGCTTTTGTTGGCCGGGTTCAGCATTTCTTTGCCGACTTGCATGAAGAACTGTGAAATAGAAATCGTACTGTTAAGATGGTTCCTGTAAGAATGTCCTCTCTTAATTATGAACCTTATCTACTACAAAACAAGGTTTCATTCAATTTTCGAATCACAACCGCACGGCACACAACTCAACTTTTATCTACCTGCTATATGACTATCTACCTTATCCACTAGTACACAAAATATAATTCACGTGTTCATTAAATCAACACATGGCAAGCAAAACTGAACTTTATATCTTAAAGAACAGCGTAGTATCTCACCTGACAAGTCCTCTGCAGTTCCGGAATGCGCAGCAGTAGTTCTCCGAACTTGGCTGGAGTGCCGGGAGAGTGTGTCGTGATGTATGCCTGTAGTGCTGCCAACGCCTTCTCTTGGGAGGCTCGTACTTTCTCCACTTCACGTAAATCTGGGGCGTCTGTGTGAAAAAGTTAGGGAAATAAATATACAATTATGCCAAACGACTATTGCCTAAGCGTTTCTAACATTTTCCGGACAAGATGGGTAGATTTGGGATATTAGAAATACTTCTGTTTGTACAAATATCTGTCGACTTTTACCTTCCAATTATATTTTGTATTGTCATGTATCAATGTTCGCCAAAGATCAAACTTTGAACATAGAAATCGCAAAACAAAATTACTAACGCTGTGACGTTTCATTTTCCATTGGCCAATAACGAATGTTTGTAAATGATGAAGAAAATGGCATACGGAACAAAAAATAATAAGACAAACTTTAGTAACGATCTATTCTACCTATAAATAGTAAGCAAGGTATTATGAAAGCAAACAAAAAAAAAGGTATCATGAACGATTGAACGCCTAGAAAAAGAAAGACACCTGCACTGCACTTCATCATTTCAGCCGAAAGACGTCCACTGCTGGACTTAGGCCTCCCCCAAAAGGGGGAGATTTACACTGCACTTAATTTTAATTAATGCAAAATTCATGACGTTACTAAAAGGTTACCTATAAGTACATAACATATCAGCTACTACGAAAACTAAGATACTGCACTTACCTGAAGTGAGCAGTACAATAACTTTGAGTGCGACGTATTCGTATCGGTCCACGCGCAGCCGCCGCAGATGGTCGGTGAAGCTCAGCATGCGCTCGATACACGGCGTCAGACCCAGTCTGGAGATAAATGAAGATTAGACTATTACCTATGTACATAAAATAAAATCACTGACAAATAACAGCCAGCCCAAACAACTGGGTAAAGATACATCAATTTCCGAGCCACAAGGTCTAGGCCTTTTGGGTATACAACGAAGGATTTTAGCCGGGTCAAATTAGACATAAAATAGTGATCAAATAACAAAAACTCAAATCGAGTTGAATTTTGGTAGAAACTATGGGTACACCAGTAGAAACAAACAAAGAAAAAAGTTATTCGAGGTCAAAGGCAAAAAATTTCGCTTTTTAGGTTTTTTTTCGAAAACAGTAAGTTGTATCAAAAATATAGCTTAGACAAAATTGTCTATCTAAACTATTAATATTATACTTTATACTTTATACTAATATTATAAAGAGGAAAGATTTGATTGTTTGTTTGTTTGCATTGAATAGACTCCGAAACTACTGGTCCGATTTGAATAATTCTTTCAATGGTATATAGCCTATTTATCGAGGAAGGCTATAGGCTATATATCATCACGCTACGACCAATAAGAGAGGAGCAGCAATCAAAAATGTTGCGAAAACGGGGAAAATTTGACGCAAACGAAGTTGCGCCGGACAGCTAGTGCTATAAATTTCTCGAATAACTTTATTAGACCACATGGGATCACTTGGGACTTTTGACACTTTATTTCTACTGGTGTACTCGAGATCTCTACACCAAAATTCACCTTGATCAGAGTTTTTGTTAAATGAAATGTCAATTTGACCGGACTATTTGCTGAAATTTCATTTCCTTAAAGGATGTTTTGGAAGTTCGTAATTTTTGCCGATGTGAAATTCCATCTTGTATTGTACTTCAATAATTTTGACCAAAGGATGTTAGAAAAATAGAAGTGAGTCGAAGTATAGTAGTATAAGAAAGTTAAGTTTATTTCTATTTAAGGAATTTTCAACTTTATTTTCATTCCAAATAAAGTTGAATTCAAAATGACACATAGAACAACAATCAAAGCCCAACCTACTATCTAAAGTTTCAATTTTATTGGAATTGCAGTGGGGACTGCATTTTGTTTATCCATGATTATAATAAGTACTTATATAAATTATACTTACTTAGCGCTCTGATGAAGCGTGATACCGCGTCCTCCTCCCACTCGCACTTCACCCGGAGTGCTTACTCCACGATAACAACACGATAGTACTAGGAGTTCGCACCAGCTGTTAATCAGCAGGCAGATCTGGTCATCAATCTGTGAATAAAAAGATAATTTATTGAAGAGTTTTTTTTTTTCAAGAATTATCAAAATCAGTTCAAATTGTATGCTGTTATGGAGTCATCATTATCAGCGTATGAAGTTATTTAACTCTGAACTTGGCTATTGTTTTACTACACTGTCAAGAAAGTACCAGAAAACGATCAATAAACCACAAAATATTAGTCTTTCATACAAAGTTATTTTATCGCCTATAAAGTATGCTCCTTCAGAATCGATACAACGAATAATTCAATCAACAAAACATTGTCTGAACGCTGTTTCCGGAATTCACTTCAGTCATCGCCGCGAATTCTCCTTTATGTCTTCTACCGAATGAAAACGGGTGCCACAAAGTGGAAATTTGAGTTTAGGAAAAAGAAAGAAGTCGGCTGGAGTAATATCTGGTGAATAAGGTGGTTGCTCGATGGTATCTGATGAGTTTTTGGTAAAAAATCGTTCACTAAGATAGCCTTGTGCGAATGTGGTGGCAAATCCAAGAATTTTCTCTCTTCAACGCCGCATAATGTTCAAATAATATTCTTTGTTTACCGTTTGACCTTCCGGCAAGAATTCCGTGCTCAACACTGCGATAGTCAAAGAAAACGGTACACATGACTTTGACTTTTGATCGACTTTGGCGTATTTATTATTTTTAAATTCTGTTGAAAAATCTACTCACCGAAATATTCTTAAAAAGCGGCAAACTCTTGCACCACTTCACAATCTTGTACAGCCTATGATCAGCTATATTGCACAAGTCAGCCAGGAAGTCGGGGCTGGAGTTGTGTGCCGTGATCCCGCTCGCGGCCAGCAGGGGGTTGGCAGAGGGACTGCCGCCGGTGGACTTGCCCAGCCGGCTCAGTTCAGACTCGTTGTATTGCCACAGATGTTCTACGTCCATTATTTCCTGAGGAGTTAGGGTGGTTTACTTCATGTTAGCAGTGATAGCTTAGTGGTGTGGCCGTTAGACTGCCAAGTCATAGGTCTCAAGTTCAAACCTCAGAGACTCACGTCTGATTTTTCGGATGTTAAATTAGACCGATTATAAATTATCCATAGAATCAGAAATTTCCAATTATCTTTTTTTAAAGGATATTTCGAATAATATTTTTGTATGTTTTTAGACCTATGTATCCTGCTTATGCGTATGAAGTTTCATTTAAATCGGTTCAGTCTTTTTGGAAAATAAGAACTTGGAAGTTTGTATAAAATGCCGTAAGGCGTAAACTTAACATACAGCCTAAAACTGCCATTGTCCAGCACTTGCAAAAAAAAACCGATTGTTTTTTTATAGAAAGAGATTAGAATACAAACGATCATAAACATACGGGAATCACACCTCTTCCTGAATAATTCCTAAAGTATGTGTAAATTCTTTGTCACTATTTTGCCTTGCTGAGACTTAGAAGAGCTCTCAGCGAGAAAAATTGTGACTTAAAACAGAAATATCTATTAGTTTACCTGCAATAACGGCGGTATATCTGGAGTAACTTGGCTGTTACTGGACTCCCCTCTGCTGCTGTATGATCCGGGACCGTTTACCTATAAACGAATATGTATATTAACGTTAAATTTATGAATTTCTTTAATAGTCTCTACAACAGTGCAAAAAGCGTAAACTTAAATCAAAATACCCTCTGATTATTTTTAGGGATTGCCATGGTTTTTTTTTAAAGGACTATAATGTTCGTAGAGACTTAGACAATTTTATTTATTGACGTTTTCGATTATTATCTTGGAATAGTATTTCATTGCGTCGGATTTATGATAACTGTTATGAGCGTTTGGACTTATGTGATTCTGACGCTTCATGGCAGTATTTGTCAAAATATTCATATTACTTGAGTAACACAAAAATACAAATACTTAAAAGTACCATATTTCTCATCATCATTCTCTTGCCCTTATCCCAATTTATTTGGGGTCCGCGCAGCATATCTTCTTCTTCCATACTTGTCATCTAATCAGACACTTCCTCTCTAGCCATATCATCCTTCACTCAGACCATCCATCTGTTTTTTGGTCTTCCTCTTTATACCCATACACATTTATACCACAACTCATGACAACTCATTCATAACTTTCCTCACGACATTTTCCTCACGACATTTTCCTCATTCCTCCGCATAACATACCACGACAACCGATTACCACACATCTTTTCAGTCACCGGCGCCTCTGTTTCTGACTTCCTCTTATGTACTCCTTATTCCTCTCATGGTAACACAAAATATACCCTATACACATAGCAACAAAGTGAACATTTCAACTCACACAAGTGAGGCTGGAGGCGTGTCGCAGCGTGGTGGGCGCGTGCGCAGACAGCAGCGAGCCCGTGGACGCGGCGCCCGACAGCGTGTACGAGCACTGGTACGTCGAGCGGCCGCCTCGAGTGCGGTCCTCTCTGATAGCTGGGGACAAACAGGAACAATATTAAATCTCCTAAATATGATCATAATTGCGCTAAAATGGGCCTTATTCAGTTGTCAGCAACGCTCATTACCAGAGGTCGGAATAGGTAGAGTAGGTATATTTACTCACCTAAAGTTCGAGGATGGAAGTAACATAGAATTGATAATACCTCGTCTTAAATCCCGAAATCATAAACTTTACAATTAAATCCCGGGATTTATGAAATTGCAACTTGGAAGGAAGAGGAAGAGGAAGGATCCTCGAACTTTAGGTAAATATACTCTACCTATTTCGATCTCTGCTAAATTACATGGGTTTGGCCCAAATACGAAAGGGGGAGATGAGCACGTAAGAACGCACCCGCAGCGGGGTAAGTGTGCTCAACCCTAGGGCGCATCATCGCTTCACATCAGGCGAGATGGGGCCAAACGAAAACCTAATCCAGTATAAAAAAACGGGTTGCACTCCGCGAGTGTAGGCGTACGGCGATTAACGTTGTGCATTTTTGATATTTTGGAATGATTAGGGCATAATTTTGCACGAATTGCTTTAATTATCAGTATAAAAGTACTAGTAAGTATGTATGTGGTAAAATACAATATTCATTTATTGCGCTATCGTACACAAACATGACAATTTATATTACATTAAAAATTTAACACTTTAAAACTATTACAATCCGTCGTACGAATTTTACCTCTTTGGAGAAACCGAAAGTTTTGTTTGTGCATAAAATCCAGTTACAGATGTCATAATCACAAATCACAAAATTGCACAACGCCTATAAAGAAGTTTTGACTTCAAAAATACGATTTCGTTGGTAAGACTCGTTGTCAGACTTTTGGGTCAGATACTGACTACCCCCACCAATAGTAGTTCCTAATCATTAATATTAATATGTAATAAGAACGTCTTTGTTTCATTAAGTATCAAAATGCCTTTCGTAACCATTGCACCAACCCCTTACCTTCAAGCTTCATCCCGCACCCGAGACACTTGTCGAACCGGCACGCGGGACACTTCTTCCTCGTCGTCACCGTGACGGGACAGTTGCCGCCCCGCAGACACATGTAGTTCTTGCGGTTCTGTACGGTACGCTTGAAGAAACCCTTGCAGGATTCGCACGAGAAGATGCCGTAGTGGAAGCCGCTGATCTTGTCGCCGCAGATTGGGCATGGGCTGTTGGGGAAAGGAATTAAGTACTTTAATTTGGAGCAGGTGGCATTCGTTAGTTTCTGGGAAAAAGGTATGAGTTTATGTATGTAAGTCATCATCATCATCATTTCAGCCCAAAAGACGTCCACTGCTGGACATAGGCCTCCCCCACTTATCGCCACATTGACATAACATGGGGGGTTTTGCCATAATCGCCACGCTTAGCAGGCGGGTTGGCGATCGCAGTACGGTGCATTACTTTGTGTAATTTATTTCATCACCGCTGCCCTCAAAAACGGTGAAGGAAAACATCATGAGGAAACCGGCATGTCCTAGAACTAAAAATTCGAAGACATGAGACATCTACCAATACGCACTGGACCCGCGTGGTGGATTACCTTCTCATAGAGAGGAGGCCTGTGTCCCAGCAGTGGGAACATTATAGGCTGCTGATGATGATGATGATGAATTAGTCATGTGAACGACTTTGTGTCATACGATACCCAGCTTCTTCACATCCCAATCAATCAGTTATTTTTTATACTACTTATTTTGTCATTCATGGATAGTAAGCAGAGGTTTGGAGCGATGAATTTGTGACCACAAATCGTTCAGTGTATTTAAATAATTTAATATTCGAGCAAATGACTCAAAAGAAAATCTCTGAGATTTACAGTAATGGACGAAACTTCAAGACCCAATTCAGCCGTTGCAACAACGAAACAAAAGTTACCTATTAATAAGCTGTTGTCTGCTGATGCCCTGGTGATGATGCAGCCTGTCTTCCGGCGCGTCGGGCTCGTCGTCGTGAGTGCCGTCGTACGCCGCCGCAGCCTCGCGGTACATCACGTGCGGGTGACGACCCTGGCACAGATATGAGAGTTAGGAATAGGATGCCTAAGTGTTCTGTGATGCTTTTTAGGGTTCCGTATCTAAAGAATCAAACGGGACCCTATTACTGGGACTTCGTTGTCCGTCCGTCCGTCTGTCACCAGGCTGTATCTCATGAACCGTGATAGTTGCCAGTAGAAATTTCTACAGATTTTGTATTTCTGTTGCCGCTATAACAACAAATACTAAAAACAAAATAAAATAAAAATTTACGGCCTCCCATACAAAAAAAGTGATTTTTGAAGTGAAACTTCTTATGCGATATCCAATAAGGTTGCGTTAAACGTTTAACGCTACTATGGAGGGGGTATGAAAGCACTGTTGCGTTAAGTTTCACTTCTTCCGCGCGGAGGGACTCCACGCACTACTTTTTTTGCTCGTTTTTGTTAATAATGGTTTTCTAAATAGGCTTGCGTTTGGCTGTAACTCGCCTGATGTAAAGCGATGATGCAGCCTAGGATGGAGCACGCGCGCCTACACGATACCGATTCACTTGACGTTTGATGGATCCAGATTATTATTAGGGAACAGACAAGCCGGCAGTGAATTCCACAGACTGGCGGTTCGCACAATAAATTTGGAAGCGAAGTGCTTTGTTCGGGTTCGTGAAACTTCTACCATATAACGGTGACGATTCGCCACATCTCTGTTCGGTACTATGCAAAGAGGACAAAGATAGACCCCAGAAAATGTGTGATAGCTAATAGTTATTTGTGCAACAAGAGAGCAAAGTTGGTTTTTGCCGCGAGTGTTGATTTTTAATCCCGAGTAAGCGAAGGATTCTATATTTGAATCACGAGCGTAGCGAGTGATTCTAGGTTAGAATCCTGAGTGCAGCGAGGGATTCAAACACTCGAGATGCAAATAACTTTGGTCTCGTGTAGCACATACAACTTTTCACTTCAGCAGCGAGAACACTTTAGGAGATAAAATAATAAACAGGAATAGATTGAAATAGCTATTTATCGTGAATCAAAATAATTAACATTGTAGGTAGAGGTACTGTTCTCGTCGCTAGTTTCACTCATATTTTACGATTATTTTAATATTTTTCTAACTTATTCAACTCTTTACGCCAGCCACGAAATTTTATTCCTGCTCTTTTATTTAAATTATGGCGTGTTCCGAAATAGCACCCATGATATTTTATTATTCAAAATATATTACGTAACATTATTTGAACTAGAAATAAATATTTACAGGTTAAGTATTAGTTTTAGATGCAGTAAAAACTTATTTTCGTTTAAATACAACAATAAGTTAAAAATTCAATAAATTACATTAAAAGACATAATTATCTTTTTGCAAAATTTCTTTAGTTAGAACGAAATTCCGAACGTTTTTGTCTTTGAGGTCGAATTCAAAATAGGAACTTCGAAAGGGCTGGTCTTTGTCTCTCTCTCTCTCTCTTTCTAATGGCGGGAAAGAGATAGAGTGTAAATGTTTCGAATTGTATGATTAATCCAAGGCTGAATAAGATATTCGCGGCTTTCTAAAAAAATAATTAAAAAGTTACTTTGTCTCACTCAGTGAGCAAAATCGCATTTTGCTCACTGATTTCAGGCAGCAAAACCTACATGTTTGAGCTACTGAAGTGAAAAAGTTATATAAGTTTTTAAACTGACATGGTCACTAACACTATCAATAACAATAGTAACAACACACAACACAACAAGAAAGAGGGTAGACCGATTTGTCTGCACATAAACACCCACCCGCAATAACTTCAGTTTATCCGCGTTTGCAACAGCGCCGAAATATCGGGAACTCGAAAGAAATAATAAACATGGTAAATATTCCGTTACTAGTGTTGTTGATAGTAAAAGTTATGTCGCTGATTACAACTGCAACTATCACTACGAAGTTACTACGGTTTAGGTTATCTTCAGTTCAAAGATCCAGTTTAGAATCTGCGAGTCGTCGATCGAAGATAGATGGTACAGAGTAGGTTTGTAGATATTAATTAGCTTCACAGCTAGATGAACTAACGACCAAATAAGCAACTAGGACAGTCTGGGTTTGGAAGGCAGAGAACCGGGTGATGTGGTTTAAGGCCCGCTTCTACAAAAGCTGACACGATCAGAGCGGTGGTGGATTACAGCCCACTCCCTCTCATTGAGAGGAGGCCTGTATCCCAGCAGTGGAAAGATTATAGACTGATGATGATGATCAGAGCGGAGAAGAGAAGTGCCGGGACCAAGACCACACAGGTGAGAAGAGAGACGCAATCATGTGATTGGATGGAGAAGTGTAACCAATTTAATACAAACCTAAATATTCGTATGCCGCTTCTAGCGGCGGATATGTCCTCAACGCTATTATAAGAACTTTGAGTTGTGCCTACCGCATCATACGAATAAAGTCTTTGTCGAAACCCGCACGTCTCTTCTCCGTAGGTAGGTAACCAGGTAGCCTACCATGTCTTAAAGCAGAACTGTTTTAATATTATTCCAGAGTGGGAAAGAGATAGCGCTAGACGTCCTCTATAGCTCTGTCTCTTTCCCACACTGAAATAAGGTTAAAACAATACTGCTTTAAGACGTCATATTAAGCCAGCAGGTCTCACTCAGTATAAGGCTGGCAAAGTAGATTGATTGGAATATGTAGTAGGTAGGAAGTTATTACCTGTACTGGCGAGTGCGTTGGCGAGAATTCCGAGCTGTACGAGTAGCAGGAGGAGTGAGACGCGTCGCTGTTGTTGCGAGACAGGGATGGAGTATAGTGCCGGGACGCGCGAGGACTCGCTGATGGACTGCTGTATACGCTGCCAACAAACGAGAATATTAATTAATCGGACAGAAATGTCAAAATTGCTGTAGAAGCCTTTGGGGTATCATTTCTGTCAAGCATGCGAAAATGTTCCTTTCTCTCGTATTTTCTAGTACTAACTGCTTGTTGGTTGTAGAGGTCAGATAGGCAGTCGTTCCATGTAAAATACTGGTCTCAGGTACATCCGGTTAGACTGGAAGTCAACCCCAAAGTTGTTGAGAAAAGGCTAGACAGATGATGCTCCTACGTTAAGGCTTTTCCCAATATTTGTGAGACATTGAGACCTGATGTAAGTTTGAGCATTGGGCCTGGAGCACTTAATTCATTTATTTTTCCACCTTCAATCACTTCTATGTACTTACTATTTCGTACTACGTAATATTTCGAAGGTATACACTATTAAAAAGGCGGATCGAGCCTCCCCTATACTAGAACGGTTAGATTAGAAAACTCACCTGTGCGTATACATGGAGTGTACTGCAGAGTCAGTGCTGGCACTGGACTGCACGCGCGGTAGACGTCCCAGCAGTGGGGACCCGTGCAACGCGCCGATCAGCTTGTCCATGCCCACTGTCTGCTCGCATTTTAATTCTGTGGAAGAATGGGATATGCCGTCAGTAAAAATTGATGCAATGTCTATGAGGTAGATTGCGCATGAATGCACGTCTTATTTTACATAAGACAAATCATCTTTTTATTGGTGCTGCAACCGAAATCGTTCACTATGCATTGTTTAGGAATAATAGTACATTACTGCCGCGGTCTATAATGACTACTTTGCTGGTCGCGCTGATTATGGCCGACAGCGCAGCGTAGCGCAGCTCCAGGCCGACACAGCGCGGTCAGCGTGCAGCACTTGATGGACGAGCTGAGATTACAGCGAGGACAGCAAGGGCTGCAATGATGGCCAAGCTGAAAGGCCTAGAGCGTAGCTAGGCTAGCTCGAGGCAATCATAGCGTGACCAGCGAAGCAGTCATTGTGGGCCAAGGTTTGTATAGTGCTTTACTCAAAAATGCAAGTACCTAATCTAAATAAAACCAGCAAGTAATTTAAATACAAAATATATTAATTAAAATTTTCGCTGAACCGCGCTTTTGTTACTTCTTTGTTTTTTTTTTAGCAATGGTAGTTGGAACTATACAGCCTAATATGGAATAAAATCTTTTTGTACCTATCTCTATGGATACAAACAGCTATGTTTTACATAAAATCTTTTTGGATTTGAATTTTTTAAAACGTTGAAACGTCAAAATAGCGGCCGGCAAAACATTGCCGGCCTGTTAGAGCGGCCAGTAAAACTTTGCCGGCCGCTCCTTGAAACAGACCGGCAAGGTCGACTTTGCTCAAACAAAGTTGTCAAAATAATGACCACATTACATGCATTTTTGAGTAAATGAATATAGGTATAGGCTACAGCTATCGATCCTATGCTTGAACCTCGCCTCTCAGCCCAATTTTCGCTACAGCAGAGAGAAGAAATGATGCTTCTTACAAATGCTATTCTTAGCACATAATAAAGTTTCAGGCGTCATAAATATATAAAATATTAGCTGTCTGGCGCAACTTCGTTTGCATCACATTTTCCCCGTTTTCGCAACATTTTTCATTGCTGCTCCACTCCTATTGGTTGTAGCGTGATGATATATAGCCTTCCTCGATAAATGGTCTATCTAACACTGAAAGAATTTTTCAAATCGGAACAGTATTTTCGGAGCCTATTCAATGCAAACAAACAAACAATCAAATCTTTCCTCTTTATAATATTAGTTTAGATTTTTATTTTGGATCAAACATAACCTAGTACGGGTTTAAAACCATATCAACGCACTTCCCTTTAGCGACGTAACTTTGCAAGAGACTCTTTAACTTTTGCAAATAAATGATCATTCATAAGAACTACTTGGGTGATCATAAGAACTACTTGGGTAATCATAAGAACTACTTGGGTAATCATAAGAACTACTTGGGTAATCATAAGAACTACTTGGGTAATCATAAGAACTACTTGGATAATCATAAGAACTACTTGGATAATCATAAGAACTACTTGGATAATCATAAGAACTACTTGGATAATCATACGAACTACTTGGGTGATCATAAGAACTACTTGGATAATCATAAGAACTACTTGGATAATCATAAGAACTACTTAGGTGATCATAAGAACTACTTGGGTGATCATAAGAACTACTTGGGTGATCATAAGAACTACTTGGGTGATGATAAGAACTACTTGCGTGATCATAAGAACTACTTGGGTGATGATAAGAACTACTTGCGTGATCATAAGAACTACTTGGGTAAACATAAGAACTACTTGGATAATCATAAGAACTACTTGGGTGATAATAAGAACTACTTGGGTGATCATAAGAACTACTTGGATAATCATAGGAACTACTTGGATAGTCATAAGAACTACTTGGATAATCATAAGAACTACTTGGGTAATCATAAGAACTACTTGGGTGATCATAATAACTACTTGGATAATCATAAGAACTACTTGGGTGATCATAAGAACTACTTGGGTGATCATAAGAACTACTTGGGTGATCATAAGAACTACTTGGATAATCATAAGAACTACTTGGATAATCATAGGAACTACTTGGATAGTCATAAGAACTACTTGGATAATCATAAGAACTACTTGGATAATCATAAGAAGTACTTGGATAATCATACGAACTACTTAGGTGATCATAAGAACTACTTGGGTGATCATAAGAACTACTTGGGTGATCATAAGAACTACTTGGGTGATGATAAGAACTACTTGCGTGATCATAAGAACTACTTGGGTAATCATAAGAACTACTTGGGTAATCATAAGAACTACTTGGTAACTTTCATAAACATAAACTTACCAGATAATTGTGTCTCCTTCTTAATGGTCAGGTTCTGTACTTGGTCCAATCCGGTATGTGGCATATGGGTGGAACCCTGGTCACTGAGTGCGAGGGATTTGGCACTGCTGGTCGGAGAGGAGGGTCGTCTTGCTAGAGAGAGCGATGTGCCGTCTGTTAGCACTGATATCTGGAAGAGAAATATGGAGATTATTGTTTTTATTATCCGCGTTTTTTCAGCGTTCGGCGTGGTATCTCATTGGCAATTGGTATCTCGGACATGAATAAACAGAGAAAATGTACCTGTATCCAAAGTAGTGTCCATTTATCGCCGACACAACGGCATACAAATTCTTAAGTAAAGGTGCATTCGCCTTTTTCGGCTAAACATCTATTTTTTTTATTAGTATCTTGGAAACCTTATTATAAGGAGAGAGTGTTCCGTGTATTCCCGTTCGTCCCATCGACTTCGTCCCCCTAATGGGATGAACAGGAATTTACAAAAATAATATTAATTTTGTTCCCGATCGTCCCACTACATTTTAGGGGGACGAATGGGAATATGTTCTTAGATTAGTGCCATTCGTCCCACTAAATAATTTTGTGCATAAAATGTTTAATCGTTGTTTCGTCGTTTACTTTCAAATTTGTCGTGATATTACATGGCTCTGGTGCGCCGGCGGTGCCACTAGGTAACAAAAGAGTGCCGATAACATTAGGTTATTTGCGTAAACCCTATTGGTTTACCTGACATTCTTTGCCTTTAGTATCCTTAAATTAGGCCGATCGGGTTAGTATTGACAAAACAATGAAACTGCACACAATCAGTCTGAATTATATGGTGGGACCAACGCGACTAACAAAATAATTAATTAATTATTCCCGTTCGTCCCACCAACAAAATTAGTGGGACGATCGGGAAAAAAAATTACGAATTCCCGTTCGTCCCACTAGGGGGATGAAGTTGGTGGGACGAACGGGAATAAACGGAGCGTTCACGCTATAATTGATGTCCAGGTGGCCTACCATGATGTCTGAAAGTAGTATTCTTTTAATCTTATACCATAGTGGGAAAGAGAAGGCTTTAGACGTCATCTATAGCGCCGTCTCTTTCCCACACTGGAGTGACATTAAAACAATACTGCTTTAAGACGGCATGCAAACCTGCTCAGCTGCTGCTACTGTTGTGTTACATGATGGGGTATTCCAACTCACCCTGTTCATGCTGAGACTCCTCTGATGCAGCTGCAGCGGCGCGCTAGACTTGAGGTCCAGCACTCTCTGCTCGTCCACGCTGTGGAAGCCCTCGGTCTTCACGGGCTCCGTCTTGATGCTCACGTTGCGGAGCGTGTCGATGGAATCTCTGGATGATTGCAGGTCTAGTGAGCTGTTAGTCTCGTCTGTGAAGGAAATTGTTATTAGTAAGTTTTGGGTTGCAGGCAAGTTACTTTGTGTTATTTATTTCATCACAACTGCTCTCAAAACGGTGAAGGAACGTCGTGAGGAAATCTGCATGATCTAGAACCGAAAATACGAATATATGGACATCTAGCGACCCGTACTTAGCCCGCGTGGATTATGGACTACTTCGTCTCGTAAAGAAGTGGCCCCACAAGCCTCCTCTTTATATGTATGATTTATATGATAGTCCTAGCAGTGTAAACAAAAAGTACTGCAGCAACATAAGACATAAGTATAGTACTACAGTGCCATCTAATAAAGAACTATCATTAAAATCCTAAATCGCGCAGGTAAAATAATCGACTTAAGACTATAATATCGAAAAACCGGTCGGAAGGTCCTCCCTCTTCTTCCTTTTTCAAGCCCTATACGAGTTCGACGCTGTTTAGAATGTCCTAAGTTTATGGATACTCATATACATATAATAAAATAACTTGTAATGTAAGGATATTTAAAAAAAAAAGAATAGGGAAGTCTAGCGGTGGTAGTGGTAGCGGTGTCAGTTTTGTGGACCTAACGAACGTCACTGCCGCTGCCCCAGTCATTTAAAAATTCCATCGACAATCAATACTGACCATTATTAACGCTGGTGTCTATGACCATCTCGGAGTCTGACAGCTCGCCCTCCCAAGACATGGGTCGTTCGCGCTCATTGCTGGCCATCTCTTGCGCGCCGCTCAATGAACGCTTCTTCTTGTTGCGCATGTTCACCTGCAAAACAAGATGGCGGTTATCAATGGGTTTACTCATGGTTAAGTGTAGGAGAATAAGAATAGAATAGAATAGAATAGAATAGAATAGAATAGAATAGAATAGACTTTTATTTGCTTTGAATGCAGGTAAATACAAATAGGATCGTAAATAACATAATAAAGAACCGTGTACATTCTGCCTTGTTGGCATGCAAATACAATACTTATTATATAAGTTATAAAAACAGGAGGGATAAGGATCTTCCTTATTATTTTTTTTAAACTGTGGCCCACGCTAGGAATTTCGTATGTGTCGTGGGTCTGACAAACATTTTTTTAAATCCACATACACAAACAGCCACCTGCCAGTATCTGTGGACTTCCTGATGAAAAAAGTGATGATGGTAATAAAGGCTCTAGAAAGTGAGGAAACGCAGCAAAACTACAGAGCCTAGATTTTTACTACCCTCTGTTTTTATGATCGTTGATCTCGTGCTTTTTCCTGATATTAAACGTTGCACCAATATTACAAATGCATGAGGCAAGAAGAGGCTACTACACAGGCTGATCGACAGATATTATTAAACAAGCCTTTCGCTAATAACTACCAATTAGTGATTAATTACATAAACCAAGTATCCTATTTATTTTCTTTTGATTTCTACTTAAAGTAACCATCTCTTGACCACAACGGATTCAGTCAATTGACCGGTACATTAAGGAATTACTTCTTGGACCCGCATGGATTGAAGATAAGTTTAAATCAGAGGCGGATTAAGTGCTGAGAGCGCCATAGGCAAGCACCTCTGCGGCGATGAGGTGCTTGCCTATGGCGATGAGGTTTAAGTGAGACGGGGGAGGGGGGGCAGCAGGGTACCATTTTAAGACCCTACCTTAGAAAGTTGTGTAAGTAGGTGCATACTTACTGACATAACGTATACATTTTAGATTTTCAAAATGTGTATTGGTTATAATAATATGAAGGAAATGCCTAAATTAGCGCACGTTCCGCCCATTATAACTAGAGCCTCCACTCTTCCCGGAGCGTCGCGCGCGTTTTTCCGCACACATACACGGAGCGCATAGATACCTACCACCAGAAGCTCGGTGCGATCTTAATATTAAAAATATTTATTTTTAGGGTTCCGTACCCAAACGGGACCCTATTACTGAGACTTCGCTGTCCGTCCGTCCGTCCGTCCGTCCGTCCGTCCGTCCGTCCGTCTGTCACCAGGCTGTATCTCATGAACCGTGATAGTTAGCCAGTTGAAATTTCTACAGATTATGTATTTCTGTTGACGCTATAACAACAAATAATAAAAACAGAAAAAAATAAAAAAATAAGGGGGGCTCCCATACAAAAAAGTTTTTTTTTTCTTTTTTATAAATAATGGTACGGAACCCTTCGTGCGCGAGTCCGACTCGCACTTGGCCGGTTTTTTTTTTAACTTAAGAATAGCGGGAACAAATAAAAACGCAATAACGGGGAGAACAAATGCCTTTCAGCTTCGTTACGAGTCTTTTTACACCAGATTTCTTCAGGAAGATATATTTTCCAGAATCAAAGAGGAAGAGGCTGCCGCTTAGCAGCATAAGACGGACGATCTATGGGCTCATAAAATTTAAACAGCTACGATCACCATTTCACTTGTATGCTGACTATCATTTGACCGTTCAAAAAGTCCTGGTTTTCAGCCTAATTTGAACAGATGACTCTTTTCTTGCTCCTTAACATCTGCCTAGCCTTTTCCCAAGTATGTTGGAGTCGGCGTCCATTCTAACAGGATACAGCTGCATGCCAGTATTTAACATGAAGCGACTGCGTATCTGACGTTTACAACCCAGTTACTACCCCAATACTAAATGGGTTGTCGACGTCAGATTGGCAGCAAGTCTGGCAACCATAATCATCATCATTTCAGCCCAAAAGACGTCCACTGCTGGACACAGGCCTCCCCCAAGTGTCGCCATATTGACATTTTGGGGGGTTTTGCCATAATCGCCACGCTTGGCAGGCGGGTTGGCGATCGCAGTACGGTTGTTACAAAAACACAGAGAACGCTGCTGCCTATTTTCTCGAAAATCCCTTAGTCGCCTCTTACGACACCCACGGGAAGATATGGGATGGTGCTATTCTTTACGTCCGACACTATACAGAGCAGTCTGGCAACCAGCCTTACTATTATTCATCATCATCATTACAGCCGAAAGACGTCCACTGCTGGACGTAGACCTCCCCCAAGTTTCGCCACATTGACATAACATGGGGGGTTTTGCCATAATCGCCACGCTTGGCAGGCGGGTTGGCGATCGCAGTACAGTTGTTAGAAAAGCACAGAGAACGCTGCTGCCCATTCTCTGGCAAGTCTCTTAGTCGCCTCTTACGACACCCACGGGAAGACATGGGATGGTGTTATTCTTTACGTCCGACACCATACAAAGCATAAGCCTTACCAAGGGTTATCGTATTCGTAGTATTTATAATACGATAACCCTTGGTATACTTGGCTTACCGGGCAAATAACACTGATGTTACCAGCTTTAATGAATAGCAGTAAGTCAATAGAACTTACCTCGAACTGATGTTGTGAGAAGTCGATCTTGGAGATTTCAGCGTCAGTGGAGTCTTCATCATGAGGCACTGAAGACACACTGATGCGCACGCCGCTCGAGCTATACGAGAACTGACCTGGAACCAGACAAGTTTAAGGTTATAAAGTTACTATAGCTTCTACCCGCATCTTCGTTCGTTACTCTCACCCTCAGGGGTAATGTATCAAGAAGGTCCAAAAGTTTACGATGTCAACCAAAAATTAAGAACCCCAACAAAAATGGATTGAAATAAAGGATATATTGAACAAAAATATTATTTTTCAGGATTCTGTACCCAAAGGGTCAAACGGGACCCTTGGGTACCCTATTTGGGGACCCTATTACTGAGACTTCGCTGTTCGTCCGTCCGTCCGTCTGTATCTCATGAACCGTGATAGTTAGCCGTTTGAAATTTCTACAGATTATGTTTTTCTGTTGCTGCTATCATCATTTCAGCCGAAAGACGTCCACTGCTGGACATAGGCCTCCCCCAAGTGTCGCCGTGCGACTCGCATCCAGCGGATCCCCGAAACCTTCACCAGGTCATCGGTCCACCTAGTGGGAGGCCTTCCAACGCATCGTCTCCCGGTTCGCGGTCGCCATTCCAGAACTTTTCGTCCCTATCGGCCATCTGTTCTGCGAGCAATGTGCCCTGCCCACTGCCACTAAGTTTGGCAATTCTTCGGGCTACGTCGGTAACCTTGGTTCTCTTGCGGATGTCCTCATTTCTGATTTGATCACGCTAGGAAACTCCGAGCATAGCTCTCTCCATTGTCCTTTGGGTGACTTTGAGCCTTCTGATGAGGCCCATTGTGAGCGGCCACGTTTCGGTCCCGTATGTAATCACTGGCAACACACATTGGTCATAGACTTTCGTCTTGAGACACTGCGGTAAGTTGGACGAGAAGATACCACGCAGCTTCCCGAACGCTGCCCAGCCGAGTCGGATTCGACGATTGACCTCTTTCTCGAAGTTAGACCTACCCAACTGGACCGTTTGTCCCAGGTAGACATAAAGTTGCTGCTATAACATCATACTAACAACAGAATAAAATAAATATATTTTTTTGCTCTATTTTATAAATAATGGTACGAGTACGGAACCCTTCGTGCGCGAGTCCGACTCGCACTTGGCCGGTTTTTATAAATAATGGTACGGAACCCTTAGTCCGCGAGTACGACTCGCACTTGGCCGGTTTTTTTTTACTGTGGGTAACTAGATAAAACTTCAGTTTGACATTTGGACCTCACCATGTAGCTCCCCATTCATATGTAATAGTGGATCAGGAGACGAAGATAATCCCATCCCATATTATATTAAAACTGGTATAACTTAAAAAACAGTACAAATATGCACAAGTATCAAAATGGCGTCAATAAATTCGGCCACATCGCTGTCAATAAGAAAAGTGCCCAGAAGGTTGGCAGCGTTGCCACGTTGGATGCCAATGCTAGGCAGTATTGTATTGAATTTTAAAATATTCCTTAAAATTTGACAATAAACGCCTTTGCCCAGCAACAATGCTGGGCATCAAGCAGGATCATCATCATTATCATTTCTCATCTATCTGCAGCATGTACAATGGACAAGGGGAGGAAGACCATGATCCATCTGTAGCAGCTTTATTAAAAAAATCGCTAAGTGTGCTGACGTATAAGTACCTACAATCAGCAACGGAAATCGGTGAAGTAAAACATACGTGACCCTTTAAGTAGGTACAGTCAACAACTTAAATTATTAAACATCTTACTGTTTACTAAACGAAAAATTCTTAACATAACTTTACGCAATAAGAACCTGCTGGCCATGGTTACATCATTAATTTTATGTATTGTATTTGTACCTAATTTAGTCCTAAGGCGCTGTGCAATTAATTGAAATTGCTGAGCTACCTATATTTGGTGCCGACAGTACATTAATAACGCACACGATGCAAAATTACCGAGAAATATATTCAAGCTTTAAATACGTGCAACGCTTTCAAAGTTCTTTGCAAGGAGCACTGGAATTCTCGGAATGCATTTTTCAAGTGCGTTTAGCATTAAGATTTCCGGCTTGCAAATGGGCAGCACTCTAAAATGCTAATGCCCGTTTTCGCTATCACACAAATATTATTACTCTGTTGGAAATTCAAGTCTCGGTCGGATTTGGACATTAATTTAAGTGTCGCCTAGTGCTGAAAACGGACATAAAACCGTCGCCTTAACCCCTTAGCTCCGCCCTTTGCTGATGCGTTTACACAAATTGATATATTATTATTGGTTTTGATTTTGCATAGCAACTAGGAAACCTGAGTTCAGTTCAATTGCGAAAAAAAATGCTAAATATTGTCCCTTCCCTATTGTCCCCCCCTAGAGAGCAGCGGTGGCGCAGTTTCGGCAGCCCCGACTTACGAACAGTAAGCCGTAAGTTCGAACCCAGGCAGGCGCATTACTTTGTGTAATTTATTTCACCACCGCTGCCCTCAAAAACGGTGAAGGAAAACATCGTGAGGAAACCGGCCTGTCCTAGAACTAAAAATTCGAATACATGTGACATCTACCAACCCGCACTGGCCCCGCGTGGTGGATTTACAGCCCAATCCCTCTCATAGAGAGGAGGCCTGTGTCCTAGTAGTGGGAACATTATAGGCTGATGATGATGATGATGATTGTCCCTTCCCGTTTTACTTAACAGAGAGGCTTTTCAGCGTGGCGCAAGCAAGGCCTTGCAAATCCGGTTATAAAACCAATAATTTGATAAATTAATCCGACTCCAGACAGGAAGTCCAGTTTAAGTGGGGTGGAGCTTGAAAGCGAAAAAAGTGGAGGTCAGATAGGCAGTTGCTTCATGTAAAATACTGATACTCAGCTGCATCCGGTTAGACTGGAAGCCGACCCCAACAAAGTTTTGGAAAAGGCTGGGCAGATGATGATGAAACACATAATTACAGTATATGTAAGTAATTGAGTTTAATTTACTAATTACATAATTATGTACTTGTCCAAAAGTCAAGTAATGTCGCACGTCGTAGAATTTAAAGTACAACTAATCAATGAGAAGAATTCCTAAGTTACGTGTTTATATTTTTTTTTTCATTTTTTTTCACCTTCTTATTTAATTATTTAATAATGATTTTGCATTATTTCATTGAAATAGGGAAACACAAACCCTTCTCTCGGGCTTCGCTGCAGTCGCAGTCGGGTAAAAGGGAACGACTGAAAATTCAAATTAAATGAAAAAAGATAGGTTATTTTTATTGATTTTTTTCCTGATGTTTATAATGTAGGCTCAAACAGGGACTTAAAAACACCATCATAAAGGTTACAGAATTATAAGTGTTACATGTTGAATTGGTAACAGAATCAAATATGTAACAGATATGTATCTGTAACAGATAAAAGTGTTAACAGTGTTAAAAAGTGTAACATGTAAACGCAGCGTACTAAAGCTATAATTGATTATTTCAGTTACACTTATTAACACATATAAAAGGTTACTGTTTGATTCGGTAACATTATTGTATCTGTTACATTTAAGTGTTTTTTTTTCTGTTAAAACTGTTTTAAAAATATTGATTATTTCAGTTACACTTATTAACACATATAAAAGGTTACTTTTTGATTCGGTAACATTATTGTATCTGTTACATTTAAGTGTTTTTTTCTGTTATAACTGTTTTAAAAAACAGTGTTAAAAACACTTATAATGGTAACAGTTTGAGTCCCTGGGCTCAAACAACAACTACATACCTATTATTAGTGGATTCATAAAATAAATATAGTTAACCATCATAGATTGGCATTAAATAAGGAAACACAGACAACATAACGCTATATTATAGCCTTTTGACATAAACAGAGTTCAGCTCCGCCGTAGCGGGGGCAACGACCCCGCTATCACCGCATTTTTTATTATAATTTTATTGCGTGACGTGAATAATATTATTAATTCCGGGCGAATTAATAATATTATTAGCTTCACTCATGTTTACCGGTAAACAAAATGTCGACATCGAAATAAAATTATTAGTATTTTTCATTCACAGATCAATGAGAGTCAAGATGTATTTTGTGTTTATTATCTGTTGGAGCTAATGAAGATTAGTAAACTATACTTTAATACAGTTTATCAATTAGTTTAAGAATTTTAATAGATAGCACAATAAATATAACATTAATTTATTAATTATTTTCTAAAACTAAATGTCATCTCTGACAACTAAAGTCAAGAGAGAAAACGAAACGCAAATTAAAATAATAAAAAGTTTACGTGCTTTTTAAGTAATGATCTTACCCAATAGTTTCGATCTTGGTCATCAATCTAAGAAATTTTTTCATTCATAAAAACGTGTTTAATTTTCTTTTATGTTGACTGTACTCGTATGATCAGCAAATAATAGACATTATTTTACTACATTACCTTTGTGTATACTTATTTATATCAGGCCAGTATATACTGAAAAAAACGACCTAAAACACGGAGACGAAAAGTTACTAAAAACATTTTCGAAATGTGTTTTTAGAAAAAAGATAATTGGAAATTTCTGTTACTATAGATAATTTATAATCGGTCTAATTTGGCTGTAACACTATTTTTCGAAAATGTTTTTAGTAACTTTTTAGACCTATTTATCCTGCTTATGCGTATGAAGTCATCAAAATTAGTTCCGTCGTTTCGGAAAATAAGGCCTTAAAAGTTTGTATGAAATGCCGTAAGGCGTAAACGCTTTTAAGGGTATTTTTGTACCCATTCGTTAGGTATCGGAATATAGTTTGGAGTTCCATCTGCCATGTTGGTTTGCACTGGGTTCTATCTAAGTACCTATTGTTTTGATAATAAAATAAAACTATACCTACTCAATGCTTAGAACGCGATCGTGATATCTGTAGTATTTACGCAAGACACGCACTCGTTATCAAAGTGAGGTAAGCAGTACACGTGATGACATAGAAACAAATGAACCGCGCTGATGAACTATATATATCTCTCATTTATTTGTTTACTCGCTTCCGCTCGTAGCTTCGCCCGTAAATTCTTAAAATATCTTTATAATCTATAGCATATGCATTATTCGGATGTATAATTGTAAATATGTACTTATAAGCTAAAAAATAATAAAAAAAATAAAAAAGTACTAACATAATTCATTATTATTATTTTATATTGCCATAAAATTTGCAGTTTTGTTGTCCTGTTATGTTTCATTTTTGGTGTACCTACAACTGCAACAAAGTTTTATTCTATTCTATTCCACCTATTGCTTTTTAAGGTCTGAAAATTTCGTTTTTTAAAATAAGTATACCAGCAAAGAAATATGATGAAATCTGTTATTTTTACGTAATAATTATGTACTTAATCTAAATTGACACAATTATCCGTTTCATCATCATCATCATTTCAGCCGAAAGACGTCCACTGCTGGACATAGGCCTCCCCCAACGCCACATTAACATAAGGGGGGTTTTGCCATAATCGCCACGCTTGGCAGACGGGTTGGCGATCGCAGTACGGTTGTCACAAAGGCACAGAGAACGCTGCTGCCCATTCTCTGGCAAGTCCCTTAGTCGCCTCTTACGACACCCACGGGAAGATATGGGATGATGCTATTATTTACGTCCGACACCATACAGAACAATCCGTTCAATCAATTATCCGTTTTCGTGTTATTTAAATTTTAAACCGAAGTGTAGTGACTTGTGCGTATGAAAATTAATGTAATTACAGTATTATCAATACCAGGTGATATGCTTGCATTTTAATACGTGTGAGCTTGGCAAAACTCCCTACTAAAACACCTACATATTTGTTTAAACATGCAAATTAATAACATAATCTACAAAAGTAATGGAAAAGTCTTTTTTGAGTTAGCTGAAAGTTCAATGACTTCTATCGGAGAGTTTTACTTGAAGTGCGAAGTAAATAAACTTGAAGACAAATACAAGTGAAGTGTTTAGTTAATAAAACAATACTTACAAGAAACTTTTTAAGATAGAGCTATGGATAAACAAACTGCTGTCTAATCGTGTGTTATAACATTATCTTTATTTCGATTTGTGAGTTTTGAAAGCTTTCCATCTAATTATCCCATAATCTTACTACCTACATAATTATGCACTGACAAGGATAAAACATATTCTTGCTCGATTCGAAACTTTCGGATATCTTTTTATTCCCAAATTATTTATTTATTATCGATACCTACATAGAAACTAGAGAGAAGAGAGAACTAGAAGTTTGTATGTAGGGAGTAATCTTCGGAACTACTGGTCCTATTCCGAACATTCTTGGACTAACGGGAAGCTACATTATTCCCGGGTGCTATAGGCTACATTCGAAATATCCCCGTGGGTTAATTTCAGTAAGTACATAACGGAAATGCTCATAAGAATACGAAATTATGTTTTCCTACCCATGTATTAAAGCTAGAAACTGGGCGAGAAGTGCAGTGAAGAACCTTACCGTTGCTGGTCTCCGGGCCCGACATGCTGATAGTGGTGACAGACACGTGTCCCCCCTCCACCTTCACCGCGTCGCCCTCACTGCTCATCGCGGTGCTCATCACCATCCAACCCTCACACCATCCCCACAGTTCACCACACAACTATCGATACTCTTGTCCCAATCGATTTCACAACACTACACTAATATAGCACCACACTAAAGTTCGTCTACGATAAATTCATAGAAAAATACAGTTCGAAAATTTTCAAAAACTATTTTCTCTTTTCCGCATAATGTTTCACTATAAAAATATTTCTGAACGTTTCATCATCTTGTGTCGCCACTCATTTTTAAGGCCACTGTTGGGTTCAGTCTTGCAGTGGCAGTGTTCCTTTTACATATTTTTCTCCCTGAATATTCTTCGAAAGACCAAGGTGTTCGCTTCAAAGTCAAATATGGATGTGGAGGATTACAGCCAGATGATAAAACCAGCATCTTGGGTAACCTGGAACAAAATAAATTAAAATTATTTAATGTTATTGATGTTGTCAATAACAATTAAATTACACCACAATTTAATATCAACACTGACCCAGGCTAAGCAATACTATTATCTACAACTTCAAATTAAATAAAATTCATTCATTATTATTTTAGTGATAATGGCAAGTTAAAAAAAAAAAAAAAATTGAGGCCAAAACGGCGAAGCTCTATCCGCGCGTGGCGCAGTTCGAATTTGGAATGAAGTATCGGACGTTTCGAAACAGTGTGTTTGTGTACACGCACGAGACGTGGACGCGTCGCGCGGCCTTGCGAGCGCACCCAGTGCTGTGCGATAGCGCGCGGTATTATTATCGATGCGCCTCTCGACCCCTCGTGTCATTGGCATTCTGTTTACGAGGGCGAAGCTCGGTCGCGATAGCGACAGAACGCGTCATACCCACTTACTGAATGAATTGCCGTTTTGACAATGCAACGTGTTTTTAGTCAGCTCGCCTACAAATTGTTCTGAACAATAGCCATGCTGATTAACTAATGGATAAAGTATTTCCCCATATTGACTATAGCATAGCTTATCAGTTATAATAGATATCATTAGCAAATAAAAGGAAATACGCACACTTTATCAGTATCAAATACCTGCCACTATTGTTCGGATTAAACGGTTAGTTATCGATAAAACCAGTCACTAGCACAATTCAAAGAAGGGAGTGGGGGAGGGGCGTCGAGCGGCCTTCACGGAGCCGGTTGTGGCGACCGGCGACCGGCCGGCCGCGAGCATTTCGCCTTTCGCGCGCAGGACTGGTCCGCCGCTCCCAATACCGCGCCACGGCACCACACTCGATAATGTGTGAGATGAGTGTATTATGTACCGAGTTGAGTAATTAAATACGAAACCTATTGCGAATGCTACAGACAATCATGAGTCACAATGTACCGTTGAAATTAAAGTCAACTCAATACTGCTGTGCACACTATCCATTCAACTTCATAAATCATTCGTACCGAATGTCGAAACGTTTATTTGATACACATGTATAATGCAGGATAAGTAGATAACAGTCACTACCGTCTGGCGGGCCAATTAGCGTCCAATAAAGTCCCTTGCCCCCAGACATTTCTCAGTTATCGCTATCAGACAGGCTACAGTGCAGTCGCCTTGGCAACGCAATTAACCGCCAATTACACCACGTATAGCTTGTCTACGTTGCACCATTACCGTAGTGTTTAGAAACAGTTATAGTCGTACCCCTTCATTATTATTCAAAACTGCTTATTATTTACTTAACATTTATCACAAAAGACAGCAATCACTAGCTTTTGTTACTCAGCTTTCGAAATCGAGACAAAGAAAAGATGAACTTCAAAAAAATCCTAATGTCTTTATACTAATCGCGCTTGACGTCTATCTTGTTCTATTAATAAATTCGATTGAGATTGAAATCCTTTATCTCTTTCTTTTTGATAGTCAAATAGTATTTCAGAGCGAGACGAATATAATTTGGTGTCACAATAAAAGGAGTTCATCCGCACGCAAGATGGCGTCACCGTGGCCTAGACAAGGCCGAGCGGTCATTTGTACGATACGCCAGACGAGCGGCTTTGTCTGCCTCCTATTTATGGATTATCTTTTCAACGCAACGTGGCGGATGCTAATTTTTACAAGGCTCAGTCAATTTTTGCTCTGATATATGACCGGAAATGTTACACAGTACGTCTATAACCACACCACCGTAACAAATGCATTAAAATATAGGGAGAAAAAGTGTGGTTTTCCTAATATCTAAACCAGGATTTTCCGCGTCCAGACCGGTTTGAAATGTTCAGCAAATACATTGGTACAGAACCAGTTTCGTAACTTTGCAATAAGTAACTAAAGATATCATGCACCAAGCTGAGATAATGATAATAATTTGACAGAAATATGCAGGTATTTATCGCGGCTGCATAAGCCGACATCAGTTGCCCAACTTGAAGCATTTAGTGGTTGCTGAAATACAGTAACGATGAGAAACCGTTGCGCATCAGATTACTTGAAATGGTATAAATATAGGCTCGGCAAGTGATGTCCTTGCTTTGTTGTAGTCAGTTATCGATAAGGCTACGTGAGACGAGGCGTCGACCGATAATTATCTTAAGGTCACAGCACTATCTGTGACGTAGACGTTCCATGCACTGTGATAGTGATGGATGGGCCAAACACTGATACAGGTGAAAATGTATTATTTTCATTATTTGTCTGCAATCTTGAACTGACAAAGTTTGATATTTCTTTTACTTCTAAAGAGCCATATCTAAACACAATACAAACATGATGACTCCATTTCACCTTACTCCAACGGTCCAAAGTCCAACTGCAAACAGTACAACACAATCACCCAACCAAAAAGACGAGCAGATCGTGACAAAGCAATACAAGTGACGGTACGAATACCGTTGAGGAAAATTGTGAACGTTAATTTCCTACATCCTTGACCCCGATGGAGTGAGGTCGTCTTTGAGGGCGACGCACCCTATCGCCCACGAAGACTGAAATAGAAGAGGTTAATACCCCCTAGCACGCTTCTATTGCGAACAAAGAACTATGGGGTGGAGGTGTGACGGTAAACTATGACTATGTATCTTTAATTAAACATGAATTGGTACTTCATGAGCAATTTTCGCATAAGTGTATGAGGAAATAATGACAAATGTTGTCTTTTTTGGGAATATTAGACGTGCAAAAATCGTTTTCTCAGAAAAACCCAAAAAATACATTACCAGCTATGCAAGTTAACAAAATATGTTGGTCATAACTTGCTGATTTCATAGAAATTTCATTTGATTGCATCATGATTTTATGAATCAAATATGTGCATGCTAGTACGTAAAAGTTTTTGCAAGCGAAAATCTAAGATTTTCCAAAACAAAACCCGTTTAATAACTAGACAATTATTTGTCTAGTTTAAGAATATCTTATAATCTAGACTGTAAAAAACGTGACTGCATTATTCATAGAAGAAAGTACCGGAGGAGGTGAATGTCTCATCTTACGGTCGTATGCCGACGGCCTTCCCTGGTGCCATGCCAACAGGTGTCTTCCGTGTAATCACTCAGAAATAACATTATGACGTCCAGATAATGGGTGACAGTGAGGGTTTCCTCGTTTTGACGGTCATAGCCTGCCCGGGTTAAGCCAACCAATGACAATTGATTTGCCCCACGACAATTTAGGACCAATATTTAAAATTGGAATCGTCATTGGAGAAAATTTACGATATCGATGTTTAGGAAATTATATTGTGGCTCATCCCTAGTGAATTTTGATGCATTTTTGAACCATTTGATTTTTTTAGACATACATTCTTTATTTTAGTTTGCAAATGTTTGTGGTGAAGCCAAGAAGGGTTGATAGTAAGGGTCGTTGGCACATACAAAGTTATTAGCAAGAACTTTGTATGTGCCAACGACCCTTCTCTTGGTGACATGCCAATAGGTGTATACTAGATTGTCATCAAGTCGTTATCATGACTATTTAACACCACTTAATAATTACATGAAATACGACGTTACAGTATTTTGGCAGAATGACAATAAGTAGTTGGAAACAGCTTGTTCTTGCAAAGAAACCAGTAATTTTCCAAACACTGGTGTTTACCATGTAGTCGCTACCTTTATCGATAAAGACCATAAACACCGACATCCATTATCTGAGACTACCGACGAGAAGCATCACTGAGAGAGCTCGCTCTTCTAACATGAGATCAATTTATTAATAAGGCCCTAGTATACACAATTTCAGACGTCTGCAATAAATATTAATATGACTGGCGGGGTTTATTGATTGCAAGCAAAGGTCATGCCCTCACTCCCTCAGTCTGCCGCCAAGTGCCAACAGGTGGAATTTAGCGTACTACGAACTACCGTACACCGCTAAATTTATATTTATGACCATTTCCTACTGTCTGGAGCCTGGTGGAAATACTGAACGGTACACCGAAGTCTGTATAGTCTATAAATTAATGATACTTACGTTTCTGGGGTAAACATGTATGGAATGGCTATAAGCAGTTTGTACTGAGGAGAACGTAGCTAAATAATATCAGCCGCACGGATCGATCTTTAAGGTTAAGCCATGCTTTGGTTGGTCCGTGGATGGGTGACTATAATTACATACCGCCACTGCTGGCCGTGCCTGTGGCCAGAACCAACCTGCTGTCAAAAACACCCCTCACCCGCACAATTTGTGTACTAAACGAAGTGCATGAGAGACTTGACATATTTTATTGCAATCTGAGTGAATTCGCAAAAGTTTTGTTGAAGTATGTTAGTTTTATTTAAATATTTATATTTTGTGTTATGTCTGTTTTTATATTTTTAGATAGATTTTTAAGTATTAGCTGTAAGTTTATTCTTCAATTTATTTTGTGTGTGTTTGCAAACCACTATTGTATTGGGGTTATCCTGTAAATATAGTGTGTGTAAGATAAATAAATAAATAAATAATACCGAGTTTCCTCTGTGCCTCGGAAAGCACGTTAAGCCGTTGGTCTCAGCTGTCATTTGTAGATCTTGGACAGTCGTTACGAGTAGTCAGAAG
The DNA here is from genome assembly GCA_949152445.1 of Cerastis rubricosa. Classification (NCBI taxonomy): domain Eukaryota; kingdom Metazoa; phylum Arthropoda; class Insecta; order Lepidoptera; family Noctuidae; genus Cerastis; species Cerastis rubricosa. Next base: position 20,859,279 of record OX424526.1, on the reverse strand, counting down.
CCAAAAGTTTGACATCCAATCTTACCAAGGGGTATCGTATTACCCAGTTACTCAGCTGCATCCGGTTAGACTGGAAGCCGACCCTAAGACCCAGATGATATACTGTAGCCATCGGAGCCGGGGAAGATCAGGAGGTCTAAACGGCCGTTTCAGCTGAATCATAAAATATTCTTAAAATGGTCACAGACGCAGTTAATCATCATCATCATCTTTCTGCTCTGCTGCTTTTTCTCTTGGCTCATGTTACGTGGATCGGAGCAATGTTTTTTTTTATTTCATGTTTCAGAAATAGGTTTACATAGCTATTTCTCTGTGATTACTGGTTCGATTAGGATATACCTATGTGAGATACCACAACTAAAAAAGGTAACATAAACACTTTTTGAAAAAATATATACTTACCAGACTTCCAAAAGTGGGAAAAACTCCTTTGACGACCCTATTAAAGCGGCAATTTTAAACCCCCAGAGAAACGATGGATGGATTGCGTGCAAGAAGACACTTATTCTGTTATTTACAGGGGGGATGAAAGTGCAAATAGTAGTATTTACTTAAGGTGGTTCGTTGTTATATAAAAGAGCGCCTCTTGCCATCAAACGTAAAAGTTCGGCGAGTTTAGTCTTAAGTACCACCTCTGTATTGTAATTTCATTAAATAAATTTAAAAAAAAAGAAAAAGAAAAACTAAAAGAAAACTGTTTGCTGTATGGGAGGAGAAAAAATGCTGTGGCAACCACAAATAAATTGGAGGGAAAATGAAAAAATACAGAGAAACGTCTTGCTTATGTTTACTAGTCTTAACCTTATTATTTATTTATGTATTTATCGTCTCTTTGTTTTTCATCCTTCAGCAAGTGACTTTGAATTTGACTGTACAATGTAGACTTGTCAAATCAAACCTTCAGTAGGAAGGTCGTAGTTTATACACATTTATTTACCATTGTATTTGTTTTCCTTTTCGTACTTACCTATTTTACGCTATTTATTTTGGCTTTGGTCAATAAGTTTTCACGTAGGTATTTTCCACGTATATGTGTTAATAATTGAAAAAATCGCGTACTTATACCTATTGTGTTTTTTACATGCTTTATAACAACACGACCATAAAGTCATATCATTTTCATCATTTCAGCCGAAAGACGTCCACTGCTGAACATAGGCCTCCCCCAAAAGGGGGTTTGGCCATAATCGCCACGCTTGGCAGGCGGGTTGGCGATCGCAGTACAATTGTTGTAAAAGCACAGAGAACGCTGCTGCCCATTCTCTGGCAAATCCCTTAGTCGCCTCTTACGACACCCACGGGAAGATATGGGATGATGCTATTCTTTACGTCCGACACCATACAAACACATCATTTAAATTACTTTAAATTATTTAAAATGCATTACTTATTTATAAGCTTAAACTGTGCCAAATGTCATATGCCTCCATCCGCGTAATTTTCGTAAAAAAATTCGGTTCACGTACTAAATTATGACACTTTTTTAGCTTCAGGCATTATTCTTGTAGGTGCATAATAATTGTACTAACATGACTATGTAGTTGTAGGTACCTACTTATTCAGTGACCTTACAAAAGAAACCTATTCCTTCACACTCTCGTAATGTTATCGACGATAAGATATAACATTTCAAACAAAAAAACTCAACTCATTCAACGATAAGCTCTAGTACGAGAATCACCACTAGGTATTTGTATGCACTGGACACATCAAGCAAAACAAAACCAGTTTATGCGGATCTCTCATTATACGGGAAATCTATACAAAACGAGGCCATGTTATTCTGGAAATGTACAGTGTGATGTGTCGCCGTATGTAGGTACCTACTCGTACTCGCATTTCCGTAAAGTAACTATTTTTCTTTTTATGTACACACAGTAAACAACACAGGAAAAAACATAAATTTTTAAGAACAAAGGTACTGCTTATTTCCATAAGAAAATTTCTACCAGCAGAAAAAGAAATGTAGACGATAGTGTGTGAGAGAATTAAGAGAAAATTGTGTTTATGTGCCTTACCTAACTTAACCTATCATCATCATCATCAGTTTATAATGTTCCCACTGGTGGGACACAGGCCTCCTCTCTATGAGAGGGAGTGGGCTGTAATCCACCACGTGGGCCCAGTGCGGGTTGGTAGACTTAACTTAACCCAATACTATTTCTTAAATATAAATAGTATATTATATGGTACATAATACTAGCACAAGTATATAATATGTTTACTGGTTTTACGTCATACAGCATAACAGCAGCTGTCCAAACTACTTGAACAAAATACGGAATTCTGAGTAAAATTACTTCCGATAAGTAATTATTGTGTCCATGTCCACATTGTCCACACTTATTGTCCATTAAATTTTATGTATTAGTCGAGGACACTAGTATGAATATCATCGTCATCATCACCTGGTCTTCGAGCAGTCCACAGCTGGCAATTATGTTAAGCTTTTCATGCAAAGAAACTTCGAACGTATATTTAGCTTGCTGAAATGATTGCGTATTTCGAAAACTAGCATCATCAGGGGGGTTACCATGACGTCTTAAAGCAGTATTGTTTTATTCATATTCCATAGTAGGAAAGAGATGGAGCTAGACGTCCCGTATAGCTCTGTCTCTTTCCCACTCTGGAATGGTAGGCCACCAGGTGTACATGGTAATGTCCAAAAGTATCCGGCCTACACAAATTAGATTAATCACAGAAACAAAACTATCATGTCACTAAATTACTGTAATTTTCTCTACCTAACCTACCCTCAGTAAAAAAGACAATCTTTTTGTTCAACATAGTATCCCTTTATTTCAATCCATTTTTTAGGGTTCCGTAGCCGAATGGCAAAAAAAGGAACCCTTATAGATTCGTCATGTCTGTCTGTCTGTCCGTCCGTCCGTATGTCACAGCCACTTTTTTCCGAAACTATAAGAACTATACTGTTGAAACTTGGTAAGTGGATGTATTCTGTGAACCGCATAAAGATTTTCAAACAAAAATAGAAAAAAAAACATAAATTTTGGGGTTCCCCATACATAGAACTGAAAACCAAATTTTTTTTTTTCATGTGTGGGGTATCTATGGATAGGTCTTCAAAAATGATATTGAGGTTTCTAGTATCATTTTTTTCTAAACTGAATAGTTTGCGCTAGAGCCACTTCCAAAGTGGTAAAATGTGTCCCCCCCACCCCTCTAATTTCTAAAGTAAGAGGAGGAAAATTCTGAAAATATTTAGGATTGTAGAAGGTAAAAAAAACTATCAACGAAAATTGGTTTCAATAAGATATGATGTTTAGTTTTTGAGATATGGGACTTTTTCATCAAACTTCAGCAGTAACTTTGTTTTTCATTAAAATACTATGAAAAACCAATTTAGTTTTGCGGTTGAGTGGAAGTTTACTAACTAATACTACTAACTAATGAATGACAGTTTAAAATATTGTTTGGGGCTATGGAACCCTGTGTGCGAGTAAGACTCGCACTTGGCCGGTTTTTTTAGAATATTACATAAAACTTAATTTTATAGTTGTAGCTAAACTTTAACTCTATACAAGAGCACAGAAATTCTCATACGAAATATGCGAAAACCAAACCTGTACTTAATGTTTTAAGCACACTAATCTCCACCAGAAATACACTCGGCTTTTCATCTCTAGGGAAGAAGGGGTCAGGCTGGGTCAGTGCAAAATACACGTAACTTCATATTACCAACATGCCGATGCCGCCGCCAATAAAGGAGATCGCCCACTACACCGTACCATGACCGTACTATCACATGAAACGGACGACTTTGCCCGCCGACTTTAAACGTATCATACGGCCGTTTAGAACGATCAAAATCAAATTATTTTTATATCACATAGGTCTACATGGGCACTTATAAAATGTCGACATAAAGGTGCTCGATGGGTTTAGAACAGTCAGAAAGAATTCGCGGTTAAATCCAATATTCTTTGTATTAAAAGCCATTAGATGGCACTAGCTAGACCGTTCTGTCACCGACTAGTGGGGATAGTCTCATACTTTTCAATGCAAATATTATTTTTTTTACCTGACCCGGTCAAGGTATGATACGGTGTAGTGGGCAGACTCCTTAATCAGTGGTCTTACCTGTGAGTGATCAGTTGTGAAAGATATCTTTGAACACGGAACTTATTGCTAAGTAAACGTAGTTGGGTTGTAGGTATGTACATATTAAAACTTTATGCAGCAGAAACAACACTGAAATTCCAAAATGATTTTTTGGTTGATTTGATTTATTTCAGTAAAGGTGAAAGATGAAAAAGATTGATAAGTAATAATTATGTAATAAAAATTATGTATTATGTAATAATCAAGTGGAATTTGACGACTGATGAGAGAAAAAATGGACGTTTGTTTTTTGACGAGACCACTTGCAAACTAAACTCTAGAAGGTTGCTAACTGCTTAACCAAACTGAAGTGACGTTTCAGCAAAACAGATACCGAAACATCAAAATATAGGAAACCAAACAGACCACCTGAAAACAATCAACGAAGTGCAGAATCGATACGAGACACTCTACATACATCCACCGCATAAGGACAGAAACAAAACGTTTAAGAAAAAAAAACCTTTTTTTTTCTCACCACTAAAACCACAACGTTAAATCACTCATGAAAGGCAGTGTTGCACACAATTAAACGGTAAATCTAGAATTACCGCGGGCCAGACAAGTTGCTGCATAATGAGGAGGCTGGGTCATAAACTATTTGAACACCGACACTCCGACAGCCTATCTATTGTCTCTCGTTAGCTAACGAACCGATGGTTATTTATTGAGAATTTATTTGGTTAAGGCTTTTGCATCGTAAACGAAAGTATCGTATAGTTTATTACAAGCAAGCTGCTTTTACTGCCCAATCAAGAACCGCTTTAGTGATGGAAATGATAAAAAAAATCAATGTAAATCAATTGTCATCTTTATTGGAAAGAGGACGCGCGGGTTCGCGGTAAATGGAAATAGTGGAGGGAGGCCTTTTTTGCTCAGAAATGGGAAAGAGCAAACTAGGAAAAGAATTTTTTTTCACTTTGGCAACAGCAGAGAGACTGAGAAAAGCTTAAGTGGCTGAGCACTATGTTGGTGCATAAGCCTAGGTGCAAAAATCAAGTGTTTCATTTTGTTGTAATAAACTAAGGAAGAACGGTAGCTTTCTGTTATTTACATAAAATAATTTGTAAACTGTACTTTCTTTCGGTTATATACAATATTCTTTGTCTTCTGTCATTAACATAAAATATGGAGTCTGGACGCAGCCATTCCAATCCAACCGAGCTTAGATCTAATCCACACGATATAGATACCCCAAATACGAGCGTTCCAAGTTTCCTACCTCCGACACTACTTGCTCAAAACCAGATAAAATCTAGCGCAATCTTAACTGTAAATACCTTAGAAATATTTAGATCCTAGACAATTTTCCGTGGAGCAATGCTAGTTAAGTAATGCGATAATAATGTCGGCGGCGCAGGCGCAAGTAAACGTTGTACACCTTGATACCAACTACAAGAATACGAGTTATGTTATTGCGGTCGCACAGATTTGTTGCTGTGTCTGTAATGTTGATTGTATTTGTAAATGCATTTGTAATATTGGGTAGCTAATTGAGAGCTAACGAAATAGCTAAAAAGGGTTGGTCGGCTACGTAAGTATCTGGCAGTGGCGGTACTTTCATACAATCCTAAAAGCTTGGCTTATCCTTATAACCTACTAATCTTCATGATTTTAGGGTTTCTGAACCGTACGCTTGTCTTATGGGCTTGCCGTATTGTTGGCCCCTAGGCACGCCACTGATATCTGGTCGGTATTCATTTTGTTCAAATAAACTTAGGTACAACATAAAATACTTGAAGAATTTGCTGAACATATTTTCGAAAAACAAATCGATGAGAATAACCCAGAAATTAAAATAGCCCGCGCAAAAACAATTGCCAGTTTAAAAAAATCTATTTCACGGATGAAGAAGGTCGCGTTCACCAATGCTCCAATTTCAAAAGTCATCATTTCTCGCGACAGTCTCAATAAAGCCAAGGTCTCATCGTCTGGCCGTACGCAAATATCTGGCGTTAGCGACCTCGGCGTTCTATCTGACTAGCTATTAAATGTATCAATCATAATTTTGCAATGTTATTAGTTATTTGGGTTTCCCATCTAGACAACATTTGATAAAAAAAAAAAAAAAACAGACAAAAAACAGGATCTGGCCACATCTTTTTCATCTCAATGGTAATTTCCCAGATCCGTAAATACAGTCTAATTTAGCATAAGTCAACTGAAAAGAAGTAGGACAATAAGATCTTGTAATTTTTCAGGAAAAGGACATTTCGGAATGGCTTTCCAATAATTTTAAGCGGCAGTCCAACACGGCAGGTGTAAATAGCTGACCATGAGTCAACATTTAGATTGTTCAAATCATAGATACGTGCGTGAAGTCGCAAAACTTTTTTTTTTTTCGATATTTAAAACTTCGCGCCGATTCCGTGAGCAATTCGCTTTAATCAAGGTATACAAAATATACTAAACATTTTTAGGGTTCCGTACCCAAAGGGTCAAACGGGACCCTATTACTGAGACTTCGCTGTCCGCCCGTCCGTCCGTCCGTCTGTCACCAGGCTGTATCTCGTGAACCGTGATAGTTAGCCAGTTGAAATTTCTACAGATTATGTATTTCTGTTGGTGCTATAACAACAAATACTAAAAACAGAATAAAATAAATATTTAAGTGGGCTCCCATACAAAAAAGTGATTTTATTGCTCGTTTTTATAAATAATGATAGGGAACCCTTCGTGCGCGAGTCTGACTCGCACTTGGCCGGTTTTTTTAACGTCTTTTGTTGATAGGACTAACTAATCTATCTGGTAAGATTAACGTACGTTTAATAAATTGGAATGTTTCTAAAGATTATATTCCCACGCTAACAAAGGTCGTAGTTTATTTATCAATGAGTAATTAATGTCAGGCATGATAATTTTTATGATAATTGAAGATTTTTTTGCATGTTAACATTTGGCGAAACTAAAAATGCAGTTTACCGACATTCAGGCATCAATCATAAAATCATAAGTTTTTTCTAAATTAATTATTTAAAAAACGATCTGTCAAAATATTGAATAAATTAATCTGTCTAATGCTATGCATGAAACGCGTTGACAGCAGAATAACCTTGTCGATACAGCACAGATAATCAGGGAGAATGGAAATTCTTAGCATAGCTGTTCCTTAATCCGTTACTTTGAGGCAAAAATAAACATGTTGTCAATGGCAACATTCTTTTCTAAAAGCATATGATATTGAATTCACCTGTGCATAAGAAAGAAAAGTACCAACTAATGGAAATGTCTATGCTTCACGATTGCATTAGGTTAGGGTTAAGAGTGTAAGAAACTTTTTTTTTATTAATGGCTTTTGGCTAACTGCTACTTTTTAATGATTATTAAAATAATGATTATATATTGTATAATAAAAAAAAATAACCTACTTCCAAAAAAACACAAAAAGTGAAGTTTAAAGAGAAATTATTAAGCTATCATCTATCATCATGTCATCAACTTATACGAAGAATTTTACACCAGGGCCTCAAGTCTGCTATTTTTATAAACATCGTCATTCCTACACGATCCCATTGTCATTTTGCTAAAAACTCGTAATCTGCTAAAGTTATAATGGTCTGTCAAATTCTACGCCATTTCTTTCAATGAAGTGTCAGTGTTTGACCATTGTAAAGTCATACTGAATAAATGTCTCTTTTTACCCGACTAAAAGAAGGGTTAATACGTATTATGTTTTTCGGGGTATCTTGTTTGTTGGTAGTAAATTTGTCTGCAATACTTCGTATCTTCCAAACGGCTGGATATATATCGACAGTTAGGGTTTCGTTATATTTGTCTTAAAACCCCAAGTATCCTTTTGTATAGGTGTTTGAACAAAAAAAAAACAAAATGGTGGGTATTTTGGCGGGAATTATAGTAATAGGTTAATAAAAAAAAACTGAATCTATCGAGAAGGGTATCAGAATAAAGGAAATTAAAAGGGGATTAAAAAGGAGCTATGTTTTTTCTTTGATTTTCCTGATTCGTTCGTAAATCGATTGTGAGTGTTGTGACAGTACCTAATCAAAGGTCACATTATGAAGCTGTACAGCTGGAAATAAAAATTGTCCTTGTTGTTTGATTTTCAGTAGAGTTTTTTAGTGTTTAATTACTTTTTTATTTCAGTCGATTCTTTAATCACTTAACCGATTTTTAGGGTTCCGTACCCAAAGGGTCAAACGGGACCCTATTACTGAGACTTCGCTGTCCGTCCGTCTGTCCGTCCGTCCGTCCGTCTGTCACCAGGCTGTATCTCATGAACCGTGATAGTTAGCGAGTTGAAATTTCTACGGATTGTGTATTTCTGTTGATGCTAAAACAACAAATACTAAAAACAGAATAAAAAAATATTTAAGGGGGGCTCCCATACAAAAAAGTTTTTTTTTTTCGTTTTTATAAATAATGGTACGGAACCCTTCGTGCGCGAGTTCGACTCGCACTTGGCCAGTTTTTATTTTTAGTTTATAATCTTCACTCAAAAGATCTTAGTTCATTCTTCTGCTCAGCTAATTGATATTTCATGAACTAGATAGGTATAGCTATTATCGACAAACATGTTTAGTAATACAGCCTTCGGTGTCAAATACGCAATTTTGTGACTGACACATCAAGCAATTAATTTATAAGGACTTGACATGCAAATATTATGCAAAATCGTAATCATGATTAAATATTTGTCCCAAAATGGAATTCAGTATTAATTAAATACAATTAACATAATATTTAACTAACCGCAATATTTGTAAAACATGTGATTGAATATTTTAATATGGTAACATTTTAACCACCGTCAGCCGGGCCATTATAATAATAATATAACGATTACCACAGACACGGGCTGCTCTGTACTCGCAGGTAGTTTGCTTTAATGAATGAAGAGCATAGTACATACCAGCACAGACAACTTCTGTGTTGAAAAACATTTTGCTTTATAATATTAGAGCAAAATACACACGAGTACAGACAGTCACATATCTCTTTTACTCCTCTGTGATGCGATCGACAGATTCATACCTAATCAAGGGCTTTCGTAAAAATATAAAAAAGAAAACATTTTTATACTGCCAAATGTAGGAAATAATCACCAAAATTAAAGTTTTTAATGCGAAATTTTAACCAAAAATTGTACATTATGATATCTTATTAAAGCAAACTCCATACCCACAGCTTCAAACTAAGGCGCCTATTTCTGTCTGCAGGGTTTAAAGTAATCGAACACGAAGGGGATAGCGAGGTCTTAATTCGCTCGCTTTGCTCGCTCTCCAGACCCCGCCATCCCCTTCGAGCCTTACCTGCCCGATTCGGGGTGCCCAATGTCCCGAACTCGCTTCGCTCGCTCTTGCATCCTAAGTTCTCCTTAATGTGTTTCACTACCCTGCCAAATCCTTTGCTCTGCACTCGTACGTAGTTTGCTTTGAAAATGACGAACGTAATGTGATGTTGAAATACATTTGCTCTTTAGTGTAACGAGCACCAAGCGGTCCAGCACAGACTGTGGATGTCAGTGGTAATATACACTTTAGCATTACGCCGTTCGGCCTACCTTACAAAAACAGGTTTTAATTTAACCTCAAATCTTATTAAATATCTACCTAATCGTCATTAAAAAGATTAAAATAATTCTTGAGAGGACAAATAAATACACTTTTTTTCCCATGGGATAGGCAGAAACTAAGGAAGGCCACCTGCTACTCCCAAAGATCTTTTAGAGAACAAAACTAGCGAAAAATCAATTAACCACCACTCAGTATCAACCAAGACATGGTCAAAATACAAATCACGATCTGCAGATTGATCAGTTGATCACGAATCTCTTGATTGGAAGTCCTGAAGGATGCGTGACCAATCAGGCGCAGGCATGGCTAATCAGAAATTAATCAGTTGATTAGAACGAGCTACGATTTGCTCAACGTATGAGAATTTTAGTTCTCTGCCTTGGTGGTAATGACGCTAAGATGCTCATGATTAAAGTTGGTATTTCATGTTTGGAAAAGTTAACCTATTTTGAAATGTGTGGTAACAAAGAGAAAATAAAAAAATAAAGTTTATTCCAGAAACTTGTACAACTATTACAATAAATCTTAGTCTTACATATTATTACACAATAGATCTCGTTTTAAGTAAAAGAGACGAAAAAGATACGAGAAGAAGAAACACTGAAAAGAGCAGAAACACCGAATAAATATTAAACTTGCAAACAACGAATTATCGGGATAAAATATAATGTAATAAATACTAATGATTTTAAAAAGTCTTAACATGGAATAATGATTCATGTCGCTTGCAACCCAATTCTATTGGAGCCATAATGACGTCTTTTTCAACGTAACTGCCAAACTACGTGTGCACATTCACGTTTAGTAGCATTTGTACTAAAATTTTCAGGGCACAAAATTCATCAGAGATGTTCAAAACGCGGCTTTTTTACGCATTTTCTTCCAGACAACCATAAAAACGAATCACAGGGAACATACAAAGGGCAGTCAATAATTCACATCGTCAGCAAGTTTACAACAGCATCAAAGCAAAACTTATTTCACACGAACGTTTCGCAACGCGGAATCAACGCATCGAGGGCACGCAGGACCGGTACCCACCCACCACTGGTCGGGAGGTGAGGGTTGCAGAGGGGGGGTAAATGGGTCGCCGCAGCCGCATTCCGTGGCGGTTGACATTTCACAGGAAAGCAGAACTCAGCAATGGTGTGTTTGTGGGAAACAGCGGGTTAAGTTCAACTTTGAATATGGAATAACGGTTTTCGATGTGCGTAAGGTACGAACGCGCTAGAATTTGTGGGTGGTGTGTTGAAATTCGATTTACGGGCATCTAGTAAAGACAAGGGCATTGCTAAAAATAGCTTTATCAATATAATGAATAAATAGTTTGTTCCTGTTCCACTTACTGAGTTGCATATCAATGACAGACGAAGGTTGTTTGCAGTAGGTATTGCCTCACATGTCCCTAACGAAATTCTGTTACAAATATATGCAATACAGCGGATATAAACAAGAATACCGAGAAGGCTATAAATGTCACAATGCTGGATTCACGGTTGGATTAGTCACGTAACAGCCTCACGTAACAAAGTTCACCTGTTTTACAACTGACTTTCAGTACAAAACAGTCGCCAAAGAAGGCCAAATTTATTCTCGTGAATGTAAAAAATATCCTTCGCACCAAATGCGTCTAGTCGGACCGGTTCAACCGTCACTGGCAGTTTTCCTGTGCCGAAATTAAAGCGACTTAATTGACGCCCGAAGATATGAATAAAAAAACCACTCCGGAAATTACTATGCGATGCCTCATGCTGTAGAACTTGTCTTAAGATTCATCCATTGACGCCTCGGTGTGATGAACTCAGATATGCGCACCAGTTCCGCAAGTATTGTAATGGAGTCACCGAGTGTTGTTACCGTTGCTAACCTGAGTGCAGATTAATCTTTCTCCCTCTGTCCCAAAATTAAGATTTGCGAACAAGTTTTCAACAAAAACAGTTGGACAATGAGTCAAAGCTACCTAAGCGGGGTATGGCGGCTTAAGACCCGTTCCAGACAGAACCCTACGCTGACTCACGCTGTAATGTTTTCTCAGAATCATTCTGTATCGAGGCGAGTTGCGAAACCTGCAAAGGATGTCTCATGGTTTCGGCGCGCAATCACTTACGTGGGAACTGCGGTACGCTGGAGAAAGTTCGAGGCTGAAGCCATTATTGAAAAGAATTGAACGAAAACTCCAAGTCATTGTTTGCAAAATCAATTGGAACGTAATGCAAATCTGCACGTGTATTCGGCAAGGTCAATCATAAAGGCGTATGCACCACACAGTACGTGGTTATCGGAACAGCAGCTAAAATTTTAAACTCAATACAGCTTTTCACAGCATCTTTTTGATGCGATGTGTTGCTTCGCTAACACGAGGAAAACCTCGTGGCATTACCCACGGTGCAAAGACACCACGTTGTAGACTATAAATCGCACTTAATTAGAGACAAGACACGAGCTCGTCAGGCATTACGGTAAAACAGGAATGCAGAACTGGAAGCTTCTAAACGGGTCGGTGACGGTCAGACGTCACTTGGAAATCAAGAATAAGATTTTATGGCGCAGTTTTAATCTTCATTTCATCTTCAATTCATCATCATCTTAAAGACATCTTCCTACTCACACTGGGTCCGCATGGTGGATTACAGCCCATTCCCTCTCACAGAGTAAAAGTCTGTGTCCCAGCAGTGGAAACATTAAAGACAAATAACTATGAATATGCATTTCAGTAATTCATTACTATTCCAGTTATTACATTATAGCTTTTTGATTCAGATGGCTTACGACTTATAGAGGGTTTCAGCACCAATCAAATAGAAATGTAGCAAGAAGTATCATTGGTGAGTCACAGGCGATGACGAATAAAAGCTAAGGCGCCTGATTCGTTGCCTTTTAGTTCTATATAAGGACTTTTTGTAATCGCAGACAATTAAATACATATGTGCTGTGGTGCACGTCCGTGGAAACAAGATATCTTAGAATTATGAGAGCGTTTATCGCTCTCTTCGTTCGTCATTAAATCCAGGAAAGTACAAAACAAATTCCTTTGTCTTTAAAATAGAGTGTGAAGTTGGATTTGTTTCTGGTCGAGCAACTGTCAATTTGGATATTACAAGGTTTCAAGTTTCGAAATCAGTATTGTCATTTTTGCCATTTCCGTACAATTTTTGAATTGAAATTGAAAATATTTATTTCAGACCAAGCACACATTAATTGCTCTTGAGAACGGTGAAGGCAAACAACGTGAGGAAACCGGCACGTCCTAGAACTAAAAATTCTAAAATATCTACCAAACCCACACTGGGCCCGCGTGGTTGATTAAAGCCCACACCCTCTCATAGACAGGAGGCCTGTGTCCCAGCAGTGAGACATTACAGGCTGATGATGATGATATTACACATTAATTGATACAAGTCCATATTATGTTAGAAGGTAGAATCTTATAGTTATAATAGTAAAATTTGAAATATTATTTTGGACATGCATAAGCGACTAATGCCTCAGGATTTGGCTGTCCACTCTGTCCGACACCACGCTCAGAACGTGTTGGTGCTACGTTACAATGCTGCCGTATATAATTGTATGTTTTTTTTTTATTATTACGTTTTCGTCAAAAGCTTTTATCCTCAAAGGCAATTCAGCCTCATCATAACTTATCCTATTCTAAACTAATGTGTAGTACAGTCAGTAAAGTGGGAATAGGCTAATTTTTTAACAAAATCCCGTACACACGATAATAACACCCTTATTGGTCCGCAAACTATTTGTGCGGACCAATAGTAGTAAGTTAAACAGGTGTGGTCATCGTGTCTATAATAGTAGTAAAACAAAAAGGACCGAAAAATACACGTGCCTTTTTTAAAAATATGTATTGTATTGCTTTGATACCCAGTGTGGTGATAGTACCTACATACAATATAAATTATTATTGTCTAGCAAGTAAAATTGTTTTCTCCGGTGAAAGTTGCGCTAAAACATGAACAAACTTTATCGTTGTTGATCCATCTAGCGAAGAAGCTTCTGGTGCTTCTCAATTCATAAACACTTAAAAAAAAGCTCGTAAAATCGTATGCGTTTTGCGGCGATACATGCGTTTCAAAAGTGTGAGGTCTGTTCACCGTTCTCCGGTCGGCCCTGCATCCCAGCCTTTTACTTTTGTTGCGACACACGCGCCCCGGGGTCAAGTCTCTGCCAGCAGTTCAAAATACAAATGTTACGAATCACCTGCTAGTGAGCTTTCGAACGTTTATTAAAATTATGGTTTTGTTGATGTTTTAGAATATTTAACTAACCACGTTTAAGCACATATTTTCTTATTCGTAAGACTTTCCGTCTTTGCCTTCATCGATCCTTGGTTATTAAGCCAAGGATTGATCTTTTTAAAGCGACTGAAGGGGCCAATGTCAAGCTTTACAAACGCTTAGTCAGTAATGGCTTCTCTCTTTATTTTTCGTGTGGTTAGTGCCTAATCGAGAGCAGCGGTGGCCCAGTGGTGGCAGCCCCGACTTACGAGCAGTAAGCCGTGGGTTCGAACCCAAGCAGGCGCATAACTTTGTGTAATTTATTTCATCACCGCTGTTCTCAAAAACGGTGAAGGAAAACATCGTGAGGAAACCGGCATGTTCTAGAACTAAAAATTCGAAGACATGTGACATCTAACAACCCGCACTGGGCCCGCGTGGTGGATTACAGCCCACTCCCTCTCATAGAGAGGAGACCTGTGTCCCAGCAGGTGGAACATTATAGGCTGATGATGAGTGTCTAATCTGGTGTCAGACTTTTTATGCCGCACATGAGACGACGGCATGTAAAGCCATGTCAGAGGCTTTACATGCCGTCGAGAAATATCGCTCAGGCATGCTGGTTTCCTCATGATGTTTTCCTAGTATTAGCTGATGATGTGAAGCACAGAGACATGCACAAGTGAAGTGTTTATAGTTTTAGTTTTTATTAACTAACGCAATTGTATTTTATCATATGTATGTTAGTCTGTAAGGTTTATACATATAGGGTGCCTGGTAATTAGTGACCGATACTTAAACACGTTATCATACTCATGATAACAGACAACTTTCCCGAAGAAAATGTTTTTTACTCATTCACTTCTATCACAATAATACAACAGCCGCATGAAAATGGCGCGCGCGCGCCTTTGGCCTATCACCTTGTGATAAAATTGAAGGAGTAAAAAAAATGTTTCTTCGGGAAAGTTGTTTGTTACTATGAGTGTTTAAGTATCGGTCACTAATTATCAGTCACCCTATATATCTATGGGCCAAAGTTGCCTAAAAATAAATGTATGTTGTTATTGTTGTGGTAGGTAGCACGACTTTCGCCCAGCCCAACCTAATCCCAAATTGCAATAAAATACACACACATATTGTTCAATATTACGTCGCTGCTAAAGCTCAATAAAAATTATCTCAATAGCGTTCAAACTTCAAAACCCAATGCGAATCTTCTCATTAATTGAATCGTACAGTAAATTAATAACTTTGACACTTCAAATTGTCCAGTTCACACCCATGGTTCTCGCTTGTACAGCAATTCATCAAGAATCAAGATAACACAGAGTCATTGGAAGGGTAACCTTGACGCGTAGCATAGCATGAATCGCGATCGTGTGATGTCACGAATTCGATCCTGAGTGTTACAACAGGTAGAACCACGGTTAACTACTTTGCACCTGTCATAATGGAACAACAGCTTTTAAAGTGTCATAACTCCATTCGTTGGGCATGAAACTTGCGGCTTTAAAGCCGATAAATTCAGTTAGATTGTCACCTAGGAGTTTTGTTTCGTTTGTCGCGAAGAGTTCTAGCCTAAGCATAACACTAAAGAAACGAGACTTAGCATAACCTTACGCTTCGGTCTGTAGAAGTCGTTATTTTGGGGTGTTTCTGACAGTTCGAAGTTTATTTTGAAACGTTGAGTTTCGTCTTAAACTTTTCCTCTCGACTTCTAATCCAACGCTTGTATTTGAGTTACCCAAACTACGATAACTAGTTTTCAAATATTCTAGGACGGATACACCTTGATTAAACTGGCCAGAACTAGGTGCAGTCTTAGAAACAATTTCTTGCGCAATAAATTGGTGTCGTTAAAACAATACTGTTAGAGTAAACACAAGAAACCTTTCTCGAGGTGGATACAGAAAATATTGCGAGAATAGCCACTAAAATAAACAATAGGCTACGGAACCATAAATTTAATATTATCGATAAGGTATCAAGAGTATCGCGTAACGGTTAGGGAAGCGAAATATCGTATGATCTTGGCAGTATCTATGTCTTATGCGGGAACTGTGTCACAGCACTACCGCTAGGGTGATGTGCTCTATTACGCGCGTGAGATTGTCTACGGTCGTCTCAGGCTGCGTTCTGAACTTGAGATGAATAATAATATTTTTGAAAGCTTTTGATGGACTGAGATTGCGAGTAACCTTTTATTTTGCAAATGTGGGGTACAAAATAGGTTTCTTTAGATCAGGGTAGGTTTTTTCAGATTTATAAACCTGTTTCAAATTCGATGACTAATATAAAGACAAACGTATAACAACACCTTTGTTTTCTTATCCGTCGACACCTTATGAAACATTAGTATGATGAGGATGACAAAGTATGAGTTTATAATACACAATGTTATGTACATCGGAGGAGCTCGTGGCTAAACAATAACAGCCGCAAGGATCAATCTTCAGTCTGTGGATGGGTGCAGACCACCCATTGCATACCGAGTTTTCTTCGTGCTTCAGAAACCATAACTTGCTTTCCGTTAGTCCCGGCTGTCCGTTGAAGATCTTTGACAGTCGTTACAGGAAGTCAGTGGCCCGAAAGTCTGACAACCTGTCTTAGCAAAGAGTGTCGTATTAGCCAGTACTAACTGGGTGTGAAGGTCAGATGGACAGTCGCTCCATGTAAAATACTGGTATTCAGCTGCATCCGGTTAGACTCTAAGCCGACCCCGACATAGTCGGGAAAAGGCTAGGCAGATGATAGTGACACAATGTAATGTATCATATCATACAACAAAGTCGTAGGTACGTAGGTACCGACATAATTTGGAACGTATATGTAGGTTCATAAAGTCCATGCAAGGTTATTTAAATAACTTAATTTCCATATACACGTCATGCTTGTTACTTATCAAGGCTACAGGCATTAGTACAATAGGCACATAATACAATACTGGAAGAAAGAAGGCTTTCGATCGAGCCTACAAGTTGCCTGGGTGACGTCAAGAAACAAGATGGCTGACGACGCTACTTTTTTTGGATTTCGAACAGATTTCTGCAGTGTTCTCTGCAGTCATTGATTTAAAGTTGTGCTGCTGTGCTGAGAGCATGGAACTAATAAGTACTAATTACTGGGAGCCACCTTTGCTTTTTCATTTTGACAGTAGAAAAGTTAGGTAGATGCGTTTGATAGAGGGAGCCTCAGGTAGAGCCAAATATAATTTACATGTACACTGGATTTATTGCTAACCAAACATATTGCTGAACTTTTCTACTAGAAGTTAAAACCCTACATCTAAATTTAAGCAAATGAAAAAAGAAAGAGGAATTCTAACGATATGACGGAGGTCATCCAAAGAGAAACAGCCTGTTAAAACAACACAGCATTCCCTCCGACAAGTAAAAAAAATATCGAACAAAGAGAACCTCTTTTTGGTACTACACAATGGAACATGCGACGGACTGTTATACGATGCTCGTATTACCAAACCAAGTAACAAAAAAGCTAGTAATATTCCGGCTACGATAAAATTCTCATAAAGGGTAAAACCAGATTTTAACATTTTTTTTTTACAATGCCTTAATAATAAAAAATAAAATCATATACTATTCGTCTGCGGACACTATAGACTACGTCTTCGATGACGCGACGAATGCCACAAAGAATAATAGAGCTTCCAAGTTTGAAAATCGAACAAAGGCAGAAGGGGGCCGAAAAAACTCGTCGGCTTGGTACTCAATGGAACATGGCTGCATGGTAGTATAGACGTTACGCGAAGGTCTCTGCTCCCTCGGCAGACGCGCGCTGAGTCACGCGGCCGCGCGCTTCCGCCTGATAGCAAGGTCACCGGCCGAGAGCGAGACGCACACTACCAACGACACTCACACATTCACACGTGAAAGTAGTGAGAGTACAGTCACTACCAACAACACCTTTTATTTTATTTTTTTGTCTGTACTTGTAAAAAATGTTCGTTACTTGCCAAATGTATTTGACGCTAACAAACTTTCGACCTTTGAACTCAGCGATAACAAATCATAACAAGGTAGTTTATAACTAAAACATAATATATTTGTTTAGTATTAATTGATAATGTTATTCACGTTCCGTTCTGTAAAATATATAAATGAATAGATGGGTCATACACATAATACGACTCAAACGACTACAAATAGTTTTTTTTTTTTTTGTAATTACTTTATTTTATGCATTTAGTATCGTTTAGTAAAATAAAATAAATATGTTTCCTTCCAGTCTAATTTATAAATAATTCAGTCAAGGATACTTGTTATCATTTAACTTTTTGAAAGAATAAGAAACGTCCGTCAACAAAACAATTGAGAATATTTACATATTATCAATATTTGCAGAAGAATATGAAGAACTAAAAATCACACTCACGGTTAGAAAGTGCATTATTATAATCTTCAAGTGCGTATTTCATATTACAGTACAGCATATTAAAACATGTTGTGCAGTTATTTATTAATTCAGATCTATTCATGAATGTTCTATTCCGAATAATAAAATGTATTTTAAACACAGCGCGTTCATTTTTCTATATTTAAAAAAGTTGTTTGTCTGGTCGTTACAGCTGTGGATTGGCTAAAAGTCAATAACATTATGAATAACTCGGCCTGACCGCTAACTGTAAAGTAATGGTTAATTACTGCAGTAGTTCAGCGATTAATCAATTCCATCCGGCTTAATACAAACAATGAGCTAGCTCAGATCCTATTTCGACATTCATTTTGCAATTAAACAGGCAGTGTTGTCGGAGAACGGTCCGTAGATGCAGACATGATAACAATAACTGTTGCCAAACAACTAGGACCACAATTTATGAACATTACCATAATAATAACATCGTCTGTTATGAATTATAATGTTTTACATTATTCATACCTATTACTCGGCTGTGTTTTATCCATATTGTTGATATGCTAATTTGGTACAAGCTAATTTACTAATCTAATAAATAGGTACTCTAATAGTTGCTTGTTTTTCTACGCTACTTTCAAAATTTGTGTCAATTGTGATCAAGTTAAGCCTTCAATTGGACAGGAAATATTATCAAACTGTCTAATGCTTCCTTTTCAGGCACATTATCATTAAGGAAAGTACTCAAGGTTGCTTGTGCTGCAAAATATGTGTAATTCCTCTTCGATTGCCTCAAAAGTACCTACTTTCCGGCTAAGGGTGTTACCACACCAATCGACCGATCGATGGTAGAATGGATTAGTAGACAATCGATCGATAGGATTTCCTAGTAGAAGCTATCGATCGACGTCGACTAATCCATTCTACCATTGATTGATGGCATGGATCGATTGGTATGGGAACACCCTAAGAATTAAATGTTACATTAATTACATCGACGGAGGTGAATGCAATACCAATAAGTAATTTATATGCAGACGGTTGCTTAACGTTCGACCATGTACCGTAATGCCGTTGTATTAATTAATGTAAATCTAACAGTATATAATATTTACTTAATCCGATACCAATCGCCACCCACAGAACATTTGTGACGAAATTATTTGTGAACGAAGGCGTGTCAGCCTTTATTGGCAGTAAAGGTACGTCCAAGGTCATGTAAATATGCATTTATGACAAAGCAGAATTTCGTATGTTAATTGAAATACGTTTATACGTTTTATTTCTGAAACATCGTTGTTTGTATTTAAATGATCAAGGCTTTTGTTTAACGTGCGTTAATAAGGCATTCACTATGTTTAACTGAGGTTACTTAATGTAATTAATTAATGATATCTTACATAATAAACATGATTACAAATTAATTAATATTGCTTGCAGTTTGTATGTTTTTCTCAGTGGAGTTGATTTACCGAATTAGTTTGATTATAGTTGTAACATACTACCCGATTATTCATGTAGAATCGAATGTCTGGCGTCGAATTAATAATACCTACCGTTAAAGCTGTTCAGACGCCAGTACATCAAGCTAACAATCTGTTAATTTCTTTAATAGAGTTTCAACCTTATCGTTATAGAATACGGTTCAAGGTTGATTGGTATAATTTGACAGTTTCGGGTAGCCTGACCTGCTGGCGTCTGTACATTAATATGCAACTTTTTGTCGGGCGTCCGCTTCGTGATCGCAGTCGAGTCGTGGGGCCCAGCTTTAGTGGCATTCGTAGATCACGATTCACGCACGAGGCCAGATTATTACAGATGCTTTACAAAAAGATGCAGTTATTTCTTACACATATAACAACTCACAAGGTCATCCTGAACTTTAAAAAGTTTCATCGGTAGACGAAACAACGATAAAACGGACGTGAATGTTGAAAAATACAAAAAAATGCATTTAAATTTTTTGGAATGCGCTATAAAATGAGTCATTTCAGATTTTTTATGAGTGCCAGACAGAGGAATGATTTTTAGCGTGTTAATAAATGTTTCAGGAAGTTTGGATTCAGTGAATCCTTGAAGCGAAAATCTTATTTGATGTTCCCGAAAATATTCAAATGAAACGCATAATGATATTGAATAAACTGAGACGTTAAAACTGTTTTTCACAACTCATGCGCTATACACTCAGACAATAATTTAACATTGCATCAAAATTCGTGTTATCCATCAGCAGTTGTAGACATCATAACAGATAAAATCTGTGATAAAGACCGCTGCATACCTGCCTAAATACCTACCTTTATCAGTTGTCACGTTACACCATGCACGTTTATTTTAGCACGTTCAGAAATTTGAAACTGCAGATGTGTCCGCCGACTCAAAGGTTTGTTTATGAAACTAGTACCAGAATGTCAGATACATTTCGCCATTATTATTACACACCTATTATTTATAGCATACCGAATCGCACGTTCATTCATCACATAGGTAGTATGTAATAGATGCCTTGCTTCGTTAACCCGTTAGTTCAATGCATGCGTTACCGAGGCATGAGACAATGCGATTTAAAAATAGAGGCTAGCACCTATCAATTTGTTATTTTGTTAGCATGACCGTTATCTATGCCGACTGTTTTTTTTTTTACATTGGAATCTAATAGGAAGTTAGAAAACTAGGTGTAAACCTTGAAAATTAAATTAACTAGTTCGTTCCTATTCATTTAGTAATGACGGCTGTATTTTATAATGTTGGTTTGAATGATTAAGCTATTTCAAAGTTAAACGTCCTTGAAGAATACAAAAGCCCCAGCTGGCAGTTACTACCTAATAATATTTCAACGAGCAATGTTCAGTGCGAAATAATAATCCACGTTTGATTGAGTAAGCTAACACTTGTGTACGCGAGTGTCAACAATACACGGTAGGGGCGGCAGGCGCGAGGGGCGGGGGTGTGCACCCTCCGCGTCACGTGACGAGCGACCTTCAGGCGGCGCACCGACCTTGAGCGGCGCTCGCCCCGCGCGCGGGTCAGAGGTGAATGCACGCGGCCGCGCGCCCCGCGTCCCTTGTCCGCAGCTCGAACGAAAACCACGAACTTTACTACTCACCTCGATCCTATCTACGACTCCATGGCGCTGACGAGCCGTCCGCCGCTAACCTAGCAGCCACTATCCCGGCCTCGAGCACCCACCCGCCGAGAACAGGTACCAGCGCGACGCGGCACACCTTTCCCATAAAATACAACCGACAAGTTTATTGACATCAAGTCTCACCAACGATTGCGCAAATGTAGCGATCTTTCACCTACAAGAACATGCACAGTCTTCGTTCGAATATAAAAACACTTTTCGTATAAAACTATTATGTCTATTCACTCAATAAATGCTTTTTAATAAGAAAAAACATTGAACACAACGCACAAACTCGAGCGATAGCTACACCATGTCCTCTCACCTCCGCAAAACAAAGCGGAATAAATAAAGTTGTATCGCGCGCCCGAGTGAGCGTGACATCTCGCGACTACTCGCGACTCGAGGTCGTCAAAACAAAAGGTAAATATTATCGACACCTGGCGGTTTCTGAACACAATTTACACAATAGTTGTTTCGCAGTTTTTTATGATCATTTAATTCATAAATATTTATAATAGATGTCGCTATACACTGAGTAAATACAAATTAATCGCGTTTATTAATAAAATGTTAAAAAAAAACCTCTGACGTGCGTCGAATGAAACATATAATATGTATGTAAGAAAATACATTTCTGTTCGTGTTAGATAGTGGTTCAGTTTTATTGTCATAAATGTCTAGACTGAAGGTTCCTAAAAAATTTGCTCATAGATGGCTCTGTGCAAGTAGTTTATTTCTAAACTGTTGGTTCCTTTTTAGATAGACTCCGTGACAAAAGATGGCGTGGTAGTCCTATACTGTCAAACCACTCAAAAATGTCGATAGGTACCCGAACACCGAACAAACAAATGTAACGAACAGCTTTGAGTCACCACGGACATTACATTGGACAAAGATATTTGATAAGTGTAATACCACCCTAACCTAAACTGCGAAGAAAATAAAAATGAATTCAGTAAAAATATTAAATCAACGTGTCTATTTAATCAATAAGTTCTTTACTGGGTAAAAATCATAGAGGAAAGTAATTTATATATTGTTTTGTAGTAATATAATTAATTGTTGCCATATAAAAATATAAATTATTAAGATGTTTGATATTCGTTCCACACGAACGTGTTACAGTAGATTACGAATCTTTTCAGAAATTTCGACTACCCAGAATGAAACTGTTGATAAAAAAGCATGCAAGAGATATTTTTTACAAATCCTATTGAGTAACACCCTAGTTTTATAAAAAAAAAAATGCTA
This sequence comes from Cerastis rubricosa, assembly GCA_949152445.1. Classification (NCBI taxonomy): domain Eukaryota; kingdom Metazoa; phylum Arthropoda; class Insecta; order Lepidoptera; family Noctuidae; genus Cerastis; species Cerastis rubricosa. Next base: position 20,836,642 of record OX424526.1, on the reverse strand, counting down.
TCAGCATCGTTCGAAATCGACTAAAAATTTGCCTTTACCAATAATTAGTTAATTTCATTAGATTAAATCTACTAAAACTAAAATATTTATGTAGCAACATTTTAGATGCACTGATTCCTGTTAACTGTCAATTTCAACAATTTGACGATTTTGACGTTTGATTTACAAATTCGTTGAAACAGCTGTGAACAATCGTCGTGCGAAAATATTTACAAATAAAAATAATTCATTGAGTTCTTGAAACGTTTATCTAACATTTCTATTAATATCTAGCATCGTTAGTTAATTAGTAGTGACATAGGTAGTTAGGTCGTAACAAATCAGTTCGAAAATGAGTCATTAATTAAACAGTGTAATTTTGCGCTCTTATTAACTCAAGGCTGCGGTAATAAAGAAACGTTTTGGTGAATATAATGTGTGGTTCGACATAATGGTGGAAGATAATGATCGTGGTTACGGGAGGACCGCCAGCAAGAGCACTCTGTTGAAGATTGTGATTTTAGGAGAAGGTGGTGTTGGGAAGTCATGCTTGATGAGCAGATTTATATCGAATCACTTCGATGATCATAGTTTTCACACCATTGGCGTGGAGTTTATGAACAAAACTATCGAAGTTAACGGAAAACCATACACATTACAGGTAATTTTTCTTACTAAAACCCTGAAAAAAAAGTCATTGAATTGTTTTCCCAATAATATTGTGTATTTTTTGTAGCTAGGACACAAACCTCAAGGTCCCTCGTAAAGTTTATTAAAATTATAGTAGTTTTGTTTCCTTCAATCCAGTAGCTATTTTCCTGTTTATTGACTTGTTTGCCTTTAATAAATAAATAATTTAGACTTTTGCTTATTTGTTAATGAAATTATTTAACGTGAAATGAGGAAAAGAAAATTTTGAAATGTTAGTGATTTGTTTATTTTTAAATAAGTATTTAACAGGAATATTGTAATAAACAAGAAAATAGCTACTGGATTGAAGAAAACAAAAGTACTATGTAGGTATATCCGTGTAAAAATCGTAATTTTAATAAACTTTACGAGGGGCCTTGAAGTTTGTGCCTTAGCTACAAAAAATACATAATATTATTTGATAAATTTTTGGAACAGTGGAATTACTCTTAAATCAACTAAATATATTTTTTATTTGTGAAGGTGTGGGTTGTACTTAATAGCGTAATGAGGTCAGATTTAAATCTGGGCAGAATAACTGTTAGATCAAATTGACCTTCAGATTTTATCTCTTGTAAGTACTAAGTTGGTTTAATAATTTATAACTGGCAAGATATATTGATTCCTTAGCTTTTTATTTTATATTTATGATCCGTAAACAGAAACATCATTATTTGTTCTTTTTTCCTCTGACTAAACTCTGAGCACAGAGCGATTCTCTAATTCCAACTCTACTTAAAACTTGATTCAAACAATTAATGTATGGTCAAGACGAGAAACTGTGTCTGAGCATTGTTCTTGCTTTTAATATGGGCCTTGTTATTTATTTAATGTAGTCTTTGCTGCTGGCAAGAATAAAGATGAAAAGTGATGTGCCTATAGATAATATAATCCTATACTATAAAATGAGCAATATTTATGTGAATTTGTAATCACATTCTTGAAAACGGGTCCAACGATTTGAATATCAGTTGCATTACAGGGGTTCACACCCAAGCTAGATCGATTTTTCACCCCCGTGAGGGGTGAAAAATCAATCTAGCTTGGGTGTAATATCTGGAAAATAAATTGTCTATTTTCTTACAAGCAGAGCTCGGTCATTTATTTATAAACATTGCAAAAGTCATCATAATTACACTAAACTTAATAATAATACCTTCATGATGCAGAAAAATTACATAAATTGCCCAATTATGTAATAAAAAAGGATACAGTATCTTTGTTTAAATAGTCTGCTATATACAATAACACTCACCTTCAAATGAAGGTTGTGTTATCTGCATGGAGGCAAAAAGTTTGTGTAAGGCTAACTAACTTAGCACATTGCTTAAGGCAGTATGTCTTGATAAAAATGCGCAGTTTGTATAATTGTCGACGACAAGGTTGGCGCCGTGGTTGAGCGATCGACTGCTGCGCTGCTTGTCGCGGGTTCGATCCCCGCATGGAACAAATATTTGTATGGCCTACAGGTAATTGTTCCGGATCTGGCTGTTTGTGTATGTTAGTTTAAATGTTTGTAAACGCAACCACGACACAGGCGAAATTCCTAGTGTGGGGCAACATTTAAAAAAAAAACAAATTCTCTCTGAAGAGTAGCCTTTGGAGGCAAAGTTGCCAACACCAGTCAGTCCCCTACAGGTTGAAAGAGACACCAATGCACAAACATTCACCACATACTTATTCAGTACAAGTACATCGTTCTGAAACCCCTACCATAGTATTTTTTTTTTAACTAATCTTTCTATACATTTTGACTGTATAGTTAATGGACTTATAAAAAACAGGAGATTTTTTTTCAAAATGTTGTACAGATTACTCGGTTACTGTTTGTGAGTGAGTGTCCCTTACAGTCTGTATATTAATATAACAATATGACAAATTGATTTTGTATCTGAATTTAAATACATACATGCAATATCAATACATAAAGCTTGTTAAAGATTCACCTTACTCAGACTATATTGTTGTTAAATAAAGAATGTAAGCAAACAAAAGATTTTATTTATTGTAATGTCACATCATATCTTTAAAATAATGAATCAGACATATGTTATGCCTGTTATTGTTAATTATTTTGAACAAAGTAAAAGGTAAACAATACCCACGTACAGTCAGTGGCCAGCATTACCTGACCCATTTTCCTCTTTTTTGCTTTGTGAGATGGGTCAGGTAATGCTGCAGGGCACTGTACATAACTAGAGTAGGCCAGGCTATGTAGACTGATGGGAAATACCTAAGGTATTAAAGCTGCCTTTGTATGGTCAGTTTACACACAAGAAATCAAGAAAGGAATTTTATAGTAGTAAAACTGATTCTAAACCTACACGTTTTGACAAATAAATATCTCTTATATTATCTTAATAGTGTTCTTTTTTAATCAGAATATATTCGAAAGGAATACAGGACCTACCACCAACCTTTTGCTAGCAGAAATTTCTTAAGAAATAAGAATTTTCTTTGTACATGTATTTTTCTATTTCTGTCTTGCCTCATATGTGTGAATAAAGACACAGTGTGTAAGAGAAGAGTGAAAAAAATAAAATACTTAATATAAGTTAAAAAGCATGAAATAAAAATTAAATTTAAAAAACCCGCTACGCAGGTAACCTCTAAAATACCAATAATAAATTAATCCAAGCGTCCTAGCGTCGGGGGACCGCTAAGTAGACCGCTTAGTACAAGCACAAAACAAAGCGGACCCCTGACGCTACGACGCCGACGCTTGGATTAATTTATGTCAAATCAAAATAGGAGCAGGTGCTAAATTATAAAATCATAAATTGATAAGAACTATCAGATAACAGTCATATCGTAAAGGTCACTTGTAAGTAAAGATTAGATGAAGATATTATATTTTTATTAAAACATGAAATAAAAATTAAATAAAAAAAAAAAATTCGAATCGACCAGACCTGTGGAAGTTGTTTATTTCCCTTCAACTAGAAAAGTGGTGATGACCTTCAAACGTCTGAGCAGATTTTCTCGAAACATGGCTATCAACACCCTCGATTAAAAAACCTTTCAAACAAAACCAATTTTATCAAAATCGGTTCATCAGTTTAGAAGCTACGATGCCACAGACAGACACACAGATACACACGTCAAACTTATTACACCCCTCTTTTTTGGTCGGGGGTTAAAAACACGAATAGGAATGAAAATAGAATAAAAGGTTGACTGGTAGAAAATGCCTATGGCATTAAGTCCGCCTCTGTACTATGTGCTTGAAGTGTTAAATAAATAACAAAACTTTATGTATTAGTGATGGATGAGGTACCCTAATACATAAAGTTTAAATTAATTATTTACATAGAAAACTAGGAACTAGCTAGGTAAACCAGTCAAATAAAAACCAGGTGCAAAATTATAAAATAATAAATTGATAAGAACTATCAGATAACAGTCATATCGTAAAGGTCACTTGAAGTAAAGATTAAATGAAGATATTATATTTTTAAATTAATATTATTTTAATGTATTCTTGTGTGTTGATGAGGAGTTTGCTGTGTCATTGTATAATATTCATGTGTAAGCTTTTTATTTGGTACTAGCTTTCCGGCGCAACTTCGTTTGCGTCACATTTTCCCCGTTTTTGCAACATTTTTCATTGCTGCTCCACTCCTATTGGTCGTAGCGTGATATATAGCCTATAGCCTTCCTAGGTAAATGGGCTATCTAACACTGAAAGAATTTATCAAATCGGACCAGTAGTTTCGGAGCCTATTCAATGCAAACAAACAAACAATCAAATCTTTCCTCTTTATAATATTAGTTTAGACTAAGCAGCTAAAGATGCTACGATGTATTGAAATGAGAATGAGAGCAGAAGAGAAATGGAACAAAGTAGTAACATTGTGGTACCCAAGAGAGGGAAAGAGAAAAAAGGGAAAACCATTCAGAAGGGAAGATGATGTGGTAAAAACAGCTGGAAAAACCTGGACTAAACTGGCGCGGGAGGGGGAAGATTGGAAAGTGTTTGAGGAGGCCTTTGCCAAAGGGCACACAGAATAAAAACAAACCTACATATCATCATCTGCCTAGCCTTTTCCCAAACTATCTTGGGGTCGGCTTCCAGTCTAACCGGATGCAGCTGAGAAAAAACAAACCTATATATAAAAACAAAAATTTAATATGTATACTTATGTCTGATAAGAGGCTATAAATAAATAAAAAGCTAAAGATGCGCTTTTAGGGGACGTGCACGAGTAGCATGGCCACTGTAGAAACGAGTTTTGTCTACGGAAGAATCGACATAATGACAGATGGGCAATGACAATGTGTCAGTTTGTCGATTCTTCCGTCGGCATAGGCCGTTTCTACGGCGGTCATACTCATGCTACGCGTGCTGGTCGCAACCGTAATTGTTGATCATGAGATCCTAGGTTCGATTCGCCAGTCAGGCAACGTGTAATTGGATTTTTGCATCAGGAATTTCTCAGTATCAGCCATGGAGTCTGGATTTGTGTCCTGGTGATGGCAATATGCTTACCGCCTATCATGAAACTATAGCAATAGGTTTACCCCCTTACATGAGACTATGAACATAACTAGCGAATTGTGGATGTACCTACATATTAGGTACACCACTGCCTACCCCTTCTGGGATTTCAGGCGTGATGATTATGATGTGTTGTATTTTCTGTCGTTATTACAACTTATGAGAAAACTTAGTTTAGTTGGGAGAAACAAATTGTATGAATTTTAGTACAGTAGGTAGTAAAATATTATGGTCATACTCGTAAAAGTTGCAACAAAATTTCACAATCATAAAAATTCTATTTACTACAACGTTTCTACTAAGTAACTACTGTTAGTCTCTAACATAATAATTATCTTTGCAAAATACTCTATGAGTCTGTCCATTAGTGCATGAGTAATTACATATTTTCCTTTACGTTAATTACTGTCTGATGCACTATAGACAAAGGCAATGATTTAAAAAAAAAATGGCAGATCCAATATGCTGTTAACACATCACCGAACGCCAATATGTTCTCATCCATGACGTTAACAAGGGCGAGTCTATTGCTACTACCCGCCTTGATCCGACCTGTCCCTTGCTGTCCTCCCCCAGTGACACCAAAGCCGAGGCTCGTACCCTACACGGGGTCCCCTTAGCGTGTAGTCGCTTAGTTGTTAAAATGTTCTGCTCTGGCTGAAGGCCTTGAAAGGGGCAGGGCAGTCAAGTCAACCTATACAAGTAGTTGTTTTGCATCCTCGTCAAAATTCAGGAAATTGTCAAATGACATACATACTTAATCAATTAAAATTACGTTACCTAGTTAATTATTAAAATAGGCTGCTTTTTTTGTTGTTTGAATTTGTGTCAGTATTTCAGAATAACCCCCTTAACGCGGTGTAGGGAATAAAAAAATATCGAATAAACGTTTGAAATCGTTTGTATGTGTGAAAGCACGGTTATAGGGAAGTATCAGACGGGCCGCGTTTAAAACAGGGTGGTTCACACGCTTACCGATTTCCGTAAATAAGAAAAAAGATAAAAATTTGCGACACATTTTATTATCTATTCGGGTCGAGAATCATTAGTATAGCTATCTCCTTAAATTTAATTTGACGAGGATGCAAAATAACACCTTGTAATAGGTTGCGCTACCATCGAAGTGGAGACGAACTGTACGGACGAAAAAACGCAAGGGATTCGACCAAACACGTTCGTTTAAACCCACACCTCATGGCGTCTCCCATCATCTGCCTAGCCTTTTCCCAACTATCTTGGGGTCGGCTTTCAGTCTAACCGGATGCAGCTGACTACCAGTATTTTACACGAAGCGATTGCCTACCTGACCTCTACAACCCAGTAACTGGGTAATACGATACCCCTAGGTAAGGCTGAATGTCAGACTTTTGGCTCCTGACTACTCGTAACGTCTGTCAAAGATCTACAAATGACAGTCGGGTCGGGACCAACGGCTTATCGTGCTTTCCGAGGCACGGAGAAAACTCGATATGTAATTATGGTTACTCATCTACGGACCAACCTTGGCAAGCACGGCTTAAACTTAAAGATCGACCCGGGCGCCTGTTATTATTAGGCCACGACGTCCTCCATGGCACCTACCATAGCGTCCCCCATCTCTACTATAATTGGTAATCTTGCACATCTCCGCACAGCTACGCTGATCTCTTTGGTGGGAACCGGGCTCAACCAGAGATAGGACTCGGCTCAACCAAAGATAATCTTAATAAACAAACAATCTTTTTTTTCCAGGTATGGGACACAGCGGGTCAGGAGCGTTTCAAGTCGCTCCGGACTCCCTTCTACAGAGGCTCCGATATTTGCATCCTCGCGTACGCCATCGATGACCGCAGCTCCTTCAACAATATCAAGATGTGGCTCAACGAGTTCCTGCATTACGCTGGCGTTAAGAATGGTATCGATAGATATCCCTTTATGGTTGTTGGGAATAAGGTATGTGTCTATGCTGATTATTCGCTCGTAAGTTGCAAAGGCTCTTTAGACCATAATTTCTTCATTTGTTCGCCATCGAAACGCTATGAAGCAAATAGATTAAAAATCAGACAAAAAACGGCATCCCAAAAATTCTTAAAAATTGTTTCTACGATAGGAAGGCCAAAATTATGTTACTGAATTTATGGTACAAATGGCGACACATCAAACTCCTATACATTTCCAGTAAAACAGTGCCTCGCTTTGTATAGATTGCTGTACAATGAGAGATCCGCATAAACTAGTTATGTATAGCTTGATTGATCGCCGTGCGTACCGACACCGATATAAAAGGTTGCGCGTCGATATACTTAGTATACAAAGCAATGCTTGGTTGACAGATATAGGCGCAGTTGTAATAATTAATTAGCGATATACTGACAATAGTCCACATTCCAATTATACTGCGGTTCGCGTTTGTGTACCGATCGAAATGTCACGGGCGCAAAATCCGATACTAACAACAAAACAAAGGTTGATCGTACTTATTTACCTTTGTTTTATAAGAATCTACAATACTTCCCATAGAGCACCGGTGGCTCAGTGGTGGCAGCCCCGACTGACGAGCAGTAAGTCGCAGGTTCGAACCCAGGCAGGCGCATTACTTTGTGTATTTTATTTCATCACCGCTGCTCTCAAAACGGTGAAGGAAAACATTGTGAGGAAACCGGCGTGCTAGAACAAAAAAATAAAAATCGCAGACATGTAGCACCATCTACCAACCCGCACTGGGCCCGCGTGGTGGATTAAAGCCCACTCCCTCTCATTGAGAGGAGGCCTGTGTCCCAACTGTGGGAACATTATAGGCTGATGATGATAATGATGATGTATTTATACCCTTAGTACATACATAACCTCACGCTTCGTCTGATGAGGATAGACAGAAACTACAGAACGCTCCTATGATCTCCACATAATCCTGTCGCCTCGGGACTCGTCCACGTTCCTATATACATTTAGTTCTACCACATCATCTGCCTATATAGCCTTTTCCCAAACTTTCTTGGGGTCGGCTTTCAGTCTAACCGGATGCAGCTGAATACCAGTATTTTACATCAAGCGACTGCCCATTTGACCTCCACAACCCTGGGTAATGCGATACCTCTTGGTAAGACTGATGTGAGACTTTTGGCTTCTGACTACTCGTAACGACTGTCAAACATCAACAAATGACAGCCGGGACCAACGACTTAACGTGCTTTCCGAGGCACGCAGGAAACACGGTATGCAATTAAGGTCACCCATTCACGGACCAAGCATGGCTTAACGTTAAAGGTCGACCCATGCGGCTGTTATTATTTAGCCACGAGCTCCTCCTTAGTTATACCTACTATATGGTAGTTTAGAGGGGTCATTTACTGAGGTTCATTAAAACTAAAGTAGAACAAAAGGTTGCGTGATTTGGTGCGTACGACTGAACATCAAACACCCCTTAAATAGGGGTGTGTGCTGTGTATTGGCGAGGATTTTAACACAAAACAAAATAAGTAACTACCTAAACACCTGTAACCTTGGGTTGAATATATTGATTACTTAGCTCATTGACCTTTCATTTTTAGGGTTCCGTACCCAAAGGGTCAAACGTAACCCTATTACTGAGACTTCGCTATCCGTCCGTCCGTCCGTCCGTCTGTCACCAGGCTGAATCTCATGAACCATGATAGTTATGCAGTTGAAATTTTCACAGATTATGTATTTCTCTTGATGCTATAAGAACAAATAGTAAAAACAGAATAAAATAAATATTTAAGGGGGGCTCCCATACAAAAAAGTGATTTTTTTTTCTCGTTTTTATAAAAAATAGTACGGAACACTTCGTGCGCGAGTCCGACTCGGACTTGGCCGGTTTTTATTTTACCTCTGATTTTGTTTGACAGTGACCTTAGTTCTTGTTGATATAAGGTTTATCTCAGAGGAGTTATAACTAACTATACATATAATATAATAACTCTCAAAGGACTGTAGACCGTACCTAGGTACCAAATGAATTGAATACGCCTTTTCCAGTATCAACAACTGTAGTTATAAATTAGTAGACATAAATAGAATACAAAACTTGGTGCTTATATCAGTAGCAAGCTTAATATACCACCCAATATGTAATTAACAAAGATTAATTTCCCCAAGAAAGCCTTTTGGTACTCCCTGGAAAAAAAAAGTACGTAACGTAGAAAAAAAAAGTACGTAACGTAGAAAAAAAACTACGTAACGTAGAAAAAAAAGTACGTAACGTAGAAAAAAATTACGTAACGTAGAAAAAAAAGTACGTTACGTAGAAAAAGATTAGCTTGACCAAGCAAACGGAATCTATCACCATCAGTATTCACATCCTGAATTCACCCTGTGCTGGGTATAGATAGGTCTCTCTTTTCTTGAGCCAATATCCTCGGTCAATACGGATACATACAAGCAATCGCCTACTAGCAGCTTTTGTTCAATTATTTTTGCGTGGCTGGAAATATCATTATCTTGCCTTCTTTTTTTTCTTCTGAAAGTAAGGTCAGAAGAGACTTCTGACCAGGAATGACTATTCCTGCTGGCCTGCCATGATGTCTTAAAACATTATTGTTTTACTCCTTTCCAGAGTGGGAAAGAGATGGCGCTAGAGATCCTGTATAGCTTCGTCTCTTCCCACACTGGAATAAGAATAAAACAATACTGCTTTAAGACGTCATGGTAGGCCAGCAGGTCATTGCCCTTTAAGTTTGATACAAACATATTTTCCTTATGTAGAAAAACTGAACACCGGCAAAATTTGCTACTCAAACGTTATACAATAATGCATTAGGTTACATAAAAACATTTGTTGTACAACAGTCGTTAATTATTGCAAAAGGATGTCAGTCTTGTAATTGTTTTTCTCGATCAATTAATTGTTATTCAATACGGGGAATTTACGGGAAACCGCAATAACTATAAGTAGGCTATTTTAATTGTAGGTCGATAAGCACTCGATTGCCTTCGTCTATGCAGATTTGCCTTGGCTGTTATTTGAGTAGGTAAATCGTCTTCAATTTTGTAAATAGTCACCGTTTTGATGACATGGTAAATAACCACAGTGATTTGCGCGTCTCTCAAGGTGAAGGGTACTTACAGCAAAATATAAATTAATTGTATAAATGAGTCATAAGAAATAAACCTCAATTTCATACTAAGTACCTACTTGTATTGTTTTTGCAGACCATGCTTGTGTATATACCTACTGCGGTTTTCAAATGATTTTTATTTTTCGTCGGTGAAAAACCGTAATAATTAGACAGATAATTTCTAGAAATGACCGTAAATACAACGCCAACAATTTAAACGAAAACGTCATAGACATGCCTCAAAATGTTTTAAACAAAAATAGAAAAACATATCTATGATTTCTATTTCAAACTAAGAGCGAGATCTATAAACGTAATGAGGCACTTGCTTCGGCATAGACATGTTTCTGTCACTATCTTGCATTTATAGTTTGACAGTTGTGCGATAATGGCTCTCCTAGCTATATAATTCAAGCCGCGCTTACCTAGGTGGATCAGTGGATGGGTAATCATCCATTTATACTTACCAAGTTTCTTCCGTGCCTCGGAAAACACGTTAAGCCGTTCGTCTCGGCTGCCATTTTTAGAACCAGTCTTACCAAGACTGCTGTCTCGTGCAACTTCGTCTGCGTCACATTTTCCCCGTTTTCGCAATATTTTTCATTGCTGCTCGGCTCTTATACAGCGCCATCTATTGAATACTTACTCAATCCAGTCAACAGATACCGCCATCTGTTAGAATCCTTTGGAGCTAACAGATCCTTTTCCCAGTACTAACTGGCCTGTGGAGGTCAGATAGGCAGTCGTTCCATGTAAAATACTGGTGCAGCTGCCTCCGGTTAGACTGGAACCATATCCCAACATAGTTGGGCAAAAACTAGGCAGATGATAAGTTGTGTGATAATGACAGACCTAAAGCTGAGCCAGTCTGTCTAAGTAACGTCTATAGATGTCGGCCTAACTAAGACAATGACCATAAGTTTTTTTGCATTGGTCATTTTATGATACTTTCCATTAAATTTTTTTCTTTGCTCCACTTCGGGACCTCCCAAAGACGTTTATAGTGCGGGGAAAACCACAGCGTACCTACGTAACATCTGAACTGGTTATGAAACAAAGTTGACTGGTAATACTTATCATGTGACGTGACCATTGCTTAATTCCCCTATTGGCTTGACTCATACTTATTCATGTTAATGTTGAAAGACGATGGGAACATCGTAACTTAGAAATAATCGGTTTTTTAAACGATTAGGTTTGCGTTACGTCGCAATCGAAATGTGTTGCAAATAAGTTCTACCATACCATGGGTACCAGATTCCAATAATTTGAAATTACTTAATCGAAGTATTTATGTCAACTTATATTAGTTAGACCATCCGACTCGGCCCTGTATGGTGTCGGACGTAAAGAATAGCACCATCCCATATCTTCCCGTGGGTGTCGTAAGAGGCGACTAAGGGACTTGCCAGAGAATAGTCAGCAGCGTTCTCTGTGATTTTGTAACAACCATACTGCGATCGCCAACCCGCCTGCCAAGCGAGGCGATTATGACAAAACCGCCCAAAATGTCAATTTGGCGACACTTGGGGGAGGCCTATGTCCAGCAGTGGACGTCTTTTGGGCTGAAATGATGATGATGATGATGATCCGACTCGGTATTTCTACGAATCCGACTGCGGGCAACTAGGTACTGTCACAGCTGTTATTTAAATAGCCACAGCTAGGCTGGAAACCACGTAAAGCCGTTGGTCCCGGCTGTCATTTGTAGTTCTTTGACAGTCGTTACGAGTAGTCCGAAGCCAAAAGTCTGACATCAAGTCTTACTAAAGAATATCGTATTACCAAGTTACTGGGTTGTGGAGGTCAGATAGGCAGACGCTTCATGTTAAATACTGGTACTCGGATGTATCCGTTAGACTGGAAGCCGACCTCAAGATAGTTTGGGAAAAGGCTAGGCAGATGATGAGCTAGGTCGGAAAGGGTTAATAAGTAAATAAGAGTCTGTCACTTAAAGCGATATCTTCCGTGATTATTAATTATTATGAAAGAGTGCCATGATGGTGGGATGACTCATTCCGCCATAATGGTGCTTGCAATAGCGTAATATCGGAAGCTTAATCACGGAAGATATCCCGTAAGTGACAGTTTAAGTTTAGTTATAAACTGTGAAAGCTTGAAACAGTGTTTGTTTCATAACATCATGCCTTAAATCCCCGAAGGGTTAGGTAGAGGTGTAACTAATAGTAAACCCACACTTCGCCAGTTATGTTTAAATCTCATGTATTAAGGGTCGACCCTATTGCCATCATCATCATCATCATTTCAGCCGAAACACGTCCGCTGCTGGACATAGCCCTCCCCCTACATAAGGGGAGTTTTGCCATAATCGCCACACTTGGCAGGCGGGTTGGCAATCGCAGTACAGTTGTTACAAAAGCACAGAGAACGCTGCTGCCGGAAAGTCCCTTAGTCGCCTCTTACGACAGCCACGGGAAGATATGGGATGGTGCTATTCTTTATGTCCGACACCATACAGAGCCATCACCATATTGCCATCGACCGGGTACAAATCCAGACTCCGTTGCTGCTAGTGAGAAATTCCTGATGGAATAACCCAATAACACTCCCCGACCTGGGAACCGAAGCCAGGACCTTAAGCTCAGCACACGTGCTTGCAACCATTAAATCAACGAGAAAGCACACTGTCTCCATTAAAAAAAAATATTAAGCTTAACATTGTTAAGTTACCATATTCTTTAATCTTAGATTAAAATGTAGACGTCGCGTCGTGTTACGCAAGCCCGTATGCTTAGTCGCGTAGGTTAGGCGATGTCATTAATATAATGTGATTAGACTACAAAACGAATTAATTAATTGAGGCCAGTTGTTGCATTTAACTTTTATATGGTGCGTCAGTCAATTGAATTTGAACATGACTGTCATTATCATGAGTGGCTTTTAAAACTGTTCTTCTCTCTTCTTGCTAAAAAGTCCCTTTCTTCATTGTTTAAATGGATCAGGGAAGAGGTTTCCAGGTCTTTTGAATTTTATGCCAAACGCATGAACCTTGACTTTACTTCTTTTCGTCAATTTTGTAACGCCCTCGGCTTTACAATTTGTAATGGACAAATCCTAATATTCCTGTTTGCTTATTTCAGTCAGACGTATCTTCAAAAGACAGAGAGGTGTCCTACGACCAGCTGAAGCAATGGTGCGAAGAGAATAAGATCGCGACGTACATTGAGACGTCAGCGAAAAATGACAATAATGTCGTCGAAGCATTCTCTATGGCTGTTCTGAGGTTAGATAAAAACTTTTTTGCTGACCTATTTCAGGAAGTGTGTGCGGGCCGGATGTGGGTAGCAAGACTTTGACATTGAGATGGCCTAGCAAAGTACGGAGTTTTAATAGAATGAGACCTTATACTTCTCTAAAAGAAGTAACAAAAGAAGTTCCTTTGTTACCTTGAAGTTGTTTTGTTACCTTCTAGTTTCTGCTAGAATCTAGCAGAAATGATGGATGGACTGTGTGAAGAATGAAATATCTTTCACACAGTATATCATCTTTTGACATCATTTGATCATCATCTTTGGATTATTGAAAATTTTTAATATTTTTTTTTATTTGCGATGTTTTGCTCTTGACTCTAGTCTAGGTCAGAGATGACAGAGACAAAGTCGACGATGGTACGAGCTTATACCCAGAAGAAGTCTGTTCACTGTAACTTTGAAGATATTAGGGTTGTAAGCGTTCGGAAACACAGATGCAATATTTGTTCAATATTGCTTTTTCGGGCACTGAGTCATCGACCATGGACAAGCCTAAAAGGCTATGTTCTATATTTTTATGTGTAGAGCAAAAGATATAAAATATGCCAATGGGTGACGATGCGTGGAACTACATGTAGCTTCTTATCTCCTGTTTGCATTTGCGAAACAGTATAACTAGGCTTATCCATAGGTTAACACTCTGGTTGACATTGTTAGTGTGTGTTAAATATGGCTAGCCAAGTACCTATGTGAAATTGAATCGCTCAGATTTGTATATCGTTGCCGTGGAAGTAAGACTGGAAGTAACATTGAAATCTATTACCTCGTCATCATTCTCTTGCTCTTTCCCAATTTATTTGGGGTCGGCGCAGCATGTCTTCTTCTTCCATACTTCTCTATTGCTTGTCATCTCATGAGACACCCCCTTTCTTGCCATATTATCCTTCACACAGTCCATCCATCGGTTCTTTGGTCTTCCTCTATTCTTATAACCAAAGCTAAAGCTATTATATATTATAATAATATATATATTGCAAATATTAAAAATTTGCTTATTATAATAGGTCTTTTACCTATGAAATTGCCGTATTGCAGTACAGACTTTTTCAAACAAAAAAAAGTTTTGATTGGCTATGAGTTCTAAATTCAAATTAATTTTGTTTTAAAAATATGACATTCTTTTTACAAAATCAGTCTTTTGTTTATTGATTAGCGTTGTATTTTCATTACATTTCAAAATTTTTCCTCATAATGGATACTTTGTAATTTCGTGTAATTATGGAATATGAGTTCCGTCGTGGCACCAACGCGGCACAAACGACCCGTGGTCGTCCGGAAACTTTGGTCAACAATGATGAATTAAATGTGATTGTTGAAGCTGATGAAACTCAATCTACAGCTGAGCTGGCAGCAGCTTTTGATGTTAGCATTAAATAATATTGGTCCATTTGCGACAGATTGGCAAGATAAAAAAGCTTGATAGATGGGTGCCCCACGAACTTAACGATCGCCAGCGCAACGTACGCGTCGAGACTTGCCTTGCGCTGCTTAACAGGCACAGAAATGAAGGAATTTTTAACCGAATTGTTACGTGCGACGAAAAATGGATTCTTTTTGACAATCGAAAGCGCTCAGCAAGTTGGTTAGATCCTGGTTCGGTACCAAAGCAATGTGCAAAACGAAAAATGACCCCTAGAAAGGTGATGGTCACAGTTTGGTGGTCTAGTGCTGGTGTGATTCATCATAGCTTTTTACAAAACGGCGAGAGCATTACTGCAGATGTGTACATTGAAGAACTGACCACAATGATGGCGAAACTCGCACGTCTGCAACCAGCTTTGGTCAATCGGTCGTCTCCACTGCTACTTCACGACAACGCGCGGCCCCATACTGCACAACAGACCGTCTCTAAGCTGCATGAGTTGGGTTTGGAAGCTCTCCCTCATCCGCCATACTCACCAGATCTTGCGCCTTCCGACTATTACTTTTTCCAAAATTTGGACAACTTTTTAGCGGGAAAAAAATTCAATTCCCGAGAGGCAGTACAAAACGCCTTTGAAGAGTTTGTTGTCTCCCGTCCAGCTGATTTTTTCAAGAAGGGCATCCATGAACTGCCACAGCGTTTTCAAAGATGCATTGATTGCAGGGGTGATTACTTTGAATAAAAGAAATAAATAAGTTCGAAAAAAAAATACTTTAACTTTTTTCAAACAAAACGGCAATTTCATAGGTAAAGACCTAATATATATTAGCAATTAATTATGAAGTAAGTTAGTCTAGACTGGTGACCGCATACTTTTAGGGGCAGCGTTACGCTACAAAAGGTACACAAGGTTTACTGTTGACCATGCAGGTGATGCCTTAATGCCATATGCATTTTTCATGGGTATTTAGGCGTGTGAGGAAAAGGGTGGAAAGTTCCTCAACACTCCATTGAAAAGGGAGGATCCTCCGGCCAGACAGGTGTTGTCTGGCGGGCAACTGCCCAACAGTTGTAGTCGGGTTTTTCTATATATTCTTAAGTCGATGTAAACTTTGCATGTGAGATGTAGGAAATTGATGTTAGTTCTTCCGTCGTGTCATAGATGGCGTTGTAGTACTTTTTGTAGTAAGTTGCTTATTGCTGGTCGCTACATCACTCCCCCCGGAGACCGGAGGTCGATAGTTGAATGAGTCAGCTTGTAGTATTATGCCGTGCCAGTTTTTATAAGCTCGTTGCCGCATTGTTCACGGAGTCGGAACAGTCTGCGGTGGTGAGGCGAACCCCAGTGAGTCGGGGCCGGCGCTGCGTTTGCTCCAGTGCGTCGGACGTGGTGCAGCGCCGCGATGTGGCAGACAGCTAGAGAGGTGTCGACCAGGAGGTAGAAGCTCTCGACCGGCCGAAAGTGCAGTGTGCTGTGCCATAGTCGCTTGAGGGTGCTGGCCAGGAATGCGCTTCCGCTGCCTGCTGGTGGTCAGGAATACCAGGGTCACCAGTTTAGGTGAATGAGGAACAGGGTGTAAAGTTCGTCATCCCGTAGTAAAGGGAGGATCCTCCGGCCAGACAGGTGTTATGTCTGGCAGGCAACTGCCCGAGTGTTGTAGTCGGGTTTTTCTATATATTCTCGATGTAAACTTTGCATGTGAGATGTAGGAAATTGATGTTAGTTCTTCCGTCGTGTCATAGATGGCGCTATAGTACTTTTTGTAGTAAGTTGCTTTTTGCTGGTCGCTACAGGTAATTTAATAAAAAAACACGCTGTTTCCTACAAAAGTGCTAACCTACACGGTGGAAATGTATGGAACGGCAGATTTTTTTAAAATTACCTGTTATAAATCTCTTTGGGGGGTGTTCAGAAATCAGAATGATGTACTGAATACGTGATAAGTGTTTGTGCGTGATAAATGATAACGGTACAAACACGTCACTTTTCTTTGTTTTCTCTTCTTCTTCGTCAAACTTCGTCAATTTCCTAGTCGCATAGAAATAATCGCTCTGTTTGGTGTCGGACGTAAAGAATAGCACCATCCCATATCTTCCCGTGGGTAGTAAGAGGCGACTAAGAGACTTGCCAGAGAATGGGCAGCAGCGTTCTCTGTGCTTTTGTGACAACGGTACTGCGATAGCCAACCCGCCTGCCAAGCGTGGCGATTATGGCTAAACCCCCATGTTATGTCAATGTGGCGAAACTTGGGGGAGGCCTATGTCCAGCAGTGGAAGTCTTTTGGCTGAAATGTTGAATGATAATAGAAATAATGAAAGAAACTCGCACAGTCCCTTAAAATTATCTAGTTCAGATCATAATATGAAGATCATGCAGATGAGTCCGAGGTGGCAGCACCGCGATATAGACGCGTACGGATATCCCTAAGTTTAAAAATTATTTAAAAGTATAAAAACCCGCAAAACAAGTAAAATACCACCACATCCCGTGACTGAAGTGCAAACATTAGTGTAGTGAACACAATAATAACTGAACAATTACAGAAACACCAGTCAAAACAACAAATCAAAGTGATAAGTAATTTGTATCAAGTTTAGAATCAGTTGTTCAAAAAGCGGGTGGGTGCAAAATAAAAATCAACAATATCAAAAGCAGTCATTGGTCGAAATCAGCAGTCAACCGAACTAGTAAGAGTTTTCAACACCTCAACTTAACGTAGCGGTGGCCCAACGGCCCGAGCCGCTAGCCGAAGTGGGCAGAAACTGTGCGGCGCAAGTTCGCATCCAGCCAGCTGTGAAACTTTTTGTGTTTCTACGTGGTTTCATTTAAATAAAACAAGATGCCCCATAGTCGGTCCCCGTCAGCGTCGGTGTCTTCACCAGATCTGACAGTACCTGTTGATGACGATTGTGACGAAAACATTACTTCTCGCCAAAAATCCCAAAAATCGCAGAATTTGAAACGTAGATGGGTGGGCGGTGGCATAGACGAACTATTCGACAAGTTAGTCGAAATGAAAGACTTGCTCTCTAAAACAAGTTCGGAACAGGAACAAAAGCTACTCTCACTCCATGCTACCGTATCCGAAATAAAAACCCAAAATGAAGAACTCAATAGAAATGTTCAATTCATGTCGGCAATGTATGACGAAGTAAAGGTAAAGCTAACTGAGATGGACAAGGAACGCAAGGAAACATTTAGCTATATTAGGCAACTTGAGAACAAAGTGGAATCCCTAGAAAAGAACGCACGTGCAGGAAGCGTTGAGGTCCGCAACATACCCAAAAAGCAAAAAGAAACCAAAAATGACCTCATAAAAATAGTGCAGAACATTGGTGATTGTGTGAGCACACCAATCGCTAAAGCAGATATTAGAGACATCTTCCGTATTAATTCCAAAGGCCCATCTAATAACACCATTATCGTCGAACTTACCTCAGTACTTAAAAAGGAGGATATCATAAGCTCAATAAAGTCCTATAAAAAGAACCATAACGAACTACCTACAACAAAGAAAATCAACATCGATGGTCCTCCTTTACCAATCTACATCTCAGAAAATCTCAGTACGAGCACCAAACGTCTGTATGCCCTAGCACGCGACTATGCAAAGGTTAACGAGTACAAATTTTGCTGGACAGCCCACGGATGTGTCTACATACGGAAGAAAGAAGGTGACGCAGCTTGCCGTATTCAAAATGAAGACACCCTGGCCAGTCTGAAAAAACTACTGTGACTATATCTAATTTTCTATTATCTCTCTGTTGTGCTCATTTTATTGTTATCCTATCTTTGCCGCACGGCCAGATGTTCACATCAGGTCACCGTATTTGTACATATTGTGTCAACATTCCATTTTCTTGCTCTCAAATATTACTTTCAGCTCAATTCAACTAGGGTAGCCAAAACACATAATCACATTATCCACACTCCCAATATAATCAAACATTCTATACACTTAACAAACACACTCACACGTGAATCGCAAGCTAAAATATTTAATGTTAGTAGTTCCTTTTTGGGTAACACCATGTTTCCCTCCTTAATGAGTAGCAATAGTTCTTCTACATTCCTGGTAAATATTCTCTGTAATAAAAGAAACCAAAATTCCACCCAGACAATGTTAATATTACTAACGATCTAGAAAATAGTGGAAATATTGAGTGCTCTAGAATTGAAGACCCTTCAACAAGTAAGGCTTTTGTCAACCAAGCGTCGGATAAGGAGGCTCTTACGGTTCTAGCAGTAAACATCCGTAGTATTAAAAAAAATTTTGACTCCTTAATTGTATTCCTAGCCAACATTGGCATAGTTATTGATATCATAGTTTTAACAGAATGCTGGACGGATAGCAGTTCGCAGATCGAACAAATAAACAATTACTTGCAATTCAGTACCCAACACAGCCATAACCAGAATGACGGTGTTGTTGTTTATGTGAAAGAAAACCTCGGCAACGTAAAAGTCCAGGAGTACTTGATTGTAGACGGTAACTGTCTGGTAGTCGAAGTCAACAAAGTCACAGTTATTGCTTCGTATAGACCTCCTTGCTTCACGAATCCAAATAACTACATTAACTCTCTAAACGATTTACTCATTAAGACACATTGTGAAAATATCATCTTTGCTGGAGACATAAACATAAATACGTTGTCCGAAACCACAAGTGGCCACAGCTCTGATTATTTGAACATGCTAGCCTCACACGGTCTAAGGCAGGGAATTGATAAGCCAACAAGGCTTGATAGCTGTCTTGACCACTTGATGATTAAAACACGAAATACAGTCAAAACCTTTGTGTATGAGCCACTCACTGATCACAGTCCAGTTTTGTTATACATGAAGAAGTCGAACATCGTGAGAACCTACGCGAAACACTGTAAAACAACAATAGATTACAAGCAATTAGAAACTGATCTTGACAACATCAAATGGGACCTCTTTTTTGACATTCAAAACGTAAACGACGCAGCAGATTACATCATAAAAGTGCTACAAGACTTGATCACTAGGAACTCTTCTACAAAAATAATTTCTAAAAAGAAACAGCCACTAAAACCCTGGATGACCCCGGGCGTCGTTAATTGTATACGAAAAAGAGATAAAATGCACCTAAAACAAAAAAAGTCGCTAAACAATGAAGATTTAAGAAAGAAATACACAATGTACAGGAACACTTGCAATAAAATTATCCAGACTCTAAAGAACACCTACTATCAAACCAAATTTGAAAAGAACCAAAACAATATCAAAGGGACATGGAATACAATCAAAGAATTGTGCTATGTTAAGAATGACGCAAAAAGTGCCTCGGAACTGCTACAATTAGAAGATAACACACAGAACTCTTTAAACGAAGTTAATAGATATTTTACGTCAATCGGGAAAGAACTGGCTAGCGAAACGCTCACAAAGCTAAACATTGACGAAGACACGCTGGTGAAACTCAACGCTAAGTCAATTAGTTGTCTGAACTCGATGACACTTGGTCTAACAGATGAAATAGAGGTTATTGAGGTGGTCTCTGGCCTTAAGAATGGAAGTGCCCCTGGGTGGGATAACTTGCATGTAGCCATATTAAAAAAATATAAGCATAAACTTGCGACTCCCCTTGCACATCTCTGCAATATGAGCTTCATGCAGGGTATCTTTCCAACCGCCTTTAAAAAAGCCGTTGTATCTCCCATCTTCAAGGCCGGCGACAAATCAAAAGTGACCAACTACAGACCAATATCTCTCTTAAGCACTCTCGCAAAAGTAATGGAAAAACTGGCAAACAAGCGTCTCGTAGAATACCTAGAAAAAAACAACCTGCTATCGGACAAACAATACGGGTTCAGAGCTGGACGTTCTACAAATGACGCTGTTCTAAGACTTACCACGGCAATAACGAACTACCTGGATAGAGGAGATAAATGCGTCGGCATCTTCCTCGATCTCCAAAAAGCTTTCGACACTGTGTCAATCCCAATCTTACTGAGTCGATTGGAAGGCGTCGGCGTAAGAGGTATACCCCAGGAGTGGTTCAAAAGCTACCTTTCTGGCCGGCACCAAAGAGTCCGCATTGACGGGCAGATGAGTGATGAAGCTCTTTGCGCTTACGGTGTTCCCCAGGGAAGTACTATAGCCCCAACACTGTTCCTGGTATACATTAATCGGCTCTGTGACCTTTCAATCCATCAAGCCGAAATAACAATGTTTGCAGATGACACAGTGCTCCTGTTCCACAACACATCTTGGGAAAGCTTGGCCCAGGTAAGCGAAAGAGGGCTTGCTAAAGTAACTGCCTGGCTCGAAGACAGCCTTCTATCCATAAACGCAAGCAAAACAAAATACCTCTGCTTTAGTATGACAAAGTCAGGCAGCCCCAGTCCAGACTTTAATGTTCCCATCCACATGTTCCCTTGTAATAGAGGCTCTTGTTATCAAGCTACTTGTGCTTGCCCTAGACTTGAGAGAGTGAACCTCATAAAATACCTCGGGGTTACAATCGACGAAAACATGAAGTGGAATCATCATATCTCAGTCACAGCAAAAAAAACACGAAAACTTATGTTCATATTTAAAACCCTGAGACATGTTGCCAGCCAGAAACTTCTAATACAAACATATAAAGCACTGTGTCACTGCGTTTTGGGTTATGGTATTTGTGCATGGGGTGGCGCTGGCAAATCTCATATGATAGAGATAGAGCGTTCCCAGCGTGCAGTTCTGAAGGTCCTTCTGTACCTTAACTTCAGAACCCCTACCAGTTTGGTGTATGAGCAAGCACGAGTGCTAAGTGTTAGAAAAATATTTATTTATGAGTGTATACGGAGATACCACCGACTAACGGTCCCCTACTTGCCAAAAAATAATAAAAGATCAGACAGATATCCTGTTCCACGGGCTAGGAGCAAGTTTGCCAGAAAACACTACAACAGTTTAGCACCACGCCTCTACTTCAAAATTAGCCAGTACAAGTTAGTTAAGCATTTTAGCAATTTCCAGATAAAAAAGGAAATACTACTTTGGCTGGAAAACTATAGCTACGATGACACTGAAACCCTTATCAGTGCTCTAACCTAGCGACATAAATACTCATACCACACACTTCAAACACACATCACCACACACACGCTACCTCTGTTCTAAAATCGTGTACCTTGATTTCTATCTTATCTTATTATAACATATATTACTGATAGTTTTTTTTTTAAGCTTTTTATAATAGTTTTCTATAGTAGTTGCAATAAGCACTGTCTAAGCTTCCACATACAGATCAATGTAACCGGCGTATTCCTCAACCCCTGTCATACAGGTTGTCCTAGTTCAGGGGTTGAGACCGCACTGATGTAATGTTTAATGAAGTTATAGAAATAAATTTATTATTATTATTATTATTATTATTATTTTGTGACAACGGTACTGCGATAGCCAACCCGCCTGCCAAGCGTGGCGATTATGGCTAAACCCCCATGTTATGTCAATGTGGCGAAACTTGGGGGAGGCCTATGTCCAGCAGTGGAAGTCTTTTGGCTGAAATGTTGAATGATAATAGAAATAATGAAAGAAACTCGCACAGTCCCTTAAAATTATCTAGTTCAGATCATAATATGAAGATCATGCAGATGAGTCCGAGGTGGTCTTTCAGCCGAATGATGAAGTTATTGTTGCTGTACCTACTATACTTACAACGTTCTCAAAATCATCAAAGCACTTATTTTAAGTAGGCCAGTTACAGGCACTTTTGAACTGTCGAAACAAACACAACCATAAAATGTAGCTACAGTCCCAGTCACAAGGTATAATAACTGTGAAAGTAATGTAGTTGCCCATTCCAAAGCGTAGATCTCTATGGGCTTGGTGTCCATGGACACTCTTTTAAATCAGAATATTGTTACAAAACCTTGGTTACTTCATTCATGTTGAGATTGTACATTATGTGAGAACGATGTTGCAAGGCGACGCTAAAAGTGTGCATATCATCATCTGTCTAGCCTTTTCCCAAACTATCTTGAGGTCGGCTTCCAATTTAACCGGATGCAGCTGAGTATCAGTATTTTACATGAAGCGACTGCCTATCTAACCTCCACAACCCAGTAACTGGGTAATACGATACCCCTTGTTAAGACTGGATGTCAGACTTTTGGCTTCTGACTACTCTTAACGACTGTCAAAGATCTACAAATGACAGCCGTGCTTTCCGAGGCACGGAGGAAACTCCATAGACTCCATAGTAAAGGCAAAAAAAAAAACAATCCAAAAATAAAACAATTTATTCAAATATCTTTACAGATGGGTGGAACTAGAACAGAAAGCAGAGAAGGAACTGGGTTTACTCCATCATCCTGACACGGTGACTCTGCACGGCTCCTCCACGACAGCATCGAGCATCCGAGCCACGTGCTGTTCCCGGTTCAGCGAAGCATGAGGCACTGGTGCTACTCTCAGGTTTATACACCTTATGTTATGGAGGTATATTGGTAATGGGCAAAGGATATTTTTTTTAGTTCTTAATCGGCTTCGAACCGAGACCTTTCGTTGTAAAACTGTAAGTCTTGTTTGTTCTTAGCCAAGACCTTTTCTTTTATAGTGTTATCGAGCCAAGTCCTCTGCTTATATAATTTAAAAACTCGCATCGACATGAAAGAAACGAAAAATATTGTTGTGCGATCTTATTCTGTATTGATGGTCGTGAAGGGTTTTTAAAACCTGAAAATACAGCGTAATGTAGTGCAGTATGGTTGTTTTGGAGCAAGAATTATATTGTGGGGGTTCTTTTGGTAAATGATTGTGAAATTGTATTAAAATAACAATGTGGCCGCGTTAGTTCCGACTTCGGCCACGCGCCAAAAGAGTCATGTAGCACTATAAACAGCTGGCTGTCTGCTGGAATCTCAAGTGGCGTATAAATCTTGTCCGTTGTTAATATACCTCAGAATCACCTTTGTACTAGTTATGGTACTATGTAATTTTCTACTTTGTCATGTGATACAAAGGTTTTTTCTTGTAAATATGTTTTTTTTTAATATAAATTGGATTGATTAGGAAAATATCGCACCAATGTTTAAACGTAGTTTAGTTTGCACAGACAAGTTATTTTTAGGCACATATTTAACTACTTAAAAAGTTTGATGCTAAAAGTATAAATCATAGACAATTTTACGCTTGTTCATAATGAATTTTATAAGTCTGGATTTGCGGGACGATTTCACTTAAAATAATGTAGCTATCATTGCGTTGTTTTACGCTTATTTATATGGACAAACGCCAGCACATCAACCTACAACAATTTGTCAAATTTCTTAAATAGATTTTTAACTTTATCGTTAAAGAATTAGGTTCAATATTGATTGGGAAAATTTGACAGTTTCGTTAGCTTGATGTGCCTGCGTCTGTACAATTTAAACAGTTTTTAAACTGACCAATAAGATTTGCAACGGGATATTTACCATGTTTATTGTTTTTTTTTGAGCTCCCGATATTTTGGCGCTGTAGCAAACGCCATGATCACTGATAAACTGAAGTTATTGCGGGACGGCTGGGTGTTGGGGTTTGCATTGCAAGGTAAATGTCCCGTTAAAAATGTTATTGATAATTTAAACAGTATACGTAACATATACAGATGCATAGTGAATGTTCCAATAATGTGCAATTTGGTTGTGGGAATAATTATATTAAACAGAAAATATGTCATATAGCAAATATCTGGGCTGTCTCGTTGGTCGCAATCTCGACTGCTTAGGCCCCTGGCCCTGGGATATTTCCCAGTATTCAGGTACTCTGGATTCGTACCTGGTTTAGGACAATAGGTTCGCCCCTGCTGGGACATGCATTACATGTGATTTAAATATAACTGGAAAAATATGGGTGTACCTACTATTAGGTACGTCTCTACCTAACCTCTCGGAGATTACAGGCGTAATGTTATGTTATGCTACATAAAATAGTGCAAGCTAAACATTCCAATATGTTTAAGTTACAATATGGATACAAAACACCACATTTTGTGCTTTGTCAAATGATATTAGCTAATGTCAACTTATAATATAATTTTTGTTTTTTGACACATTTTTATTTATGTAACATAATTGGATTTAGTTAACATTCTAAAGAGTCTTTTACATTCTAAAGGATCTTAACGACGTTTTGTAAACATTTGTGCAATGATGTTGTAAAATGTTTTGAATAAAACATGTTGGCCGCGTTCGTTCCCATATGGGCCACACGCCGAAGGATCTTTGTACAGCTATAATAATTTTATTTATTATTTAATCAGCCAGGTTGTTTCTATGTATATTTTCCATTGTAGTAAACCAAAGATCTATAAAAATAAAATGAGTTTTTATGTAACCTTAGAAAATACTCTACTTATGTTCTTTGAAGCTTGTTTATTTAGATTTAATGAGAACTCGGCCTAAACTTTTGTACATAGAGTTTAATATCGTATGTATCTTGATACATTGTTGTGTGAATTATATAGTTTCGTTGGCTTTTCCAGTTTATTCAATACTATTAAATGGTTGATAGAAAAACTAGTTTAAAAAAAACTTGAGAGGTGTCAAGGGACACCCGGATGGAACGAAGTTCCTTTCAAACACTCACACTTACACTCTTTTCTTTCGAAAATTTTATTAAGTTAATTATAACTTAAAAAAAATAAAATTTTATTACAATTCCTCCACTAATTAACCGAAAGGAAAAAAAAAGAAAAGTGTCGTTACAACTTTTGGTTTAAAAGTGTCGTTACAACTTTTGGTCTAAAAGTGTCGTTACAACTTTTGGTTAACAACTTAATTTTTTCCGTCTAGTCTTTCGCAACGCGCGTTAAGGAACTTCGTTCCAAAAACTAACAAATGTAGTTGCCGTCCTTCTTAGTGTTGTGTGATACAAAATAAATATTGTATGATAAATTATGCTATATGTACTCGTGTTTTTATTGCTTGGTCAAACTACAAGATTTTAGAGAGCCTATTACAAAATACTTATAAATGATTTTAACCTTTTGAACACCAGAGCATAAAAGCACGCGCGTGCCCTCAACGACAAGCCTCAAATTCATTGCAAATACTTACAAATAAAAAAAGGGATTTCAAAAGTATAGTAACTTATTTCTTGATGAAAAATTTAATATTTAAGATATATAGATCACATTTTAAAGATACATAACTCACACAAAAGTAATGATTTAAATTGCTTATTTCGTGTTATAGTGCACCACATTTTTGTCACATATTTGTGTTGTTGGCATTCAGGGCACGTGCTTGCTTGTCACGTATATGTGACAATAGCGTTCAAAAGGTTAAATGCCGTATCTGTAGAATGAAAACTTAACCAATCGCAATATAGGCATAATTGTGTTAAGACGAATTCTGAGTTCTCTTTTTAGAACCATAAACTCCCATTTATGTTTACCAATCAAGGTATACATTACCAGTTTATGCGGATCTGTTATCCTACGGGAAATCTATACAAAGCGAAGGCATGTTATACTAGAAATGTATCGCTTGATGTGGCGGTCTGTGTACAATTCTGATGGTGACTGCGGCGCAAACTTTTCCGGCAAAACAATTGCTATGACGAGCCACAGCGACACGACTGGTTTCTATATAACT
The DNA here is from genome assembly GCA_949152445.1 of Cerastis rubricosa. Lineage (NCBI taxonomy): Eukaryota > Metazoa > Arthropoda > Insecta > Lepidoptera > Noctuidae > Cerastis > Cerastis rubricosa. Next base: position 20,810,185 of record OX424526.1, on the reverse strand, counting down.
TTACTAAAACGAGGTGTAGGTGACGACATTGTACAGTCTGCAAAGGAGATAAGTAACCAAGTTCTCATACTAGTAGTTTGAGAACTTGGTTACTTATCTCCTTTGCAGAAAGTACATTGTACCCTTTCCGTTTGTGGCCGCCTTCCGAATTGTATGTGTGTAATGCTTTAACTGGAACTTGGTTAGTTTATGCTCTAAGACGATGATATTTAAGGCATTAGATAAAACTTTAAAAATCATAATGTGATCCTTAAATCAAAACCTTTACGTACTCCAAACATGATATTATTGAAGCATTAATTAATCCTATTAACAGGTTGTACTTTATATCTCATTGTAGAATGCCTATATAAATAAATAATTAATAATAAGATAGGTAAACTAATTACTAAGGGCACATTCCATGCATATCATTATCCAGTCATTTTATAGAATCATCAAACAGCAGTTTATTTTTCAACATTTTCTCCAATGTACTCACAGGGCATTGTAACCTTTATTGAGAAGTTTTATGTAAAAGTGTAATTATATATTTTTATGAACGCTATAAAGGTTGTATCATATACACGCGTATATTTCATGTGTGCATACGCTGATTTTCTTCAAAGATTTTCTCGATGGTACTTTTGACCTCAAGGTCTAATTTACAATGCAATTTTATACAAAAAGTATCTAATACTTACCGTACTTACTTACCGCATTAGATACTTTTTGTATAAAATTAAAAAAAAAACGCGACAGTGTTGAGCTTTCGATTCCAGAGTTGGGCAAACTTTTATTGGGTACTTTGATCTTAAATTTCTCAGTAGTAGCCAGAAGCCTGGACTTCCGGAGTTGTACCCGGTGGATAGCAATAGGCTCGCCCCCTTTTACATGGCTTTTAATTGGCGAAATATGGGTATTGGTCACTTCAGTCTACACTTTCGGGGATAAGAGTCATGATGTATGTTATACAACATGAAATAAATAATAATTTAAATCTTATATATAAAATTCTCGTGTCACGATGTTAGTTACCATACTCCTCCGAAACGGCTGCACCGATTTGTATGAAATTTTGTGTGCATATCTGGTAGGTCTGAGAATCTGCCAACATCTATTTTTGATATCCATAAAAAATAACCCCGCGAAAGAAGTCGCGGGCAGCTGCTAATATAAATATATATGCTGTGTTGAAAACTATGCAAAAAGTATCAAATATCAAACTTTGTCAACTCCATTCTAGTATGAATTGTATTTAACTATTTATATTAGAAATTAAATAGTTTTACATATTATAATTATATAGTTGTAATGCTGATTCTCACTAAGTGCCTAGCTTTCTGGTTACCATATGATTATTAAGCGGTGAAGTTATAGATAAATTATTGTTTTACCAACTATGTCTTGAATAGATGAATATTATAAATTCATTACACATAAGATAATATTGTAGTGTATTTTGGTTACGATTTATTTATTTTGCTGGTGAGATTTCAAGCAAAGTGAGAATATTATTGTTACATTAATTCTATAATTTATCACAATTAATTCTGAATAATTGTTGAGAAACTAGATGATGTTTGAACCTATAGCAAGTAAATAAATCGCAGCTGGACTCATTTAAATGTAAAAATATTGCACTCCTTGTTGATAATAGTTTTATTTTTTGTAAATTAAATTTAGTAAGTATTGGTAGATAACTGGCGCAATAAGTAACTCTCGGTCAAATATTTAACCGTCTTAAAAGTCTACCTCAATGAGTTTTTGATGTAATAATTTATGTAACGCTATTATTCACATTATGGCTCCCGAACCTTTGGGAAAGTGAGGATCACTAGGGGCCTTAGGTCAATGAAATTTTCACATCCCGTTGTTTAACACCCTCAAAAAGTTTGATTTTCGCATTTAGGGATGAGTTTAAATCACCTGTTAATAATGTATATTAAGTACGTAAGTTCAATAATTTGTGAGCCTATTCTTTTATTAAAATCTGGATTCCCTCTTGAGTTTTTTTGCAAATGTCTCTGAAAGTCAACGTCTTAGGTATAAAATAATGAAATTTTCACTTCCTCCGGATTCGTTGATGACCTCAATTGACCTTAACCGTGACCTTTGCCAAAAATTGTTTGGCAAAGGTCACTACAATTTGCGTCACCTATGTTTGAAATTTATTATATCTGACAGGTGATTTTTTTAGGAAATGGAGTCCGATTCCCCATTTTTAAACAAAATTGGTTGCCAGTCATACCTACCTCCCATAATGCCCTTATGACGTGAAAAGACTATTGGATAGGGAGCCATGTTTATAATTTATTTTTAAAAAGCACATAGAATTTGAGGTGACCTTTGTCATTGAGATTTATTCAAAAATGTAAAAAAAAACTGATTACTTAAAAGCTTGGTATGTTACAGTCGTGGTATAGTATAGTCGCGGTTTGAAAAAATTTATGTTTTTTATTTTTAAGGAAATTTTCAAACGCCGCTGACCCAAGGGCTGGCTGTTACTTTGGCCAGAGGCTAAGTATTGCCATACAACGTGGCAACGCTGCCAGTGTCTTGGGCACATTACCAGCTGACAGCGTTGGGGAGGAGTTTTTTGACGCCCTTTTATAGTTTATTCTTATTTTACTTATTTAATTTTTTAGTTTCTTAATCCTTTATAATGTAAATAGTAGTTATTTATATTAAGTTGTCATATTAGTGTACTTTAAAATACCAATTGAAAAGTACCTCTAAGACACAGAGGTTTCAACTTTTTTATTTAAAATACTTTGTTTTCTCCCGCATCGGATATGCAAGAGGGTAGTTATCGTGGCCGTTTGCAGTGCAGGACGACTGATGTGTGTCTACTATCATCTGCATGTCCTTATTCCATGTTATTTGGGGTCGGCGCAACACGATTATTTCTTCCATTCTCGTCTGTAATTCGTTACGCTATCCTTTACACCTTTTTGCTTCATTTCATTTCTAACACAATCCACCAATTTACTTTTTTGACTATACTAAGGTGAATTTTAAGTGGGCGTGGAGGTCCCAATGTCAAACTATGAGGATTAACGAATAATACTCAGTTTCCGGCCCGATTATGATGAATCTGCATCATTGTTTTTTTTTTTTAAATCAATTTGGCCAGAAAGCCTTCCTCACCCAGATGCGAGCCATATCCTAAATAAAATCGTTTTTGTAATTAGTACGAGAATAGGTCTCCAAGGGGTAAATAAGACAAAAATTACCCATTTTAAAAATTATAATAAATATATTTTACACTTATAGGCACATTTTCTATAAAACTAACCTACGAAGAAAAGTATATCTAAGATAGTATCCGAGTATCTTGAGATTATACATTACAAGTGATACAAAGACCTTTTGGCGCTCAAATGGTGCGTTGAACATAAGAGAAATGTATCGAAAGAACAACATGGCGACATTAGTTCCGATATTTGCCACGCGCCAAAAGTTCCTTGCACAGCTATACTAGGAATTATTATGCTTTACACTCGGTACAAACAACCTAACAGAAATTCAACGCAACCACAGCCATTTTCAAACTAGATGAAATATGGCAAACTATGTCTACACTATTTTAAGTAACTCATAATTGAATTTTAGTATCCATTTACATTGTATCAATACAAATTACAATAGTTTGTGGAAGTGGAAGTAAGTTCATTGAACTTGAACTCTTAAAAGGAATTAACAACAGAAATATAGCTTTGGCAAAATCCATACCTGTGGTTTATGTGTTCATGAAATAGAAAAAAGTCAAACAGTTTAGGGAAGATCCTATTATTTTTTTACATTTTTCTTTTTTAACTATCTTTGATTCAGATGCACGTAAAACGCAGGTATGAATACAAAGAACAAAACATTTAACTCATTTACCGTGTACAGTCGCGTATTAAAAATGCTTATCAGATAAATTCAAATACGAAATCTAGTTTTGTATTATTGAATCAGCAAGCAATTTAAGACCTAAGCGTGAACACATTATGCCGCTATTTTACAAGACTGCCTAAAAAGAAGTCAAAGATAGAATTCCCAAGGCGCAGACCGAAAACCACAGATGCGAAGCCAATCACAATCGCCTTAAGAATTGTACCTTTATCGACCAACGTTTATCATATGGGGCCATCGTTTATTCACATAAGGTTTTTTGGGCCACTTTTATATCCCCCCCCCCTCCTCCTTGGTGGATCGTCGTGAGGTTTAAGGCTAACCCATACCTCCCAGGTAAAAACAGATTGTTTTTTAGTTGCTCAAGTTTAACCCCCGACCATAAAAGAGGGGTGTTATTAGATAACCGCAATTGCTTTCTGTTCAATTAATTTTTTTAGTACCATGAAAAAAAACACGTAACTTTCACATTTTAGAAGCGTGACTTTTTTTTACCCTTTCCCCCTGCTAAAACTTCACGTGGCTATAGAACGACCCCTATGATCCATATTTTACGGTTGTTTGGTCTTCCCTTAGTCTGGTAAACATTTAAAATCCGCGACTGCACGGCACTGCTACTAGACACCTTAACGACTATGCCTATTCCACATGTTACATTCATAGCGGCTTCCTGGCTTTCACCAGTTCTTCGCTGACGTTCCACAGCTTGGCTTCCACGTCCTTATCGAAGTTGTGTTTGGAGGCATACTCCTCGCAATCACGGTAGAACTTGCCAGTTTTACCTTCGATGCTGTGGTCTGTCGCGCAGAATACTACTGTTTCTGAGCCCTGGAAAAGATTTTTTCAGGATTAAATACATTGATGCTTTTTCCTAAATAGGTTCTTTAACGTTATTGTTTATTATGATAATGAGAAAATAAATACAATTGTGCGAGGTGTAACCTGTTTGTTTTAACATATTTTTTCTTAGTTTGGGATTTCATTTACCGGATTTTGAATGTTAGAAACTTTTCAGCATAAGTGACTAAAGACTTACAAAATACTAAAGGAAAAATATCGACGAAACAGAAACGTGATTTGAGGATAATGCGCTGTACGCTTTTTGTAATAAAGTGCACATTTAAAAAATATGCGTTATATTGTTGTTAACAACTATTTCTACAGTTGAGATAAAACCAAAGTTATAAGCAGAGGTCGGAATCAGGTAGAGTTATTTGTGTACTTACACTGATTTCATACAGCGAAAGAATAAAATGGATTTGCCTGAAATCCCGAGATTAATTTTAAAGAGCAGAAAAATCCCCTAATTTATTAAATAAAAAAGTTATTTACTTTTACACAATTTAAAACAGATTAATTATTACATTTGGATGCAAGTAGAAAAATAACTCTACCTAATTCCGACCTCTGGTTATAAGTTGTGTTGTGCGCAAAGAATAACAAGACGTGTCAGGTAATTTTGCTGCTTTTTGCCTGCCAATCTAATTCCTATTACGCAAACTAGTCAATAGCTTGCGTTAGCATACCAATTTTGACGTAACATGTTGAGCAGTGCAGATAAAAACTAATAAACAAATAAATGTAGCACTCGACAAAATATCTTATTGTTCTCATATCAAACAAAAAGATAAGATTAGTCAATGGTTACAAGTAAAAATCGGATGTTTTTCGTCAAGGTTCTTGACGGAAAACATCCGATTTTAAAAACGTCATGGCCGCCTTTTGAATTTAAATTATGAGAACATGCATATTTACAACTTTAAAAACTATAAAAGAAAACAAAAAGGCAAAAAAACGTGGAAGCATTGTACCTTTGAGTTATTCATCTTTCAACGGTAATAATTAAAATTCTAAGACTTTGGGGAGCATTATTAAACTTAATATTAAAATATAATACTTACTTGTTTAGCAGACTTCATGAAGGCAATCAATATAGGCGCCATTAGTATGTAGTGGTACCATTTTATTGAGTACCTAAAATGTACAAATACTTTTTAAAATATCGTCTTACTGAATAAAATGTTTTTTTTATTTATTTACATAAGTTTTTTTATAGTTTATTGCTATAACAAAGAACAATAACCATTACTAATATTGCTATGAGAAGTTTCTCCCAGCAGCTGTGATTGCCTAGGCTTAGTCCAAATAATTAGGCCATTGCCCCATACCATTGTGACCATAGAATTAGCAATATTGTAAATCAGTTGTGTTACAATTTTTTTATATATATTCTATTCTCATTTGATCCAAAGGTTGTGAAAGGAACCTTTGAATCAAATGAGAACTAAGGATCACCTCAATGTGTTTACAAAATCTAAATCTTCTCGTGGCGGGGAGTATAGGTAAAAGCCAATTGTATCCTTAGTGTTTCGCTTTACATATAAAAGTCTTCTGTAAAGTTCACCCTGGACAGTTCATCCAGCATCTGTCTGGATAAATAATATGCCAGAAGACTATTCAACAAGACTAGGAGGTTCCAGGAGGTATTGAGACTATTCAAAATCCATATAAATTGCAATCATTTAGTAGTATGTGAGTACCTATCTACTTTTTGCTATGGGGATCTAATTTGCAACATACTTAGTTTTTTAAACTTACCTAAACAGATTGGTAGCACAGAACCCAGGGCAGACCAGGTTGACATCAATGCCAGTGTTCCTCAGGTTGCAAGCCAGAGCCTTTGCGAAGTACGCATTCATCAGCTTCGAGTTGCAGTACCCTGGGTTATGGCGGGGACTACCGCCCTTTTTCTTCGCCAATTCAACTTGCTGCTTTAAGTTCAGGTCGTCAAAGTCGATATTTCCACGCTCGTGCAGCGTTGATGATACGACCACTATTCTGTAATTAATAAATAATAGGGTATTGTTATTCTGTTTGTTTTTGTAAATGCTATCGTTTATATGCACAATTGATATTAATTTATATACACAGACACGGCTTAGTTCATTATCAACTCACAAGGCGAAAATTATAATCAATTTTCTGATCATCATCATCTGTTTAGCCTTTTCCTTCAATTAGACTTGAAGTAGCAAAAGACACTAGTTTTTAACATCGAATGACTGTCTATCTAACCCCCACAACAGTCCAAGATACTGGGCTGTTGATATACTTGGGCTGAATGTTAGACTTTCAATCATCATCGTAAAGATTTTTTCAGCCTCCTGTTGAGTTTTCAAACATAAGAAAACCGGGTTAGTCCCACAGATTAATTATTTTCAAATGATGCTTTTATGTAGTGATAGTAGTTACCTGATATGAAGTAGTTTAGAACCTACAACCTTGTAAGCAAGGTCCTTATGAATAAATACATGATCAATATTCATAACATATACTTAAGTTTATGGGGAGCTCGTGGCTAAATAATAACAGCCATACGGGTCGATCTTTAAGGTTAGGCCTTGCTTGCCGAAGTTGGTCCGTGGATGGGTGACCATATTTACATACCGATTTTCCTCCGTGCCTCGGAAAGAACGTTAGGCCGTTGGTTCGGCTGTCATTTGTAGATCATGACAGTCGTTACGAGTAGTCAGAAGCCAAAAATCTGACATCCAGTCTTACCAAGGGGTAAGGTAGTTTGGGAGAAGGCTAGGCAGATGATGATTGTTAAGTTTATGTGTTCGATACTCGCCAGGCGAGATAAATGTATCGATTTTTTTTTTATCTTTGCATGTTGTGGTTCATTGACTTGCTCACATATTTGTAACACCGCAACACATGCTTTTTATATTCTCTGAGTGTTTACAGTAGGTATATAGAGGCGTTAAAAGACGTATAACATTTATGCATCTGTTTTGGATGCTGTTTATATATTGGGAGGCCACCTGGCCTAGTTACAGCAGTGTATGAGTACGAGTGTGTTTGTTTGTTTATTTATTTATTATGAAGGTATTTTGGGCAGTTAGTGGGCTTCTGTTTGGTAAACACTGCTCACCCTAATGATTGATATTACATCATGCTTAACAGTTAAGAACTATGTAGCATAAATCGGAAATCATTTCTTCTTCAATGTGAGTCGTTTATCTAAATTAGGCAGAGAAATTGCAATTTTTAAATGTCTAAATTGTAAAGACAAGATTCCCAAACCGCACGCTCTTCAAAGCTTCCTAGTTTTAGTTATCTTTCTTTTTTAATATGTTTTTATATGTATGTAGTAGTAGTATGCTTGCTTTAATGAAAGAACTGTCAATGATTGTTTTTGTGTTAGAAATAAGAAGGTAAGTAGTGTTAATCAAACAAAAACTACATGAGATTTTGTTAGAACAATAAATTACTTAATCTTTGTATACAATCACATACTTAATAATTATATCATTTTAATTCATGTACTGTTGTTATCAAATAGTTCTGACTACTTATTAAATTGATAGCTAAGTAATTCATCTTTAAATTCAGTAGTCGTCATGATAGTTGATTTATCAATAGATTAATGAGGAATTCATGGATTAAATAGTTAAGTATGTTATTGTTATATTTCTTTGACAAAATGATTTAGATAAGATTCATGATAGGTAATCCTTATACCTACAAAATCTGATGAAACAAAACACTCACCAAACGCAATTTTATTGTCCAAACAGAAAATGTACAAGGTTAAAAATAGTATAAGTAATAAATCCTATTTTAATTACTTGACCAAACAGACTCTAAGGTAAAATGCAAAGCAAAGGCGTTAATGACCAGCCAAATGATGTTAATGAGTTTTCAACATACCTGCTTGGTGTGGCCCTCTTTAAAAGATCCAATAGTAAGTTTGTGAGGTAGAAATGACCCAAATGATTAACACCGAAGTGTATTTCAAATCCTTCCTTTGTTTTAAGGTCTTTGTTCAATGGTACAACAACACCAGCATTGTTGATAAGTACATCGATCTTGTGGAAACCGGCCTTTACTACTTCCACAAAGTTTTCAATAGACTCAAATGATGCTAGGTCTAGCTGCATGGGGATCTGGAATAACATAAAATATAGTCATCATCATTGTCTTACTGCCCTCGTCCCATTCTACTTGGGGTCAGTTCATCCTTCGTCATTGCATCATTTACTCCTTTCATATCATTCCTAACACAATGCATCCATCATTATAATCATCTGCCTAGCCTTTTCCCAAACTATCTTGGGGTCTGCTTTCAGTGTAACCGGATGCAGCTGAGTACCAGTATTTTACATGGAGTGACTGCATATCTGTCCTCCACAACCCAGTAACTGGGTAATACAATAAGACTGGATGTCAGGTTCTTGGCTTCTGACCACTTGTAACAACTGTCAAATATCTACAAATGACAGCCGGGATCAACAGCTTAACATGCTTCCCAAGGCACGGAGGAAACTCAGCATCAACGGACCAACCTCGGCAAGCATGGCTTAACCTTAAAGATCAACCCATGCGGCTGGTATTAGGATGCTGGATTTAGAGCCATGAGCTCCTCACACAATGCATCCATCTAATAAAATATTGCATATTAATAAAAATATCAACAAAAATGCAAAAGGTTTAGGGTATTTCTGGAGTCTCAATGTGAAAGCCAAATTCATCAATCAAGACAAGTAGACGAATAAAAGTATATGAATATAATATGGTGAAATGCTTATCACCATCATCTTTCTGCTCTAAACCCATTCTACTTGAGGTCGGCATAACATGTTTTATGCTTCCGTTCTCCCCTGTCAGACATCACTGTAAATGTAGGCATTTATGCTTGCACAAATAAGTCCTGATTTACATGTTTTAAAATTAGTTGTTCAGTGTTCAATAGACTTAAGTTATCTAAGCTAGATTTAAATTCCTATATAAAAGTGTCTCGGTAGCATATCAAATAAGCCACATCTCATTAAAAATTATGACTCCTACAATTTCATCTTATTAATTATTGTGCAAAAGATAACACATTGTTGGTATTTATGTAACAAATGTTGATAACCTGTACATCGGCCAACAATATATACATTTTCTCTGAACTTTATAGTATGGTTGATAAGAACTAAAGTTGACCTACTATTATTCATCTTGTTTGTAAGCAATATTGAAGAAAATAACCAAATCATAGTTATTCGTAGTTAGTTTCATAATTATAGTGAGACTAAAAATATTTGTAACGTAAACATCATATCAGTATTCAGATATATTTAATAAGGTGTCATTGTTATCAACCAGCCACAAATACAGACTTCCATCAAATAAAATAATTTTATTTTAGCCTACATGGGGACATAAAAAATGTCGACAAACAGTGCACGGTTTGGGTTGGTCATTTCTTATGGAGAAGAACCGGCAAGAAACTCCATGATTACTCTTTTAAAATAATTTGGTTTTGCAATATTTGAAGGTTACAGCGTTAGTACTTAAGTATTGGGGGACAGTGTAGGCCCGACAATAAGTTCTTGCTTACTATAAAAGGTAGAACAAGATAAAGCAACAAAAATAAAAAATAAACTATATTAACTGTGTCTAAATATATTAAGATTATTATGTATTTATTTTTACTTGCAGTCACTCTCATAAATAACCCTTATTCTTTAAGCTAATGATGTGTTAAGAATATGCAACTTTATTGAGGGAAAACAGGTACTCTTGTACTACAAGATGCCAAATGTAGACATTGTTAGGTATTTTTATCTAGAAAATGGAACATGCGCATCAAATTAAATCAGATGCATAAAAAGTTGCCCTTATTTCAAAATGATGTCAGATAATAAAAATAGAATATTTGCTACAATTGAAGGAGAATAAAAAAGGTTAAATATAAATACGTTTTTTACTCACCATCTCACCCCCATTGGGCTGTTCCTTGCGGATATAAGCGATGGCCTCCTTGGCCTTAACAATGTCCCTACAGGCGAATATCACTCGTCCTTTTCTCCTGACTATAGTCTTGGCAGTCTCATACCCAATGCCACAGTTTGCTCCAGTAATAAGGAAGGTTTTCCCTCTCAAACACGTATTGCTCACACAGGTTGCCCATTTCCTAGACCTCCACTTGCGAAGCAAACCAAGAGCAACGATTACCGAGATTGGCACCGCCGCAACGTACACCATAGTTGACGGCGTCATGTTTAACAGTAATTTAAAACAAATTAAACACTAAACTCCCGCAGTAATTCACTAGTTCGCGCTTGATAATTAGCACAGCTAAATTACTAGTCCGTATCCGTTTTTTTTCGACCGATTTCATCAATCGCCAGAATTCAACTGATCAAATGTCATAATAATGTCACTCGGTCAAAGGGCAAAAACTTAATTTCGTTCGGAAATTATTTTACTTGGAAGAATACTGATATTACCGATATATTCACAGTATGCTCTAAAAAGAGGTATGCTTCTGTTCCAATGGGTTTTTTGTAGTCTCATTTTAAAACCCCTAAAGCCTTTAGGCTAAATAAATGTTCTAACATTTTCTGTTTTATTATATAAACAACACAATCTTTGTCTATCACAGTAATTTCTTTATTTTTTAGATTGTCAAAAATATCGCGCCTCATTTAACTTTTAACCAATTTGGTATCAGTGGCGCCAAATCAAAATCTCTAATATAACGCAACTTAGAAAAAAATGCTTTCATTAAGTAATTATAATTTTGTGATGATTTTAACTTCGGAGATAAAAGTCCCAGTTTCTTCGGTTCCCCTTCTATAATGATTATATTGAGGTAAGAACTACTACTAGTACTAAAATGCTACGCACAACGTTTACGATCGTTCAGATTTCAAGATTGTTCAGTACAGCCATGAGTTCATGTTTTTTTTCCGGAATCTGTTGCCAAGTCAATATTTCTAATGATATAACCGATTCGCAGTAATTCGTGCAGGCCATTATCATTGATTGATTCCAGTTCTGCTATCGGTTTGCACGTCTGAACATGGCTCGTGTTCGAAGTTCGAATGTTTCATTTTTCTATGGAGTGCCAAACAGCGATGCTGATGCTGTGAACACCTCACGTTGTTAGATAACATTCATTTGTTTCGTTTGAGTTCGGAAAGGCAAGAAATAAAACAAAATTAGTAGCTGGGCCGTTTATTTGAAATACATAAGGGACAACTAGATAAAAAATCTGGATTCCAGACTATGAAAAACAATTGATATGGCAACATTATGAATATAATAATGTATGAAAATCTTTATAGGCGTTTACAAGTAGGTAGTAGTAGATAAGTTTTAAAAATGTCTAAATTATAATTTATTATAGAATTATATAGAAAAATGTTAATGAGCGTTAGTTTACATACACAGGTCAAGACATTAATAGGTATTTACTCGCATCGTCATGGGACAAATTTATAGTATTATAAAATATGTTTTTTTCCAACTCATTGGTATAAGCAATGATGATATAAAAAATATTTATACTGCCCGATATTTCGTAGAATCGATGCTTTGTGAACATTGAGTACATCAACATTTATGTCAACTGCGAGAAATGCGTAGAACTAAATTTAAAAGGATGAGGCATTTATATATCGACAGTTTGGGTTTATATGCAGTCAACACAACATTAAATATTTCTATGATTATGGGCTGCTCCTATTTTGCGCTCAAATAACCTTATCTATAACTCCTAGTAGATAGCCAAGCCAACTCACTGTGAGTCAGGTAGGTACCGCATCCAGTATTTTACTAAGGTTCTTCGATCATCACACCGAGTCGTTACAATGAGCACAAAATCAAGCAGAACCCTAAACATAATATGTATCTTGTCTTTTAACTTAGATAACATCGATAAATAATTACACATTACAGCTTAGTCACCACATAGAATGCGATTTTTGGAAGAATTGTTGCCGCCGTAGCTGAGGGAAAGTCTAAGTGTTTGTACGAAAGTATAACTTGGCAAGCTTTGATTGTTGTGAGACTCCTGGGCCCTACCTCACGTTTAGAATAATTAAAGTTTCTATCATCATCATCATCATCATTTCAGCCTATAGAGGTCCACCTAGACATAGACCTCCCCCAAGTGTTGCCATATTGACTGGTCCCGTGCGACTCGCATCCAGCGGATCCCCGCAACCTTCACCAGCTGGCCTATCATGACGTCTTAAAGCAGTATTGTTTTACTTTTATTCCAATGTGGGAAAGAGACGAAGTTATACACGATGTCTAGCGCCATCTCTTTCCCACACTAGAAAAGGAGTATAACAATAATGTTTTCAGCCGTCATGGTAGGCCAGCAGGTCACCGGTCCACCTAGTGGGAGGCCGTCCAACGCATCGTCTACCTGTTCGCGGTCGCCTTTCCAGAATTTTTCGGCCCCTCCGGCCATCCGTTCTGCGAGCAATGTATGTAAAGCATCTATAGTTTCCCACAATCTCCAAGTTGGTACGTATAACTATATCCTTGATACTTTTTCTAACAGTTCCCTATTTTGAAGTTACTGGACGCCAAAGATGGCGACCCATAATCCCTTAGGTAACAATTAATCCACTTTCCCGCGTGTCTATATATATTTTTTTTAAGTAACACTTTCGTACAAAACACAATTCTTTTGATTACGTTTGGTAGCATTTTCGGAAGAATCTGTAGAGCACATGTATAAGTTCCATATCTGCCTTTCATCAATCATGACCTCTCGTTAAATGTTGGCACCATAACACGTTAGGTAATTAAAAACTATTTTATATTTTGTGCCTTTTTTTAAATGGTTGCATGGAATGTAAAGGTTTAGGAATATTTGACACTTGCATATCCATACTGTCCGTTCCTGCTTCAGCCGATGGGAATAAAATTCTAAAATTTTTGATGTGGCGTAGTACTGAGCAATTTTTGTCAATAACTTGTACGTTTGTTTGAGCGTAGATAGCTGGTAGTCAGAGGATATAATTATATGATTTGCTAGATATGCCATGTTAACGTTTTTATAGGTACTAGGTACGCATGTACCCTATGCGATATAATTGTTCTCGCTTGATTTGCAAACTACGCCACATCAGGCTTCAAATGAGCCAATTTGCTAGAAACACAATCTGACTCATCCACAAACACATTTACTACAAATAACTACTAAATGTGTAAATTTCCATTAAAAAAATCTTAATTGAATCATCTATCTACAGACAAAACACTAGAATTGTTTTATTTTGTTATAATTCTCACTATTCGCTCGCATGCATTACAAGCTTACGTTTTGTATAAAAATCACTATTTTCTGAATAATAAAGCATACTCCATCTCTTTAAAAAAATCTTAAATACATCCCTCTGTGCCAATATAGGCTTTGCAATAAATATAGTTTTAAATTTAAACTATTGTCAAATGCAGAAACAAGTTCTAAATCCTTAGAATAAAAAATGTACTTTTATAACACACGTCACAACGTCTTATATTTCTCTTAAATTAGTATTTATCTAACATAAGTGCACATTCATAGTAACGGAGAAAGTAACAAGAGGTAAATATATAATATTATAGAGGTAAGCACTACTCAGGGCACGCCATATTATTCTGTGATTCAGTTTTTGGTAACTTTGTTCAAAAAATCTATTATAACACTCTACGGGCCTCTTAATTATTTTAATAGCAATATAGATTGATATTAACCTTTTATGTAATAGGCAGGTTATTCTGCTAATATAAACATTTATTTTCGTCTCTTTTTTGTACAAAGTTAGAAAAAACGCCATTAATTTTTAAGATGTTAATTTTACACGCGTCCTAAATATAAATTGTAGGGGAGATTTTCTCCACATGGATTTTATAGATGTAATAATTTATATATTATTCAAAGACCATGCGCGGTAAGACGCGTACATCATAGCATTACATTATTTATAGGTATCTAAATAATCATAATACAATTTTAAGGGCACGTTAACATCATTTTACACACGAGATTCATATTCGGAGATTAAAATTTAAATAATATTTAAGAAGAATTGGTATTGGGAAATACACCATCACCAATAACCACAATGTCTTTTCACCTCTACCATAATCGGTAGGGGTTAACTGCCATCTTTACCGGCATTTCCTAACGACCTATGATCTATATAATACTCTCACATGGGGGTAGACAGCTGGTGTCGTGACCGGTCTACGCCTATGTCTACAGTGGTTACTTTGCCGTCTACTGGCGTACCGCTCTCCACCTCACTGTCCGGCATGATCACGCACATGAAACACCTTCCACTCGTCACATCTTTCGGGTAAATGGTCATAGGAATGAACCTATCGCTCGTACCATCCACGTACGCTCCTAATCTCGAGTAAACTTCAGGGAAATGCTTTTTTAAATTCACTCCTCTACTCTCGAGCTCTTTTGATATGTTTTGGAAACATATTTGTCTAAACTTGTGCGCTGTAGCTGCGTTCTTTTCACCTGCGTTACTTAATTTAGACGTCAAAATAAGAGTTTCCCTATCCTCTGGCGTAGACTTGCTATCTCTTCTATGTCTTCTTCTATTCTGTTCATGAATTGCAGCGGTTACTGTTTTACTGAGACGTAATTTTGCGCATCTCGACACCATCTGTCTTTCCCATTTGACGGCACCTTTCGTCGGCACTTCACTGATAATACACACAGCCACGTACAAAATCACCCTCGTCTCGGGATTGTAAGCTTTACATAGTTTTACCACCTCAGTGTATAATTCTACACCCATTTCATTTGGCTGAAGAGACGTCCACTTCATAAACTCCGGCTCACTTAAATATTGAAAACCGTGAGTGGTAAACTTTTCGGCCGACTCGGGACTTGTGAAGAATACTTTAACAACGCCTCTTCCTTGGGCCAGGTAGCCTTTGTGAGCGATGGTGCTAATTTGATGCAAGGCGTCGGCGTCTTCCTTGGCCGCTGATATGATCTGTCTGCACAGGGTGCTCGCTCTGGTGTGCAAGCAAACTTTCCTGTGTTTCTCCCAGTGTGCCCTACGGCATTCCTTTGAGCAATACATTGTGGTGCAATTGTGGCAAGTCTTGTAGTGTCGTTTGGCATCGGGTAATGGGGCTCGGGAGGGACATTTTGGAAATTTGCATCTGACGAAGGCCTCGTCTGTGCTGTTTTCAGTCTGTAGAGAAGCTAGGGAAGCTCGGGAATCATGATGAGTTAAGTGAGCATCGGAAGGGCGAAGGGCTGCGGCATCGAGGCTGGTGCGGCGGTCAAGGGAGACACTCGTTTGGGCGAAGGGCTCACTTCTCCTGCGGGAATGCTCGCCCTGCGCCGAACGCGCTCTCCTCGACTCTTGCATGGCGCCAAGATTATCAACTGTATCCTTGCCTGAAATAGTACAGGACATCGATTAATTTACTTTTGAATTGATTTCAGAGGATGAACCTTAAGCTAATGGATTTACATCAAGAAACTTAGTAAGACTCAGAACCAACGTTGATAAGAACACCGGAAAATTAAAATACAATCATGCCGCAGAGGACACTTCATGCTGCCTACTCGATAAACGACAAGGTAATATCAAAAGAGAACCATTTGCACAATACGCCTATACACTAGACAGGATACCTGATGAGTCCGTCAGAGAGCGTAACAGATGAATAATAAGCAAAAAACAACTGATTACTGGTGCTTAGTGTAAGATAAATTTGGGCCTAGTCTTCTGTGGAGGTGTGTTAATGTAATAGAAAAATTGGAACGGCTCAGACTTACATATCGTTCCTACCTGGTCGGTCGTGTTCGGGACTGTCCGTGACGGAGCTTCGGCCCTCGCTGGGCGTGCCGAGGAAGCGCGACGCGGGGGAGGCGCTGCTGTGCCCGCTACTGGCCAGTTGTTCGTACCGGGGACTCTGAGAACGGTTATTTAGGACTGGTAGGACCGATTTGGGATTTTGTACCAGTATGGCTTGTTTTTTTTTTTTTTAAATAGCGATTTTATGGTTTGAGCAATTACTTAGATGCTGGCTGTTTGATACAATTTTGTCCAATAGACAGCATTCATATCACCATTTATTCCAAGAGATGTCATGTGTTTAGAGACTCACAAAAATGATCGAAAAATTCGCCTTGATTAGATTGAAACTTACATTTTATCGCTAAAAACTTTTTACCCTGGCTCAGGTATAAATTGAATTTAGATATTTATTGTTGCTTAAAATAGTCATAAGTAAAAAAACTTATGTACCTTGCCGCCCATCAAATAATAGGGGCTTGAACCCTTCCTAGGACTGGGCTGAGGCGTGGGTATCCTCGCCGGCTGCGATGGCAAGCCCAAGAGTGAGTCCAGCACGTCTTCAAGAGTGGTGGAGCCTGGAGACGGCCGCGTGATACCTAAGTTCAGGGAACGTTGGGAATCTTGCCAGTCTGGAAGTCGGTATCAATGATTTATTAGAATGGACAAAGGACAGGTGCTTTGTGGAGACGTATAGCGTGGTTGTACGTTTAATTTTGTTGAAAGACCTATGATAATAGGTACTAGTGAATTGTATATCGAACTTACCTTGTCCTACCAAGATCACATTGACAATGAGGTACCTATGTCGGAAGTCCTAAGAGAAAAGCGTTTTCACGTGTGATACATCTAAAGATTGCCTCGACACATTAAAATGGGCCTCTGTAATTTTGTCTTTGTGTCCGAATTGCATAAAAGCAAAATAAAAACATTTAAATAAGTGCTGTTACAGTTAGATACGAAAAGCTGTGAAAATTGCCAATAAAATTGTCGCTTGACTTTCTCTTAAAGCAATAGCAAGTAGTAACATAAACTTAACTCACATACACAGAAATAAAAAATAAAACAAAACATATAAAATAAAAATGAATATATTCAATAATCATTATGATTAAAACGTAACTAAAAGTACAATATTGAAATGATAATGAAGACAACATCCTGTAGTCTTCGTTATAAACATGAACAAGGTACCGAGATTCTAACATACAAATATTATACCCTACAACTACGTATTGATATTACATTTTCTTTTAGGTACTTCTTATTTGGAATTTATTAGATTGTAGAGAGCTGCAGTAAAAGTAAAGTGTACTGATTTTGGCGCCATGTCAATGTTATAAAATTATAGGCGGCCATTACAAACTGTCATAGACAATTTTTTGTTTCTTTATAACATACTTCATCGTCTAGTTCGTGACGCTTTCGTAGTTCGGCGGTGCGAATTTTGAACGCAAAAATTATTTTTGTTATTTTTCTAACCTAATCAGAACCTGTATAATTTACTTAGGAGCTTGGCCCCAACATAAATTACGAGGTGATTTAAGTAGAAGGAACTTGAAATTTTCTAGATTTCAGACTTATACCGTCACTTCTCACCACCACATCTCATTATGGTTCTGATAACTGTTGGTAATATTTAAAAAAAATATTTATAAAATATTATGTGAACAACATAATTGTTTAACGTTATTCAAATATTTTGTGACATTTATTAAAGCCTGTGTTTACGAATTTAGAACTGAAAATATAGGTTTGAAAGCAGGTTGAAACTGATTTAGCACCTAAAATAAAACATAGCAACATAATATTTTATTTACAAAACTATTTATATTAACTAGCCATTAAACTAATTACTAGAGATTTGCATTAAAATAAACACACAAACAAAAATAATTTAATCTGTACATCGGACGAAATTATTACTAAAAGATATTACTGGTTCGTGTCAGATTACTATTGAAATTATAATTATGGCAATATCTAAAACAAAAATAAAATCTTAACTATGACTATTTCATTTATAATCATATATATTTGATTTAGGTACCTACCAGAATATTAATGGAAACTGTATTTCCGTAACAATGATTATAAAATTAATAAGAGTGAAACTCCTTAACAGAAATGCATCAATAATAAACATTGCACTGTAATAATGTAGGTACCTCTTTATATTTTTAATTTTCACGGTATAATAATTAACTAGGCGGCTATTGTCATATTTATACCATACATAATAATATTGGTAAGCTGCAACGTTACTTTAAAAATCATAGATCGACTCACCGCCATGATGAAATAAATACAAAGCTGCGTGTGACTGTGACAAACACATAAATTAAAAGTAAGCGTCTACAAGCCAGTGCTTCTTCCACAATGCGAAAAAAATAAAAAACACTTGACACAATATTGATATCGGGAGTCCAAAAATAGTGCATAAATTGACACAAATAATAATTAATAATATAATATAATAATGGTCCTGAGTCTTACACACAGTCTATAAAGCTCTATTACACATAGGTTTTCACAAAATGAAATCCTTCAGCTCCTGAGACCTGAACGAGTTCATTTCACAAATAACTAAATACACAGAACAGCACAAAAATTAACGCACAAAGTATTAACGTAACATAAAAATTAACAAAGTGTACACTGCAGGTTCAGACTCTTAAAACATAAATGCAATTTTCTTGATTTTTCGCAACTATCAAATTCTGTATCGAGAGAACTTTGAAGTTCAAAATGGCCGAATGGCAAAACCGCGCGTTGCGTTCGTCGTGTCGAATAGTTTCGTCGCGAGCATGTCGGATGCTGCTGGCACACGGGAATGTGTCGTTAGTGTGGGGAACCTGCAGTGTGTTTGGTGGAGTGGAGTGGTCACGCGGGCTCACCGGGCGCGGCGCGGTGGTCGAGGCGCAGCGACGAGGGAGGACGCGGGTGCGGCGGGAGGGGGGGCAGGGCCTCGGACACCACCAGCGGCGTCTGCGGGGAGTCCAGCGGCTTCGTGCCTGGAACGTGACGGACGGAACATGAAGGACAGATTGTCGGTGATGGGCACCGCAGAATGTGATAGTGACCGCTAGATGCTGAAAGTTCCAATCGAATCCAAGAACGTACAAAATGACTAACCAAAAGAACAGTCTATTTATTGTTTCAAATCACAATCGTGACTGAAAAGATAAATGTCAAGAATGCTTGATCGAACGACACTAACCATTAGCATTGTTGAAGGTTATCATAATGTTTGACAGTAAAAACGAAGAAAATTAAACTGCTCACGAAAGGTACACTTTCTTTAAAGAATAATTTCAAAGTAAACTTACCAACAAAAGAGCTTTCAAGCCAGTATAACTTCTGACTGGACCTCGGTGAGGGTTGCCGGTCGATGTCGCCGTTAGCTGGTTCCAACCCTGATACGTAGTGAACGATCGCTGACGTCACTTCCTTGATCGAGGTCTGGATTTCTTCTGACGCCTTTGATGCTTCAGAAGCCTCTGATTTGGGTGTCGACTGGAGAAGGGACGATGCTAGCCTGGAGCATGGAGATGAATAACAGTTATAGTACTTAGACTATAAAGTGCTACTTGGGTTTACCCATGAATGCTGAAAGTTATGAGATGTTTAAATGTCCCAAAATGTAGCGTTGAATAGACGTCATTAATGCTCAACTACAAGTAAGTAAAAGCAGTGTTAATAAATAAACCCGTTGTGTCGTAAACAGCTAACATGATTTTGTAGATATTAATCCAGTGGAGATAAGAACATGTATTAAATAACTATCATCTCACAATCTCACTGAAAGGTTTTCGCGCACATATGCAAAGAATAACATGAAACTAAAAGGAGCAATCCTTTCCAGTTACACAGCATTCGGATCTATTTCTACAACACCACGAATAATTCTTAACAAAATTGAGACTTCATGTCATCTCCTTTTCATCCTTACCTCTCATGTGGCGTTCGCGGGGTACTGTTGAGTCGTTCCTGACTCCGCCAGCCGAGGTACGGTTGCCGCGCGCTGAACGAGGACCTTGCTGATGGAGAGCATAAAGGACTGGTTCCCCTGATGCTGCTACGGGTTGAGGAGCACGGTGACGTCTGTGGAAAGAAACATTCCTATATAAAATCAAAGATATATTATTTATTAATGGGTACCTATTATGATACTTCATCATTTCCTAAAATCACTGGATTATGATAAAGATAGACTGTTTCGTTTGTATGCAGATAAGTAAGTGTCCACTAAACTATATGTCAATCAAATGTAGTACCTAGAGTTTCAGTATAAATAGCTTAACAAGTAGTGCTATGTCCATCAAGTAATCTCAATCCAATCCAATATCATTGATCACTTAAGTCCTGTCGTTAATTTGTTTTACAACAAGAGATAAACAACTATCTCGTTCGTAATCCATCCCATTAAATCACATTGTCTGAACAAGGAAGTATCGCCATGCTTCATTACTTCCAAATTTTACCTTAACCATTTAAATTCTGGTCATTTTACGGTCAATTTGACAGTCACCATTAAAATTCTACCAACACAATCAAGTATAATTACAATGGTCTCGTTTACATAAGAAGAATAGATCGGTGAATGAACCGTTTGGTACTACGGAAATGACGGGCGAAGCCATATGAAGGTGCCAAGCGAAAGAAGAAACGCAGTCTTACAAGTAGATTACGGTTGACAAAGGTTGGTGAACTTGCACACAATGATCATACCTACTGAAATAATTGACTATTGATAAGATTTGCAAAATAATGTTATTCTTTAAGAAACTAGGCGACTGTTTATTTTTAAAGGAAGTTCTCTGCATCGCACTGAATATATTATTATTTTTAGTCTGTGGCATCCCACTCCGGGGTAAGAGCCTCTCTTCTTTTTCCTGAATGACTAAATTTATAAAGTATAAGAAAAAAACACTGAATAAAAGAAAAGAGAAAATATATAGCAGCAGCAAGCAGATCTAATGCTAGCACAATTTACGATCCAGCACTAATGGTATCTAATAGCGCCGCGTCCTAGTATCATACTACCATGGCAACAGACAAAAGAAGAGAACTTGAAATCTTAACCTAAAATACTTACTTGGTTAGAATTAAGCCGGCTAGTAGACCACCGGCCGAAGCTGGTGGTGTGCGGCGACAGCTGAGGGGGCGGCGGCTGCGGGGTGCCTCCGAGGCTACCCAGTGAGGTGGTCTTCGAATTGAGGCCGCTCCAGCGAGCTGCCGATGCAGATGCGTCAGACAGACGCTTGCGGAGAAGGAAGCCCTCTCGGGGCGCGGGGGCGTTTTTGTACCTGGAAATAGAGAACAATTAAAAAAGTTTCCATATGTCTGACTAGAGTTTAAGTAATAAGTTGCTCCGTCCCGTCTCCGTCTGTCATTTGTAGATCTTTGAAAGTCGTTACAGGAAGTAAGTAGCCCGAAAGTCTGACAACCAGTCTTACTAAGGGCGTATCGTATTACACAGTACTAACTGGGTTGTGGAGGTCAGAAAGGCAGTCACTCCATGAAAAGTACTTGTATTCAGCTGCATCCGTTTCGACTGGAAGCTGATCCCAACATAGTTGGGAAAAGGTTGGGCATATGATGATGCCTGTCTAGAGTACCTTCATAAACCAACTAGACTTTTATATCGAGGAGACGCGAGGACCTTGTCCATTTCTCTACAAAGTTGTGCTTTGATAAATCCGATTTCCGTAGCGGCTTTGATGTGGGAAGCTGCTCGTTAGGTTTGGCTTTAATAGTATTAGCGACTACTAAAGGCTGTTATAGGCTATGGTCTTGAATCTAAGGTGAATTAGGATTCATGACTAAGCATAGTTTAAAATGTTCTAGAACGATGATTTGACATGAAACTTTATTTAAAGTTAGATTTGAGTCGCGATTGTCTATGCTGTCTGAATTTCATGACTGTTTGTATTGAAATTCATGTCTGGGAGTAGTTCTAGAACATAGGTTTGTCTAAAACAATGATTGTTCAGAGTACTGGCTGATACAGCTAGGTACTGAGAACTCTCACTAATGCTACTGAAGTACTGGACGCGATAGCTAACTCTTTGCCGCACCGCAACCTGTCGCGTTTATTTGCAATGTGATACGGCTGACATTGTTCTGTATGGTGTCGGACGTAATGAATAGCACCATCCCATATCTTCCCGTGGGTGTCGTAAGAGGCGACTAAGGGCCTTTCCAGAGAATGGGCAGCAGCGTTCTCTGTGCTTTTGTAACAACCGTACTGCGATCGCCAACCCGCCTGCCAAGCTCGGCGATTATGGCAAAACCCCCCTTATGTACCCTTGGGGGAGGCCTATGTCCAGCAGTGGACGTCTTTCGGCTGAAATGATGAATGATGATGATGAAGGCTGACAGGATGAAAATATTGATGTAAGATAGGTAAACAATTCAAAGAATAGAAATGTCATTTCCTGCTGGAAATTTGTCCTAAATGTATTGAATATTAGAATAACTACTTTTACGAAGTTTTCTTAGCACTGACGCAGAAATATTGTGCCTAGGTAGAACTCACACAACGCCTGTAATTCCTGAATGGTTAGACAAACGAGTACATAATACACCCACATTTCGCTTATTAAGTCCCATGTAATAGGGGGCGAACCTATTCATAAACCGGGCACGTTTCCAGATTCGGTAGCTGCTACTGAGAAATTTCTGATGGAAAAACCCAATAGCACTTTGCCCGACCCGGGAATCGAACCTGGAACCTCATGGTCAGTAGTCCAGATTGTGACCACTATTGCAACGAGACAGTCCTAGGTAGAAAGATAGTTTAATAGTAGTAGGTATCATCATCATCATCAATAACCTATAATGTTTCGACTACTGGGACACAGGCCTCCTCTGAATGATAGGGAGTGGGCTGTAATCCACAACGCGGGCCCAGTGCGGCTTGGTAGATGTCACATGTCTTCGAATTTTTAGTTCTAGGATGAGATGCTGGTTTCCTCACGATGTTTTCCTTCACCGTTTTAGAGGGCAGCAGTGATGAAATAAATTACACTAAGTGTTGCGCCTACCTGGGTTCAAACTCACGGCTTACTGCTCGTAAGTCGATACTGCCATCACTGGGCTACCTCTGCTCTCGGTATATAATTCATTTAAGTGATTTTTCGACTAATTATTTACAAGAATCGTGAACAAGTAAACATGAACATAAGTTCTAAAGTTAATTAGCCTTAAAAAAACACGTTTCCAAATGACTAATTAAAACCTTTGAATTAAGGAACGAAGTCAATAGGTTAACTACCGTGTAATTAATTGACAGAAACCGGCTGGTTCATGATAATGTTTAACGGAGGATTACATTACAGAAGATAACGTGGATTAAATGTATTAGGAAACCTAACGTATTAGAAAATTTTATTGAGTCATAAAATTAGAGTAAAGTAAAGAATCCAGTTAAAGCGCCGGTAAAACGAGCTAATCTTACTAGCAAAGGGTTGAACGGTATTTACAATTACTGTAAAAACCGTGTGTATACTTTTGAATCTTAAAATTCTTGCTGGCTTGAGATAAAATAAAGATATAGACGTCATTTATTACATTTTTAATTTTACAACGTAAGAACTTGGGAAATTATTTCAAAACATTGCAATGCTTTTAGTCACCTAGACTAGCTTGGTTGCTGAAAAAAACATTGGATGTTTCTTTCAGAAGCAACGTAAGAGGCAGAGGGGTAGGCAATCACCCCAGATGACGCGTCGCGAGTCTCCGAGACAAGACGCTCGTTTTTTTCGAGTCATGTCTAATTTTCTTGAGTAAAAAAGCAGGATACTATTCGCCCGAAGCTGTAAAACCCGCCACTACCATGAAAAATCAACGAACGTTGCTTTTAGAAAAGCCAGCTTGTAAATTTCTGAGTTTAGTAGATAGTAGCTGTGAGCAGCTTTGCAGTATCAGTTTTTATGGCTCTATTTTCCATAATACTATTGTATGGTTACGAAGATAAATAAGCACTTCAAGTAGCTATTACCACAAACAAGCTTCCACATAAAAGGTTAGCTTAGGTCACGTTTAGTCCAGCTAGACGAGATGCAATTAGGACATCGTTAATTACAATAAAGACCGACCAGAGACTCATTATCGTGAGCCTGGGAGACAGTTATGAGGATTAAGCATGAAACTTGCCCATTATCGTGTATATATATACCTATATACGTATACTACGAAACATTAAATCTGGTTGTATCAGAATCGTAATTTAAACTTAACGTTAAAACTATAAATTTCCAGAGTATTCAAAGTTCAGAAGGATGAAAACATAAAGTCAACAGACTAACAACGTCGTTGCGAACAAAAACTAAAACAATTGAAGACAACGTAGAAGAAAAATATAACAAATAAAAAAATGTAATGTTAGGAAAACTATACAGTTTTTGTTTTGTATAAAAGTTGTACCTAAATAGGAACCTTGCAGCATAACTAATGAGATTTACGTACACACTGAGTTTTAAACCCCATCAAGCTTTTAATCCGAATCTGTGGTCTAAAAAAATGTACTAGGATTGTATAAAACACGAACGAATGTTGGAAGTTTTAAAAGTAGTTCGGATAAAGTCGTGCTATACTTCATCGAACGCCTTTCTTAAAGCCTTGACATGATTGGTAGTGAAGCGAGACGTGTCTATAGGTTTAATGCTCATGTTATTAGATATCTATCTAGAAAAAGACTTATATTTTCTTTATGCGATTTTAATTGTTTTATTGCCTGTTTAGACACAATAACAAAATGTAGGCTAAAGATTTTACGTAGTATAACAAACACGCGGAACACATTTTATTCTTAATTTAATGCTTCAAGTTAATATAGGACGTCGTTGGAAAGCCGTGACTAATCTAGTATAACATCAAAGTGCAGGTTATATTTGTCATTACCCTACATAGCTCGGCTAGATGTTGATTGCCCTTTCGATAACCTATCGTGGTCTGGCCTATATGTCAGAAGATATGATGTCTAATGTATTTAACACTTACCATTCTGGTACATTTAGCTTCTGCAACGATCTCTGGACTCGCAACTCGTGCTCAGAAAGCACGCGATCTGAATTCTTCTGCAGTTCGTTCTCTGGAGGCTGCAACAAATTAAATTGCATCACAAATCTGGTCACGTACATTTTGTTTCAATCAGAATACAAAGGAAATAATTCAGTTTTCAAAAAGCGCACACGACACAAAGGCAAGTTCTATAAAATTAGCATATTTTAATGTAATAATTCGCAACATCTACGTATTTTGATAAGGAAATGAGATAATGGAAAAAGCAAATAATGTAGCATGAACATTATCGTATATTTATTTCAATATACTATAATTACAAAATTCATAAATAGGTACACAATATTTGTGATCACGTACTTGATGGTATGTTATTTACCAAGTCCTGAATATCGTCACACGAATTAGGAGCTAGTCGGTACACTGTTCGGAAAAATGAAGGGTCTTTGTGTGTTCCATTTACTAGTTTGCAGTCACTTTCACTTAGGTCTTTCATAGACGAGGAATCGAGCATGTTTCCCTGGATTTTTATAGTTTGATGTATTTTATAAATAGCAAATCTTGCATATCCAGTTTCTTCGTCACTGATTTCGTCAAATCCGAATTCGTGAATTGTAGCATCGGCACAATGTGATCGACTAATGATCTCTTCAGCGGAAATCATAGATTCTTTGCTTTTGGCAATACTATAATTTAGTTCACACTCGGTCAGTATTTCAGACCAAGACGGAAAATTATCTTCTTCATCAGCATCGTCAATTCTGTTATAGGTATCTTCTAAATCCGCATTCATATTTTCTCCTGAAGTCGACAACATCATATCAGATATACCGTAGATGGAATCATACCAAGATTCGTTGCTTTCAAATTCCGCTTTTGACGTGTTTAAATTAAAGCTGACTTTCCGTTGGGACTTCTTGAGGGTAGAAGTAGCTGGTAATAAGTGGTATTCATTTTCAGTTTGTAGGATTTTATCCTTTTCAAAATCTGCATATCCGGGTATTGCGATGTCATTAAATTCATTGTAATCTTTTGGTTGCTCTTCGATGGAATACGAATTAATATCTGCTATTGAATCTTGCAAATCCTCTAGGCATGGTGGAGGCACACTTTCTAGTAAACGTTTGAAAAAATCTTGTACTCTTTCGTCATGACTTTTAATGGGTATTGTTTCTTTTTCACTATTGTTGTAGTTCTTCGGACTTGGCAGAATCTCATTACTTTGTTTTTCTGTCAAAGAAGTAGCTCTTCTAGGTTCATTATTAAGCGAGCCACAGCTACTTGTTCTAATTCCGTTCCAACTTAAATGCGGTTGTCTCGAATTACGTCGTTGCGCATCAAATCTTTTAACGCAGATCTTAGATTTCCATTCTTCGTGTTTACTTATAAACCCGTTTATGCTCAGAGAGTTCTCATCTTCTGATTCACTTCTGGGTATATCTGGGAATTTTGCGTAATAAAAGTCTCTTGACAATGGTTTTATAAACATATCCTCACGTTTGATTTCTTCAAACGGTTCTAGTTCTTCGGTTACCCATAATGTATCCAAGCAGTACCAATATCCATTTCTTTGAAGAACCTCTTCTGTAGTCAGAAGCACAATCGACACCATTTTCACTGAACACTTCACAAGACGCGGGTTCTAATATAACTGACGCCTTCAAGTTTAAGAGTTCATCAGGAAAACTAGTATTTGGCATTAATAACATTTGAGTAGTAAGCGTTTGTTTTTAAAAACATGTCCCTAATTAGTTATTCTCGAAGTAATTAGTATATTACCAAAACAAAAATATTGTTTACTGCGTAAAGGATTAAGAATCTTAATGACGTCTTAATAAATCACTAACATTGCTTTATCTCAAAACTTTTACAAAAGGAGAGTTCATTAGAAAATTAAATCTAGTTCTATTCCAATGGTCAGTTGGCTTTTGGATATGGAACTTTTTATAAAAGGTTGTCGGCCTACAATGGACAGATCGGATATTATTAATTCACGGATGTAGAACATTTGGTGACAATGATTTCCTTGGGGATCGCACTCACCCTGACGTCTGACGAGGCGAGGAGCGCACATGGCCCCAGCAGGCCTACACTCTCCCAGCAAGTCATATCCACTAACTGTTAACCACTCACGTCCAGTGCCCGCTCCACGCTACACTTGTGTGCCGATCTTATAATCGCATCGCGATGCACCAGTGACTCGGTAATACTAAGTTACGTAAGGTCATATCACATCCGATACGAAACAAATTGTTTCGATACATACAAAGCGGCTACACTTAAAGCTACGAGAGACTCCGGAGGAAGTGAAAGAAGCAAGCTGCAATATCGAAGCGGAAAGCGTTCGCCAATCAAATCAGAATAACGTTGCTTATCGAACGACAAAATCCAATTACAAGACTGAATCGGAGCGACCGCGGGGCTTCCGAGCTTAAGGTCGCTCTGCGGGCCGGTGCCGGGTCTCGGGCTGGGTCTGGCATGCGGTGTTCGGGACGGACTTACGCGTCGGCCACTGCGGCACTCCGCATCGTGGGACATGGAGGAGGTGTCCTAGAGGGCAGGCGGCCGCGGCGCTGCCTCCCGCCAGACTGAGGCGCGGCGCGTGTCCTTGGTGAGCGCGCATGCTCCGCTCACACACCCTTACTATCAGATTCTAGTGGCTTCAACAATCATTTTGTTACGATGACACATTTCTTCTTTGCTCTATCTGAGTTTCGCTTACTCAGATGAAATGTCTATTGTAAGCATGACTTTCACGAAATCAGTTTGAATCCTGAACAGGTTGTAGTACATTGCTGGTTTGAGGGTGTTTGTTTGATTGATTGGGTTGGAAAGGAGCGATGGATGCGTGTCTCGCCGATCGGCACAGGGAGGCTGATCAGCTGATGTGCACTTGTTCGAGGCTGGCTCAACTGGAGCGGTTGGTTAGTGTGGGTGTGGCATAACGTGACAGGTTGGCCCTAGTTACCGGCACTGCAATTTTTATTCGAGTATTGATATTAATCTTTGTTGTCATTAGTCAATAATAATATGTTTTGGCATTTCCTCTGCAGTTATTAGTGTGTGTTTAATTTTCAGTATTGGATATAAACATGACAACTAAAAACACTTTGTTCTATTTTGTAAATAGAACCATAGTCACTAACCTATTTCAGGTTCGTTCGATTAGGTACCTACTTAAATATTTACCCAAGAGAGTTGTAGAAATACATTACAATAATGACATCATTTTGTAAAGTACTGGTCTTGTACATACTAACACCGTTAAAATACTTACCAAAAAATCGATTCTTCAAGCTTTCATCCTAATTACAGTCACGCATAAACATAACATTCTAAAACTTTGTGCACGCAGCCATTTCGCTCATAAAACACATACCAGAATTTGCAAAGTTTAATATTGCCCATAAAAATGTGGGGAGACGAAACCGTGACCCGAATTTGGGCCACGAAATGTCTTCACATAGGTAAGTACAGGAGGTAAATGGGACAATATTTCGAGTCTCTAAAGGGTTATGACAAAAGTAAAGTGTAGCAATGTATACGTATGACAGCAATCGGAGACTTGATCGATATTTCAGTCCGAGTGGATGGATGTGGCCCATTAGACCTTTATAGTGTCAGGAATGTCTTATCTACGAAGGAAGGCAGTAGTGACCGGTTTCCTTCAGTTGATCATGTGCAGGATGACTGCATTAAATCAAACACTATTTTTAAACTGACGTCAGGAGGTTCTTAATTTGACTGCAATCTCCTTGGTACGACTAAAGCCGTTTCTCGGAAACTCAAAATGGACATTTGAATTTCGAATTAAAATTTGTCACATGCGTTATTTTGGAACAAAAGGTAGGTCACGTTTTGGGATGACCTTTTTGATAACGCTTTATAAAAAGTAGTAGAACGACTGAGGTCGAATGGAACAAATAAATATAAATAACCATGTCCGGCGTGACATGCCATTTACACATTAATGCCCTAAAATACGCGTGGGTGAATGTTAGTATCGTTTTTTATTAATTCCGGTAATATACCATTATTTTTTGTTTAAAAATTTGATTACACGCCAAAGGGTGGTGAAAGTTACATTTACACAATTGTTATTAGCGTTTTCGTTGTCAATTAAAATGTGTCACTGATAAGCGTGCATAATTATGTAAGTACACTAACAGAAATAAAACTACTGAATTATTAAATTATCGAAGCAACTTATGAGATGATTGCATACTTTCGTCTTATTTTTCATCTTAATACTTGGATTCTTGGTCCTTGTTACTTAGCATAGGTACAAAATTCGACTATTTATGAAAAACAAACCTAGAGTTGTAACAGTAATATGTACTCATTTAATAGAACTTATGTATTTGCAAATAATAATTTGTTATGTATGTTTCTGTCGTAAATAATTTAAGACAAGTACGCGTCAGACCCGAACGGCACCTAACAAGCCGATTTCTGCCGGTCTCCCTTCAGGAACAAGCCACTTTATGTCTACTCATCTTAATAATTAATCAATGCACAACACAAATGTCAAGTTCAAACACTCCTACTTCTTCATCGGTAATATGTACAGTCAACAGATTATATAAACCGCCAATTTAAATGCATAACCTCAAGATACACTCTGTGGCAATTTCCACGAACAAACATAAGTATACAGTATAGGCATTTATCGCACAGTGAATGCGTGATAATGACAGTACATTTACGTATTCCTCCCGCTAATAGGCACCCTGTGGCTCCTAATTGACACTTGGTCACACCTCGTCACTAACATTAGCGTCTCCGTGAGAAAAGAGGAATTAGGTCAGGTTCAGACATATCGGATTATCGTGGAATTGTTTGGGGAGTGGACGCGTCCCCAACTCCCCGATTCGTCTTGAATCTCGGGGGTGTTGTTACTAATCACGGTGCGACGGCCCGTGGCGGCTGTATGAAGATAAATAGCTAGGATTTTTGTTAACGTACTCGTAACTTTTCTCCGGTTTTTTCGATGTGTATAGGGTTTTATTTTATTAGGTCATTGTGTCGCCATGGTTGTAAACTTTTTGGATAGTCGTGTTTAAATAGTGCTATGAAAGCGTGTTTGAAATCAAGTATGGAATAGGTGCTCTCTAAAAGGTGAAAGAAAACATCGTGTGGAAACCGGCATGTCCTAGAACTAAAAATTCGAAGACCTGTGACATCTACAAACCCGCACTGGGCAGGCGTGGTGGATTACAGCCCACTCCCTCTCATTGAAAGGAAGCCTGTGTCCCAGCGGTGGGAACATTATAGGCTAATGATGATGGAACAGGTGACGTCACTCGACTTACTCAGATCATCAAATAACGGAAAGTGCTGAATAAACAAGGACTGTCTGGGAAAACAAGCTAAGCGCCAACGACGATGCAGACTTCATAGATAGGCAGGGCACTATCTCACACCTCTCTACAGAATCCGTGCCATATTTAATTGTACTGCTTTTAATTTTTCTTTTTTCTTTTTATTTGACAAAAATAGAAAGCAAGAATATGGATGTCTCTTGTGAAAACAAA
Source organism: Cerastis rubricosa (assembly GCA_949152445.1). Lineage (NCBI taxonomy): Eukaryota > Metazoa > Arthropoda > Insecta > Lepidoptera > Noctuidae > Cerastis > Cerastis rubricosa. The sequence continues at coordinate 20,779,140 of OX424526.1, read as the reverse complement.
AACAAAACGTATTTTTTTTGGATTTTCACATTATGAAAAGGGATTTTTGCCAAAAGAAAAAGGGATGCCTTATAATATAATTTTTAATATCATTTTTCAATTCTCAAAGACCTATTTTAACTGTTTTTAGGGTTCCGTAGCCGAATGGCAAAAAACGGAACCCTTATAGATTCGTCATGTCTGTCTGTCTGTCTGTCTGTCTGTCTGTCCGTCTGTATGTCACAGCCACTTTTTTCCGAAACTATAAGAACTATACTGTTGAAACTTGGTAGATAGATGTATTCTGTGTACCGCATTAAGATTTTCACACAAACATAGAAAAAAAACATAAATTTTGGGGTTCCCCATACATAGAACTGAAAACCAAAATTTTTTTTTTAATCATACCCATACGTGTGGGGTATCTATGGATAGGTCTTCAAAAATGATATTGAGGTTTCTAATATCATTTTTTTCTAAACTGAATAGTTTGCGCTAGAGCCACTTCCAAAGTGGTAAAATGTGTGTCCCCCCCTCTAATTTCTAAAGTAAGAGGAGGAAAATTCTGAAAATATTTAGGATTGTAGAAGGTAAAAAAAACTATCAACGAAAATTGGTTTCAATAAGATATGATGTTTAGTTTTTGAGATATGGGACTTTTTCATCAAACTGCAGCAGTAACTTTGTTTTTCATTAATATACTATGAAAAACCAATTTAGTTTTGCGGTTGAGTGGAAGCTTACTAACTAATACTCCTAACTAATGAATGACAGTTCAAAATATTGTTTGGGGCTATGGAACCCTGTGTGCGAGTAAGATTCGCACTTGGCCGGTTTTTTTAGTTAAATCGAATCAACCTCGTCATACGTTGTACAGGTAGGTACTTCAGGATCTCCATTGTTCTATTTCAATTTCAGCCAGACTAAGAAGTTTTTATACCGTCTCTAGAGGCCATTTTTTTTTGACTCTTTAATACCCTGGCCGTTATGAAAGAGTGACTAAACTTTTCCTTTTTCAAACGAAGCCGGACCAATGAATGCTTGCTTGTATGTAGGCTTTAGAACTTTTCCTGCAACTCGAAGACTGGTGAACCTACTTACCTGTTAGATTTCATTATGATAGTTGGCAGACAGAGTTACTTTCGCGTTTACAATATTCAGTATGAATTTAATTTTCCGATATGGCAATACCCGGAACCATTACCTCATAAATACTCCTTTGGGTTCAATATTATGCTGGAATCTAGCGGAAGATACATCAAAGGACGCTGTGCACACTGGAATACTGACTAAATGGATTTAATTGCAGCCATATTGCGTTTCAGATGCGCCTTGTATGTACTTACGATTCCAAGAGATGCACGGTCTGCTTTTGTGCAGTTCCAATTAGCATGATAATACGGTATTGTGGTGATAATAAGGTTTAAGTATTTATGTTCATTTTGTGGTGTTAGCAAGTGTATAATGAATGAGGGTTACGTAACATTAGGCTTGTATGGATCGGAGTGATAGGTAGAGGCGTAGAGCCTGTGGAGGCCCTCACCTATGTTTTGGTCAGTATAGCAAGGAACGAGCCCTAGGTATTGCTGTATAATTAAATTCCGGGAGTGAAATAAAATTGAAAGAGAGGACAAATTAGTGAGTATTCGGTTATTAATGCCATTAATTTATTCGAATGTTATATTTGAGTGCGGTGGCCCATTGGTGGCAGCCTCGACTTACGAGCAGTAAGCCGTGGCTTTGAACTCAGGCAGGCGCATTATTTTGTGTAATTTATTTCATCACCGCTGTCCTCAAAAACGGTGAAGGAAAACATCGTTAGGAAACCGGTATGTCCTAGAACTAAATATTCGAAGACATGTGACAACTACCAACCCGCACTGGGCCCGCGTGGTGGATTTCAGCCTATTCCCTCTCATAGAGAAGAGGCCTGTGTCCCAGAAGTGAGAACATCATAGGCTGATGATGATGATGATGATGATGTTAGATTTGATAGAATAATTTATTTACTAGATTGATAACAAGGTAGGCCTTGGTTACCAGTGACAGCTTAATTAAATTAACGCATTGATCACCTAGATTATGATGATATAATGTCCCATGTGAATTTATTAGATTTTTGGTCAGTATCATCAGCGGTTATTGAGGACCTTTTCCATAGGTCGGTAGATTATGTGCTTGTCAATATAGTACATAGGTACAAGGCGTAAACGGACCCTTTACGAAACTGTCAACCAAGCATTTTGTACATCAAACTGAGTAATCCTACGTAAAAAATATTGTTGTTAAACGACTTTATTTTTGAGGGGAGAAATCACATTTTACGTTAAAACTCAATGTAACGCACTGAAAACATTGTGCTGATGCATTGAATAGTAAACGGGTCACGGAGGTATTTCAAGTATGGTTATAAAATTAGTAACTAGTACTTTAAAAAAAAGGCCAATATCGGGTCTGTAGTCGTTTCGCACCGCGGTGCGAATCCCAATATTAGCAGTATTGTAAAACCATTATGTTCCAGTTTGGTTTTGGTGTACAATAAAATATATTCTATCCTATCAAACTAAGTAATTTTATCTGAAAAAAAGATGGTTTACGGTAGCGCTCAAACCGTATATCGCACTGAAAAAAACCTGCTCTAATCCATAAGCATTGAATAGTAGAGGGGTGAAGGAGGTATTTAAAGTAAAGTTATAACATTAAAAATTGTACTTATTTTAAAATAAAAACCGGCCAAGTGCGAGTCGGGCTCGCGCACTAAGGGTTCCGTACCATCTTTTATAGAAAACGAGCAAAAAAATCACTTTTTTGTATGAGAGCCCCCCTTAAATATTTATTTTATTCTGTTTTTAGTATTTGTTGTTATAGCATCAACAGTAATACATAATCTGTGAAAATTTCAACTGGCTAACTACCATGGTTCATGAGATACAGCCTGGAGACAGACGGACGGACGGACGGACAGCGAAGTCTCAGTAATAGGGTCCCGTTTGACCCTTTGGGTACGGAACCTTAAAAAGGGTAATATTGGAACTTTGACCTCCAATATCTTACTAAGAAGGAACATGGATGGGTTTTAGTCAGTCAAGTCCGACACTCCCTTCCGCTCCGCCCAGAGCGGGAGGGGTCATTAGATGATTTCCCATCGGAAAAAAGAAGAAAAAAAGAAGGTGTGGTCTGGAACTAATAAATGATCGCAATGACTGGCAGAGCAAGTGCCTTCTTAGGCTTCTTTAAGGGTAGTTTTACACAATTTGTTTGCCTTTCCCTCCCCGTTATCCGTAATAGATGGTGTCTCTGTCTAGACCTCTTGATATACAATACAATATAGTAAAGGCAATTTATTAGTGTGCCACAGTCTGTGGATGAAGAAAAATGGATTGAGAATCGAAATAGAAACAATTGGAAGGTTTATTTCAAGTTCATGCATTAAATATAGCTCTTCCACTTTATTTGTCTTTCTAAAAATACTTTGACCTTATACACCATCGTAGTGTAAAAAGAGGTTATTGAAAGAAAAGTTAAGGTCAAGTCCCATCAAAGAGGGTAAAGGTACGACAAAGAAATGCGAATATTGAACTTGACATCTAGAGGGGACAGAAATAACTTTCGTTTATTTCGTTATCTCTCTTATTGAGGAAAATCTTATACAAAATGAGATTCTGATTATGATTAAGACATTATACATATGTGGAAGAGTATTTTAAAAGTCAAATAGAAGATCAAAGTAAGAACGTAAGGTTTATTGATTTAATTATTTTCAGTCGTAACGTTGTCTATGAGTTCGTTTATTATTATTTCTGTCAGTAGAGAAGTAATCCACTGAATAATCAACACCACATGACATGATTTACGCTTAAAAACAATAATCAGACCTAAAAAAATAAAACTATCAAGCAAAATCTACGTTATCCAAGCACATTACAGACTACTAGATTTATGCCTACTGTAAATATTGTGTATTAAGCTGCGTGATATTACCAAAAGTTTGGACATAATAAGTATTCGTGTCGGATTGTGGGTAACCGCAAAGGCTTAGTGTGGCAACACTGCTATATGAGCCACGCTAACTTTGAGACATTTGTGTCAAAGTGTAAGCACTTGTGTTCATTTATAGGCAGGCATACGATTTTAATGACAAGGTGAATGTTATTGAAAATTCATTTTTGAAACCTTTTTACAATTATTTCGATGATTTTGTTACTTTACTTAACATACATACTAAAGTATTTCTATAAATGTAAAATTTACTTAATTTACTGACTAAGACGCCGAGTGTTAAGACCTTTATTTTACCAATGGATACCTACCCTTTAAGATATATATAATTGATCCATAAAATAAGATACCAGTAGTAAGAGAAACGCCCCATGAAATTATGAACTCGCCCTAGGCTTGTAAAAAGCTTCAGTAAGCGGCGAGTTAGTTCTGCCTCATTATAACAGATGGCGCTACTATGGCGAGTAATAATAAACTCTACCTACTGCGTTGCGAACTGAGAAATTCGTGAACATCTAGAAAAATATTACAAGTAATGCTGTGAAAATTCAGTATTTTTATTATAAATAAATCAATAGCTCATTACAAGTCTGTTCAATTTAAAAACGAAAACAAAACCACACAGAAAAAAATGTGTACGGTTTCTAAACGTTCTTGTTTTGTGTGCTAAAAGCTCCTGAATATAAAATAGAAATTCTCCCAACATCGCGACATGCTTATTTGTTTACTAATCACACTGTCAACGAGCAAAGCTTGGCGACTTGTATGTAAACAACAAATATTTATTTTTATCTAGCCCTACTTCGTAACGGTAATTTTCATTTTCCTTCATTCGAATGCGCTGGCTGTAAGCCAACGTTACCCGTGCACTTTTCTGTATTTATATTTTTATTCATACCGACGGTTTGTCTAAGCGTGGAAGATAGATGGTTAAATGTTCAACATTCTTTTCTATTTTTGAATATTTCTACTATGATTTATTTTCATTAGTGTTCTGGTTTCTAGTTTTGCAAAAGTTTATGAAGGTTTGCGAATGTAAATTTTGTTTTCTGTTTTTTTTTTGGGAATGAGAGAAGTTTTTTACTCTCAGTGTTTTCTTTAATGTTTGTCTTATAATTAGTAACCGTTCAGAACTTGCATTTTAATTTAAACGCGAACATTATTATTAAAAAATTAAGTATAATTATCAATAATAATTCAGCAGGAGGCACTGAGTTCAATTCCCGGGTTGGGCAAATTGTTAATGAGTTTTTCTAACAAGAATTTCTCAGTAGCAGCTACGTAGTCCAGATTTGTGCCCGGTTGATGGCAATAGGTTCGCCCCCTATTACATGGGATTTAAGCACTACAAGAGAGAGAGAGACTTAAGAACTGGCGAAATGTGAGTGTATCAGTGTACTATTAGGTACCTTTGCCTAACCTTTCTGGGATTACAAGCGTGTTCTTATGTTATCTAAATTATTTTATAATATATATTATAATAATATTATAAAGAGGAAAGATTTGATTGTTTGTTTGTTTGTTTGCATTGAATAGGCTCCGAAACTACTGGTCCGATTTGAAAAATTCTTTCAGTGTTAGGTAGTCCATTTATCGAGGAAGGCTATAGGCTATTTATCATCACGCTACGACAAATAGGAATGGAGCCAATGAAAAATGTTTCGAAAACGGGGAATGTGACGCAACCGAAGTTGCGCCGGACAGCTACTCAATCATAATTCATCAACGTACGAATAATTACTAATAGCGATTACCGTCACGAATACAACTAACTAAGTTTTATTTATCATTATCATACTACCGATAAAAAACCAAACATAAGTTAACAGTGAGTGAGTCATATTACTCCCTTATCTACACCATTCATTCGTTCACTCGTTCCGCAGTGAACGATAACCACCACGTAATGTTCAGTCTTATCACACGCTATCCATAGAGGAACAAAACTAAACTTCAATTAAATTAAATGTAAACCGGCCATTGTTCAATTAAGGGGTTCAATGACCTTTTGTTTATAAGAATTAATTTGTTAAATGGAAGTTCGTTCACCTGTGTAGAGATAACTTGAAATGTTATCGATATCCTGAAGTCTTGGGTTTAATTATTAATCTTCATCTTAGGTTTCCAAGGAAATCAAACTTTTAGTTTATAGATTATATCCCACTGCTGGGCAAAGATTGCCTCTAGGTAAAATGAATTTTTTTTAACATTGTCTTAGACCAAATCAGCAAAAAATGGACTAAGAAACGATATTGGCGAAATAAATTAGGTAGCAAGAGTGCTACGCTTTTCGTAGCAAATTGCTACAAGTTCGTAGACCGTAAAATAAAAGTTAGATTTGAAGCTTCGGATTCGATGCAATATTTTTTTGACATGGACATTGTCTATAAAAAAAATAAGGTGTATTAACACAGTTCACAATATCCATGTTTTCTTATTGCTCGTCACAAATGCTACTAAGGGTAATTTAGGTACACCTAGATCTATAATTATTGGGAAGGTTGCCTTAAGAAGGTACTATTAATTATTTTACCGAGTCTGAGTGTGATATTAAACACAAATCACAAACATATATCATCAGAACGGGTACGGAATCTGTAGGTCATACAAATATTTGTGCAATCTGTGGCTCATAGATCAAGGCAAACGTCTTGCTAATTACTGCGCAAATTGAGTCATTTTGCTATTTATAACGATAACTGAGAAGATTGTTTGCAGTGTGCATTTTCCAGTAGTTAGCATCTAACAACATATGTAGATAAATATCTCTCCCCCTTCCCCTCCACACTACTAAGCCGCTCTACTGGTAGTTAAAGTGTCGTGGGTATTTTTTTTCCTTCTTCACTAACAATATAGCAATAATAGCAGTAATAGCAATGACGGGGAGAACAAGTGCCTTTCGGCTTCGTTAAGGGTTTATTAAAGTGAAACTTCTTATGCGACTTCCAACAAGGTTGCGTTAAACGTTTAACGCTACCATGGACGGGTATGAAAGCACTGTTTTGCGTTAAGTTTCACTTCTTCCGCGCGGAGGGACTCCACGCACTATTTTTACACCCTTTGTAAGAAAGGGTTTTTGAACAAAAAATAAATTTTATTCAAAATAAAGCACTGTGGTTATAATGTTATCATTTTAAATAATTACGCTGCAACTGATTAAGTTTCATAAAACGATAACACAAGAAAAGTTGCAGTTCTATTGTTTTTAAATTTAAATTTATCTCTACGAAAGGCTGTGTTGTATGTCTATAATTGTTGTATCTTATTTATGGTATGTAAAGGGTACACCATAAGAAGAAAAAAGGGATAGTTAGACCAAAGAATCTGTATATGTATTGCGAATATAACATGAAAGATGATATTTTGAACAGCTTCATATGGGGTGAATTCCAAATATAGATGCATGTGGTAAATAAAGATGTATGGAAGAATACACTGCAATAACTTCAAATAAGTTAACATAAGGGACAGAGGATGATCATGATTTTGATTTACAAGTAAAACGTTTTACAATTGTAATGATGATTGCGGTCCACCCACAGTAATAATATATGGCAATGAATTTCTGCATTGGCGTCTTTGTTTGTCACTAATGATGATGACTTTTTTAAGTACTAAGTATGTACAAGAGTGCAAGAATGCCACTGCGACACCATCATAATTCATAATACGTATAACGTGAGTATACGGCAGGCATTATATGCAGGCAGGTATTATATTCCTCCTTAGAACAGCGAATTTATCTTAAAGAATAGAATCAGATCTAAGTAAGTATTTCTATGAAACTAAATACTGGAGTTCAATATGTTCTCAAAGATACTTATGTAATACATAACATGCTCAACAGCTCATTATTTCTATCATAGAACAAATAACATTGTTGTCATTTTTCCACGTGACAGTACCTACCTACATCAATTCAGTAACCATAGACACTAGATACACAACAAAGCATAGACACCTAATGCACTAATCCACACACATCCTGCCATCTGTCAGCGCCAATAGACCATAAGTGGTGGCTGCGGCTATCGCATAAATTGGATAAAATTGACCGCTAGCTAGCCATACAATGAACAATTTGTTAACTAAATCCTCTGGCTAACGATGACTGATGGCTATTGCACTACAGTCCTTTTACAGTTCATTTTAACTCGGATATAAACCTTATCGCAATAGGAATAAAGGTTACTGTACTGCAAAACCGAAGGTAAAATAACAATGAATGGGACGAGAATATCAGTGGTATTTCGGGTAGATTCGCTCTTGAAGCTAATCTGTATGCTGGTTGGTTCAAACCCGTATGGGGTTCAAGGTGCCCCCTTTGGAATGTCTATTAATAAAAATTATGACGATTGGAATTTCGAGAGATGGGAATGGTTTGTCTCTTTGTGAATGCATCTGTAACTGTTGTGGAGTTTTCGTTACATGTGCGTCATTGTAAAGGTAAAGATTTTTTGGAAAGAAGTCATCGTACAATATAACATTAGCTAAATAAGACCTCGTTTACGCAGAATAAAAAATTATAAAAAACAGGGAAACATTACCGAAAATACATAGTTAAGCCGTCATTAACATAGTCGGAAACAAAGACATTACATGTCTGAAAGCTATTTGAAGATAAACAACAAACATTGAGCTTGTTAATAAATATGTTCTTATTATCATTAACATAATAATCTGTCATCGGAACAACACTTGTGAAGTTGTTAAAACGTTATTATAAACATGGCGGAGTCTATAGTATAAATAGAGCGGGGAAGAGTAAGAGTATTTTAGAAAGAATAGTGATACGAAATACTGTCAACAGATGGTTCAAAATACTTTTCCAGGAATTAATGTTAATCATTTTAAGTATAATAAATAGGTTTAAAATAATTTATTAAGCCGTGGAAGAGGCGAATTCCGATATAGTTGGGTTATTATATTGTAATTTATCTTCCACAGCTACAGAGTTGTGGAATACAAATTAAAAAAGATTTATTAAAAAATTTTTTTGCAAAAAAAATTTTATTTGTTAATTTTTAGTGACATATTTTAAATCTAATAATAAAATATTGGTAGGCCTAGTAAAGATGCTTCTCGTATGAGAAAACGGCGTCGAACTGAAATTGAGAAAAAGGAGATAGGACAACGATTAAAAGAAATAAGGGAAAGACATGATCAACGCATTTTGAATAAGAACCCTGATCATCGCGAAAACAGACTGTCAAAGCAGAGGACCTAAATGTTACGTAGGTTGAATAAGGAAAGTCAAGTCTGTGGTATACCTGGAAAATGCATACCGTTACAATTCCAACAAGCCCAAACACAGCTAATATACATTGTCTTATTATGGAGTTACGGTGCCTGTCTCTTGGCTTTATCATCAGATCTGATGGTAGAATGGCTCTTATTGAACACAAATGCTTCACTTGTTGTGGAAAAAACTAAAATCGCTGTACGTTTTCCTATAAAATTTGAAGAGTTCCCTCGATTTCGCCAAGATTCCATCATCAGATCCCAACTTGGTGACTATGGGACCAAATGGAAAGCATAGGCTTCGGAATAAAAAAATAATTTTCCAAATCGGTTCGTACATGACTGAGTTATGCGCGAACAAAAAACTCAATGCAGAGTAAACGAAAAGTTAGATAAATTAGATTTTTGTTGATTTTTTCAAAACCGCTTGTCTGATTTCGATAAAATTTTAATGGGACCATTTGGGAAGTATACGCTTTCCAACAAAAAAAGATTTTTTCAAATCGGTTGGTAAGCGACAGAGTTATGCCCGAACAAACATAAAAAAAAAAAAATACACACATCCGAATTGAGAACCTCCTCCTTTTTTAGAAGTCGGTTAATAACTAAAATAACAATAGTGCTCAATGGCCAAAATAAAAGCCAAATTACGCTGTTATCAGGAGATTTACACCTTGACAGATGAAATTTTCCGAAACCATAAAACGGAACGAGTTATTATTGGGCGTAATGCGCTTTGGCACGATAGCGATGTGCAGTTGCCACGTGCTTTCAACTTTTCAAAAGAGAAAGTTCTATTTTCAAAATCACAAATCGAATAATCTCGCGACAACTAAATGAACTAAAGCAAGTATACAAAGCGTCCTTTTCTTTCCTATCTACACTGCGTTGACGCTTCAAAATAACGTTCAAAGAAGAAAAGCAGATTAACTGACAACAATAACTATTATTATACAGTTGTCGCTAGAAAGCCAGCTTCCCCGCAGCCTCGTACGAACTCCTTTATATGGCGGATTGAAAAGCGGATCCTTTCAATGCAGCCTGCCTTTGCTCACGGAATGAAAGAGCGATGAAATGAACGCTCCTGAATGGCTAATGCTTCACTCAGATGAATGGAACGAGTGCAGGGTTGCCATGCTATTTTTAAAAAGCGAAGGAATTAAATGTTTTGTAGAAATGCATTTGTTTTTTTCTGTTGGATGTTATTTGCTGTGGTTTTGATGCGGAAGGAGGAGAGTTGAGATAGAACTGCATGAAAACAGTTTATTAAAATATTGGAATCACTATCGGTACTAATATAATGGTCAGTTGGCAATATAGGAATGTTTTCCACTTGACTGTTTTCTTATATGGCAATGTCGAATAAAGTCGACACCTTTGAAAAGTATTTTCCGGAAAAAGCTCTTGCGAACCCTATAAGCTTCTCTTCAAGATACAGGGATATCATCAGGCTGAAGTGTGAGTGACCTCCTTTCGCTTTAAATATAACTCAACGTGATAATTTTGCGGATTTGTGCGCTTAAGAAAATTGCAGCAAAGATTGCACAATTCGTTGCACGTGGGTGAAAACCTCATTGTGCTTCGACCTCATTTTGAAGATTAAAATATAATTATGACGTCTATGAAAAACTGAATTTACAGTTTTCAAAGTAAGCAGTATTTTCTCAAATAAAATAAACAACTTAAAATGTTCCTGTAATGTTCACAGAGCTTTTCATTTTGCTCCGTATTAAAAAAAGAATGACGTGTCTTTGAAAAGTGTTTTTTTTTTCCGCAAAACCACGTATGCCTTAATTGAATATTATATAACGAAGTTCGTTACGAAGCGTGGTCTTTTAAACAGTAATGCATTTACTCGTACCTACTCACAGCAAATTCAATAATCCATTAAATCTACCTCCCACTATAAGGCATAATCGTATATTTAATGTTGCACAGTTAATTTTACCTGTTACTTATGGTCTGTGCGTACTTAATTGAATTAAAGAGCACTCAGTAACGAGCTAATTGAATTAGTTTGCCCGCACGCAGTATCTGGTGAATTAGAAAAAAAAAATACCTTTGTGCCGATGGTGCGCTAATTGAAGATTGTTTGGTGTTTACCTGAAACAATTAGAAATGGAACATTAGTATTTCGATAGAAATTATAGAAAAACGAAAAGAGATCTTTTTTCGAAAATATTCAAAATTATAAAAAGGCTCGCAGTTCCTGAGCTACGACGCCATATTACTTCTTTTTTATTTGAAAAACCCAAAATGTTCGCATTCCAATGATATTTTTAGGGTTCCGTACCCAAAGGGTCAAACGGGACCCTATAACTGAGACTTCGCTGTCCGTCCGTCCGTCTGTCACCAGGCTGTTTCTCATGAACAGTGATAGTTAGCCAGTTGAAATTTCTACAGATTATGTATTTCTGTTGATGCTATAACAACAAATACTAAAAACAGAAAAAAAATATTTAAGGGGGGCTCCCATACAAAAAAGTGTTATTTTTTCCTCGTTTTTATAAATATTGGTACGTAACCCTTCGTGCGCGAGACCGACTCGTACTTTGCCGGTTTTTTAAAGTTTTAGCAATAAAAAAACTAAAATAAAGAATCCCACATTTAACCACCAACATTTAACCATCGATATCACAAAAGAGCTACAGTATAAGGAAATACAAGATCCAAATCGAGCGTCGAACCGATTCAAGTCAACCGAGCATCGATACCGCGATGGTACGAAAGTAATCGAATACTTCCTTTCTCGACGGATCATTTTCTACACTGGCTAATGACTAACGATGCTCACAGATAGGTACTTTGTGTGAGTCCAATATGTCGCTTGTACAGACGATAAATTATTCGAATATCCGGTTAGATTTTTATCGGGGATTTAGAGCTTGAGAATTTAAATTTTTAGGCGCTTAACAAGAATTTGCTTCCGCTGATCCCGTAATGTAGAATCGAAGAGAATAACTACTATGAAAGTATTATGTATTATTATGTAGATAGTATCGTATAAGTAAGTGTGAAGACCTTCAGAAGTGGGGAGCAGATATCGGAAGATTAAAAAAAGTAGACCTCTATCAAGACTTTGTTTCCGTGGCGCTGATTCCATGGTTTCAATTTGATAAAAATAAGAGAATATCTACCATAATACTTGACGGTTAAAGTTTAAAATAAAGTTTTTATTTCATAACTAAGTACCTCGTTAGTTTCCAGAGGCCCATCAAGCAAGGCCCGAGGAAAGTTTGATCGAGCACCGTACTTTGATACTTGTACTTTAGTCCATAAAACCTTTCTAACTATTTGCAAGTCTGAGATAAGCTACCATCAGTCACTCACTGAAGCTACCTACAATAGAATATAGACATAATCATATCGTTATCCGAAATGATCCACCTATTTTGTAGCTCGTTTTATACAATGAAAAAAAATTAAATTAAAAATTTAAAAAACCCCCGACAGAAAAGAATCTCTAAAAAACCAAAAATAAATTAATCCAAGCGTCGTAGCGTCGGGGGCCCGCTTTGTTTTGTCTTTTGTTAAGCGGTCTACTTAGCGGTCCCCCGACGCTACGACGCTTGGATTAATTTATTTTTGGTTTTTTAGAGATTCTTTTCTGTCGGGGGTTTTTTAAATTTTTAATTCAATTTTTTTTTCACGCTTTTTAAACTTATATTATTTTTCTTAGCCTTGACTATCCCAGTCCTGGGCATAGGTCTCCTCCCATTCCTTCCACTTTTGTCGGTGTTGCGCATCTTCTCGCTAATTAACGAAAAAAGGAAAGTTATATTTTTTTTAAATCCCAAGCTTTTAGGGGGATGGGGGGTGTGCGCCCACCCCCCCTTGGTGATGCCCATGGTGACAAGTGACAAGATTTCAAATTTCGAATCGACCAGATCCGTAAAAGTTTATATTCCTTCATCAACTAGAAAAGAAGTGATGACCTTCAAACGGCTGAGCAGATTTTCTCGAAACATAGCTAAGAACACTCTCGATTAAAACACCTTTCAAATGAAACCAATTTTATCAAAATCGGTTCAGCCGTTTAGGAGCTACGATGCCACAGACAGACACACAGATACACACGTCAAACTTATAACACCCCTCTTTTTTAGTCGGGGGTTAAAAATAATGATTTCAGTGGGTGCATTCTGAAAGTTGGCAACGTCGCAAATTGCTGTCAAATATTTCACTACTTAGATAGTTTAATTTAGTGATCAATTCGATCAATGGCACTAAATTAAACTATGGAATATTTGTCTGTGTTGCACAAAAATAATTTATAAGTTTATCGAGTAGACTTAGGTATCTATACCAATATTATAAAGCTGAAGAGTTTGTTTGTTTGTTTGAACGCGCTAATCAGGAACTACTGATCCGATTTGAAAACTTCTTTCAGAGTTAGATAGCTCATTTATTGGGGAAGGCTATAAGCTATATTTCATCACGCTATGACAAATAGGAGCGGAGCAGCAATGAAAAATATTGCGAAAACGGGGAAAATGTGACGCAGACAAAGAGGCGTTTATTATTTCATAGATTTTCTTATTTATGTTATTTTATGACGAAACCACCCATAGAAATAATTAGCAAACGGCACCAGCTCCATTTGCTTGTTCATTATTTTACCGTAAAAAACATAGACCTACATAGTAAATTTCCACAAATAAAATTAAAATGCGCTCTCACAATACCACTTTACCAAATAGAAAACTCAAAGAGAAATGTTGGTAGCCATTAAGTTTATTTTCCAATCGGAAAACGGTGTCTCCGTCAATTAACGCATAGTTTTGTCACTTAGTACCCGGCTGACAGGTCGAGCTTTAGAAAGAGAGACAGGTATGAGCGAAAGGGACAACGCATTACAAAATCGAACAGTGATGTTCTTTCACAGTTTATTTATCTATTAAGTTGGCTAACCTGAGGATTATGCAAAAAAAAGTGTTCTGCAGTTGTGATCTACATTCAAATTTCAAGTTAGCCAACATAATAGCTAGTCATGAAAGGACTGGAAGTTTAAAAAAAAAGCTAGGAGCAGATGATTTTTTTCAGTTTTTCGGAAGTCTTAATTAATTAATTACTAGCGACCCGTGCCTGTTTTCAGCGTCCATTTGTCTGCTCTCCCACGTCGTAGTTTTATGCGTTTCGATTTGGCGGAAAGTCTACTAAATTATACTTATCTTTGGAGTGTATTTGAGCCTTAATAAAATTAAATTTTGGTAGACATTAGATATGTCTAAAGTCTTACATTATAAAGTTATAAATTCGACTCTGGACCTGGTAGGGCATCGTTCCCATCAATAAAGGCCTCTATTTGAGGTGGATTTATTCAGGAAGTTCCAAAGCTGTACTATTAAAACCATGAATAACCACTACAGTTATTACGACAAAAAACTATGAGAATTTTACCTATTACGTTAATATTTTATTAAGGTCACATTGCATGAACTTATACAAGTTTAGAAGATGCACAACTCCGACCGGAAACTAACATCTGCCGGAATCAAGAAGCAATAAAGAGATAGGGAATTTATCTTAATAACATTTCTTCCCAATTCCATATGGTATTCATTTATAATGTGCATAGTTACGATTACCGTTGCTTCTGCGTACCATATGGCGTGGTTGCGAAATAGTTAGTCGGCGATGCAAGCTAGCAACGGACGTGGGAAGTCACGCCTGACTATTGATTGGCTTTATTGCCGCCAAATGTGGGTACTTACTGTATTTTTAATACATCATCATCATTATCAGCCTATAATGTTCCCACTGCTGGGACACAGGCCTCCTGTCCATTAGAGGGAGTGGGCTGTAATCCACCACGCGGGCCCAGTTCGGGTTGGTTTTTATTACGTATTGTAAACTAAATAATAAACAATTTTACTTATGTATGTGCTCAGACAAAAGGCAGTCAGAAATAAAGACTTTAGAGGAGACCAAGGACATGCTTTTCATTAAAACCGATCGTCTGAGATAAACATGCTATCGTAAATACTCAAAATATTGTAAATCCGTAATTAAGAAATTTTTTTAATGGACCTTAGAAAAAATCTAAAAGAAAAAATGGAATAAATAACGAACGAATACGACAGGCTGTTATTCTATGTAGTTCTTTTTTCAAGTTTTTTAAGAATAAACAATTGAAAACAGACTGTATTCTTTCTTGGTATATAATCATGGCGTCTAGAAATAATGGTTATGAAATGAAATGACAGGTGTCACGCCAGTAATAGTAAATGATAGCGCTTTTTGATAGCCCTCACACCTCTTTGTGTTATTAATCTTTATAGGTGTAGTGGTAGGGGATTTGATGTCAAATTAAATTAATAACGCGGTGTTACAAGTCTCAACACCGGGAAAGTAAAAAGTTGTTTAAGGCAGTGCAGAGTTGCAGACAAATCGATTCAAGATTTTGTTGGCTACTGGCCAGTTTCATTTAATTTTTTCTTCGTTCACATCTCTTTTTTTCTGCAGCATTGTTTTTTTTTAAGTTTCTAAGTATTGATATTCAATTGTAACATAACATCACGCCTGTAATCTCCGAAGGGTTAGGCAGAGGTGTACCTTATTGTACATCCGAATTTCCCCAGTTATGTTAATAAGAGGCGAGCCAATTGTCATCAACCGGGCATGAATCTAGAGTCCGTGGCTGCTACTGAGAAATTCCTAATCGATCGCCAGTTAAGTTTAAGTCCTATGTAAGGGGTGCGAGCCTATTGCCATCAACCGGGCACAAATCCAGCACCATGGAGTTATTTTACAGCAACGGTACACTAACGTTTGCTAACTTGAATTACGTAACTTCCAATCAAATCTATTAGAAGCGAAGATTTTGTTCATTTTACGAGGGCACACGTGGCAAACATGGCAACATTATTCGCTCTCGATTGCCACTACAAACTACACTGACGTACGAAACAGTGGCTATTTGAGATACTACAGTTTTAATTCGCCACTAAATGTCTAGTGTTTGCAGGTCTGGACGTCCGGTTAGCTGTATCTACAACGAATTATGCTAACCACGTTTGGCTAACTGATTTTGACCGAAATGGAGATAGAGGAATAATGGGATTGAGTAATGCAATAAGAGGATTCGGTTTGTTCAAACTCTTCATAGTCAATTTATTGTTGATGCCTGAATTATTTAAGAATGAGGAATGAGGAAAATGTCGTGAGGAAAGTTTTGAGTATGAATGTGGATGGGTACAAGAGTAGAGGAAGACTAAAGAAACGATGGATGGTCTGAGTGAAGGATGATATGGCAAGAAACGGGGTGTCTGATGAGATGACGAGTACTAGAGAAGTATGGAAGAAGAAGACATGCTGCGCCGATCAAATGAATTGGGATAAGGGCAAGATAATGATGATGAATGATGCCGTTTCCTGAATTATTTTCTAATCGCATGATAACTCGAAAACGATTACATAATCAGCATAATTATAATTTTCGTACTGCTGGGAAACAAGCTTTGACGGCTTTGGCTTTGAGAATAAGACCCACCGAACCAACTCACGTACAGTTTTACTCGAAACTCTCATTTATTTTTGCATTCCTGTTCAACAAGCAATCTAACAGCCTAGATAACAAGATCTAAACATAACAATTACATCCTACACTTGTAACCGGGCTTTACTGCACATTACTGCCACATTATGCAGCAGTAGCCTACTGCCAAGATTTACGGCCGTCATTCACAACGATGTATATGCTAAACTCCCGATATTATCGCCTTTAGATAAATTGTTTAGCTATCAAGTTACAGGCACGGTAACTAGTGTAACAGAATACTACATCGATCAGAGGCCACACCATGACGTCTTAAAGCAGTATTGTTTTAATCTTATTCCAGAGTGGGAAACAGATAGCGCTAGATGTCTTCTATAACCACTATAACTCCGTCTCTTTCATATACTGGAATAAGATTAAAACAATACTGCTATAAGACGTCATAGTAATTCCCCAGTTCAGTGTCGAATGTTGGTAGGTAGTAGATTGGGATTCGCTCTGTATGGTGTCGGACGTAAAGAATAGCACCATCCCATATCTTCCCGTGGGTGTCGTAAGAGGCGACTAAGGGGCTTGCCAGAGAATGGGCAGCAGCGTTCTCTGTGCTTTTGTAACAACCGTACTGCGATCGCCAACCCGCCTGCTAAGCGTGGCGATTATGGCAACAACCCCCAAATGTCAATGTGGCGGCACTTGGGGGAGGCCTATGTCCAGCAGTGGACGTCTTTTGGGCTTAAATGATGATGATGATGAGATTGGGATTCTGGTGAAGTCGACGTTAAATCGAAGTTGAGATGACATAAATTAAAGCGCCAGATAGTCGGGATTCCCGTCTGAGTTCTAAATTCTATCTACTTAATTAAATGGAAATCATACTTACCTACCATATCTTTATTCAAATCTATACTTTAATATTATAAAGCTGAAGAGTTAGTTTGTTTGAACGAGCTAATCTCGGGAACTACTGGTTCGAATTGAAAAATTGTTTTAAATTTAGATAGCCTATTATTCAAGAAAGGCTATATAGTTATATAACATCACACTACGACCAGTAGGAGTTGATCATAAATGAAAAATATTGCAAAAAGAATTCTTTATAATTTACTATGTGAAGCAGACGAAGTTACTCGCACACAGATCAGCTAGTTAAATGATTAATGGCACCACGAAGCGTTTATGTTGTTCAAAATGAATATCATACTAATATTTTAAAGGCAAAAGATTGTGAGTAAGTGTGAGTGTTTGTCACTCCTTCACGCCTCAATGGCGGAACGGATTTGGATGAAAATTGGCATGTAGATAGCTTATACCCTGGATTAACACTTAAGCTTACACTTTTTATCCCGGTCTGCGCGGGTGAAACCGCAGGGCGCAGCTAGTAGTTTCTAAATACTAGCTGTCCGGCGCAACTTCGTTTGCGTCACATTTTCCCCGTTTTCGCAACATTTTTCATTGCTGCTCCACTCCTATTGGTCGTAGCGTGATGATATATAGCCTATAGCCTTCCTCGATAAATGGGCTATCTAACACTAAAAGAATTTTTCCAACCGGACCAGTAGTTTCGGAGCCTATTCAATGCAAACAAACAATCAAATCTTTCCTCTTTATAATATTAGTTTAGAAAATATCAACAAAAAGAAGACAGCCTTACTACTTTTATATCGTTGCCTACGTTTTTGACATCCAGAATCCAATGTTTTGAAAACCTAGTTTATTTGATTACTATCTTCAGTCCCTCTGCTTCCTGGATTCTTGCCAAAATTCACTTAGCAATTTGGAGTATCTCAATCTTTGTTCGTCTTAATTGATGTCGTGAACTCACTGGATTGCATTAGCGATGGATTATTTTGGCATGTGATTAAATTGAGAACTTCTTGGAACGTTTTCGTTTTTACTTTTGTTTTATTTAGTACGGTCAGCAACGAAAATCACTATACATATCCAAGATTATAAGACATCTTAGTTGTAGAATGATCCATGTTAACAGACTGGAGTAAAAGACGTAACAATATTTTCATCAATGGTTACCCAAATTCGCAATACAATATTACATCAGATCACACTGATTCTTGGCTATGCGTTTAGTTCAATTTAGTCCATACGAGCCATGGGTACATCTTTTCCTCATCATTTTAAAGGCACTTATGCAATTTCTATAAGTAACATAATCTATACTAATATTATAAAGCTGCTGCAGAGTTTGTTTGTTTGTTTGCTTGAACGCTCTAATCTCAGGAACTACTGATCCGATTTGAAAATTTCCTTCAGTGTTAGATAGTCCATTTATCGAGGAAGGCTATATATCATTACGCTACGACAAATAGGAGCGGAGCAGCAATGAAAAATGTTGCGAAAACGGGGAAAATGTGACGCAGACGAAGTTGCGCGTGACAGCTAGTAAAGAATAAAAATAAAGAGAAAAAAACTTGATAGGCAACACATCCTTTTAATGAAAACTGCATAATGCCATGAACATGATCTATGAGACCTTGAGTTCATTTATAGCCACTCTATGTATGTCACGTTGTCTTTTATTAGTAGTAAACAATATAATCTTATTACGACAATCTTTTTTTAGGGTTCCGTAGCCGAATGGCAAAAAACGAAACCCTTATAGATTCGTCATGTCTGTCTGTCTGTCTGTCCGTCCGTATGTCACAGCCACTTTTTTCCGAAACTATAAGAACTATACTGTTGAAACTTGGTAAGTAAATGTATTCTGTGAACCGCATTAAGGTTTTCACACAAAAATAGAAAAAAAAAACAATTAATTTTGGGGTTAGAGCCTCTTCCAAAGTGGTAAAATGTGTGTCCCCCCCCCTCTAATTTCTAAAGTAAGAGGAGGAAAATTCTGAAAATATTTAAATTTGTAGAACGTAAAAAAACTATCAAAGAAAATTGGTTTCAATAAGATATGATGTTTAGTTTTTGAGATATGGGACTTTTTCATCAAACTGTAGCAGTAACTTTGTTTTTCATTAACATACTATGAAAAACCAATTTAGTTTTGCGGTTGAGTGGAAGTTTACAACTTGTTTGGGGCTATGGAACCCTGTGTGCGAGTAAGACTCGCACTTGGCCGGTTTTTTTTAGTTGCGATGTATTTGCTCTTGACTCTAGTCTAGGTCTTGAGCTTACCCAGAAGAAGCCTGTTCACAGAAACTTTGAAGAGATTAGGATTGTAAGCGATAATGATGGCAGTGACATTTAGAAAATAGATCACAGAGAGTCCTTTTTTTGTAATTTACTTGAAAGAGTTATCTCCTTGAGAAAAACATGTCTTATTATGGTGAGGTTCAAAGATCGTCAACGAAAATAAAAACAATATTTGTCGAAACCATAATGCCAAAAAAAAAAAACGATAATCTGTATTTTTTTTTATTTAAAATAATATATCTAATGAAAGTCAAAGCAACTACACTGTATGTGAATCTTGGACTATCGAACAACTTTTCTACCCTAATTTGACAGATACCCCGGGACCTGAAGAAGCACAGAGGCCGATTTGTTATCCGGAGTTGGGTCACATTTTTAAATCATACAGAAGTATACATATAGGTATACTTCTGTATGACTGAGAGGAGCGGTGGCTCAGTGGTGGCAGCTCCGACTTACGAGCAGTAAGCCGTGGGTCCGAACCCAGGCAGGCGCATTACTTTGTGTGATTTTTTTCATCACCACTGCGCTCAAAAACTGTGAAGGAAAACATCGCGAAGAAGCCAGCATATTCTGGAACTAAAAAATCGAAAACATGTGACATCTACCAACCCGCATTGGGCCCATGTGGTGGATTACATCCCACTTCCTCTCATAGAGAGGAGGCCTGTGTCCCAGCAGTTGGAACATGATGATGATACATATAGGTAAGTGTCTCTAACTTCCGACCTAGACTTATCAATAACAGCATCATCGGTTTGTCTTAATTTGTATCATGTTAGCAAAGACCAGTATCAAATTCAATAGTACCTATATAATTTTAATTAGTTCGAATAAAGCCAATTTCACTCTCTATCAAACACATACTGCTTTACCAGCGATGTGATAACGTCACAAACATGTTCAAAGAATCTAATCCAGCGGAATGCATTGATAACAGCATGGGAGGTCTCGGAAGACTGCCAAGATAAATCTCTATGGTCAACCGCACCTGCACTAGGAAAACCGCCTTTATTAACACGACATAAAGACGCTGTCAATGTCAATTTGTTGCTAAAGACGTGCGGTTGGGGCCTATGAGGATTAAGTGCTTTGTAGAGGTAATTGTTAGATAAAGTTGTAGGTTATTTATTAAGATTGAGTTTATTTTATGCGTGTTTGATGCCAATGAACTTAAATATCTATGACCGTTTCTGGTTGCATCTGGTATTCCAGCCAGGACAAGTGGCAATTGCTGTCAAAGCGTATTTCTACAACGATTTTCAAAAGAATTGACAGAAACTTTTCGGCTGCTTATGTCAATCATATGTCAACCCAATACGTTTTCGACTTTTCTATTGTCGTTAAAGCCGATACAATGATACAATATCTTATTGCAAAACATTCATTTAGGATTTTATGTTTGCAAAAAGGCTTCATATGATTCACATTGCAAACTAAACTGTGACCACAGACGAGAGAGAAGCGGTCTACAATTCTCTCTGGCGGTACGTCAAGTCATTGCGGACAGCCATATTGACTTGTGTAGTTGTGAAGGAAGGTGCCGTAACAAGACGTTAACGGATCGCCGACGTCTGTTTTCTTAATCTAATTAAATCTGGTGCCACATATCATAAGTAGGTAATTCCGATGCGGCGGATAAGAGCCTTTATATGTAATCTTTACAGTACCTAACGTAAACAAAACAAAAAAAGAAAAGAAAAGTAAAACATTCTATTTACCTTACCTGCCCTTTTCCTAACTCTGTTGGTGTTCTTCCAGTCTAACCGAATGCAGCTGAAACCAGTATTTTACATGGAGCGACTGAATAACTGACCTCCACACCAAGTTAGTACTGCGTAATAAGATAGTCCTTGGTAACACTGGTTGTCAGACTTTCGTGACCACTGACTACCTGTCACGACAGACAAAGATCTATAATTAACAGCCGGGACCAACGGCTTAACGTGCTTTCCGAGGCACGGACAAAACTCGGTTGGTAATGGGTGTTTAACACACACAAACCAACCTAGGCTAAGCCGCGCTTGCATCCTAAAGATCGACCCGAGCGTTATTATTATTTCAGAGCAGCGGTGGCCCAGTGGTAGCAGCCCCGACTTACGAGCAGTAAGCCGTGGTTTTGAACCCAGGCAGCCGCATTACTTTGTGTAATTGATTTCATCCCCGCTGGCCTCAAAAACGGTGAAGGAAAACATCGACAGAAAACTGGCATATCCTAGAACTAAAAAGATTCGAAGATATGTGACATCTACCATCCCGCACTGGGCACGCGTGGTGGATTACAGCCCACTCCCTCTCATAGAGAGGAGGCCTGTGTCCCAGCAGTGGGAACATTAAAGGCTGATGATAATAATGTTATTATTATTAAGCCAAGAGCTCGTTGAAACATAGTACTACAACAATTTATCTGCTCTAGATTTCAAGCAAAAACTGTCCTCAATCGGCTAGTGACCTTTTTTACGATAAATAAATGTGAACGCTCTGTCAAGAATAGGTCAACCCACCCCATTCTGTAGGTGTAACCCAGGCCTAAAATATCATACTGCGTCAACCTGGCTTGGCTAAAAGGTCAATCGATACCTCACTTAGAAAAGACATCCCTGAAAATCAAATAAGAATGAAAAGGCCTGAGTTCGCGCTTTTAAAAGAAAGTAATGTCGTTTCCATTACCTTGAATAAAATACTGTTGGATAAAAGGCTGAGGAATGTAAAAATTAACTGACTTTTCTGTTCATAGGGGAATAAAATGACACACGTGTAAGAATATATGTGCTCTGTAAGGTGTCGGACGTAAAGAATGGCACTATCCCATATCTTCCCGTGGGTGTCGTAAGAGGCGACTAAGGGACTTGCCAGAGAATGGGCAGCAGCGTTCTCTGTGGTTTTGTAACAACCGTACTGCGATCGTCAACCCGCCTGCCAAGCGTGGCGATTATGGCAAAACCCCCCATGTTATGTCAATGTGGCGAAACTTGGGGAGGCCTATGTCCAGCGGTGGACGCCTTTCGGCTGAAATGATGATGATGACGTGTAAGAATCAGCTTACTGATACAATCATGCTCTTCTGTACTGTGTGCTGCCTACATTTTAATGTTTTTAATAACATTTGTAAGGTAATATGTAGGTACTACCGAGTTCACTGACGGTCGATCAAATACAGTCTCATTACTTGGGCCAAAAAGGATAAAAAGAGACCAGATAAGAACAGAGGCAGACCGTCATCGTCAGTGAACTCGTGAGTGTACTTAGTTAGAAGGCAGACCAAAATTAAACTTATAAATGGTCATCTCATTGTAAGAAGCAGCTAAGCTGATCATGAGCATTTAGTCTTAGACATAGACTCGCAACGGATTCTAATCAAATCTAAATGCAACTGTATCGTCACCGTTATTCGTAATTCAAGTGGTACCTAATGTTTCGCGTACTCTCATTTCTAAGCGTTTGTAATTTGTGCTTAATCACTTATTAAGATGAAGGCAAGCGCGATGGTAAACGCAAGCAGTCTTCCTGGGGTGGTATTAGGACCTCAATAAACCCAAAGACATCAAAGCGAGAAACAAGAATCGATTTCACGCCCAACACTCGAGTGCTTGTGTTATCTATGGTCTAATGCTGCGCAAGCGCCTCCCTATTCGTCGTACACGAACTTTTGAAGATGGCTACGCCGCGCCTTTACTAAATCGGAAATAAATATACATTCTGTGTCTAAAGTGTTGTGTCCCCTACAAAACGGGCTGCAATAGTGCGTGGAGACCTGAACTGGTGGATCTAGATGTGGGAATCAAGGTAAGGCTGCTCAATATTGTCTTAGTCTTGTTAGTGTCTAGTGCTCCTACAAACGCTTGGAAGTTAAGTTTGAATTTCCATCCCTCATGTTATCCGAGAACTAATCCTTCTCGTAACATATTTTGGTGCCGAAACCAGGGACTGCTAATAAAGCAGTAATCGTAACGTTAGCGAGAAACATTTCATAAACTTTCGTAATTTGCACAAATGGTCGACCGCCATGTCACCATAATTAATCGTCACAAATCTCGTTAGATATTGAATATTTCTCCAAAGTATATGAACAACACCTTAGAACAATTACGTGTAGCTTGTTTCGTGTATTTATTTCATTCAAAAGTCGTAATTTGATGAAGAAAGTAGCAAACATTCCAATCCGTCAGTCTAGGTATTTACCTATCCGCCTTAATGGCGCCGGTCATTTACTTAGGTATTTCTCAATCCGTTGTATGCGTATTGCTTCATCTTGGTAGCTAGTTTTCAAAAGTTCCTCTTATAAATTCAGTGATTTGTGTGATTATTTCGTTCAGAATAACTGTCGTTCCGTACGATCTTAGTACATGTAAATTAATCGTTCTGTTCAGTATATGTAGTAGCATCACGTACATATTCTCGTCACGACAATTATTATAAGTAAAAACAATTTATGTTACCCGACTATTCGTAATCGTAGCATTCGTATATTTAGACAACATACAAATCAATTCAACTCGTTACCGTAGGTAGGTAAATAATCATTTTTGCGTAGGTACCTCATTCATTCAAGATTAATTGCTAGTGAATAATCATTACAAAGTTACTTCACAATTCTATTCTTATAGAAATTACGAATCGGAATTGGTAGGGTAGGTAGGTATTCTGCAACAAACTATAATCAGTAGGTGTGAGGTAGTCTGAGAAACAGAGTTGTACCAACGTTCTGTCGAAACTATCGATTGTCATTTTAGTATCGATTTTATTGAAAATAATTATTCTTATAATCGATTACTTTTTGTTTTGCTCGAGACATGGCTTACGTACCAAGGCGTGGTGCAAAGAAAATGTCTAAATCTAAATCAATCGAAACAAGTGGTCTTACGTGCGCTGACTTGCCCATATTACGACGTAAACGGACTTTAGCATTGAATCGATTGCGGAAAACGATGGAAGTTGCACGAATGGTGGAATCGGATTCTTCACGTTTGGATGAATTTATCGTACATTATTCGTCAGTAACAAAACTGTTGAATAATTTCGAAGAAGCACATTTGGACATTTTAAGTATTGTCGATGATTCTGAAGTGGAGGAAGAAGATGAAATCCGTACCGAATTCGATGATATTTATTTTCAGGTCCTTGCTATACATCGTGCTCTTGTTCCTTCTGAAGTTTCAAAGGCTGCTACACAGATGTCGCCTGCGTCAACGATTCGACTTCCAAAGATCGACTTGCCACGTTTTTCAGGATGCATAAAGGATTTCAACATGTTTTTTGATGCGTTCAATTCGCTCATTCATCTGAATGAATCATTATCGGACTCGGATCGCATGCAGTATCTTCGAGCGAGTCTAGTCGGGGACGCATTAGGACTTATTCGTACCTTTCCTATCCAGGGTGAATACTATCAAGAAGCGTACAAGACATTGGTAGCTCGTTATCGTGACAAACGTGAACTCGCGTTTACTTGTTGGCGAGAAATGCAAAACATTAGTTTAAAAATGAACTCACCTACCGAATTCAGACGCGTGTTGGACCTGTTCAACGAAAACCTAGTCATCCTAACTGGTCTTAACTTACCTACGGCTCACTGGGACTTCGTATTGTGCTATCATTTACTATCGAAGTTAGACTCAAAAACGCGGTGTGCCTTTGAACAAGCGCATCCTACATCGGAAATACCACGTTACAGTGCCCTTAAGGACTTTCTCGAAGCGCAGTGCGATGCACTCGTTCGTGATACTCACTTTTCTGCTAATCGTGATCCTCAACCGTCTACTAGCAAAATCTACAAAACTGATGTCAAGTCAAACAACAACAACAATAAGAAAATTACGTCGTCGTTGTTATCCAATTCAGAGAAGACAACAAACCAGCCAGAAGGTACCCAATCTTCTGCGCCTTCCACCACTGCGCGAGGAGTTGCTTCTAAGTGCCCGTCATGTTCGGAACTTCATTCCATTTCGCATTGTAAATCATTCGCTGCTAAGTCAGTTCAAGAGAGACAGGACATCGCGAAAAGAAATCGCTGGTGTTTCAATTGTTTAAAGCCGTCCCACATTATTCGCGATTGCAAATCGACATTTACATGCCAGAAATGCCATCTGAAGCATCATACGCTCCTGCATCAGGAAAACGATGTTGACATTCCTGAACCGAAGCCTCCAGTCAGTGAACCCCTTCGTGTGTTGACGAACGTGGGTGATAATTCAGTTGTTCTTCTATCTACTGCTGTTATACATATTCTTGATTCGTCGGGTGACTACCAGCCTTTCCGCTGTATTATCGATACTGGTAGTCAGGCTCATTTCATTTCAGAAAGCGCAGTAAACCGTCTAGGACTTGACAAACGCATGACTTCACGCCAGGTTCGTGGTGTAGGTCAATCGTCAGCCTCTATCTCAGGAGCTGTGCAACTTCAAGTAGGTATTAATGGTCTTGTGGCGTTCAATCTTGAAGCATTGACCATACCTAACATATGCGGGAACATGCCGAGCGTCAGGCTCGACAAATCGTCTTGGCTTCATATTCGCGGTCTCAATCTAGCGGATCCGAATTGTGATAAACCTGGTCCTGTTGACATTCTTCTAGGTGCTGAAATCTTCCCGTCTCTCATACTGCCGGGATGCGTGAGCGGAGGACCGAAGCAGCCATCGGCGTTGAATTCTGTGTTCGGCTGGCTTCTTTTGGGAAGTGTTGATGATCACCAGGCTGAACAAAGTGTCAACTCTTTCTTCGTTACAGACGACCAGCAGCTTTCTCAGGAAGTCAAGAAGTTCTGGGAATTGGACCAGCTTCCGTGCGTCACCAAGTTGAGTGAAGCAGATCAACGTTGCGAACAAATCTATTGTGACACAACTAATCGTGACCCAACTGGACGCTATAGTGTCGCTTTGCCTTTTCTACAAGACAAGGAACCGTCATTCCCAGGATCGCGAGAGTCTGCTCTTCGACGCTTTCATTCGTTGGAACGTAAACTTTCCGCTGATTCGGTTCTTCAAGAACAATACTCGAGCTTCATGACTGAGTATATTCAGTGTGGCCACATGACTCCTGTGCCCGCAGAAGATGTGCAGAAGGGAAAGTATTACATACCTCATTTCTGTGTCCTTCGTCCTGACAGCGTCAGTACGAAGCTTCGTGCCGTCTTTGACGCATCAAATCGTGACGCCATCACTGGCGTATCGTTGAACGAAACCTTACTTATCGGTCCAAAGTTACAGGCTAACATTTTGGAAATTCTTCTACGGTTTCGTACTCATTCTGTTGTGTTTTCAGCGGACGTGTGCAAAATGTACCGTCAAATTCTTGTTCATGAAGAACATCGTGATTTCCAAAGAATCTTCTGGAGAGATCATCCATCCCAACCGCTGTTGGAATATCGCTTGAATACTGTCACCTACGGTGTCTCCTCATCACCTTTTCTTGCTTGTCGTACCGTCAAACAACTCACCGAGGATGAAGGTAGTGACTTACCTCTCGGAAAATCCGTTTTATCGACTGACGTGTACATCGATGATGTCGTCACTGGGTGTTCTGATCTTAGTCAGGCCATGCAAGTTAAGTCGGAAGTGACAGAGCTTCTAAAACGAGGTCACATGGAGCTGCGCAAGTGGGCTAGCAATGACTCTAATCTGCTTTCTGATCTTCCTCCGGAGCATTGTCTCACAGATAACGTTTCGATGGATGTTGAGAAGTCCAACACTCTCAAAATATTAGGTTTGAAGTGGGAACCTAACTCTGATCATTTCGTTTTCGAAGTCAAGCCTCAAGATCGTGTTTGCAGCAAACGTAACATTCTAAGCGAGCTAGCAAAAATCTATGACCCTCTTGGTTTTCTGTCACCGTTGACCTTCTTCGCGAAGTATTTAGTGCAGAAATTGTGGGTTCTTGGAGTCTCCTGGGATGCAGATCCTCCTGAAGACATCAAACGCCAATGGAGTCGCTACACCGAAGAACTTCCTTCCATTCAGAACCTTCGGATTCCGCGTCATCTATCCGTTCCTCATATCAAATCGTGCGAAATTCACGGGTTCGCAGACAGTTCTCAACGTGGATACGCTGGTGTGGTGTTCCTTCGAGTTATCGACGAGTTTGATAACATCAAGGTCTTTTTTGTGTTGTCAAAAGCAAGGGTAGCTCCTATCAAAGTTGTTTCCCTGCCAAGACTTGAGCTGTGCGCTGCTGCTCTTCTGGCAGATCTACTAAAATTTGTCAGCGAGGTTTATCAACCTCTTCTTCCCGTTTCAGCCATGTACGCGTGGTCAGATTCGACTGTCGCGCTTTCATGGATTCGATCGCCTTCCTCCCGCTGGAAGACCTTCGTAGGAAACCGTGTCAGCCATATTCAGGATGCGGTCCCTGGCGCACTATGGCGCCATGTAAGATCAGAGGACAATTCCGCGGACATTGCCTCTCGTGGTCAGACACCTGCGGAACTTGTCATCAATTCGTTATGGTGGGCGGGGCCTAGTTGGCTTTCTCAAGACGTTCAGTTTTGGCCTTGCTCAGTTTCAGATCCTTCTGAGGATGAACTTCGTGCAGAAGAGAAGGTACAGGTTCTTCTCACAAGTGATATTCCTACGCATCCCATCGATTACTTGCTGTCCCGATACTCGTCAATTCGCAAAATCCAAAGAGTCGTTGGTCTATGGCTTCGCTATATCAACAATCTCCGTAGTAAATTCAATCGCCGTTCTGATCTACCCTTAAATCGTGCAGAACTTCACAACGCGCTGTTGATGATCGTGAAACGCACTCAGTCTCTTTATTTTCATGAAGACTTAAAACGGTTGACAGAACATAAGCTTCTTTCAAAACAAATGCGTAAGCTGAACCCATTCATCGACAGCCTGGGTGTTCTCAGGGTGGGCGGTAGGTTAGCCAGATCCGGACTAGAATACAGTCACAAACATCCCGCCTTGCTCCCGAGAGAATCTCCACTGACGTACATGATCATAGACGCTTTCCATCGTGAAAATTGTCACCCAGGAATCAACACGTTACATTATTTGGTCACTCAGCAATTCTGGATTTTGTCAGCTAAACGTGCAATTCGACACCGAGTTTCAAAATGCTTACAATGTTTCAAAACGAATCCTTCTCCTCTCGAACCGTTCATGAGTGATTTGCCTGCAGTTCGTGTGAATCAGGTAAAACCGTTCAGTATCGTTGGCGTGGATTACGGTGGTCCTTTCCGAGTCAAATCTGGCAAACATCGCGGTGCCAAGATAAGCAAAGCTTATCTCTGCCTCTTCGTTTGCTTAACTACTAAAGCGATTCATTTAGAAGTAGCTACCGATTTGACTTCGGACTCATTTATCGCCGCGCTTCGTCGCTTCGTCGGTCGTCGTGGACGAGTCCAGACGATCTATTCAGACAGAGGAACTAACTTCGTTGGTGCTTATCGCGAGCTCTCGTCGTTTATGCAAGATGCTGCTCATACCGAAACTATCGAATTCAAATTCAATCCCCCCTCCAGCCCACATTTCGGTGGCGTGTGGGAGATTCAGATCAAAGCTGCAAAATCAACGTTGTACCGCGTGGTCAACAATCAATCGCTGACTTTAGACGAACTCTTTACGTTATTCGTGCAAATCGAAGCAATGCTTAATTCCAGACCCCTTTATCCGATAAGTACATGCGCCAATGACTTCTCGGTACTTTCGCCAGGAATGTTTCTTACGTTAGAGCCCCTGACAGCTGTCCCCGATGAGGATTTGACATCTGTCAATATCACTCGTTTAGGCCGGTGGAAACTCATCCAGCGTTTTCAGCAAGATTTCTGGAAGCGTTGGAAGAATGAGTACCTGCATTCGTTAACTCAACGGGCAAAATGGACTAAGCACTCGCAACCACTGGAAATCGGTTCCGTGGTTGTCATCAAATCGGAAACTCCTCCGCTTCATTGGCCAATAGCTCGCGTAGAACGGCTGCACCGCGGACCAGATGGAGTAGTACGCATTGCGGACCTACGTCTACCTAACGGTTCTTTTCTTACGCGACCATTAGCAAAGATCTGTCCTTTGCCAAACCAAACGGATTAGAATCGTAACTGTTGGTTTCTTCATTCGTTATTATTCGTTATTCGTTAGTTTAGTATTAGTTAAACGTAAAGTTTTCTTTAGTTACGTATCGTTGTTCATATACTAGGATAATATTTCGTGCCTTAAGCAGGCTTCAATTCAAAGCATAGTAACTTACTCTTAAGTATTGTAACATGTCGTCCAATCGCTTTTTTTCTGAAAATACAACTACCGTGTATTTTGGTGGGCGGTATGTATCGTCACCGTTATTCGTAATTCAAGTGGTACCTAATGTTTCGCGTACTCTCATTTCTAAGCGTTTGTAATTTGTGCTTAATCACTTATTAAGATGAAGGCAAGCGCGATGGTAAACGCAAGCAGTCTTCCTGGGGTGGTATTAGGACCTCAATAAACCCAAAGACATCAAAGCGAGAAACAAGAATCGATTTCACGCCCAACACTCGAGTGCTTGTGTTATCTATGGTCTAATGCTGCGCAAGCGCCTCCCTATTCGTCGTACACGAACTTTTGAAGATGGCTACGCCGCGCCTTTACTAAATCGGAAATAAATATACATTCTGTGTCTAAAGTGTTGTGTCCCCTACAAAACGGGCTGCAATAGTGCGTGGAGACCTGAACTGGTGGATCTAGATGTGGGAATCAAGGTAAGGCTGCTCAATATTGTCTTAGTCTTGTTAGTGTCTAGTGCTCCTACAAACGCTTGGAAGTTAAGTTTGAATTTCCATCCCTCATGTTATCCGAGAACTAATCCTTCTCGTAACAGCAACTATTATCCATTGAGAACCCCAAGAGATTACACTATACCTTAGGTACTCAGACGAACACGAACGTATTATGTATAAGCTATTTCATTTAATAATATTTTATATTTGAACAATTCCCTAGCATAATAA
The DNA here is from genome assembly GCA_949152445.1 of Cerastis rubricosa. Lineage (NCBI taxonomy): Eukaryota > Metazoa > Arthropoda > Insecta > Lepidoptera > Noctuidae > Cerastis > Cerastis rubricosa. The sequence goes on along the minus strand of OX424526.1, from coordinate 20,748,346 downwards.
AATACATACTCAGACTGTCTCACTTTAGCATGTTTGGTAAATAAGCTGACGACCTTTTCAATACTATCCTTTTCAGAAGTTTGACACTGTATCCTGTCCTTTGGGAACACCTTAATATAATGTCCTCCGTAGTGAAAAGGAATTGCTAACAAATCTATTATAAGTTTAGGGGTGACCTTTCGCAGTACCTATTGTCATGATTTCATGAAGTAGAAAAGGATACGACATAACTTAATCTAAAACCTAATTCAATATTATTAGAAATTTTCTTTTACGTCCTAAATTACCTACTTTGAAATGTTATTTTTTCTATCAAACCTAACATAACACCCCAACACATACCTACATTGCATTTACTCTTCTGCACTTAAAAAAAGATGTATAGTCGAAAATATTTCCCTGTTTGGAAAAATGGTGCTCATACTTAAACAAACATTAAACAGTGGACGAGTTGCCAATCTGACTATATATTTAATCAAAGCGATGTCTGGCCGAGCTAACAATCTAAAAACAAAACCAGACAATGCTAACAAAAGCTGAACGTGTTCTATAGCCGCGGAACATGGAACGGGGAAAACAAACATGGCGTAAACCCGGCTAACAGACGGTTTCTATACATTGCACCGCGTTTTGTGATACTATAAGTAACCAACAATAGATTTGTTAACAGTATTACTGATGCACAGAGCAAATATGAGAATCATAAGTATGGCTGGTAGAGTATGGTATTTCTGTGCCGAAAGATTCTAGAGATCGTTAAGTACCATCTTCCTGCCCGTGATCCGTTCTACTTGGGGTCGACGCAGCACCTTTTCTTCTTCCATTTTCCCCTGTCAGACGTCACGGCATCATTTACTCCTCTCTCTTTCATATCATTCCTAACACCATCCATCTATCTTTTCTTTGGCCTTCCTCTTCTTCTCCATCCATCACCATTTATATCCCTCCTCATTATATGGCCAATTGGCCATACCAGGAGAAGCAACTTTTTTTATTTTTTTTCTGTAGCATGCGCCACTTTAGAAGTTCCTATAATATAAATTCCTTACTTAATCCATTCTTGTCACTCCACACATCCATCTAGTAGACATTCTCATATCCACTACATGCAATCGTTTTTCTTCCATCTTCTTCACAGGCCAGCATTCTGATTCAAACAGTACGACAGGTACAGGTACAGGACTTACACGGGCGAAATATTCTAGAAATGGCAGACTAATAAACTTCGTGGCGCCGAAAGTTATTTCAACGCACAACTTCCGTCAGGGAAAGCCTACAAAGCCGTCAGTTTATTTACGTCATTTGTGTAGTAGGGCGGAAAATGGTGACATGCTTGCTTTGTATACTTGGATTTTGATTACAAAGAAATGACAATGTCGCTTTTAGCAGTGGCTGCAAGTGTCCATGCCATTTTTTTTGTTTTTTTTTTATTTGCTTTGTGTTTGCTCTTGACTCTAGTCTAGGTCAGAGATACACAGAGACAAACTCGACGATGGTATGAGCTTACCAAGAAGACACTAGTGTGACATTAATAAACTATAGACGACTTTTGCTGTAGACCCTTTCAGAGTCTAAAATGTACGAGGGTGAAATTCTGCTTTTTAATAAATTTAGAATTGCGAGCAGCTATTGTTGAAAGTATTCGTAAATCTATATGAACATAGAACCAACAGCCAAGCGTCAAACATCCAATACGAAACGAAAATTAGTTCATAAATGTTCCCGAAAACGCGTAAATCTTGCAGTTTAGTTCAGGACGGAAACCGCAGATCAGCGCCGGCGCCGGTTATAAATACATTGCGCTCACGTGTGATCTATGAATCTCCCATATGGGTCAAGTCATAACACTTCGGTATTATTCTGGCCATAGACAATTTTGTTGTTTCTCATGGATCGTTGATTTTTCTTGTAGCTTGGATCGGGTGGAATGCCTTTGATGTGTCAAGATTTTAGGGATAACTTTGGCAGTTTTGATCTTAATGGATTCTTTCTGTGCTGTGTTTATTGTTTGTGCAGCAAGTAAGTGTGTTCAATATGGGTAAAGGAACTTTCAGTTACTTTTTAACCTTAAACGCGACATGGGCTTAAATATGCTAGTTTGCAGGATATGGAGCAACGAAAATAAACAACGTTTTAAGCGTTCTTTATTTAGAGAAAGTGTAACTTAATACAATAAGTGTTCACTATTAATTATACTCAGATTAATTATAATTATTTTCATTATAACAAGTTGTGAAAAATAAAATTACCAACCTACAATTACAAATCTCGTTAAAATCACACACAAAGAAAAGGCAATAATTACAGAAACATTTGTTCAAAATAATTAATTCGAAGTTTTGACGAATAAAATTCCCATTGTTGTTGAAGGTTATTTGAACAAAAATAGATACTCATATAAAAAACGATTGTTTACTTAAATACACACCTCGTGTGTATACCTCGAGACAATAAGTACATACTTACCTAGTGATTAAAAGTATATTTTTAATTGGATGTAATAATTCATTAATTTCATACTTGACAATTATGATTATTGTTTGAGTCTTCGTGGGTATCATAAGTTTCGCTGAATACTTTATACGTCTTTGTATCTATGTGCGTATTTTCCATTTTATCCATGAATTTCCTTGTCTATTCTTCTTGTAGACTTTCATAATCAAAAAGCCTTCTATCCAAGCGTAAATACTATAATGACTTTTGAACTTGGACTGGCCCATTAAGATGATTCTTATTTAATTTTATACATCATTTTCATCTCATATTATTAATAGAAGATAGTCTGTTCAAGATCATCGATCGTGAACTCGATAGATAAATTATGAATCACCACAAGCCACACCAGAAGAAAAAATATTTTGTATGCAAATATCCATAATTTATGATAATCAAGAACGGCGCTCCCGCATTTTTATTCGATGTTTAGTGACTCATAAATCGATTTTTAATAATTCGACTACCTCATTATACGTTAATTATTATTACACCAATACACGTGACACAAAAACAAATGTAGGTACCTACTTAACTACAATATATTGTTATTTTAATTGATGTGTATAACCTCAACCTTATTGACTTCTAGTACATAAGTTTGACATAAACATAGGTAATAGGTACCTATAAGAATGAAGGAACATAAATAATAATCGTAAAATAATCTTCGAATTTAATTAATTCTCAAGAATTTAATTAAACTAAGAGAAGCTTACTGGACGACTATTAAGATTCAATTTAATAAAAAAAAGCTTTTATTAAGAACTGGAAATGTAGCTAAGAAAGAGGCAAAGGAAATGTAGCAGTTTAATAGAAATCATTTCTAGCAGCCGTTATTAACAGAAGTAAATTAATGATATTAATGAAAAGGTTCAATTAGCCATAAATCAACCTTTAACAATAAGATAAAAGAAACGACAAGGCATCAATGGACACCAAAAAGTTGTCTAATTGTCCATGTCCAACCACACCTGCCCATAAATAAGCTTCGAATTCCAATAGCTGTCGAATCGATTCGATTGAATGCTATTCGATCATTAATCGAGAGAGAGCGTGCTGGCCGCAAATAGATGAACTCGCGATCAAGGTGGCCATCGAATCGAATGAAGGCCGAAACTTTGGCAAACACTATATCAACATGTAGGCTGAATGGATTTGATTCTGGTGCATTTAAATTTAGAATTATTTGATGGAAAGTGAAAGAGCTCTTTGAAGATGCAGATGAGGGATCGCATGATTCATATTTGATTAGTTACTCTTTGCTGTCGTTTTTCTTCGCTACTTGTTTTGAAACTCAGGTTTCTAAACAGTTCGTATAGTGCTGCATGAATTTTTTGACGCTTATTTTATTTATTCAGGGACAATAAATAGCTACAATATGTGTTGGAACAGGGGAAGATAACACAAAATATTGTAACAAAATGTTGTGTCCAGCCCACTACATTATCCACATATTAACAAAAGAAAATATGATAATGAGTGCCACTAGATATGTAATAAACAATAATTACATAACATTAAAAAAATAAAAAAACTTACTATAAGCTTATGGTGGAATTGACAGGGTTTTTGCAGTTTGCCGGTCAGTGTCAGGTGTGTGTGTGTTGCGGTCGTAATACGCCTGTATTTCTAGTATTATAATTATTAAAATCATCAATTCAACAATCTTAGTTCATTTAATCCCATTGATTGACTTTTTAATGAAATAGTCATTCAAGGGTTAAATGATCTTGAAAAGATTATAACGATTATAACTCTGGTAAGCCATATCTGTTACGGCCGCGAATCATATTTTAATCAACGTACAACCTGACGCTCGCCTGCAAATTGCAAAAAAACCTAAGAAAATTGGAATTTCGCGGGTCACTGGCGCTTCCATATTTGAAAATTTCAGAAAAGTAAAGTTTACCAACATCGCCATGTTGGTAAACTTTACATTTGTGCAATTGTCTGTGGAAATTAAAACAAGATGGCGGTGCTAGTTCTGACATAAGAACCATGAAACACTAGTTAATTACGAAGGTAGTAACGTTAGTTTTTATCGCAAGCAATTTTGCAATTTGCATGAATAACAAGGTCCTCTTGTCATTTCAGTGTCATAGGAACAGACGTCCGTAATTTGAGGTCGTTTCATATGTCAAATATTTCCAATTTTTCAGTATTATTACAAGTACCTAATTGTATGTTAATTTTAAATAGTCAAATAGTGCCTACCTATTGCAACATTATTAACTCAAGTTAGCAGACGCATAAACATGACTATTCATTACAAACACCAATATTTACATAAGTTTTGGCACGTGTAATGTTAAACAATAGGAAAACTCAGATGGTGTTTCCTGAAAACAGGATGAAGGCCGAAATCCCTGGCAACTGTTCTTAAAACATAGTTTATTGTTTTAGGCAGGTAGTTAGTCATGTCAACACCCAATAATCAGAAATTTATCGATAGTGATCCGTAAAATAAACTTCGTTAACAATTTATTGCTGGCAGTAAATCTTCAGATAGTTACTCTTCTTTAGTAACTGTAGAAGATGGGAGTAGTTTCAATTACATTAAATTTAGTGGTGTTTAAAACGGTACAACTGTTGAAGTGAAAACTTCTTTAGCGGCGTTGAGCACTTTTTCTGTAATGGGTATAAAATCTTAAACTCGCGTCAGGTCACGTGTCCTGATCGAAAATTCGTAAGACGAATTGACATTAGGTTGCGAAGGAATTTGAACTTTATGACATCTGTCATTGAGTTTGGTTTTCCAAAACTGGATAATTATCTTATGCACAAACAAAACCTTCGATTTCTCCAAAGAGGTAAAATTCGTAAAACGTATCGTAATATTTCTGTGTTAAATTTGTTATGTAATGTAAGTTGTCATGTTTGTGTATGATAGCGCAATAAATGAATATTGTATTTTACCACATAAATGATAGAACTAGATAATTAAAGCAATTCGTTCAAAATTATTTCCTAACCATATCCAAAAATGCACAACGTTACTATTCAAGTTTTCACTTCTGCCGGCACTCCCGGAGTGCAACCCGTTTTTTTTTTTTTTTTACGTTTTGCTGAAACAATGTTGTTATACATGATATTTCTGCAATGCCTGAAACAATAAAATACAATGTCTTTGATATTCACTACCATAACTACAATGAAAATTGTTTTATATGTTTTGAAACCGTCTTTCGAATACAACAGACCATGCTAAATCAGGAGAGAAAAATTTACCGTAGATAATAAAACCAACCACAAAACCACAGACAAACTAAATTCAACAGCCGAGAATTGAAAGCACTGCAAACACTAGTGGTTTCAATCTGAAGCGCGTCTTTGGCTATGGCTAAAGCACCGTAAAAGCTGCGTTCAAAAGAAATGGCCAGCAATAAACGTTGCGGCTTTCTCCGCAAATACTGGCAGTAAACAATAACCTAGACTCGGTGGCTGTGGAGCTGAATTATCTGTGCTTTAGTTTGATTGCTTTGCTTATTAAATTGAAAGGGAATGGCGTGGAATATGGGAAATCGATTTCATTACAGCTGTAGAGGAATTATTGATGAAAACCTGTGATATAGGTAGTAATAGAAGGAACAAAAGCGCATGAGACAGAAAAAATAAATAAACGATACTAATGTATCATAGAAAAAATTACGCCTATAATATGGGTTATGCAAGAAACGAAACCTTTTTAATAACTCTCCCAAATGCAACACTTCCTGCTAAGAATTAAATGAAATAGTATCTATTGCAATGAGCCTCCTGGCAGGTTTATTTCCGCCTATCTTTGTAAAGGTGGATTCAAAAGAAATTTACATTATTCGCAAACTGTGTTTAAATTAACCTGTCTCAGTCAACGAGAATCAATAACATTGCAATTGACGTGTATAATTAATACGTTGTTCAATGTTTCAATAACTTAAACCGCAGCCAATTTATAATCCAAACTATTTGAATTTGGAATGTCAGTATGCCAGCCGTCTGTGGTTTTTGTTAGAATATTCCATACATTTTTTGTTAATGAATACCAGAATACTAATTGTATACTAAAATGCCTGATTAATTATTTTCAGTGTTTCAAATAGGTACATTAGTACATGACTTTTATTTATGCTTTCGACGATGCATGATAATTTGAATTTGATTCTCGTATTGTGACAAATATTTGTGAGGCGGGTATTCTGTATTCATTCTTCATTCTTTCCGAGTAGGTACGGTTGTTTGTAAGCACATTTTGGCCACCATGACACGGAGAGAGTTCTATTGAGGTCCTATGGCACGAAGCGTCTATTAATTCATTACTTAATACATTTTCACGGTTTCTTTTGCAGTTAGGTAGTGTTATAATTTACTGTAACTTTAGGTTACAAGCTTGTTAACACCCCAAGTGCGCTCCCACTGCAGAACACTGCACTGTTGACCCTTTCTTCGCTGCTCATCGGTCCTACATCAAAAGGGTTCACGCATGTGCGGACAATTCCGCCGGATGGCTGCGAAGCCAACGAAGTGGACGCTTCACGAAAGCCATTAGCTTTTCTTCTTATATCCCGTAAATAACCGACTGTTTCTGATCCAATGACTTTTTCGACGAGTTCGTTAGAGCTATTTTTGGACGGCTATTAAGTAAAATGTTGTGTAGAATACTTTTGAGTTGACACTTTACTCTTTTCCAAAATAAACTCTACTTAATTTTTTTCACTTTACTTCATGGAACGATAGGCTATAGGTACGCCGTAAATAAATTGGAAAGTGTTGCTGCTAAAAATACCCTATTAGCAGTTCTAATTGTTTCCCTAGGTACCACTAGAAAGTTTTCAAATTGCAACACAAAAACATACATTCATTCACATTAGACGCGCGATGCATCTAACACCTACCTCACGTTCGGAAATGCCTATGTTAATATGGCGGGCAAACAGTCGGCTAGTACTGGAATGCGACCGATCCAACGTTTAAACTATTTTCGGACGAACACGGAACTGCACTGTTCGGCGTTTGGAATCTATGGTACATAGTTTATCATGATTTTATTGCATTTGTGGGAATCTAGGCCGGATTGTTTAGCGAGATAATAATCTGTTAACGTCAATTTTGTTTAACGATTAAAAGGAAGACATACACGTGCTGTCAAAGGGGGTATCATAGAATGTTCTATTTACAAAATAGATAAAACAACTATGTTTGAAAGTTGCCAACGTGAAAAATGGTGCATGCATGGAAAAGTAAGCTTTATTTTCCCGAAAACATGGAAGACTACTGTGTTAATTACGAAACGTAGATAGGAGTAATAAACAAAATAACGTTAACAAGGCAGCAATAAAGTAAATGGTTCGCGGCCTACTACTACACGAAGTTGTAAAAAATAGTTACAAAGAAAAATAAAAGCGCGCAGGATTAGCTGTTAAGCTCTTGAACAATTTTATATCTTCAGGAAACTCGTGAATGTTGGTCTTTATGCCTTTTACATCAAAGTGTGACATTATGAGGCGCCTTGTCATTATATGGCACTGTAACGCTGAAGATGATGACGTATTTAAGCTAGTATAAACTTGACATGGCTACTTTGTCCTGAATTTAATTAATACGAGTATGAGTCGGATTACGAGTATGACAGAAACATTTTAATAACAACCTTTAAGCCTGAAGTACCTACCTATTCACAAATTAAAATCAACTGACTTTGATGGTAGCAAAAGGCAAAGAGTTCAGAACCGCCCAAAAATCAGAAGCTAATATAATAACTAATAATAACACAAACAAAAAGGTCGGGATTCACAATGGACCTCATTAAAACGTACAGCCAACGTTGATGAAAGCTTCATGTTCTACAATCTACAATGGCTGCCTGTCCGTTAGCCAATATATTATTAATTTGTACGGGAAGCCCGCCAGGTAACTACACTTCGTAATTAAATGATTGATTGGTATCTTTGAAGCCGTATTTGATTAACTACTTTCATTTTGTCGTACATTCTGACAGCAGTTTCATCGTTCAGCGCCGGCGGACAAGTCAATCTATGTGAATTCTAAATTCAATCTTGGCGCTCAGCGGGCCATAGACACAAAAAGTCGAAAGTGATATTTTTGTAACGAAAGTGAAATAAACAATTTGAACATATTGGTTGTTTTCCAGCACAATACCCGTGAATATTATAAGGAATTTTGACGTTCTAATTCGAAATTCTACTTCACTATGTAATGGAGGTGATAAAATTGTAAAGATAAATATATGTATCCTGTCTGACTCAGTGTTCCAGCCCGCATTCCTCCCTTGTTTATTGCGTCATGCATAAGCACCGCTCAATCTGAGAAGGGGCTTGAAATTTAAGGGGTTGAGGTGAGAAAAGGGTAAGAGTGAGTTGGTTCAAGGACTAATAAATAACACTTCTTATGAGGTTTGTATTTTTAGCATGTACAGACTGTTGCTTAGTTTTGAAAACGATTTTATTTTTGTTGTTCTCAGTTTGTAATATATTTTCTTTTTCTCAGTATATGCACAATTCTTCCAACTGGGTACTAACCAATTGCCATATCTATGGAATATTTTGGCTACAAATAATTATGAAGGCCACTCAACATTCGAAAATCAAAATGCCATTCGCATCACTGCGGATGGGCGCCATGATTGTTTTTCCAAATGACGTATCAATATCATAACTGACATCCTTATTCTGGAATGCTCGCAGCATTTTAATTAGACTCGTTCGAGTTACGTAACGTGAAACGTGAGTTGACATACATTGTAGAATTTGCTATGTTCTTTATATGACAAACAAGTAAATATGTGCATCGTTTACATAACTGCTACATGGACACAAATTTGACTCTGCATGACTGTGTTTTATTTACAAGTACAAATTCACGTAAGTTTTACTTTCAAGCTTTTTATTTACAAGACCTTAATTTAATTTACAATTTGCATTCATTATTCTGACCTAAGAAAATAAAGGCTTTCCTCTAGTTTCCACGCCCCAGCCAAGGAAGGCAAATAAATTATTTTTTAATTAAAATAATATTGACACTGGCAACTCCCATAATAAGCCAGTCTGTCATAAAATATTATAAACTCTGCTCATTACTCGCGGTAGAGCTGACGCAAGTGCGCACCAGCGAGGTGCTTAGAACTGGAAATATGGACCGAAAATGCATTTGAGAGCACTCGCCGACCGAATTCAAAATTCCTATTTGGGTAATTGCCAAACTTCTGTAGAGCACCGCTCTCAAACTCTCAACCGCCTTCTTTAGTCACGTGACTTAATCTTTTCGTGTCAGAACTATTTACTGTCCAAGTTAGGTAATTTATCTTTTGTAAATAAGAAATCTTTAGGACGAACATAGAATAAATCGAATATTTATTAAGAATTTGACAACGATACGTTGTCAGCGATTCTTGAGTTTTAATAGCAAATTTCTTTTAAACAACCTTTCACATTTATTTTGATAAGCTAAATGCGCTCTTCAACATTCCTATAAAACTCATAACGCAATCAACTCCATCTACAACCAAAATTCAAAAACCGACACAGATTAAAAAATACCAGTCTGCCTGTTTATTCTCTATTAGCGTTCCATTTCACGATGCACGTAAAACTTTTATTTACACTTTATGGAATACGCTTTACCTCTGCTAGTGAACATTCCGGGATACGAAACAAGGTGACCTAAAAACGAATACGAACTGAAATGAAAGGTTGTCTGGGGTTGATATATAGGAATAATTTTTGCTGACGATGACGTCACGTAACTTATAAACCTTTTATTTATGACAGTCCGTGATTGGACACCGTGTTTTCCGAAATGTAATGTAATACGTGAGATTTTACAAAAATTTTCGATAGAAAATATGATACACACTGTACTATATGTTCTAATAGGTATAATACCTCAAACGTTTTGACAAAGTCAAATTTATCGTAGTGTACCGCAGTCTATCAAATTTCACGCTAAGGTCTAAGTGACACAAAATAATTCTCCAAAATGTTTACCTACTTTTGTTAGTAGGGCAAAAGCTTTAATGGCAGTTTTATGACGTCAGAGGAATAATCTCGTCGATTAAATGCTTGAGAGCGATGAGTGGTCGTTACATTTTTATCGCTCCGTGAAACAGCTGACTCGAGATTTGCGCAGATTGTAAAGAACGATATGAATCAGCGGCGGCGTTGGCAGACTGCAATCTTTTCTATGCTATGGTTTTATCTTTGCCGTGGATAAATAAACTGCCTTCTATAAATCTACGTCAATCATACGAAGGTCAAAGTTGAATAAAAATGTAGACAGATGACTTGTTTAGAACTTCATAAATTAGACAATTTTGTTTGTGATATCGTCTAAAGTTAGAATAGATAATGGTTGTGTTTTTTTTTTTAATCAGGTCTTCTCATTCTACCTCTTTAAAACACTTTTTGTCGCTTCTATCTAAGGCCCGTCCACAAAAGCGGAGACGAGCGGAGCGGAGAGAAGATGTGCAAGATTCGGCCAATCACAAGATCGAAGAAGAATCAATGTAGATTGAGATTTAGAACCAATTTGACTGGTCGATTTCCACACGTCTCCTCTCCGCTCCGCTCTTCTCCGCTTTGGTGGAGTCCGGGCCTAATTCAGCAGTGACTCAGTGAGATTGTCCCATTTCCTTATTAGCATAAACGATGACTTTCGCAAAGGAAGAGTTTAAAACGAAATTACCATCAGTTTCTACAGGATTAAATGTCTGCGTCACTAAGTAACAGTAACTGGATCCCGCCTCATCCCACAGTCCATGATACGACTATTGTTAATGCAATTTGAAATGAACGTCGAATAAATTGAAAAATGGCTACCGGCTGCTTGTATAAGCCGTTTGGAGATAGAGAATATGAATAAAAGTGTCGCCAAAGCTTTGTAGTCAGTTTTAAAAGTTGATTTAATGGAAATCTTGAATACAATTTTAAGTAGAATGATGTAACGGTTTCCTGTTATAAAATATTTATTTCAATGTTCAACATTTACAACAGGCTAAAGTGAAAAAGTTTGAATTAAAGCATCCTTTTGCATCATACACCATACAACGAATATGGCTCATCGGGAACGTTCCAAATTCAAATGGGATAGTTGTAGAATTAGCATTCGACGATCGTCTGCGTGGTTACGATGTTATTCCAAATTTAAACCGAGCTTCCGCCAACGTTACTGAATATGGCTGCCACATTCCGCTAGTGAAGTAACCCACACTTGTTAATGAAAGGTAGGAAACATGAAACAGAATGAAAATAAATTCGCAGAACTATTTGTTAGGATTGAGAAGATTTTTTAGATTTATAGCCAATTTGTTTTAGAGTTTTCGTTCTTACTTGTTACCACGCCAGGTTAAGCCGTTGGTCGCGGTTGTCATTTATAGGTCTTTGACAGTCGTTACAGGTAGTCAGTGGCCCGAAAGTCTGACAACCAGTCTTACCGAGGGGTATCGTGTTACCCCGTACTAACTGGGTTCAACTGGGTTGCGGAGGTCAGATAGACAGTCGCTCTATGTAAAATACTGTACATTTCTGTACCTATCTATGTACATGTATTATATTATATACCTAATATCCTTTTACGTAATGAGAGGATAATCTGTATTAATCATATTTTCCCATACCTATAAATGTATAGGGAAAGAAATCTTCCTTTTTAAATACACCGACATACTTTTTCTAACTAAACGTTCCAGTGTTGGAATATTTGGTAATATCATCATGGGATAATCATAACTTTCTCTAGACACACGTAAAGCTGTCGAGAGATAATTTGGTTCGGCCTTCAAAGTTTAAATTGAAGATGGCGACTATGGCGAGCGTATATCACGAATTCACGTTGCGCGTATCACGCATGCGGCATGCCTGCTTGAAAGGTTTTTACATAACTAATTGATAGAATAAATTCCCATTCTCATTTAAACTGAGGGCAATTAAAGAGGCATTTTAAGAAATATACCTCATATCTATCTTTTAATAAATAGCCACGATATAAATTGTATAGATTATTGACGTAGGTAATTAACAATAATTTATGTTCTTCTCCTCATAAGGCCTTATGGATAATTCAATGTCCAATTCCGATTCAAAGAGTTACTATCTGAAATACTTACAGGGAAAACATGAGGAAAATGGACAATGATATTTGAAAAAAACAACGTTCATGACAAATAGGCAAAATTACCAACATTGGTCTCTTAAAGATCGTAAATTAACAGGAAATTAACTCAATTGGCGGCAAATTGACAGGTGACGATCTGCTTCCCGCCATTCTTATTAGCTGTCAAACGACATGTCACGAAATAGCGCGTAATCGCCAGCGAGCGGAAAACGTTTACGGCTGTGATAGGAGAAATTTAACCCATTTAAACCTAGACTCTCCAGCTCTTGGTATAACGTCCAATTTCTAGCAGAAATGGAGGCAAATTGTGTTTGACGTTCAAATTCTGTAGCAAAGACATGAACTGTAGTACATACGTCAATAGAGGTGGAAGTAACGCGTAAAGCAACTTCTTATCGATATTTATGGCGTAATATTTACTTCTCCGGGTTTGAATTACAATGAAGCACAGGCAATTGAGCTTTCAAAAGACTTCCCACGCTCCTTTGAGTTGATATTTATGGGCCAAACAAGAATATTATTAGGAAATGCCTACGATATCCTTAGATCTGGTGCTTTAGTAGGATAACGTGGGTGCCACTATTCTTTGCAATTTTCGAGTTCGCAGAAAATAGAAACTCCTTGGAATTCTGTGGAGAGTGAAGAGTGGGGGCTCTTCGAGAAATATTTTCGAAAGAAATAACAAATTCGTTTAACCAGTTTACTTTACTTTCAACACGCCAATCAAACAAAACAGTGGATTTCAAGAATAGCAAGCAAACATACCTACTGGAAATGTTTACTGGAGTGCGCTCAAAAATAGAAATTGTTCAGAGCTTTGATATGCTAAAGTTGTACACTGTAATGCAGGGTTTAATGCTCACTCAACAAGTATCATACATTCCAAAGACGTGACATAAATTGTCACGCCTTTAGAATGCTAAGACACATTTGCTTGATTAAGCTTTTCAAAACAAAATGGGTTATAGAATATATTTCTTAATTGAAATACTAATTAGATGTAATCCCTTGGCTAAGGACGGCATTCCATTTCTTGGAGGGATTTTAAATGGTCTTACAAGGAATCATGGCTGGTGTACCTATGCGTAGGTAATACTTATTCAAGTCGATGATAAAACAGATACTTTGAAAGTTATTCAATTTTGCTAAAAACTTATAAATAGCATTTATATATAACATAGTCTCAAGATATATATTTCCCAATTAAATTTCGATTCAAACAATTTTTTTTTTAATTATCAAAAAAGGCCTTAAGCACTGACTAAGGCCGAGACAAAGTCAGATTCTATATAGCGATAACCACAGTGAAAAATACACGGGAAGCTTCCGAAAACCTGAGGTTAATCTACTTGAAAGTCGTTATAGAAAATATGAAACGTTTTGAAAGCGTCATATAATATATATGTGCGCCCTTTAGAAGGATGATGACATATTATTATAGTCCATGTAGACAATAAAAGTCCTACATTCTATTGAACATCAAAGCAACAATGCAGCACTGTCCACAAACTGAACTTTATAATGTCTATTCCACCAGAGATGTGCCAGATATTACCAGATAAGTAGGTCCGGATAACCGGCTCAATGGACCCGCTGTGATAAGCGCGCTACCTACATCTGAAAGTAGGACGCGTGGATTCCTATTGTGTTAATTTTAAATTAATACTAACTAATGGGAACCTTAATTGGATAGCCTTTTAATTAACGTGTAGAATGAGTTTTTTGTTTCAACGTTGTAAAATTAGATAAAGCTGATAAAGGTTACGAGGGTTCTTTTCAGCGCATGCGCGTTGTGTCCTGTTTAAAGGGATAAACCAAATTCTAGCATTAAACTTTTTTGTTTTTACTTCTCTATTTGTGCAAAAATACTGATGAAATGGAGTATTCCCGTTTGAGCACCTATTTTAAGAGCACCTATACCTTGAGCACCAAAGGTATTCCCATATGAGCACCAACCATTTTAATAGCTTGGTGCTCAATGGGGAAATTATTTAACAAAGCTTTTTTATACCTTCTGTGTGAAATAACAAAAAATAAAAAAAATAACGAAACAGTTCTAACTTCTGTAAAGAGTTAAAACGCTTTAGCAAGAAAAAATAGAAAAAAAAATATCCCTATCTATTCGTTTCACAAAGACGTATGACCATAGCCACAACGCAGTGGTGAACTTTATCAAAATTACGTCATTTAAAATCCATGGCTAATAATGCCATAAACACTACAAAAGAAACCGTATACGTAGAAAACCACAAACAATATTGTGGACTCTTTAGAAAGAACGGACTGAGTGATTAACGTTGTGTTTATGTATTTCTGGATGGTGAGTCAGTGAGTCATCGAATATCCCGATTGTACCTCATCCCAACATGTGGCTGCTGTGCAAAGATCTTTTAATGTATGACTAGTATTATGACGTAAATATATTAAGTTACTAGTTGTCCCGCGCAACTTCGTCTGCGTCACATTTTCCCCGTTTTTGCAACATTTTTCATTGCTGTTCCGGTCCTATTAGTTTTAGCGGGATTATATATAGCCTATAGCCTTCCTCGATAAATGGGCTACCTAACACTGAAAGATTTTTTCAAATCGGACCAGTAGTTCCTGAGATTAGCGCGTTCAAGCAAACAAACAAACTCTTCAGCTTTATAATATTAGTATAGATTAGTTAGAGCTCGTCGCAGATAGGTTGAAATTTGCTTGCGTTGTTCATGTGTAAAAAACAAGGATATTTCTGCTACTTTTCTTTTAAGGTGTGTTTTTGTGGAAGGTATTGTGGTGTACTTACATACCTTTTACCTGTTAGTACTTATCTACAATGTCGGTATTAATATTTGTAAATGAAATAATTGGTTTTCAGATATTAACATTTCCTAAGAGGTATTGCGTAAGCAGGATACCACTTCCATTGATATTGTCAAACATGACACGAATAAGCTCTACCAGTATATTTGCCTATTCAAATAATATATCCGTTTCCCTCCAAACAAGTCAATGACCTCGTAGTTCCGACCAAATTCTATTCAATAAATTCATAGAGTAATATTTCCTCTCTATATTTCGGATATATCTTACATCTGGGGGAGTTAGTCCAGAGTGCAGGATACACTGGATTTAATTTAACCGCCACCGTCCGGGCAGGTAGTCGGATATCCGTAGAATAGTCGGATATATGATCCGCACTATGGCCCACCTCTATTCAGGATGAATATGTTACGTATTGATATTAGATTGAGAAGAGAGAAAAGAAATGATGGAAGAAGTTTCAGTATCCTTTTAGATTACTCACGTAAGATTTATTTAACCACACATGTTGAAGAAATTTCATATTTTTTTCTTTTTTAAGACCATCTGTTGCGGACAACTCTATTTAGTTAAGATTGCCAAGTACGATCGCATGTGTCAAAAGAAAGTGTCATTAAAGTGCTATAAAAGCTGCAGCATGGCAATTTATAAACATTCACACGAGAAAAAGTAAAAGAAAATACAAAGCACGGACCTATAATGGGTTTGTTTTTTTTTTTTGTAAAAGAGAAAGTATAAACCTGTGCTACATTTAGCAACGAAAAAACTAAGCTACTTTTCATGCGATACAGTTTTCAATTTAACTTTGATTTCATATGTATAAATATTTCCAAAAAGTTAGGCTGAAACACTACACTGCAAACTGAATTCCATGTTTCAAACAAACATGATATTTCTTTGAGAGAATATCAGCATTCGTAGAACCTGTTCTAGATTTTATTCGTTATTTATAGTGAAATAACAACGGTTACTCATAGTCGTTATTTTAACAATAAATTCCATGCGCCAACCTCAAATGTAACAGGTGCTTATGTCGAGTCATGAAACTATTGAGGTTTACGGCTTTATTACTGCCAAAGTCTATTGAATTTGATATCAACTTTATTAAGATACAAGAGTTATTGCTGAATATGGGTATTCAAAGAGTTCTATGAGTGTTATTTTGATTGGACATGAACTACTTACGAACATTATTTTACTCAGCAATTCTGCTCTAATGTTTTGGAGACCGCTGCCAAACATAATTTATTATTCCCTTTATTTATTTCATAACGCTGCCTGGACAAAGTCATCAATCAATTTTAAAAACCTTGTCAATTTTGTAAAAAAAAAGTCATAGGATTAAATACATAACTTTCATTTGGTAGGTATCGGTCTATGGTATCTCAATTCTCCAAGATGTCAAAGATACCTAAGTTTCAAGATAATTTCATAGAATTACGTTACCAAAAATTTCTAAAACAGGAGAGGCTTTCGTATCAAATAACAAAATAAAGTTATGGCCTAGTTGTAGCGTTTAAAATTCCGAATATTGTTCTGGCCCCCCACAGAGCTCAACTATTTCACAAACAAAGTTGCCCCTAAAACAACGGTCTCTTTAATGAACCACGCAGCTGTGGCACCCATAACATCACGCGCGATATAGCGGTATGCAGTTTGTGTTCCTGTATGACTAACATACAAACATTCATACATAATCGCAGCAGTGTTCGGTGCTGTCGGAATGACGACACTGCTGACCTCTGGCGGGTTAAAGCGTTTTTGTAGCGTTCCTTTTGACGTTTGTAAAGTGGTGTCTGTTTTTTTAGCTCACATTTTTTGCATTTTGATGTAGATAAACATGTGGTGTCGGATGAATGCTACTCGTGAATAAATATATTATGCTTTTGTGCAAACGTTTTGTAAAGAACGGTAACAGATGTTTTTAAAAACAGGACTTACTGTGAAATAAACTTTAACAAGACCATGTTGAGTTGTGATTCCGTTTAAAGAAAAAGTTTCCTACTATACTTAATCAATCACGAGAATTTGCTCTGTTGCAATCTTAAGTTTCTAATAGAACCTACAGAAGTACTTCACCACATAATTTTACAATCCATAATCGACAATCAGTTCTCTAATCTCAAATCAAATGTTACTTAATAACAGTGCCACGTAACCTATTGTTTCTTCACCATCAGCAGCCATAATGATTGCAACAGAGCGTCTATCTGCAAAAAATCTCACGGTTGTCGTGCAATTACCAACAAGTTCGCTAAATAAAACGCTCGGGCTGTGACCCGAACGGCTGTAATATTTCTGGTCCCGTTTGACCACGCTGACATAACGAGCTTTGATATAAATCTGTCTGGTGCATCCAGATAAATAGCCCTTGCACAACATCATGTCTATAATTCCTGAAATGATAGGCAGGTGTACCTGATAGTACACCCACAGTTATATTTTTAAGCCCCATGAATTAGAGGGCGAGCCTGTTTTCATTAACCGGACACAAATCTAAATTTCGTGGCTGCTAATGAATGATTTCTGATGGAGGAAACCAATAACACTATCCACCCTTTCAGTAATAATAAAAATATAGCTATTCAGTTCCTGAGAGAGACAGTCTTTTGACGATGGGACGCTTTCACTGACCGCGAAGCAGACACAATAGATAAACAATCGTCACGTACCATATGTGGCTCAAAAGAATGAAAAGGTTAAGAATTTTTTGGGAGACCCCTGTTGGAATGAAGAAAGGGACAATCGTTTTGAAGATTTTAATTTGGGATGCCTCTTTTATTAAAGTCCTAATCCGTACCCTTTTATTATAAGAATGAAGAGAAAATATTCCCTTTGAAGAGTTGAATTTCGCCAAGTCGATTTGTAGAGAAGTCTGTATCACCTGCAGACGATATTGATTTCCTCAGTAAAGCTTTTAGCTTTGCAGAAACTATAAACGCGCATCAAAGGACCGACACAGCTTACACCTTTGAATATGCAACGCT
The DNA here is from genome assembly GCA_949152445.1 of Cerastis rubricosa. Lineage (NCBI taxonomy): Eukaryota > Metazoa > Arthropoda > Insecta > Lepidoptera > Noctuidae > Cerastis > Cerastis rubricosa. The sequence goes on along the minus strand of OX424526.1, from coordinate 20,729,957 downwards.
GAATACATTTTCAGATAATAAATAGATTTCTTGAATATTTAAACAGAACTTTCACAGTACTGTGACACTGTTAACATTCGATATGTGGACTTTTAAACTTCTGTAACGTTATTTTCTGAAACGTATCATAAAGCCATATCTACCGAACTGATATAGTAAGTAGATTTTTATATAAAATCTAATATACCGAACGTTGTAGATGCAATATGTCTGAAAGACGAACGTGTGTAATATTGCTTGCTGAGCTAAATCTAATAACACTTTAGTGATATTGCGAATACGGTCCTTAATTTTGTCTAGCTCAGGTAATACAATGTTGTCGGGGGATTCGTGTATCCTTTGTGTATTTCGCAGTAACATATTGGTCCTTTTATGCTTTCCTAAAGGCCCATTAATAATATTAGAATAATGTTCTCTGTTCTCATGTACGTGATTTTGATTAATGTTGATGAGAACGAAAGAAAATAAATCGCAATATTGGGTTATGTTACCGAATTTTCGGGGAGTCCTATGTTCAGCCGTGGATCTCATCAATCAATTAGAAAGTCTAATGAGTTGGACTGGCTGATTGATTGATGAAGCGTATAATGGCATTTGTCTTTAGCTCCGTTTGTGTGACAAGTTACCTAAATCAAAGGTTATCCGTAGCTAACAGGATATTGTGTGCAATTATCCTGAATTTAGTTACAAATGCAACGTGTATATTCGCAAAACCGCAAACCTTTTTATTTCGAGGTCTAATGCAAGCTAATTATTGCACAATACATATTGACAGTTCCATTTATCTCGAGGTGTACGAGGTCAGATTTGGTCAAGTCGGACGAGGCCAATAGAAATTTGTTTGTAATTCTCATGAATGGCCAAGAATGTCAATGGCCCTTGGACATTACTACTATTATGGTGGTGGTGGTAAAGAGAAACAAAAGCCCGTTTTCGTATTTGGCCGTGTGACTTACTTACGTGAATGTAATTGGGGTAACATAATTTGGGCTATTGTGCAACTTAAATTGTTTCGTTTTTGTGGTTAGAAAGAGTCACATTTAATCATTTTCAGCTGTTCAAATTGTGTGATGTTTAAACAATCTGATCTATTTCTTGCTTTGGTTATGTATGTATATTAATTTTATCAACGTTAGCATGTCAAATCTCTTACTAGAATGGTTCAATTTATGTTTTTTTATTAGAAATGCTAAATCCAATTGTGTCATCGTGGATCAAATTGCGTTCAAAGACACACCTTACAACACCTCAACTGCGTATAATATCAAGAACGTCTCTTGAATTAACAACACAAACAAGTATCGTCATCAGGTCTCTCGAGACTTATGAATAACCTTAAGGAAATAAACTGTAATAATGCTTAGGAATTATTCACGACAGCATACAGTGACATCATGTACAATACGATTAGTGTGTCATGGGCAGAAATTACCTAAGTGTTCCGACCGGGACCTGTCACTGAATAGATAACAGTGCAACGGTGCATTCGTGCCCTCATTTTTCAACTACGCGACACCCTGTCACTACTTCTACGGAATATGGTTAACTCATGACGTGATTATATCATACGTGTTATTAAGTAGCACCAAATTACAGCTGATTGCCGTGAGAAGCATGTAGAATAGTTTTTGTGGAATGTAATGCTCTGTGTGTTTAATGCGGTAGCGACGCAATTCAAAGAATAGGAAGAGGTATAGAAATCTGTAGCTGGGTCTAAGATTACAATAGAGCTTCTATGTCTTCTATTTTTTAGGAGTGGCATGAAATCCTTGTGTAGGTGTAATTCAATACTTAGTGATGAGACCTTGTCAATGCAAGTTTTATGAGCCGCATCGTACCTAACAGCTGAGACAACGCATTTCTACTTCGAATTAATGATTTGTTGTTAGTTATATAACATGACCTCTGGTTTGTCTTGCGCGGAGCGCTTTCCGATCTAATTCCAGAAGTCGCTGTTATCCGCTCCCTTTGTTCCTTTTGTTATCTTATCTGAGGCTGCTAAGCTCAGTAGCTTTATATATCTACTTTGCGTCATTATCTTGGCAGAAGGGTTGATGGATGGTGGAAGGGGTGATGGATGGCGGAAGGAAACTCGTACACGAGAAGTTATTGATGGACAAAAATCGATCATTGAGCGCGCTCTGTTGCGGATAATGATAGTCAGCGCGTGTCACACTTTGATACATTTACAATGAGGTACGCCCACTGTTGTTATTGCGACGGATATGGAGTGCGAACATAATGCCTAGCGACAGTGCAGATGTGCGCACTTTCACCTCCGCCCTGTTCGATGTATCGCGTGTGATCCGACCCGCATAGTGGCGTAATGTCCCTCCGGGGATAGCGGCCGTCGGTAATTTATTACGCAGTCAACGGAATTGATGCATTGTGCTTATTAAGTCGCTTAGACGAGTACCGAGGGGTCTTCATGAGACCAACGTTGAATGGTCGGTTGAGGACGGTTGCTAAGCTCGCCCCGGCCTTCATCGTTGTGGTGCCAGAAGCACGTACCGACATGGTCATGACACTTTCTACGCTTTCGCTACCCGTATCTAACTTAGCTTAACTTATTTAGCCGAAATACGTGTGTTCGAGTGCAAATACATAACGATATCATACGGTACACCGCCGGGGCAGGGGAGGCGTCGCCGGCCGGTCGTCGCCCGGCATCGATCGCGCTGTTTGTAAACATTGCAGCTCGAGCCGGCGCGTCGCGAACGATAAGCTGAGGGTGTCAAGTGAAGAGTAATTGGACTCACCTGTACGATCTGCACGTTGTCCTTGTCGAGCAGGAACTCCATGGACTTGTGGGGCCGCGGCGCGCGCTGATCCGGCGGCGCCAGCGCGAGCAACGAACGCGCGTGCAGCACGGTGCGCTGCGTGTCCACGTCGGTCTCCAGCACGCCAGCGGGTGGCGCGGGCGGCGCGCGCGGCCTCGGCGGCTTGTGCGCCACGCCGCCCGCCACCGGGGGCCCCGGCGCCCGCGACACACCCTCCTCCTTCAGCGGGATGCGCACATACTGCGGCCCGGCGGCCGGCCCGCGCGGTCCTTGCCCCGCATCTGCCGCCGTCGCCGCACCGTTCGTAGAGGGTCGTATATTCGCGCCTGCGCCCCTTGTTTTTTTCTCCTTGCGTCCCGAGAATCGGAAGTTCGCGAATCGCGAGAGGAAGCCGGCAATGCGGCTGCGCGGCACGCGCGCGCCCGCTTCCGTCATGGCGGCAGCGCGCTCTGCGGCCGGCGCGCGCGGCTCCTCGCCTCTCCCCTCCACTACCACCACTTCGGCGTCGTCCGCGTCGTCGCTCGCGGTCGTGTCGCTCTCCGTGGTACTCGTACTCGTCTCTCGCCAGCTCACTTCTGCCACTACCGGCGAGAACGTCACTCCCTTGGAACCCGCGGATACGGAGCGCACCGGCGGCGCTGCGCCGGGCGGTGCTGGAGCCACCAGCTGTAGGGACGCGCGCAGTTCCTCCGGCGTCTCTCTGTGAGGGGTGGCTCGTGCGCGCAGTTCCGGCGTTGATCTCACTCTCGCGTCGCACGATGATCTCAGCGGCGTGGATGTAAACACAGGTTCTCTGAGTGGGTCGGGGGAGGGAGTGCGCGGTGGCGAGGGGGAGGGGGAGGGGCCATCGATGCGCCGGCGCAGCTCGTCCAGCACGTCGTCCCAGGCGCCCCACGAATCGTGTAGTCGTCTCGCTGTCATCACCGAAAGTTCGCGGTCGTAGTTTTCACTTTCAGCGAGCGCTCGCCGCGCTGTCTCGTCCAGCCGGCGTGCCGTCGCTTCCATCTCTCTGGCGAAAGCTCGCTCGGACTCGGTGGTAGAATCACTGCCGGCACTAGGTTCCCGTACGGGTGACTCGGTGGGTTGTCGGACGACCACTTCGACCGGGGGTGGTGGTGGTGGTAGTGGTACACTCCGGGGCGTCCGGGGGGGAGGCGGCGGGGGTGGCAGGCGCGGGCGCCGCGGCCCCCCCCGGTAGTCCAGCGCGGTGAGGTCCGCCACGCTGACGGTGAGGCTGTCGGCGACTTCAAAGCTCTGTCGGAAGCGCGCACGGTGCGCTGCGTGCCGGCGTGGCTCGGCGCACACGTCGAGCTCGGCGGGGAGAGAGAGTGCGCGCGCGGCGCGGGGCGGGCGGCGGTCGGCACTGGGCGAGTCGGGCGCCACGGCCAGGCAGGGCGCGCTGCCGGCGGCCGCCCGGTGCGCTATTTCGGGCGGGCGGCACGCCGCGGGCGGGGGCGGCCGGCGCGAGCGCTCGCTGTAGCCGCTGTCTTCGCTGAGGTTCTCGGCAGACAGGTGGGTACGCGGCGCGGCCACACGTGTTGGCGGCGGGGAAGGCGGTGGAGACTCCAGGGAGTCGGGCGACAGGCTGGGCGAAGCGGGCGCAGCGCAGGACCTCTCCAGCGACTCGAACTGCGCGAGGCTGGAGGAGCGCGAGAGCGAGCCCGAGCTGGCGGGCGAGGTGGCGCGTTCGCGCCGCCTGCGCTTCGCCGGGCACGCCCACTCGCGCTCTGACTCGCTGTCGCACTCTGACCCTGATGGGAAACAAACTCTGTCAAGCACTGGACTATACACATTACACTGAAACTTTCCCGAAACGCGGCACGTCGCCACGTCCAACCGGCGACAATGACAATGACCGAATAGAAATCAGTATTCTTTCTATTACTTGGAACTAGTCCAAGAGATGTGTAGGATAACATTCAATGTACTTGCCAAAGCCGGTCTAGACACAATGAAGGACTCGGTCTAATATTTATGTTGTGTAATGTAATTACTCTGGAGATAATCTTGTATGTGGAGTTACCCTTACATTCTTTATTTAAATCAGCGCCATCTGCACACCAATTTATGAACTTTAAGTAAGCATGTTGTTTTAAAAGTACCGCTACTGCCGTATAGATGGCGCGAAATGAAATTATAGCCACGCCGGAATTTAATATTATACATTGTATCAAACGCACTGTAAATTAATTACAATAAATTACCTTGAGTGCCCCGCACATGGATGACAGAATCTGCATCTGAATCTGAAAGCCATGTTGCGGCGGAAGAACGTTCGGAACGCAAGTCATCGCTCGTTTCCTCGACTATCGTTTCGAGGTATAAAGCGTGAGTGCTGCCATTATCACCTGTGGGAAGAAATACAATGATTAAGTTGAGATACAGAAGAAAAAAAATATAAAATACCGACAAACCAAAAGAAATAGAGCAAAAGTAACTTTGTTTACATTATTTACTCTTGCTATTCGATACTAGATGGCGCTGCGCGTCATTCGCGCTACATTCGATAAAATCAAGCTCCGTTTTATTTTTCTCTGAATTACTCATTTAAATTTTTTTTTTTTTTGTGATTATCTAACATGCCCAATAAATTTTATAATTCAAAACGCAACATCCAAACCCTCATTGTAAAGTTAGCTGCTTTTTAATTTATATTCAAAGCATTTTCATGCTCCAATTCGATTCTGCTCAAGTTAAATAGCAATACCGTAGTGTAAAAAAACACCTATTATAGATTAAAGACATTATTAGATATTATAGATTATACATTCTAAATAGCATTTGCTGTATTTTCAAATGCAGATTTGTTTTTGCAGCATAGTTTTAGCTTTAGTTCTTACAAAAGTAGGTACTATTAAAGTTTTTTTTTTTAATTTTGTCAATACGATGGACGATATACAACGTGTAACGTTAAATGCGCAAAACCTGAAAATAGTTTGATCAGAATAACGAGCAGAATCAATTGAACCACTTTTTAATATAGGTCACATTTTTTCAAAAAATCTTCATTAAAAATGTTGCCCTGTCTATTTTTGTTCATAGGTCAAGCCATCACGTGCGCAAACCCGCCAAAATAGGTAAACAAACACAAAAGTTTGTCGTCCAATTAAAATTAACTCAAGCGCCGGAAAAAAGAAAGAAAGAAAGAAACGATCAGAATTGCCAGTAAAACTAAAACAGCACATAAAACCTTTACGTTTTTTTTAATGATTTTTTTCTCTCAGAATTAGGTCAACTGAATTAAAAATCATTTGGGGTGTCTGAGGTTTTGTGCATTTAACGTTAGACGTTGTACATTCAGTTTTTCTCCCTATCTATGGTATCATGGCAATTTAAATACCAAAGTAGCTTTATCTCATCACCAATAACATTAAAATCAATTAACGTAGTTGTAATTATAGGTACAAAAGTTTTCTTTTCAATTTTGCTAATCCAAATAAGTCTGAAATGGTTTACTAAAAATGGTCTTTTATATTAATTATTAATAAGTAATCCTAAGATGGTTTTAATCTCATCATTTATTAGTTACCCAGAGAGGAACTTAGAATAAGTTTGTTCGATGTATTTTCTTCCCTTTAGAGTCTGTTTTTTACAGAAAATAAGTAGTGACATTGACTGTGCGACGGTTTCACTTCCTCCGGGTAAGTTCCGGTAAACATTATAATTTTCATGACTGCCAATAGTTCTGTTCCATCCATTATTTGAGTTTATTTGTTTATTTAGAAGATATTGCCTATCCGTAGGTGGTCACAGAGCGGCCTTTTCAACTTAGTCTGGTAAGTATACATTGTATTGAGATTAATTCTTGCTATAAGAACACATCATAGCATTTCTCCATTCTTAACATATTATGTATGATAGGCCACATTACACCCACACTTAAGCGATGATATTAATTTCCCGCATAAAATTAACTACAACAAAAACTATAAGTACCCACTTAGGTATATGTCGGACTACAATGGAACTTTCTCTCGTTGCTTCATTGCATGACGTAACTATTTTGATACAAATCGTTGGCCATAAAGCGACATCATATGGCAGTACATAGATAGGTTCTCTAGGTATCTACGTGTTATAATGTCCACCTTATCGTTATAGAGGTAAGGTTGATAATTATTAAATAGATTAGGAAGCTAAGGCCAAGGATGCCTTTGTCCAATTTGCTACAGAAATTATATATACACGTGATACACGAAAGCAAAAGATAAAGTTTCGAAAATCCCGAACGAACTTAGGTCTAGATCTATGAACGTTAATAGGCATGTGCTTTGATTTGTGCATGTCACCGTCACTGTTAGTATGTTCAGCACTTGCAGTTTGGCAGTTTTGCGACAAGTAGCAGGATATTTTCAACTTTACACTGAAGTATTGTGCTTTCAAAAAATATATGCAATCTAATACTGTTTGTTTGTTTGCTTGAACGCGCTAATCTCAGGAACTACTGGTCCGATTTGAAAAATTCTTTCAGTGTTGGATACCCCATTTATCAACGAAGGAAGTTATATATCACCACGCTACGGCCAATAGGAGCGGAGCAGCAATGAAAAATGTTGTGAAAACGGGGAAAATGTGACGCAGACGAAGTTGCGCGGGATAGCTAGTTCTTTATATAAATGTTTTTGAGCACTAGTTATTGTAGAATTATTGTAAAAGACTGAGACGCCCTAAAAAGCAATAGAAAGCGTTTTTAACAAACCATGTAACTAACAAAAGGGTAAACTAATCAGGGTTAATTAAACCCCCAAAAGCGCTTTTAAGCAAACAATGAAATAAACAATAAGTATGGTTTCTTCAATATAGTATAACTGTGTGATTGTATATAATGAAGTATTTAGGTACCAACTTAAATAAACAATACCTTCCTCAAAAGCTACCGTAAAGTGCTAGTTTTTTTTATAAAAAGTTGCACATTATCATCCGATGACATAAAAACCAATCGGCGAATCAGTCTAGACAATAGCCTAGAATCTAGATTGAGTCTAGCGAATCGGTGCTATAGTAAAAAATAAATTGTAGCACCTAACTGTTCAGCTGAAGAGTTCTTTAATTGAACAGTTAGCGATTTAGCGGTCAACGTTTTGTTTCAAGATGATGAAGTTTTTTATGACATTAATTAGTAAGAAAGAACAAAGCTTAGCGCCTCTTTTTTGTATGGTTCTTTAATTGGCCGTTGTAATTACAGCCAATCAGCTGAAGTTAAATAACGATGTCCTATGATTGAATAAATCCTCAATTTTTTATTTAAATTTCGGCCGGCATACACATAATAGAGCAATACAAGTTTTTTTTTTCTGAAATGTACATACGACTGGTTAGGCCAGATTTTATTCTGAAACTTACTTATGGTTTTCAGGCCAGACTATGTGTTCCTAAGTCTACTATTTATGTAAATACCAAGATCAATATAGAATTAGACAATACTTTTATTGTTGTTGGCATGTAAAGCGATTTTCTTGTTCTTTTTTGGTTTTCACGGTGAATTTGCGGCTAATTAAGGCTAATTATGAGGTTTGGCACAGTTGTCTAGGTCTTCCCTAACCAATTTTTAAAATGTTTAACTTCTGTATGTGTAACTTCCACTGAAGTTGGCATACAAAACGATTTTCGGGTTTTCCGGCGAGCGGAAAATTTTCGGTTTGCATGATTAATTTGCGGTTAATTAACGGCTAGTTATCCAGTAGTTAGTTTAGTAGGTTCTGTATGGTGTCGGACGTAAAGAATAGCACCATCCCATGTCTTCCCGTGGGTGTCGTAAGAGGCGACTAAGGGACTTAGCAGAGAATGGGCAGCAGCGTTCTCTGTGCTTTTGTAACAACCGTACTGCGATCGCCAACCCGCCTGCCGATTATGGCAAAACCCCCAAAATGACAATTTGCCGACACTTGGGGGAGGTCTATGTCCAGCAGTGGACGTCTTTTGGGCTGAAATGATGATGATGATGATGATGATCCAGTAGTTTATTTGTTTGCCTGCTATATTTGCCATGCCAACTTCAGAGAGGTCTTCTACCTGCGGCTTCGCTCGCGTTATTTTAGAATTTGACAACGACCGGGTCGGACGCGTGTCGCCATCTATTATCATAAGAACGTTATTGTTTGTTTTCCTCGTTAACAGTACTTCTTTTCGGGTGAAAGGTGTCCGTTTCTGACAACGTATATGCAAAGTTTCAGGATGATCGGTTCGGTGGTTTAGGTGTGAAGAGGTAACAAACAAACAAACTCACTTTCGCATTTATAATATTCAGAGATTAGGATATTTTCTTGATCTCATAAAATAACCAGAATTTAGTATTGACATGAGGATAAATAAAATTACTCAAATATTACCACAATAAGAACAACCTTTGTCTTGTTCAACAATAACCGGTTTTTGTTTGAAATTCGGGCGCATTTTATTTGATCACGCGAATTCTTCCGCGGGCTCAAACATTTTAGTATCTTGCGGTCCAGCCTGGGATATGTAAAGTTTCTTATGACAGCCTCTAGCATTGACAGCTACAGGAACTTGGGGTCCCTTTGAATCGTGGGGCCTTGGGCACGTGCCCAAAATGCCCAGTGGAAAAGATGGCCCTGGAGACATTTACCAACCTGCACGTGGCCAGTGCGGGTTGGTAACGTAGATGTCTCATGACTTAAAATCTTCGGTACTGGTGGATTACAGCCCCTTCCCTCTCATAGACTGGAGTCTCATGGCTAAATAATTACAGCCGCTCGGGTAAATATTAAGGTTTAACCACGCTGAACTAGGTTGTTCCGTGGATGGTCGACAATCCATTACATACCGAGTTCCCTCCGTGCCTCGGAAAGCAAGGTTAAGGCGTTGGTCCCGGTTGTCATTTATAGATCTTTGAAAGTCGTTACAGGTAGTTAGTGGCCCAAAAACAACCAGTCTTACCAAGGGTTATCGTATTACCCAGTACTAATTGGGTTGTTCTGTATGGTGTCGGACGTACAGAATAGCACCATCCCATATCTTCCCGTGGGTGCCGTAAGAGGCAACTAAGGGACTTGCCAGAGAATGGGCAGCAGCGTTCTCTGTGCTTTTGTAACAACCGTACTGCGATCGCCAACCCGCCTGCCAAGCGTGGCGATTATGGGGCAAAACCCCCCTTATGTCAATGTGGCGTTGGGGGAGGCCTATGTCCAGCAGTGGACGTCTTTCGGCTGAAATGATGATGATGATGATGATGAATTGGGTTGTGGAGGTCAGGTAGGAAATCGCTCCATATAAAATACTGGTATGAAATTGCTTCTGGTTAGACTGGAAGCCAACCCCAATGTAGGCAGAGCATGAGGGAGGATGCCTGGATCCTATCAGTCGGAACGTTATAATAGGCTAATTACAGTGGTTATGCTTATCGATATAAAATGTTATCGTATTTTAACCTTTTAATGCTCAGAATGGTTATCGCTCGTAAAGGTCAAGTACTCAAATTGGGTGTGTTTAAACTTACATAAATACAAATGATAAAAGTATGATAAAAGTTATGTCATAAATAGTAAAAGTAATTAGAACAACATACATAACCATGTTCACTGATAAATGGTATCAGAATGCAAATATTTATGTGATATATTTTTTAAGAGGTACTTAATGTGAAAAAGTCGTAAAGCTAACACAGGAACGAAGACAGGTGGTTTTCGTAGCAGCGTCGCCGTCGGCGTAACCGCGTCGAAACCGCTTTGTGGCGTAGCGTAGAAGCGTAGCTGAGACGTAGAAGCGTAGCTGAGACGTAGAAGCGTAGCTGATACGTAGCAGCTTAGTAGCTTAGCCGCGTGGTAGCGTAAATAGCGTGTATTTGCGAATTTAGACTGCTACGACAACAAGACGCTGTCAAGTGCTAATACCTTTCTACCATTATCTTCCTTCTCTTTAGGTAAATTAATTATTTTAATTATCCACGTAAAATATTTTATGAGAAGGAACAAGGCAGACATGTCTGGTCAGGGTCATTGACCGACAGGTGCGCTCAGCTGACGGCGGCCACGGAACTGCGCATGCGTTCATGCCCACAATCCTTATTACTAGTGTTTAAATTAACATACTCAAATTAAAGCCTAAATAAAAGCGCGCTATTCGACATTGAGCCTAGCAAATAAAAATTCAATAGCGCGCTTTTATTTAGGCTTTAATTTAGGTATCGCTTAGTTTATTTTTATTTGCTAGGCTCAACGTCGAGAGGCGACATCCAGGCTTAACTTAGAGATGTCACTTATCCGGTGAAAAGTCCGCGGTAGCCATGGCTACCCCGCTCACACGCCCGCGCGCTCTCGGAAGTTTTTGCAGCGCAAGCCCCCCACTCCCATTTAAAGCTTATTTTCTCGTAAACTTCTGCAGCTACACCAAAATAAAAAATACGTGTGTATAGCTGAAACTATACAGAATCTAACTACGTTAAAACTAATTACGACAACTAGATATAAGTATTTCGAAAAAAATGTGAACAAAAACTTTACATTCATCTTTCGGTTACATAAAAAGATTTTTTATGTAACCGAAAAGGTGGATTATTTCTCTACGTAGGAACCTGTATAAATAGGTATAAATATAGGTACCGGGAAAACGTAGACTGAAAATAATAAATTAACGTCATTATAAGTTTTTAGTGACGTGTAAATTTTTATTTTGCAGTTACAAGGGATCCAAGTCACACCTGTTTATAAATTATGCAAGAATAGCTGCTGAATTAGCTAGCTTTCAATATTGTAGGTAAACATCGCCAGCTAATAAGTAGATACTGCAAGTGCAACCAACTAGAAAAACAAATGAAATCGCCTGACGTTTGTAAAACTGAAAGAAACACGTCTTGTTTATTTACATTTTGATAAAACGCTGACATTGAATTTAAACACACGTTTTTTTCTTTCTAAGAAGGCAGTAAAAAAATCGTTTATTTTTTACTTTTTAACATATTCATATTAATGTGTTTGTCAAAAACAAATGATCTTGAATTCTTGGGTTTAAAAATGGATTTTTTTTGTTTAAGGTTGTTCACATGTGACGCTGGCTTGGTTGCTCGTTGTTTGACTTGATTTATACTGGTTTTGAGATGAACAAAGAAGGCGAAAATAATAAAACAGAACTAAAATAAGTCCTGAATAACTCTGTCAAACTGTAGCTGGAATTTAAATAAGCAATCTTTTAAAAATACAGCTTGCATCTTAATGATACCTTTGTAGTTTGGATTAGTCTAGGGCCATATTAATATTATTACAAGTCAATATTTATGTTTATTATGTTTTAGAGTTTGTTTTAGACTTAGAACTCAAAAGTTCAAAACCAGCTGAACTAAATCATGCTTTTTACAAAACAAGTTTTTCATAAAACTTTAAATTAACCGAATAGATGGATTTAATCCTGCCAAAAGATTACCAATTCTGACATCCTAATAGCAAAAGTCTAAAAAAGTACCAATTGAATTTTTACCCATCCATAATTCACAACACTTCTTGGGAAGCAAAACAAGCACCTTAGGTCACAACACTAGTGTAGGTCAAACGTGTCCCAGCCCGCGGGTCCGGCTAGGGTTGCCCGCTATTTTGGAAGATATAAATTATTTCTGATTTCAGAGAGGCTAAAAGAATACAAATACGAAAAATAATACTCATTGTAAAATAAAGTCAGTTATTCAAATTACGCAGTTTTTGAAGGTCAAAATAGACGACACAAATATATGAAACAGTCCCCGATGGTGATCCCCGATCGCCATTTGCCACTTCCCAATGTTATTTTTCAAAACAGTTTTAATAATAGTTTTAATAAATTTGATAAAGGGCAGTATAATGATGTTGATGACTCTATATTAGAGACTCTAATATAGAGTCATCATCATCATTATTCAGTATATATAGTACTCTAATTTAGAGCACCTATTTAACCGATTTCAAAAAGGAGGAGGTTCTCAAATCGATTGTTTTAAAAAAATGTTAGTTTGGCCTGAAACCGGCCAGTGTCAGGATATACTAACCCAAACAAAACATTTACAATGCGCCCAACTTGGATGTGGCATCGCTGGCTACGCTCGCTCAGCTCGCGCGTTTATGGTCACAGTTCTAACCTAGCCTAACCCATTTAGATGGGGTGCAGAGTCCTTTTGATTGAGTTTGTCCTAGGACTAACTAGTTTAGCCGGATATCGGGTTTGTTTGATGCGGAATAGTTGCCATTTGGTCCCATAACAATTAAACATAGTTTGGCCCAGTAGTTTTCATTTTATGAATATTTATTTATTTATTTATTCGTATGGTAAGGACGATGTGCTGGTGTGTAGTTACAATGTAAAAACTAGACTAAGATTTATGTGACACAACTAAAAGGATAAAATAAAAACTTTTTTACAAAAAATAAGTCGGTTATTTTGTTGTAAAAAAGTTTTTTATTGGTTGGCAACCCTAGAACCACCTGACGGACACCATCAACACGTGTATCTAACGGTCGACCCTCAGGCCCAACCTGGCCAGTCGCGTGTGGAATCCGTAATACCGTACCGAATGCGCCAATCACTTGATAGACATAATCGGCCAGTAACTGGGTATTGGGTAAATCTGTGCTCCGTTTTATATTCAGCCAATAGTAGCCACGTATTTAGTACACGCAGTTTATGTAGTGAAGTGTGGTGTTATGACTGGTTTGTAAGAGTGGCCTAGATACCAGTATCGTAGTTAATTAGCCTTTAATGTTCCCGGGTAGTGCTGGGGCACAGGTTCATCTGTGACTAGCTGACCGTTTTTGCAACATTTTTCATTGATGCTCCGCTTCTATTGGTCGTAGCGTGATGATAATAGCCTATAGCCTTCCTTGATAAATGGGCTATCCAACAGAAAAAGATTCTTTCGATTCGAACCAATAGTTCCTGAGATTAGCGCGTTAGACTCAGGCTTTATCAAGTGAGAGGGAGCAGTAAAAATACCCGTGACCAAGCGGGTTCAGTGTGTCTTGGTCATATGTATTCGTTCGTTTTTGGTTCTAGTACATGCCATTTTCGTTACGATGTTTAAAGTTACCGGATTGAGAGCAGTAATGATGATATTTATAGGGTGACTTTTAATTAGTGACCGATACTCAAACACGTGATTTTACTCATGATAACAAAAAACTTTCCCAAAGAAACTCTTTTTTTGAACTCATTCATTTTTATCATAATGACACAAAAGGTATTTGAAATTAGGGGTTGTGAGCCGTGCGGATGCTCTGCCTACCCACTGTGGCACGGTACGATAGTAATGAGACAGAACGGCGTCACGCGGCTAACAGCTGACAGGTCACAGGCACGCGCGCGCGAATTTCATAGGGCTGTTGTGTTATTGTGATACAAGTGAAAGAGTATAAAAACATCTTTCTTTGGGAAAGTTGTTTGTTATCACGAGTACAATGATGTGTTTAAGTATCGGTCACTAATTACGAGTTACCCTATATAACTGAAAGTTTCTCTGCATGAACTTACCATACGTAAGTCAGGGCCGATTGCCCGCCACTGGCTACTATGACTACCTAGATCATTTCCGAAACTCATAATTTTGTATCTTTAAAACGACATCATGCACTAGAAGATCTTTGTTGTAAAAAATCTAAAAATTGTTTCCTGTTCCGTATTTCGTAGAAACTGTCCCGATCTCCTCATTAGCCAGATTACAAGCTTATTTAACTACGGATTAAATACTAATTTAAAATTAATACACCTTAGTTTATTGCACGTTGTAGTAACCTAAACGATAGTGGAACGGATAAGGCCCAGTTAGTACAAATTGGACCGCCATCGCCAATATCATAAGAACCGGTTTTCGATTATGTACGGTTTTTTGTTTGTTATTCGGATTCGTTTAGAGTGGTGCTTAGTTGTGGTTCGTCGACATCGGTGACAGACATGTGTGATGCCACACTATCGTTCGCGTCATAGTGCAGGGACTCAACAGTACTACAGTTCCGTGTCTGAGTTAATTTGCACTGAGGTCAAAAGACCAAAAGCACAGTTGGATTGAATAAAAAATGAGGCTAACGTCCGTTTTCACTACCTACACAACACGTAACGCAAAAACGCAGTACATCGAAATATCAACGTGAGTTTAGGTGTGACTTACCGTTTTGAAAACAGACATTAATAGGGATCAGATTGTTTAATTATGTGTGTAATAATTATTAAAATTAAATAAGATATTCCATGAAATATAGTTATTATATTATCAAAATGTTTATCAACAACTTTTGATACCAAAATATGTAGTTCATTATCAGTTTTCGAGTGGCTACAGTTACTTGTAGTATGATTACTTATACATCTATTAATAATAATAATAATCATCATCATCATCATTTCAGCCCAAAAGACGTCCACTGCTGGAAATAGGCCTCCCCCAAGTGTCGCCACATTGACATTTTGGGGGGTTTTGCCATAATCGCCGCGATTGGCAGTCGGGTTGGCGATCGCAGTACGGTTGTTACAATAGCACAGAGAACGCTGCTGCCCATTCTCTGGCAAATCCCCTAGTAATTTTATTACTATTACTAGTAATAGTTCTTATATATTCGCCAGTTAAATATACTATTTTATGAGTTATATACACTTTACGCGTGGAATTGAATAATAAGTCGGATAGGGCAAACCACTGTGTCAACAAACCGCACAAATATCAATAGCCATATTATCCAAGACACATATGATTATCACATTCTTAGCCTTAAAAGGTTTTTTGATGACTATGTTAATATTATCTAATATATTTGATTAGTGTGCCTTATTTCTGTGTTACAGGCAAATAGACAGGTATTTATTTAGTTAATACTTTAAACACACAAACGTGCGGACTTAATTCCATGGGCATTCTCTGCCTATGGAATTAAGAGCGTTTATACCTTATGGCATTTCATACAAACTTTCAAGTCGTTAAGTATTTTACGAAATGACTGAACCGATATTAATGAAACTTAATACTCATAAGCAGGATACGTAGCTCTAAAAAGTTACTAAAACAATCGAAAAATAGAGAAACGAGTACCACTAAATTAGACCGATTACAAATTGAAATTGCGGATTACCTTGTTTTTTTTTAAGACAATTCGAGAATGATTTTTGGTCTAATTTAGCGGTATCTCTATTTTTCGAAAATGATTTTTAGTAACTTTTAAGACCTATGTATCCTGCTTATGCGTATTAATTCCTCTCTATGAGAGGGAGTGGGCTGTAATCCACCACGCGGGCCCAGTGCGGGTTGGTAGATGTCACTTGTCTTCGGAAGTTTCGTTCTAGGACATGCCGGTTTCCTCACGATGTTTTCCTTTACCGTTTTTGAGGGCAGCGGCTGGCAGCTATCATTTACTCATTTTTTCTTAAATTGAATTTGTCATTGATTTTTATATTACTTATATTTCTGGCTTTACTCCGAATTAAGCATAATGTTTTAGAGATGGTAAAGATTGGCATATCATGACTTTAGATTTAAATGACGTCAAAGTTTTCTCTAACTACGTGTATTATAAACATATAATAAGATCTACGATATTATCCCTATAAAGTTAGATGCCTTTTTCAGGTCGCTAAGTGCACTTAGTGCTTTAATCATCATTTTTGGTCCTGCTTTTATTGCTAAGTATTTTTGCCGGTCTTTCATAGCATTTATTATATGTTTTTGTTAACACGAATCGATAAAAAACAGTCGATTGAAAATGCAAGGTACCTAACTGATATAGTCCGGTAGATTATATGATTGCACTTTTATTAGAAAATTGTTTACCTGCATTCAATATTACATGAAATTTTAGCTAGCATATGTTAATCTAAGAATTTTTTTCGCAGATAGAGAACATCGCGTTGGCATGACATCCAGTCTTACTAAGGGGTATCGTATTACCCAGTTACTGGGTTTTGGAGGTCAGATAGGCAGTCGCTTCATGTAAAATACTGGTTCTCTGCTGCATCAGGTTAGACAGGAAGCCGACCCAAAGATAGTTTGGGAAAACACTAGGCAGATGATGAAGATGAAGTCGTCCATCGGTTCCCGTAATGAACAAACAATTGGACATGATAATAAGTGCGCCATCGTTTGTGGAACGTTTTAGTTTAGGACCAAAGATGCACTTCTCCTCTTTGCCTCCACAGTGTGCACTGAAACCGGTCTCGTTCCGGTTCGGTGGCACCATCGTCGATTAGTTCACGACTCGAACAGGATGCATGACGATCATTGATCGGCCTGTATGAGTTACATTATATTCACACATAAACAGCCGTCATGCCTCTTGATTTCCGAAGGGAATCTGCAATCTACAGTGCTGCTGTTATTGGTAAAAGGGCGCAGCTATTGCTTTATGTGATGTCGATGAGCTTTTTGATATTTTTAGAGAAGCGCGGTGTATTTATAATTGTGTACTCGAAGGAATATAACGATAAAGATCAATGAGAATTTACCGGTCAGCATTTAAGCACTATGTAAATTATTAGTTCACATCCTTTTTGATGGGTTTTTAGCGTGGGAAGACACTCAGGTACAAAAACAGCTAGATCCGAAACCACTACCTTTAGGTCATACAAATATCTGTTCCGGGTTGGGATCGAACCAGCGATACGCAGCGCAGCAGCCAATCGCTTAGCCACTGCGTCAACTGTGCCGTCTAAGTTTTTGGTAAAATCAAGAGAAATTACAACATGTAATGTTAAGGTTTGCGTTAGGTTATTCGTAAGAAAACCAAGTTACGTCTACTGACGTTCGAAAAAAAAACCACTTAGTTAACAAAGTTTTCTAAATGGCATCTAAGCAATCACTAATTAGGCTGCAATTAGAAAAGCACACACTTCACCTACACGATCAATAATTTCACAAAAAGGCGTCGTAATCGGGGTTATAAGGAATGCCGCGGTGGTTGGTCGCTTTAATTACCTCATTCAACGCCCTTCACGTGTGACGGATTACGTTGAAGTAATAAATACTAAATACCATACTTTTTATTATGTCAAAAAATGTGGTGTTCAATTAGTGGAGTAATATCTGATACCAGATACGGGCTCAAAGAAACTTTTTATAGAAATACATGATTTTCGATTTTATTAAAACTGTAATGACGTGATATTTCGATATAATTATCTACCACTAGAGCTATCCGCCGCAACTTCGTTTGCGTCACATTTTCCCCGTTTTCGCAACATTTTTCATTGCTGCTCCACTCCTTTTGGTCGTAGCATGATGATATATAGCCTATAGCCTTCCTTGATAAATGGGCTATCTAACACTGAAAGAATTTTTCAAATCGGACCAGTACTTTCGGAGCCTATTCAATGCAAACAAACAAAAAATCAAATCTTTCCTTTTTATAATATTAGTTTAGATAGTAGTGTATGTTATGTTTGTTGGTACTGTCAGTTTTTCACGGGAAGTAAGCACAACAAAAAATAATAATTTCTAGCATACTCACGACTAGTAATTTACTGCATAGTGCATAGTTCCCAATGGTTTTAATTGGATATGTGAAAAACTAACGATAAATTGTCAAATTTTAAAAAAGAATATTCATTATTTTCTTGTCCTTATCCCAATTTATTTGGGGTCGGCTCAGCATGTCTTCTTCTTCCATAGTTCTGTATGTGATCTCCTTTCTTGTCATCTTTTACTGACTCTATCCATTATTTCCGTTGCATTTAGGATTTGTTGATTAAGATTACAAATAATAAACGATTTCTTTAAACAAAAACACGTGTCATTTTCACATAGCGATTTAAAATCATTTCACACTTGTTAACAACAACGAAAAATGGATTACGATGTCAAATAATTTCACAGCAAACGAACGTGTTAAGTGGTTGTGATGTGAAAATAGTTAATTTGACGCTACGTTATTGAAATAGAAACACTTTAAGGTTGTAATGTATGCCAACAATTATGTTTAGTCAGTGTACATAGTTGTACATAGTTTTGACAACCTCATGTTTATCATCACTACAAAAAGTGATGATTTTCGATCGTATTCCGCTGAATCATGTTTAATGGTTTTTGAGATGTATTTCTGAGAATCTTCTCTACAAAGTTAAACTTTACTTACTTTCTCTATGTCATCATCATCATCATCTGTCTAGCCTTTTCTCGAACTATCTTGGGGTCGGCTTCCAGTCTAACCGGATGCAGCTGAGTACCAGTATTTTACATGAAGCGACTGCCTATCTGACCCCCACAACCCAGTATCTGGGTAATACGATACCCCTTGGTAAGACTGGATGCTTCTGACTACTCGTAACGATTGTCAAAGATCTCCAAATGACAGCCGGGACCAACGGCTTAACGTGCTTTTCGAGGCACGGAGGAAACTCGGTATGTAATTATGGTCGTATACACTGACCAACCTCGTCAAGCACGGCTTAACTTTAAAGATCGACCCGTGCGGCTGTTATTATTTAGCCACGAGATAAATAATAAGAACAACACCCAGCAACCAATATGCACACTGTTTTACACAGTTTATCATCGACCTTTAGATATCCCACCTCCTTTGTACAATGACCCACATAATTGTATAACAAGTATCACCTTATTGTTGTTGACGAACAATGTACAATGCAGTGCATAATTACTAACGCGGCATGTGATTACCACTACATAGAATATTGTTTATAACGGTTCGACCTGATAAATCAACCTACAAAGGGAAATAAATATAATTCACGGTCAGCAAAATTATTAAATGTTTTGCTGGGGCTCAGGCCTTATTTCTGTGTACAGAAGGGCTGTTTTCCACTACGCGAACCTAATGTAGATTGGTGGGTGGATGTCACATATCTTCAAGGTTTCGGTTTTTACGAAATGCCGGTTTTCACACGATCTCCAGTGCTCTCAAAACAGTGAAGTTGTCTCTCTTCACTGGTTTGAGAGCAGTGGAGATGAAAGTAATAATTTACACAGAGTAAAGTGCCTTTGAGTGGCATCCATGGATCTGTATGGTTTCGGACGTAAAGAATAGCACCATCCCATATCTTCCCGTGGGTGTCGTAAGAGGCGACTAAGGGGCTTGCCAGAGAATGGGCAGCAGCGTTCTCTGTGCTTTTGTAACAACCGTACTGCGATCGCCAATCCGCCTGCCAAGCGTGGCGATTATGGCAAAACCCTCCCTTCTTGGGGGAGGCCTATGTCCAGCAGTGGACGTCTTGCGGGCTGAAATGATGAATGATGAAATGAGTGGCATCCAAGAACTGGAAAGAGAAGCGTTGTTCATCCGGTGGCGAGATGGGCAGAAACATTGTTGCCTTCGGGGGCGAATCCTAGATGAGGCTGGTACAAAAACGTGGAGCTTGGCACAAGCAAAGAGAGGTCTATACCCAGCAGTGAGTGAAGTCAGGCTGTGTTGATGATGATGAAAGTGATTCTCTAGGTTCGAATCCGACTCGGTAGTTGCGGCTATTTCCACAGATCAACATCATTCTTCTGCCGTTATCCCAACTTATTTTGGGTCAACGTAGCATGTCTTCTTCTATACTTCTCTATAACTCGTCATATCAGCTACCACCTCCTTTCCAGCCATATCTTCCTTTACACACAGCCCATCGCATTTATGAACAATGGTCAACTCCACTGATCAACGTTGGTCAAGTTTCCTAACAAGTGCCAATCTTAATCAGCATTGAAGGAATTTAGTACTTTTGTCGTCGACCCCTTATAATAACGCTAACCGACGATCCACGAGACACTTAAGTAAGTTATATTTTTAGCCTCTAAAGACAAAGCTGACCATCTTCTTCACATGCCTATTAACCCCTTAGTAGGCATGTCAAGAAGATGGTCAGCTTTGTCTGGGAAGAAAACACCTACGTAAGTTATATTTTTAGCCTCTAAAGACAAAGCTGACCATCTTCTTCACATGCCTACTAACCCCTTAGTAGGCATGTGAAGAAGATGGTCACCAAGGTGTTATTTTAAGCTTGAAACACTGATTAATTGTATGTGTATCAAACACATACATAGCTAGGAATCAACCTCATCCTAATACCTCCTCCTCTTATTTGCTATCCTGTGACCACATTGGTAACCATCCTCAAATTAAACTGGCTAACGACACTCAACAGGTAGAATTACTAAACAAATAAAATAAAAAGTTTGTGTAAATGATCATTGACACTCAATGAAAAATTTCGTGCTGCGCCGACCCCAAAAAAATAGGGCAGAAGCATGACGATCTTCATAATGTCATCATCATCGGTCTAGCCTTTTACCAAACTATCTTGTGGTCGGCTTCCAATCTAACCGGATGCAGCTGAGTACCAGTATTTTACATGACGCGACTGCCTATCTGACCTCCACAACCCAGTAACTGGGTAATACGATACCCCTTAGTAAGACTGGATTTCAGACTTTTGACTTGTGACTACTCGTAACGACTGTCAAAGATCTACAAATGATAGCCGCGACCAACGGCTTAACGTGCTTTCCGAGGTACGGAGGAAACTCGGTATGTAATTATGGTCACCCATCCACGGACCAAACTCGGCAAGCACGGCTTAACCTTAAAGATCGACCCGTGCGGCTGATATTATTTAGCCACGAGCTCCTCATATGATCTTCATACTGTCATCGGGGGAAACACCTGGATGCTGGCATATTTGTATTTAATAGTATGTATGTTAGTCTGTAAGGTATATATCTATGGGCTAAAGTTGCCTGCAAATAAATGTATGTTGTTGTTGTTGTGTATGCCACGTGGAAATTGGTACAAGAAAAGTGAGGCCTATACCCAGCCGTTGGTTAATTCAGGCTGTGAATGATGATGATGATGATGATGATGATGTTCGTCGATAGCCATGACGACTCCAGAGTTTTGCTAGTTATTCTGACCTTGTATATTTTCTCCTAATATACGTGTGCTGCAGACGCCATAGTGACTAGCCAGGTACATTACGGCGTAGTTACAGCGAGTAGTAGTAATGTATTCGAACAGGTGTATTGTTTTTACTCTGTTATTGTAAAACAAAGGCCTCGGTGATGCCAACACGAGGTGTTGAATCTATTCAACTTGTGCCAACCGCAGCACATGTTACTAACCGTATGTTTTTTTGTATGAAAAATAGTTTTAAATGCTTTGTTAACATATTAATTATTAAAGTAAATTAATAATGAAAATACAATTAGGTATTACCTAAGTGCATTTTCACTACATAAACCTATGTCTGTAATCTTCAAAGGGTTAAGCAGGAATATACGTGCACGTCTTGCTACATCGTTCTCACATAATGTACCATCTCAACATGAATGATATAACCAATGTTTTTGTAACAAGATTCTGATTTAAAACAGTATCCATGGAGTTTCTTGCCCATTCTTCTCCATATGATAGAGATCTACGTTTTGGAATGGGCTAACTACAATTCTTTCACAGTCATTAAGTATGTCTTGTGACAGGGACTGTAGCTTCATTTTTATTGTTGTTCGACTATTCAAAAGTGCCTGTCCCTGGCCTCATCATCATCATCATCATCAGCCTATAATGTTCCCACTGCTGGGACACAGGTCCCCTCTCTATGAGAGGGAATGTTCTGTAATCCACCACGCGGCCCCAGTGCGGGTTGGTAGATGTCACATGTCTTCGAATTTTAGTTCTAAGACAGGTTAGTTTCAGGAGTTAGTAGGCTAGGTTTCCTCACGATGTTTTCCTTCACCGTTTTTGAGAGCAGTGGTGATGAAATAAATAACACAAAGTAATGCAGCTGCCTGTTTTCGAACCGGCTTACTGCAACTGGCCTACTTGAAATAAATGATTTTGATTTTACCTGTAGTACACACCGAATTATCGTACCCGTGTAATAAATGACCAGCTTATTGCCTTCAACTGGGTACAAAGCCAGACTCCGGGCTGATCTGATACTCAAAACATATACATTGAAGAACCCTTGACTTGGGAATCAAATCCAGAACCTTATGCTCAACAGCAGCACTCGTGACTACTAAACAAATGAGCAACAAAATAATAAATCTACAAACCAAAGTTTAGGATAACATGACTGAAGTTTCTCATCAGAAATTCAGATCTTTCCTAAGATTATAATTGAAATAAGTTTACAAACAGTTCTGAAAACGATAAATCGACTTCACATCATCCATTTCATAAGTACACAAAGAACAATATATTATATTGTTCAACACGGATCCTTCACGGAAGGAGTTATGTTATGTTATTACAACATACCTAATGGTTGCCCGGTAGCACGTTAACCGTGGATATAGATCAACCGTCGGATGTCCGCATGTTATATACTGGTTGCTGCATAGTTGATCGGCGGTGAAATTATGAAAATATTATAAAAAAGCAATAACAGGATCTAAGTTATATTTGATCGAATTGTTTTTGTGACCGATTTTCAAAAGGAAGTATTTTACCACTGATTTAGACAGTTGACATTCTACGAGCTATAAGAATGATGGAAAAAAAAATCACACTCACATAAGCTACCGAAACCGAAAAGCTTATGTCCATCATGTTTAGAGCAAGGTTCGAAATAAGCAAGATAATAATTCCCCTATCATTACTGACAGGACTATTGTCGCCAATAAGCCTGACATAGTGGTGATAGACCGATCAGCGCGCTGCGTAATGATAGTCGATGTTACCATCCCGCATGACGAGAACCTCGTGAAGGCTGAGAAAGAGAAACAAATAAAACATCTCGATTTAGCACACGAGGTTGTCAGCATGTGGAATGTGAACTCGGCTATCATTGTGCCGATTGTCGTTACGGCCAATGGCCTAATGGCTAAAAGCCTCGATGAACATCTATCGAAGCTCTCACTTGGCAGTTGGATCAAGAGCCAGATTCAGAAGGCAGTACTCCTCGATACGGCCCGCATTGTGAGGAGGTTCCTGTCTCTGCAGCCCTAACCACCGGTAGCTTGGACCCTGCTCCCGATACCGGCGGAAACCTGTTTTTTATATTTTTAAATGTTTTTTTTACTTTTTTTGTTTTATAAGAAATATTTAAAAATATAGTAAATAAGATGAAAAACGAATAAAAATAATAATGCCGTAATGTGAGACAGGGGAGAATGGAAGAAGAAAACGTGGTACGACGACCCCAAGTAGAATGCGACACCTAAATGATAATTAATCATGACAATTATCGAAGCTGATTAATATTTTGATTTCTTTACAATGGAACTACTTATACTTTACTTACTTACTAACACTTTAATGTACTTACACAAAAAAAAAACAACGAATTTACAATATTGTTAATTCTACAAGGTGTTGTTTTGCATCCTCGTCAAAATTCAGGAG
This sequence comes from Cerastis rubricosa, assembly GCA_949152445.1. Classification (NCBI taxonomy): domain Eukaryota; kingdom Metazoa; phylum Arthropoda; class Insecta; order Lepidoptera; family Noctuidae; genus Cerastis; species Cerastis rubricosa. Next base: position 20,705,941 of record OX424526.1, on the reverse strand, counting down.
GTTGTCACACAAGACATAAATAATCAATTAAAATTACGGTACCTAGTTAATTACTAATAAACGCAAATTTTTTTGGTTGTTTATGTTTGTCAGTATTTCAGAATAACCCCCATAACGTGGTTTAGGGAATAAGAAATGATCGAATAAACGTTTGAGATTGTTTGTATTTATGGAGGCGCGGTTATAAGGCGAGAATCAGACGGCTCTAGTTTAAAACACGGGTTTTTCACACTTACCGATTTCCGTAAATGAGATTAAAAACAAAAATTACCTACCAATTTTATTATTGATTCGGGACGAGAATCATTAGCATAGTTACCTCCTTAAATTTGACGAGGTTGCAAAACAACACGTTGTATACTTTAATTTGTTTTTACGCACTCGCAATCAGTCCACACAGGGTTTTTATTTTTCGGTATTTTCGTAACAATCATTTTGGTCTTATTAGTGGAGAACTGGAGAATCAATAAACTAAACCAAACATAGATTTATAAAAAAATATATAACACAATGTTTGGATACGTGAAGCGCCATACATTGATAAGGTGTAATCTAAACTAATATTATAAAGAGGAAAGATTTGATTGTTTGTTTGTTTGTTTGTTTGTTTGCATTGAATAGGCTCCGAAACTACTGGCCTGATTTGAAAAAATCTTTTAGTGTTAGATAGCCCATTTATTGAGGAAGGCTATAGGCTATATCATCACGCTACGACCAATAGGAGTGGAGCAGCAATGAAAAATGTTTCGAAACGGGAAAAAAGTGACGCAAACGAAGTTGCGCCGGTCAGCTAGTTATGAAGATAATTAATTATTATTACTTTATTCATTTCATAACATATAATTTTCATTTTTAAATATTTTTACAAAATTATATAAAAACATTCCAAATGTAAAAAATAGTAGCCCACCGGCATTGGGAACAGGGTCCGAGCTGCCGGTGGTCAGGGCTCTTGAGAGATGAACCTCTTAACAATACGCGCCGCGTCCAGAAGTACGGCTTTCTGAATCAAGCCCTTGATCCAGCTGCCAAGCGAAAGACTCCTCAGATGTTGGTCGAGGCTTTTGGTTATTAAGCCATTGGCCGACACGACTATCGACACAATGATTGCTGTACCCCGTCCTACATGTCGACAATTTAACCTCGCGAGCCAGATCTAGATAATATTTGAATTGCTTATTCAAGATTTATCGTTGTAATAATACGCATTCTTTGATAGCGATTGTCTCTTTATTTCCCGCAACAAACGAAAACGCGCGAAAATATGATTATCTAGTTAAACTAAACTCATAACTAGAGTAGGTATGACTTCCTTCCAAGTCACATATAAACTGCTGCCCTTTTGACACGCATCAACAATATTATAAGAGGAAGTATAAACATACTAATTGTAGTTAGTTTATTATAATATAAGTGTGCCTACGAGGAAGCAGAGGAAGAAATTGGCACGCGACCAAGGATTATTATAGCTATCTACTTCCGAAACAGGAATAGAAGTGTTCAATTGACGAGGTTTATGAAGTTATTTAAAGTGAGTGGTAATTAATGACCGATATCATTCATGACAGATAACATTTTTTTTAATACTTATTTATTTTTAAATCACAAGCTGATAGGCCAAAGGCGCGCGCGCGGGAATTTCATACGGCTGTTGTATTATTGTGATAAAAGTGCATGTATAAAAAAACCGGCTAAGTGCGAGTCGGACTCGCGCACCGAGGGTTCCGTACAAAAATGACTAAAAATATTTTTATTATATGATGTTACTAAAAATTTACGGTTTTCGCAATTTTTCCTTTATCTGTGCTATAAGACGTTGCTTCGTACCAAACCGTTGATTGCGTTGGCTTAGAAGTTTGGTTTTTTCACAGCTCCAAGCTTACTAGATTTTGCTCCCGGCTTCGCTCCGTTATGTACGGAAATTAACTCACGGGAGCGTTTTATATGTAGCCTGTGACACTCGGAGATAATGTAGCTTACCGTGATTGAAAGACTTTTCGGAATCGGATCAGTAGTTCCTAAGATAACACCCTACATACAAACAAATTTTACTTCTTTATAATATTATAGTATAGATTTATGATTTTTTAATAGAAAACATGTACCTAAGGAAATCCGCTACATATGCAGGCCTATGTGGCCAGTCACTTTAAAACCGGAAGTGGGGCCTAAGTGTCAAATAAACATTATTATAATATTATATCATAACACAATATCATGCCTGTAATACTTGGCGGGTTAGGCAGAGGTGTAATAATATATAAAATAGTACACTCGCCCCCTAAACTGGCGAAAGGGGGGGGCCTTCTGGGCACAAATAAACATTTAATAATATGTTGGATAATATCAACATCATAAAATGGAATGGTATTACTACTACTATTATAATGGTTTTACTAAATACTAAACGATCTTAGACTTAAACTGATTTATATTTAAAGTGCTTTAGATAAGAGAAAACAAGCTGCTACTTGTAAAATTATGGCATAGATAAAGTACAAATACCTACTTGTTTCAAACCAACTTGAGCTACGCCTCCTCTACATTCATTTTTATTAAAAACAAGTAACTTCCAGCATGACATGACACGCCAAAATATGAGCAATTTTCTTTTGATAAGATCTGTTAAATGTTAGTATTTAATAAATATTTACTTCCATGTTAATCTACCGAGCATGTTGCTACATATCCATTAAAATTTTATAAATAGACTCATACGTATAATAAAAAAGTCGGCGCAGAAGATGGCTATCTCTGACAAAATGGCTGCTTACAAAATCAACACGTTCTTTATTTAAAACCATACGGTAGATCCGAAACATGGGAAATTATGGTTGTTGTCTTTTTTTACTGGCCAGTGATGTTGGGTTCCGTAGATATATTTAATTTTAGAGTAGAGGAAGACGGGTCGATGTAATTCGTGGTTATGGTTGGTCAACCAATAGCTTAGAGAAGATTTGATGAGGTTAAACCTTAGAAAACGACACTAAATCCCGGATGTCAACTTAATGGTTAAGATGCATAGTTCTTCTACTTCTTATGATTGAGAAAGTAATAAATAAATTTCATTAGCAATTTAATCTCCCGAAATATTTGAGACACTCGCAGTGTTCAACAGCTGTCAAAACGTAAAAGGAACTCTAAATCTCTTCTTTTCTACTACATCTGCCAAGAAAATTATTACGAAATATCCCTTAACCCACATACAGAGATGTTTAAGTTTATTAAGTTTGATGGGAGCGTTTTTTATAGCCTCCCCTCTTTCAAAACACGATTGAAAGCACCTTTTGTTGTGAAAATTCCAAGCATTTGGGTGCATTCCCCGAATAGTTTTATTTTAAGATCTTAGTCATCGTTGAAATTGAGGAATTTGGAAATGAGAAAGGAACTCAATTAGGGAAGTTCTTTGATTCATACGTTTGTTTAAATAAAACTTTTTAAAATTCTTGGTCCGTGTTTTGTTGCTATTTCAGTTTAATTAAATTTTGTTTTTACCTTTCATAACTTCTTGAGAGCTTTTTTGTGATCAATTTGTTTTCAACCTTTGTCTCATTATAAGATATGAACGATCTATAAGTAAGTATCTCATTGTCTCGTCGATATTATAAAATATCCTAGCAATTCACGTGGTTTATTTTTTCTTTCATTTAGTTCTTAATCGAATCAACCATCAATGTAACAACATGAGTATTAGCAAAAGTGAAAAGGAACAAACCAAATATTGTGAACATTTTGAACAGGTGCTCAAGGAACATAAATACTAACAGGAATGTGGACAAACAAAATATCAATATCAAAAACCGTTTTAAATTAACATTATCTCAAACCCTTGTCTTCCAAATACCAGTAAAAGAAAATTAAAAGTAAAGAGAAATCGAAAATCATGTTGATAGCTAAACTAGCACACAAATCGTAACGGGATTAAATCTATACTAATATCATAAAGCTGAAGAGTTTGTTTGTTTGTTTGTTTGCTTGCTTGAACGCGCTAATCTCAGGAACTACTGATCCGATTCGGAAATTTCTTTCAGTGTTAGATAGCCCATTTATCGAGGAAGGCTATAAGCTATATATCATCACGCTACGACAAATACGAACATAACAGTAATGAAAAATGTTGCGAAAACGGGGACAATGTGACGCAGACGAAGTTGCGCGGGACAACTAGTTCTAAATATAAAAATAATCATTTCTTGCAAAGTAGTTTTTCAATCATTTGTAAAATGTTTATGATTTAAGTTATTTTCGAATGGCGACTTATACCTATGACACTAAATAAAAAAATATGGCCGATAGACTTTCGCGCGGAATTCAGAAGAAAGCGGAAAGTCTGAAGGTGTAATAATGAGGGGTTTGCTGAATGTGGAGTTTCTTTTTACAGGTAACTTCTTTTAACTTTGTTTACAAATTACAACAGTGGTGACAATCCTCTAGTCCTCTTGATCAAGAGGAAGGTTTATATGTATAATACATGCATAATACAGTAGAGAAATACTGAATATTTTAGAGGTTTCTAATGTGTTGTCGTAAATTAACACATTTTTTTGAGCTTACATTGCAAACGCTCGCTGGCTTACGAGATAGATCAAAATAATGTACTACAGTATTGTACACCTTAAAAAGGTCTACAAAAAAATCAGCAATGGTATATGTCTATCTCTTAGGGATAACCCACAATAACAGTTTTTTATCTTTTATACTTTTTACGAGAAATAATGGCCCGTTTACGAAGCGATTTTATGCAATACAGCATTAATCCTTATCTAATTAAGTACCTTAAATACATTGTGCATTTAATATAGATCAATATGGCCCTGTACAGCATGTAATTTAAATGAATATTTTCGAATATATTAAAGGATTAAAATGCTGGGACATAGCGATTGCAAAAAACACGGTGACAAAAAAGTTGTCATTCTGCAGTATTAGTATATATCAGCATTGCACCCGTGCGAAGCCGGGCGGGTCGCTAGTTTTGAATAAACTACTACCGGGTGCCAGCAAGTTATAACACAATAATAACTGTCCCAAATGTAAGTACAAAATAATGCTATCTCTTTCTAATAGAGTATCCTCAGCATCCACTTTCGAAGTTTGTATCGCTTAAACGCTTTTGAGATGCTCGTACTTATATTAGTTAGTTTATAAGTTCATTGCAGGTGCTACATTTCGTGACATAGTCCTTTCATCGCTGCCAACCTGCCAGTGTTCTTTAAAACAATGACTGTTTACATAACAGTAAGAATCGATCAATCACCGATAGGTGTTGGTCAATTTGAAAATCGAAAGCGAACAATGACCATAGATAATTGTGTTGTAGACAAGGAGGCGGTTACTGAACGCAGCTGTTACGGGAATGACCGTGTTCTTTTGTGCATAAAATGTGTTTTTTTTTCGCATTTTTTTTTTGTTAACCTTTTTGTATCTCTGGTATAATAAATAAAATTGGCTGCTATCTATATTGGTGATATCTGTCTCTTTAAACGTCTTATGTTTTTAGCATAGCGGTTAAATAAAAACATTTGAAACTAAATTTGTAATGCACGTGCCTAGGTTGCAAAGAACATTAAAAAATCCTTTTAAAACAAGACATAAAAAATCAGCACATGTTAGTACTTTACAATTCAATTGACGCTCGTGTTAAAACTGAATGATTGTATAAATTGATGTTTATTATGCGTTCATTCTTTCGTTCACTTAATAAGAGTGACTGGAAGTTCCAGCCGAGTGACTGGAAGTTCCAGCCACTCTACGCGTACATACGTTCTGAGACTTTTTACCGGTCTAAGTGACCGACCGCTATGTCGTCACGGTTGGGAGAGGTCTTACTGTTTGCGGTAACCGCGTCAACCCCGACAAAGCGCGAATAAGCGCAAAAGGTTACGGTTTTTTATCTGCAGCAACCGGCTGCATTTGCAGGGTTATCGAGTGTAGTTACAGAAAGATTTTTTTTCGCACTAGTTTCGTTATGGAAATTTATTATCATTAACTTAGCAAGCGACGAGGAAAGTAGGATATTTGTTTCTTTGTGCAAAACTGTGTTTGTTTAATTATGTATTGTGCAGAACTGGGTGGTGCTGTGTGGTCTCGACCATGAAATGACCACCCACTTTCCTCGGATGGTGTGAGCAACGATTATAGGAATGTATCAAGACGATTAGACGGCATACCAAAGCGTGCATTGAATTTTTTTAAATACAAATGTTTATTGCGAATATTGTCGGCCATTTCCAGCTAGCATCACGTGAATCGAGTCGAATTGTATTCACCTTGAATCGATCAGTAAGTCAATCGGGTGTGCAGGCGCAAGCAACACGTCAGACGTTTTAATTGTCAGCAGTTTCGTGAGGCTAGATGGTTTGATTAATACCGGTTGCGTCAATAAAATGTCGAACTAGAAATTCTAAAAGCCAATGTTTGTAGGTACGGGAAATATTGAGTAGGTTTGGTTTTTTATACTTTTCAATATTCGTGAGATAGGAGGGACATTGAGAGACAGCATATCTTAAAAATACATACTCTTCTTGTCGCCGAGATAACAGATGATATCTGAGTTCTGATATTGAACATACGGATACAGAAATAAGTTAAAAACTTAGTAAATTCTTGCAATAACAAAATACAAATAACAATTCATTTATTCTATTAAGGTCATAGATAACCTCATAGTTGAAGAAAATGCAACAATTTTCCAATAAACAATTTATTATGAAATGTTAATCACATAAAGAGAGATTGTTTAAATTGTAAATATCACGTAAACGCAATTTGTTTGATGTAATTTTTTTTCGCAGTGTAATTGCAATTGCCAAGATTGCAAAGAAGTTTAATCAAGTTTATTTTCACATACCAAATATATATATATCGATTTCAGTAGAAGTAGTTAGAAACTAGTTCATAAAATAATTAGGACATAAATTGACAAGTACAGGCCGAAAAAATACGTTTCATTCCTTTTTCATTCGGTCATTACCCGCGCGCAATTAGGGTTGAGCTGTCAAACTGACATTTAATTTGAAATGGAATGCATTATGGGTTCGAATGCGAAATTACGATTGCTCAAGAATTGGGTTCGTTAATCTGAGATGCATTGAAAATGCAACTGTAGTAATTTGACGATTGATTACATGCTGTAATTAATAATGGTATTATTTTTAATTCCTTTTTTTAGCTCCTAAGGCCGCGGAATCATCTGTCATTCATCCTGGCAGTCCAATTTGTACCCAGGCATAGTGATGTACACCTCATTACCTATAACCCTAATCTGCTACGTTGCAACACTAGGAAATGCGAAGTTGCGTGCTCGATTCGACCCCACGATAACCTCACAGTCTCGCAATATTTCAATAATAGTTCTAATCATAAATGTTGCATGAAGCTCGCGTTAGATCAAATAGAGAACTTCGGATTTCTCAGAACATTACGTCAGAATTTTGACGGATAGTTTCGATCATTGTTATGTGAGAAACCTCTAACGAATACTTTCAATATTTAGTTACATTACTTTGGTTATTATGTAGTTGCTAAAAGCCAAGTACAGATTTTAATTGAAGCCATTGCAAAGTCTGACGTAGGTACGCAAAAATCAACCTGACAAAATGGACCCAGCTAGAGTCCACCAAGGACTCTCGAAAAGATCCAAAATGAATATGTCATCCGCATAAAAATGCATTTCGTAAAAACTGTCCATGGTCCCAAAGTAATTATAAAACGCCATAACAGCCAATAAATCATCGGCTAGCCTCCAGAGCACATGTAATATAAATGGGTGTAATTAAGAAGCTGTGAGTCGTGTGGCTTCGTACGTTCCCATACGATTCTCTATGCCTCTAGTGCCATTTGTGCTATTACAGGTTACTATAAAGCATTCAGAGTGTTAACGAGCTTCTTTAACCACTATTTATTAGTAATAAATAATCTGTATGTTGTGATGTTTGTGAGATAGTAACAGAGAAGAGAATCTCGTATTACTTTACTATCTGTAGCAGATAGCTGATCTTCAATGCTTTAGGGAACACATTGGACTTAAAGATTTTAATTCTTGTAGACAATTTAAGCCCAACTTAAGCCCTGCTACAGTAAAAAAAAAGATTTATTGCAGAAACTTAACAGTAAATCTTACGTTAACGTTTGCTAACAGTTTCTGTGGAAAATGTTGTGGGTAGTAATTTGTTAAGTTTAATGTTAACTGTTTATGCTTAATATTCTACTGTTTGTTTTCCCTAATATAGTAACTACCATAAATAACAATATAGTATAGTAAATACAATATAGTAACCTAATAACAACTAGACAAGCTGTACATGATCGCACTTAGTCTGTTTCCAACGTTTTTGCGCACATCTTCCAACGCCATTATTCATCGATTTCGATCGCCAATGAGCCAATATTATCCACTCCTTGCAACAAAGTTACAAAGGAAAATTTCGTAATTACCCAGTGTTGATTGTATGATCATATTTCGTTAGCAAATTGTCGGTGAACAAAGCGGGTGTAGTGTTCACATCCGCGTTTGTGTCCATATCAGGAAGTTTATTCTCGCTACCAATAATATCAATCATGGCGTCCGACAATATGTGCATGTCTTTATTGTCACTGGCTGAAATATTGTCTCAATTGTAACCGTTTATTATTTTAATAGATTCATTGTCAGCTGTCACGTTGGTCCACCATGGTCATGCATGATAATTTCTATAATATCAGTAAAAACTTATCGTTGTACTTTTTGTCGCAGTAAGTCATACGAACCATTCATCACTGCTCCACTGTAATTAAAGTACATGGAACTCTCTAACAGCCATGACAAAAAAGGCGGTACGATTTGAAAATCGAACGCTAGCCGCAACCAATCAAGGATGACGGTTGCAGCTGCGTTCAGGAATTCGTTGAGAAATCGCTGCGGTTTGAATAATTTATCATTAGAACGTCAACGCGTCTAGCGCTCCGTCAACGCGGGTTCAATGAGCATTTATTACTAATGCTCATGAATGTTAAGTCGTAACTACCCAACAACCAGGCGCTAGCAACTCTTCGTGTGTCTTCATAAAGTAGAAGTAAATTTCATTCACAATAACAATGTTTCATGCACTTTTGTTATAATATACAAGCCGATATCAAAGGCACATATACCTAAGACCTAAAACACGAGCATTTTAATGCACAATCAAATACCGGAACGAATTACAAAAGAAAATGTATGTGAGTACTTTGTTCGTCCAGCAATCTACATTATGTGTAGAAATTGCATTCATGAATAACAGTGAGTTTGTTTCTTAAACATGCAAAAAATATTCGTGCTGTACCATCCTATTTTGGTAGCAAGAAAATTTAAGATCTTGAATGTGGTTTGTGCGTCACCAAAATTGGCTAAACGACCTTAATGGAATAATCTTGCAGCCGGCTCTTCGACATAAACGGTGAAACAATTTTAATACTGCACCGCCGAGTACAAAATTTTCAACTGGAACACTAAAAAAAATATGGATCACAAGCTTATATTTTTGATACTATATTCTGCATGAATTACGGAAACCAGCTCTGCTCTGTTTATCAACAATTCTAAATTGATCGTGATTTGGTTTAGTCTTTCATTTGGGTTATTATTGCAGTTGTTACCATAATCAACCAAATCTGGTTTAAATGTTCCTCTTTATTTCTTAATCATATTCCCCAATCTTTAAATCCCAAGAGGTGTCGTACGTGATAGCTAAAGCCTGTACTTGAAGGTCGTCGGATTGATTCCCGCTTGGGAACAAATATTTGTATGGCCTACAGTTATTTGCTCAGAGTCTGGCTGTTTGACCATGTCATTCGTGCGTTTAACGACTCACAAACTGACCGCTGACTTCTTTTTCTTTTCTCAAAAAAAGATAAACTGTTTATTCAGCACAACAGGAATATTGGAACAATATGTACCAAAATAGTGCAAACTGTGGCAGAGGGCCTATCAGCAAGATTAGTAGCAGGTTTGGCTGTCTTATAAGAGAGGCTACCATAGCTAAATTTTTTACCGAAAAGTCTTAGAAAACTACTAGCTTAAAAAAACTAAAGCCTCTTAAATAAACTACAGAGCATTCGTAACCACTGCCATATAAAAACTAACTTTGTCCAAGAAAAGTTAAGCCAATCGTTTTTTTCGGTCTAGGTCAAGTTGCCGACTGGTTTGGTCAGTTCTTCGTGCCAAAACTCTTGATCTTCAATAACATATTTGTTAGCGGAAGTAGGAAATGTATTCAATATTTATTTCTTTAAATTTGCTTTCCCACTGCCTAATATATCTGAATCCAATACAAATATTTTAGGATTGATTGATTTTCACGAGACGAAATTAATTTTGAATTTTTCTGACAGACAGAACGCAAAATAATTACTTACTTACGGCCTTCAGGCAAAGGTAACATAAAAGTCCAAGAATAAAAGAGCTTTCACATACCGGCAAAAGTATTCCATATACAAAACATACAAACAAAGACACGGCCTCAAAGGATGTAGAACCGGTTCCTTATATGTAATGGCAACTGATTCGAGATACCGCTCGGCATCCCAAGAATGCCGACGGGCAGTCGGCAATGCTGGCCGCTTTTATGATTAGAACGGATAATAACAACACGACTGCATTTTAAGATAACAATTTAGTTTTAAACATTTGATACTTTGCCATTCGATTTTTGAATAGGTCGAAGTTTATTTTTTAAGATATTGCGTGACCGCAAAGGAATTTTCGTGTAAAGCCATTTGATGTGGAAGATTCGAATGTAAACTTTAACATCGTCTACAAAAGTGTGTTCAATGGTTTATTAAGATTCATAAATCATATTGAGGTTTTGCCATTTTGGTAGGCAACACCAAATCAATGAAGAGGAAGGAAACTAGATTATTCTCGCTAGGTAGGGGTAAATAATAAGGGTATCGCCAAAACTGTTTAGCCGCCAATTTCTACTGGGAGTTGTTTAACAGAATATTAATCAGGAAGATTAATCTTCTGTTGTGAAAATAAGAAATAAAGTGTTCTTGTGAAAATAAGAAATTATGCAATTGATAATAAAAAAATTGGGGAGGCCAGTTCGTTGCTGGGCAAAAACAATGAACACGACGTTCGATATGAACATTGAACAATCAAATGGCATAGCACCATATGTCACGTACAGCACAGCCAACGCTTCCTTTATCTGTCAGACACAACAAGCATATAATTGTCTAGATTACTTAAATTAAATTAACAATCAATAAATGTAGAACTTGCCTAATCTCCGCCGGCCCGACATTTATCACAAATCACATCACATCACTAGAACCCGCGAAAAACTACATCGTCTTCGATTTTCGAATTCATTTTTCGAATTATCATTTGGAGACAAAGGCGTTCGTTCCTAGTCATACCTCGCGTTCGACTCATAAAGTAAATGGTTGAACTAAAGTGATGTGAATTGTGAATCACTTAGTCTATTAATATGCGTAGCGAGTGACCGAGTGTCAAGAGCAAGGCTTGACTGTTTGTGTACTAGTGATTCCGACGCCCGTCACTAATGGTCTGTTATGTAAATCTTTTTGTAGGAGTCAAATGTGATATACATACGTCTTGTTATATAAGTTTTGTTATTAATGATTAACTATGCATACAACACGTGCTCGGAACGATTGGTACAAACATGAGAGTATAGCTTTTGATTTTATTGGATAATAGCGACTCGGAGAGTGCATAATAACATGCTACCTTACAATGCTATCTTAGGAAGTGTTTATAAAACAAATTAATTGTTAGCATTCCAGTGGTTTAGCTTACTACCTGTACTTAATTTTCCAACCAATAAGGTGATTTCCCATACCAACCTTGTCCTAGACGTAGCACGAACGTTTGAGAAAGTATTGCACAAAAGCCATATACATTCGAACCAGAAACGAAGATACCGAAATGGTTTGCAGTAATCGTAGGTGAGGTATCGTGGGTCCAACATTTTTTATTATTTTATAAACAAGACAAAAACACGTTTACTCAGAACTAAATAAAATAAAAACTGGAATACTGCAAGGACTTGTTTTGGGTCCGGTCTGGTTTGAGTGTCCGGTGTTTTGATTAGAAAAGTCACGAATGAACATTGAAAATGGCAGAAAATTCAAGTCAAGAAGAAACATCATCAAAGGCTAGGCAGATGCCTAGCCTTTTCTTAACTATGTTGGGGTCAGCTTCCAGTGGAACCTGATGGAACTACCAGTATTTTATACAGAGCGACTGTCTATCTGACCTCCAAAACCCAGTTAGTACTGGGTAATACGATACCCCTTGGTAAGACTGCTTGTCAGACTTACAAGTCCGGAAGAATATTGAATACAAAATAGTGTACTGGATGCTTGGAACAAAATCTACACAGTCAGTCCAAAATTGTGAAAAACAAAAACATCTTTAAATTCACTAAATCTTCTCTTTATTATTTGCATCAATTTTAAACTATCATCTGACAAACAATTTAACATGCTCCAAGCAAACCGTCTTCAACCTCTATCCAACTTTCTTTACGCAACAATAACAAAAAAATAAATAAACAGTTATGCGGTTGTCTTTGGCGCGTAACTGTAATATAGCGAACGGTTGCAAAATAACCGCAACATCAGATCACGTACCTAGTAGTAATCGTTATTATATCCTACCTGTTATTTTGTTGTACCTGTTATTTTAACAGCAATCACGATATTCACGACGCGCTGGTCAGTAAATAAATATGTGCCAGATAATAATATTTATTAGGTTTTATTGAGAAACCTGGAAGCCAATAAAGAGACTACTGTTAATTATTTCTTTGAATGTTTGTGTATGAAGAAGTAACACTTACGTTTTTCTCGACAGTAGTGTTTTTTACTCTAGGTTCTATAGATTCGGACTTCACTAAAAATTATAAAATTCTAATTTCAAAATTTGGCAAGCTATCATTCGAACCTCCAAATTTAAATGTTGAGAATAAACTACTAGTTGAGAAAGCAAGCTTTGCAACATAAAAAAAAAACACTATGAATGAAAGATGACTCAAGATTTACAAAGAATACAGTCATTTATTGTACAGTTGATATTATTGTTTCACATCTTGTAATATACGTAATATCTTCTTACATACTCGTACAACCACAATCATTTTGAGTAATGTCAATCAGTTCAATGACCTCACTTTCTCTCGGAGGCCATACAAACTTTCTGAATTACATTAATGTAGCATTAAACATAATATTAAACGGTCAATGCTTGTGTTTTCATACGGATAAACATTAAATTCATTACATTGCAGACTTTTTAAAGATAAGAAAACATTTTAAGTTAAAACGCTTTCTTCTGAAACACGAATTTAAACCAAATCAAACATGGCGTAGTAAAACGCGAAACAGAGAAAAATAAATAAATAAGTAGTTAGATTTCCCAACGCAGTATCTTTGAAAATTTCATTCAATACAAACATTCATTTCCAAACACCAATAATAATGGAAACTAAAAACACAAAATGTTAAGAAAAAATCTCAAGAATATTTTTTACGAAAGTGTAATGTTTAACGCATTAGTAATTTGTTACGCATTCATGAACTACTGAACGCATCATTAGACTTGTTTCCTAATTATCGGTCGATACTTTACGTTAAGCAATTGAGAATAATAATTCATTAGGTACACATAAGACCACACACAAACATCTTCATACATATATACATCATTTAAGTTACCTCCTTGGTAGATTGACGAACGAAAAGTGAATTAAAATCGGATTGGTATTTCGATTGGTTCAAGTCGCAGTCGGTAAATCAAATGCATGTTTTTCTTGACTTAGGTAATCAGCAGTAGCTAATTGCAGATTAGTTATATAATTAAGAGTATCAAGTAATGTGGACGAATTTTTTGACGCCCTGTAATTTTGATATTTGTACATATTTTATTATTATTTTAGATATATTTGTAGTTTGTAAATAATGTAAATATGTAATGATAAAGAAATGAAAATTAAATTATTTTGAACGGCAATTAAGAGTTTCATTAAACAGTTCATTTTACACAGTTTTAGAAGAGCTGTGAGAAAGGAGTGAGACACGTTGAGTTAAAGTTCACGAAAAACTTCTAAATTTGTATGTATCCTCAGACTCTCACAATATTTTTATGGAAGCGTAGAACTTGTCCACCCACGCCCAGGACATAAATGGCAAGAAGTGGCAAGCACGTATTGCAACTATACAGGTTTACTAAAATCCTCGGCATGGCAACCGGAATGAATAAATAACGTTAATTTAATTCTTGTATCTGGTTTTATCACCTCGCTGTTACTACTTTCATTCATATTTAATATCGAGAGTAGGTTTTTCTTGTGTAGTAGTTGTCCGCAAAGTCATAATAAAGTGTTATATTTTAAATTGGGGAATTTCTCAAAGTTAGCAGCGGTAAGAGAGAATAAAAGCCTTCTATAACTTAAAAAGACAAGCTGTCCGTCCTGCTACCAGAGGTCCAGAATACTGCACCCAATTGCGTCACACTTCAAATCATGACTCAAAGGTTTTTAAAGGAAATTCCTAATCCATTGCTTAATTTTATGGTCGAAAAATTCGTCTGCTATCAAGAATGTATCAATGAATGTATTTGAACTGTCTAAATTGAAGTTGTAGTCATTGTAAAGTGTGTCACGTGATTACCCCGTAAAAATCTTTAATTTTGGGTCCTAGTTCAAATACATATTAATCTACCAACTCGATCCTAAATGAACTTTTCACTTTCACAACAGCCACAGGAAAGAAAATCGTCTCTGCCCCGACTTGGCTACGTCAAGATGTTGTGAAACACACAGAAAAATGTGTCAACCTACTTAATGGCACGAGCGGAGACGCGGCGAAAGCTAGATTATCTTAAAATAGCTCACAGACACTCACGTCCATCAAAGCTGCTTATAGCGCAATCAAATGTCCGTTTTCATTAATGAATTAATTACTTTAGAACTGAAACAAAAAGTAAATTACGAGTGTCTAGTCAATGAGAGAGATATGGATTTTCATGGATTTCGTCCAATGCTTGACAACGATACACCTGTGCTTCGTTCAAACTCGAAATACCAGCCAGCATTTTAACAATATTAAATATTAATACATATAATGGGTCCAGCGGTGTAGAACCCGCTGATATTTTAAGTGAGACGTATTATGATAATGTTTTCAAACGTAACGTAACTAAAAGGCTGGCTAACGGAACACGCATTGTATGACCTAAAAGAATAGTTTTAGGTAATTGAGTTGATTATTCTTTTACTTTTTGGTGACAAACCATTCCAGCCACTACCAGTCTATTGTTATTGTATTTCTCGAGTAATTCCTAATTTGTTATTATTTATTTGTATTCTCATTCTTAATGTATGATAATTTGTATTTTATGCTCTTTTAATGATTTGTGCTTTTTTTTTTGCTAAACTTTGCATGTAATTATGATAATTATTAATAAATAAACTAAACTATTAGAGAGTAAAATCTCACATTGAAAGTTATAAAAATAAACCAGAAGAAAGTGTTTCTTAATTCTATAGATATTCATAGGTATAAAGGTTTGTCACTAACTGCAATTTCGAATTCGATACGTTACACCTATTCATGCCAAGCTGCGCCGGCGCACCTGCCATAGCGCTTACACAAGGTAAAAGTGAGAACTGAATTATTTACAAATTATTTATTGTCACAGACATTTTATGGCAAACGATAGATGTAGTAATCTCTGGGCTAGGCAAAGGCATTCGTTATTTAAGTCCAGTTTAATTTAGCTGAGCACAAATCTAGACTCTGGGGTCATTACTGAGAAATTCCTGCTCAAAAAACCCAATAACATTTTGCCCGACGTGGAAATCCGACGCAGGAACACATTGCTGAGTAGTAGCGCTTGAGGCCACCAGTTCAAGGAGCCATCATCATCATCATCATTTCAGCCCAAAAGACGTCCACTGTTAGACATAGGCCTCCCCCAAGTGTCGCCATATTGACGTTTTGGGGGGTTTTGCCATAATCGCCACGCTTGGCAGGCGGGTTGGCGATCGCAGTACGGTTGTTACAAGAGCACAGAGAACGCTGCTGCCCATTCTCTGGCAAATCCCTTAGTCGCCTCTTACTACACCCACGAGAAGATATGGGATGGTGCTATTCTTTACGTTCGACATCATACAGAGCAATCAAGGAGCCAGTTAGAACATAATTATGTAGATAGATTGATGACAATGAGTTACACTTCATTACCCCTAAAAATTGTATAGGGCCAGCAAATCCATATTTTGGCATTGACTGGGTGAAAAATGATAGGCCTTAAAAGGGAGTGACTACTTTTAAATAGTCAAGTATCTGACCGTCGTACTGCCAGGTATAGGTCTCGAGTTAGACCTTAGAATATCTACTATAGTTATCACTGATGAACCAAACCAGCATCCCTGATAGATATTTCTCGACGGCATGTAAAACCAAATCAGAGGTCCATGCCGCCATAAAAACGCTGACAAACCTGGTGTCAGAGTTTTACATCAGGTTTTTGGTGAACTAACCACACGATAAAGAAGAGAAAGACTTATAAAGCAGCTATATATATATATTTGGCAGAAGAAGTCAAAATAAATTGTCATTAGTAAGACAGCAGATGAAAAGTCCCATGGTATAAAACAGAGCAAGCATAGCCATTGTCTCTTGCATAACCTAAGAGAAAATGATTAATATCTCGGATCCAGCTAAATGTCGAAGTTGCCATGGGAACAGTCACGCAACCTTGCACACAATATGGAGGAGCTTGGGAACCCGTCGTTAAAGAAACTGTATCTGATCACGAGAATTGCTCTCGCATCATCGTAAAGTTCTTGTTAAACGATGTGATCGGATTTATGAAGACGTGGTGTTTGTGTAGTATTGTACTGTCATCATGTACTTCCACTGTTATTTTTTTCAGTTTTGCTTTTTCTGATGTAGTTATATACAGACTTCCTATAAAATAAGTCTATACGCAATCTTGTTAGTACACTGCGGATGTTACGTCAAAATTAAACCGATAAATTTTTGTTGTAAAATATTTATTGTTATTGATCAGCGTGTACTTATTTGCCCATTGGCTACTACCGATTATGGGACTCTTCAAAACGACTGCAAAAACTTATATTCATGAAAATCAATCACCTTCTTTTCGTAAAACTATTATTCACTAGGTGCTGCCCGCGATTTCGTTCGCATGGACATTTTTGAGTGTTTTTCAGTTATAAACTATACATTTATACCTTCCTCTTGAAACATTCTGTCTATTGATGAAAACCGCATCAAAATCCATGGCGTACTTAGTTTAAAGATCTAAGCGTACAGACGGCGGGAGGCGACTTTGTTTTATACTGTGTGTTTAAGTAATAAAGATTATGATGTTGTTCACGTGTCAGTTTGTTCTTTACGTCTTCAAGTGTGCTGAACTGGTAAATTTAGACACTCCAACAATTGGGCTATCATCTACATACTAACACCACACTCACACTTAAAATCTATGTAAATATTTAGATACTTCCTTACCGTTCTTAGTTGGCTTGGCTAAAACCAGTGGTTGTGGTGTTTCCATCATGTTACAAAGATTTTGTTTCAGTTTTCGTTCAAGGTTATTGCACTTTTCATTTCACATGGATCGTATTTTGTTTGTTAATGGGATATTTTTCTGTCGTAATGGAGTCGGCAACCTTAGGAAGGGGGATGCAGGGAATCAATTCACACGGTTCAAGTTTAGTTAAAAAATCGCAGCTCATAATACAATTGTTAGTACAAACAACTTTTCATGCATAAGCTTTCTGTTGTGCATTTTTTCATGTGCAAGACATAAATAACAGCAAACCACATTTTCCAATATTATTTTATAAGTCCAAAGCAGCGCTGTTTAATTGATAATTTATTTAATAACTAGTTGTCCCGCGCAACTTCGTCTGCCTCACATTTTCCCCGTTTTCACAACATTTTTCATTGCTGCTCCGCTCCTATTTGTCGTAGCGTGATGATATATAACTATAGCCTTCCTCGATAAATGGACTATCTAACACTGAGATTAGCCCGTTCAAGCAAACACACAAACTCTTCAGCTTTATAATATTAAGGTATAGATGTAGATTAAAAGCTCTGCATGGTGTCGGACGTAGGTATATGTTTTCGGTAAAGAAGGAAATATAATTTTATAATTGTAGGAAATATATTTATTTCCCACCGTTATAACTGGCTGACTGATTTCATAACGAGAAAATGCGTAGCCCTTATGTATACCGAAGATGAGAAAATTGGTTTGTATACAAAAGCATTTACCTGGATGAAATTTACTAGGAGCTACGTTTTTTTTGCCAATAATCAAGCGTCTAAGTCTGTGTACAAGTTTTTTTTGTTGAAAATAACAATAATCGTAGTACGCGGAATCAACTCATCTCGTACTAGTCAATATTATATTCAGTTCAGGTTTCGCATGAAGTTACGTTATTGCTTTTATAACATTTACATCATTATACAAGTTGTTGTTTTGCATCCTCTTCAAATTCAAGAAGATAACTATGCTACTGGTTCTCGACCCGAATTAATAATAAAATAAGAAAGTAACTATTTTTTCATATCTACGAAAATCGGTAAGTGTGAACCACCCGTGTTTTAAACGTGGCCTGTCTTTTCCTTACCATTATAACTGCGCTTTCACACATACAAAAAATCTCAAACGTTAATTTGATAATTTATTTTTTCCTAAACCACATTAAAGAGGCTATTCTGAAATACTGCCAAATTTAAACAACAATAAAGCAGCGTTTAATAATAATTAAGTGGGTACCGTAATTTAAATAGATTATTTTTGACGTTTGTGATAAACTCCTGGATTTTGAAGAGGATGCAAAACAACACCTTGTATGAATTAGCTTAGAATACCTTACCTAACCAACCTACCTGACTAACTTATTCGTCAGATAATTACAATAATGACCAAGTTCCCTCAACGTCTATAATATGATCTGTCATTAACAGTGCTACATTAAAGTTCAACGTCATCACATTTCTGCAAATCTCAAGGAAGACAATCCGTTCATTGTGTTTCTAATAGCCCACACATGTGAACGTTACTTTCCACAGCAACATGCTAATTCGTTGATTGTAACAATTTCGCGTTTATAGGCCGCGCCGATCTCGCTCGATTTCCAACAAAGGCTCACCCACGTGTGTTTCTAGCTTTATAATTAGTCGAAAGCGGGCATTATAAGTACCTTTAGTTTACGCTCAGTTGGGTACCCACCCATCATCGTAAAGTTGGAAAAGTAATACGTAGATTTTAATCGTAAAACCGGTCCAGTGTGTGATGTGGTTTAAGGCGGTAAAAGTGGCGTTGCGCGGGAGTCTCCGAATAGAACTTGATGTGTTTTTGATGTGCTTGCTTTTGTTGTTTCCGTCTTTTGTAATAGCTGTGATATCAGATGTACTGGATTGCATGTACATCTATCTGGGTTGATGTATCTATATGGTCGATTGTATTGTTTCACGTTCTGTGGTTACAGGAAGCAGCTCGAAACAGCATAACTTCTACTAGGAAATTCGAGCAGACTTTCAGCTGTATTGATGTTGATAAATCAAGCCATTGTATTTCCATTACAGACTAGTTTAAAAAGTTGATAGGAATTTCCAAAACTATCAGCAATTATTTACAAATATGACAGAACCGTTCTGTATGGTGTCGGACGTAAAGAATAGCACCATCCCATATCTTCCCGTGGGTGTCGTAAGAGGCGACTAAAGGACTTGCCAGAGAATGGGCAGCAGCGTTTTAGTGCTTTTGTAACAACCGTACTGCGATCGCCAACCCGCCTGCCAATTATGGCAAAACCCCCCTTATGTGAATCTGGCGTTGGGAGAGGCCTAAGTCCAGCAGTGGACGTCTTTCGGATGAAATGATGATGATAACAGAACCCTGATCTATGATAAAATGTGGACTTTGTTTCAGGTGTCTTCTCCTGAAACATAATCGTTGAAAAGTATCGTAGTAATTTTTTTTTAAATATTTGCTTTCGTTTGGCCGCAACTTGGATGGTGTGAAGCGATTTTGAGGCCAATGGTGGAGAACGCTTGCATAGAAGAAACCGTTTATTTGGAACTTTGAAAATATCCAGATTATAATGATCAGGGAACAGATTATTCCACAGATTAAATATATGTGGAACCAAAGCGTTTTGTTCGGGTCCGTGGAACTTCAACCATTTTTAACGGTGACTCTTCAAAAGTAAAAGTATCTTCAAAATTCTTTTTGGGCATTACGTTTTCACATTTCCATTCAAATCATATCCAAAGATATTATTTGAAACAGTTACATTAACAACCGTCTAATCTAACCTTCAACGAACAAGTTTGCGAACGTTCCAACAATGATGGCCGCTCAATGCGTAAGCGCAAAATATCCGTGAAATTAATTGTTTCGGCCACAATTGTTTTTGAGTCGTCGACACGTAGATATTGTTCACTCATTAAGCAGATTCTAACTGTTCTCAATTAGACTGTGCTGCATGATTATTTTGGCGCGTGTCGGAACTAACGTTGCCATTTTGTTTTTAAAATATAATTTCCACAGACAAAATATTAGCCAGTGACACCTCCTTACAATGCCGTTCAAGCGCTTAAAAAACCATTCTGCACTATATTTGCCGAGCATTGTTTCTGTATACGTTTTCAGGCTTTATGAATCGTTTACTTTCTTTCCATTCATTAGTTTGCTCTTTGAACTGATTCGTCATGGGGTCGGCGCAACACGTTTTTTTCTTCCATTCTCCTCTATCATCTGTCACGCTATCATTGACTCCTTTTTCTTTCATATTATTCCTCACACAATCCATGCATCATTTCCTTGGTCTTCCCGCCCTTTTCCTTCCGTCACCATTTATATTCATCACTCTTTTAGTCTTCGTCGATTCGTCCCTTCTCATTACATTGAACTGACTCTAACTGTTCCTAATTCCTTTTATTAGTAACTCTCGTAGCATTATGTTCCGTATGAGTTTTCAGACTTTTTGCTATTTTCGCTTTCTTTTCATTCACATATGGTCATACTTTAACTGTTCTATGGTTATCGATGACGATGCGCGTCTGTCCGAGTTTCTATGACTTCCACAACTGACCTTCAGACTTTCAAATCGACTATTGATAAGTTCGGTTGTTGTGGAGATTTTTAATTTGTTATTTTTTATAAACACAGAATTTGGATATCGGCGTTGTGACAGATGTCTTCTCTTTGATAAATACACATTAGAATAAGTCGAAGATGGTAATTAATAAACAATAATTTAATTAGTCCTTAATTAAATTATTTTTTATGTTTATATATCACGACACTTAACAGAAAGGAAACGACTGAAGGATAATCATCATTCGATTTCCCTTGGTTATAATTTAAAATATTGTTTCGACAGTGCAAACTTGAACTGCAATTTGCATTTGCCTATTGAATTTTCAACTGGCGTCGTTTAGCCGAACGTCGCAAATCCAACCCTTGAGATTTGAAATTTCCACCGACGGTTTGTCATAAACGTTGTGCAGGTTTTGACAGGATGCCTACCTAGTTATAGGTACAACATAATATTTAATATATTTAATATTAGATACATACAATCCTGATAATTAAGAAAATGTCTTACTTCCCGTAATTTCTCGGTTAACTAGTTTATTAACCAATTACTGTAATTACTGCTAACTTATGAAACCGGGAGCGATTGAGTCTTAGAAACGCTAAAACTGCTACTTGTGTTCTTTATCATAAACTGCAAACTTTTAAGCGTGAAGTTCAGTTCAGATATAGATGCTTTTTAAATTGGCGATCATTAAGGTCCTCTTTTGTGATGTAGAGGGTGAAACTTATGTCATTCTCCGTAGAAAGGGGAGGATCCTTCAACCAGTCGGGTGATCTGTCAGGTGAATAAACAGGGAGACCCTTTGGTCCCTGTTGACCTCTTCTAGAAACACATCCAATCTAGCAAGCTAAGCTACGCCAGTCACAGACGCTTCATCTCTCAAAATCCGTGTCTCAAGTTCACTCACAACAAAAAACCCATCTCATACATATTATTTAAATAACAAATGATCTCGTTCAAGTACACAATCACCAAAACCTTGAATTGACACAATGTTACTCGAATACCCGTACATTCAACCATACCTCAGGTGGTAACACCCACCTTGAGCTGACCTAGCTTAGTACGGAGTTGCAGTAGAATGTGAGACCAGCTGATGTTGGTTTTGTTACTACTGATGAACGGCCTACTGTAGATACTCATACTAGGAACTTGTCACGACTTCTTACTAGCAGTAATCTATGTACTATTGTGCGAAGTTCTTTTGTTTTGTCATAGAACCCTGAGAAGGACGGTCGTACAGACATAAGCTATTGCCTATGGTAAATCTCTGTTCAATAGATGCGTTATCTATTACCGATAATTCTTCTTTACTTTCATGGTTATCGTCAAGGAGACGACGTTATCCTTTGCGAGAGTTATGAAACGGTTATTGTTATTTGAATCTAAACTCTGTCTAAGTCGAATAAGGTTGGCTTTCCAGTGTGGTCAAGAGGAATGTTTTCATGATTAAAATTAATGTGAAACAATTTTTCAGCGTTAATTTACAGAACATTGAACGATGTTATCGGTGCGTTGTAGAATTCGGAGAGAAATTGGAAATCTTTAACGTGAAGCAAGCGAGGCTACTGCATGTTCTTAATTCAAAACAGCTGGTAAGTTTGTTCCCATAACTATGCAATCTAATACAAATTTAGATTGATAAGGTACGCCTAAATCTTTTCATTCCTATTCTTTAGTGTTTGGAAACTGAAAAATCCCACTCTAGCTTTCGGCATCCCTCCATCCAGATCCATCTTTGGGTCGCCTTTCAGAACTTCTTCAACCCTATGTTTGACATCCTCAATCGTAAATTTACCCACACTTAAACTTGCGAGCGTATTGCGCTTTACGTATTGTTACTAGTCCAAAGATAAATATCAGCTGCATGTTCACGACAATGTAATCTGTGCACAACTTTATTTTTATCCCCATTGTATGCTTGGAGATCGTAAGGTTTCTTTTCTACGTGACGTGTTGAGGTGTTTGCCCTGCATACGGACTGTCTTACAAATTTCTAAGTAAAACGGTGGTTTTAAAGGGCTTCTATGATGAATTTAGGTATTATAGTCATGACATAAGGCATATATTCCCCAAGAGGTTTGTTAGTACCAACTTTTACCACATTTCGCCAGTTGAAGTCGTCATGCTCAGGAGTACCGTTTGCGACCACCAGACAGCGTTAGATTCTGTTAAGTGGACAATCGGCAAAGAATGTGCAAATCTGAGTTGATATATTTTTTATATTAAATAGACACGAGCAATACAAAATTGTAGTTGCACATGGCAAACAATCGTGATTTCCAAACCGTGACGGTGCAAGACAATCCATAAAGATCTTAAGATAAGAAGAGGTTTTAATGTTATTACAATGAAATAATGTTTGTGTGGATGGATGGAGAGGAAGACCAAAGAAAAGATGGATGGATTGTGTACCTAAAAATTATATGAAAGAAAAAGGAGTAAATGATAGCATGACGAATGACAGAGGAGAATGGAGGTAAAAGACGTGTTGCGAACCCAAATAGAATGGGACAAAGGCATGAAGATGATGACAATGAAACACATATTTTAAGATTCGAATCAGTCACAACAATTAAACAGTGCCCCGGAATAAGAAACAAATTTTGCAAGTGAAATTACATTTAATTCGACTTCTAAAACAACTTGTGTTACTGAAAGACTGAATTGTAATTTGGAGTGAGTACTTTTGAATATAGAACTCAAAATGGCTGTCAATGATAACGAAATAGTAATCAAAGACTAAAATGACTCAGGCCGCAAACAGCCGCCTATAATTAGACCAATATAAAATGAAACAGACCGGACAATACTTATATTAAATCTTAATTACAGTATCATGACTGTAACAAAGACAATTTTGCTCTATTTTATGATTATAATCTCATTTAGTCGTTATTAATATGGGTTTAGCTCAGATATCCAATAAAAACAAATAAGTAGTATTGACAAATCGTCGTAAAAAAGGATTACGCAAGCAAGTCAATGACCCGTAGAGTTGCTATGACTAAGGCACAAAACAAATGTACTTCCAATAATGTTTACCTACTATTATAGGAATTATTGTAGGAACGAGATCAAGAGGAAGACTTAAAAAAGACAAAACACCGAGTATACAGGCCTACAGATGAACTAAATGAAAAAAAGAATGTAGAGCTACAAGCAAATACAAGCATTAACGATGGCAACAGAACAAACGGACATGAAAAACGCTTCAACTAAAAGAAAAAAGTTCAGGATGAATTTACAAAAAGTTTAGTAATTATTAGCTGTCCGGCGCAACTTCGTTTGCGTCACATTTTCCCCGTTTTAGCAACATTTTTCATTGCTGCTCCACTCCTATTGGTCGTAGCGTGAGCCTATAGCCTTCCTCGATAAATGGGCTATCAAACACTGAAAGAATTTTTCAAATCGGACCAGTAGTTTCAGAGCCTATTCAATGCAAACAAACAAACAACCAAACAAATAAACAAACAAGCAATCAAATCTTTCCTTTTATAATATTAGTTTAGACAACGGTATTAAAAAATAACAAAACAATCTTTTAGACGTAAGAATAAGAAATATCAGTAGCATAATTATCCTCATCAGCTAAACTTATGATTTACGACGTGTAAAAGTGTTTGAAAAATCTATTTGCAAAAATAAATATCATCATTTCATTTCACTTCATCATTTCATATGCATACTAACTTAAGTAAGCTAACTGATTCTTTTGAGTGATAATTCTTAACACTTTGATGCATTTTAACAAAACGTCATAACTTTATCTACCCACTTAACAACTAACCAGCTGACATTAACTAGACCTTCACCTGTCTGTCACCTGAACTACACAGAATTGTTGCCGGTTCTCACATTCTTAGAATTAAGTGCTACCGTATACCTAATGTGTGATTCATAAGAAGCGGTATTTTGTATTCGCATTCAGATCTTGTGCTTTGTGACATCCTTTCTCTTGAAATATATCGCATTAGAGTAGAATACTTCTTATCTCATTTTGAAAGTAGGGTTTGGATGGAATTCTTAATCTATGTAATAATATTCCTATTTGAAGAAAAAGACTGGTAATTTTTTTTTTTGAATGCTGATGTGATGTGGACTCATAAGAAATCGTTAAATTGGAGACACAATTAAATGAAAAAAGAGTACCTAAAATAAAAAAAAATGAACTTCATCAAAAAATGACGAAAGAGTTAAGTTTGAGTGTTAAGTATTAAGATGACGAAGAGATTACCTTGAGTGCAATAACTATGAGTCATATCCTAGAGGAAGTCACATCCATAATACTAGAATGATCACTACCTAAGTAATTTAATGTAAGGGTTTAACTCAAGTCAATTCATTGCACTCAATAAAAAGGCTAATTCCCTTTTCGCCACGGAAAATAGAGAGCTCCGTGTGTTAGCAAATGCACTCGTTTCCCACAGTTTAATAACATATTAACTAGCCTGGAAACCAAACCATCTGTCGCCGAGTCGCAGTACAGGCGGCGCCAACGCTTTCATATTCAAACTTTCCGTGTTATCACTTACGTCATAGATAATTTCATCATTAACATTGTCAAGGTTAGATTAGTCACTTTAGATGTTAATATTGATGCAAACAATGTTAATTTTAGAATATTTATACGGAAACTTTAGGTATTAACTTTTTGCACGGTTATTTTACATCTGATGGTAGCACAGCAACCTAATGGGAACGCGTATAAAGATCACTTTAACTTTGATTGCAAATCAGAAGTAAAATAATTTTATGACTGGTCTTTACTCTACCCTTAAAATTTTCAAGTACATCTTAACTATTGCCAAAGATCTCTTTGCAAGTCGTGCGCCAACAGTCTCTGCTCTTTCATCCATGAAGTCTAGGATCTACAATATCTTGATTGTTTCATCAAACTATTGGCAAATAAGTACTTCCGAATGAGGCAATGTTTGTCTATCATTTATTTTAATTGTAATTCTTTGAGAAGCAATTAAGGAACACTTCATAAAAACTACATTGAGATTTTGCACAATGCCAATTTCAAAGGTTTTCTTTGGTAAGCGCTCTCATGAAAGGTCAAGGCTTTGAAATGTATTTTTTTGTAAATTGTTTATTTGATGGTACATACCTACATAGAGTAAGTACTACAAATAAACAATACACTAGAAATTGAACGAAATTATTTTCATTGACAGATAAAGTACGTGATCTTTTATTTAAACAGCACGTAAAACCTTTATAAGTATATTATTCTGTTCACTTTTGCCCTGTTTTTGGTTGAATTCTACAGGATTTATTGAATCGATTTCCATTCTGATACAAAGTATGTGTGTTTTAGGACTGCAAATGTTTACACTAAAAGTTTTATGCACTGATAAAAAATCACGTGTTTGCTGACAGATATGCGCAAATCTGATAAAAATATTCCATTGTACTGACTGACCACTCAAAGTATTAAGATAAATTAGTTTTGCGTGATATGCACGTTATTCTTCAACAATTTGGACCTAGTTCTTCAGTTAGATGACCTGAGTATTGTTCATTTGTGCATGGCACGCAAATCGATTTAGTCTGCATGTTAGCTTAATCTCATTTATTATTATGTACTTATTTATAGAACTTATTGATCATTGTTGTTTTGCGTGATATTACAATTATCGGCGCTGAGAATAATGCGTTTGATATACGACTGCAGCCATCTGCCTAACCTTTTCCAGCTCGTCGGCTTCCAGTCTAACAGGATGCAGCTGAGTACCAGTATTTTACATGAAGCGACTGCCTATCTGACCTCCACAAACCAGTAAATGGGTATCACGATACCCCTTAGTAAGACTGGATGTAAGACTTTTGGCTTCTGACTACTCGTAACGACTGTCAAAGATCTACAAATGACAGTCGGGACAAACGGCTTAACATGTTTTCCGAGGCACGGAGGAAACTCGGTATTTAATTATGGTCACCCATCCACGGACCAACCCCTCGGCAAGCACGGCTTAATCTTAAAGGACGGGTCGATCTTCAAGGTTAAGCCGTGCGGCTCTTCTCCAGCATGTTAGCTTTATCTCATTTATTATTATGTACTTTTTTATAAAACTTATTGATCATTGTTGTTTTGCGTGATATTACAATAACAGCGTTGAAAATAATGCGATTGATATACGGCTGAAGTAAACTAATCAAAACATGATGTAAGTACAGTCAGTGAGCAGCATTACCTGACCCATTTGCCTCTTGTTTGCTTTGTGAGATGGGTCAGGTAATGGTGAAGGGCACTGTACCTAGATATCTAAATACTATATAGTACGCGTAGTTGGCCCAGTATTCCCAAGCACAACACTTGAGCGTAAGGTTCAGGGTTAGTTGGGTTGGGTAAAGTCGTTCTTCTTTATCGTATGGTTATTGACCTGGTGACCCTGGTGTCAGAGTTTATATCCCTCTCATGGACTTGGCTTTACATGCCGTCGAGAAATATCTTTCAGGTACGCTGGTTTCCTTCACCGAAGCCAGTGATAATTATACAATACGCACATGAATCCAAACGCAGAGGTGCGTGTCTTGGGTAAAGTGGTACTGGGTTCTTCCACCATGAGTTTCTCAGGAGCAACCGAAGTCTAGATTAGGGTCCAGGTGATGGCCAGCAGCGGTGGCCCAGTGGTGGCAGCCCCGACTTACGAGCAGGAAGCCGTGGGTTCGAACACAGGCAGGCGCATTACTTTGTGTAATTTATTTCATGCTCTCAAAAACGGTGAAGGCATGTCATAGAACATATGCTCTGTATGGTGCCGGACGTAAAGAATAGCACCATCCCATATCTTCCCGTGGGTGTCGTAAGAGGCGACTAAGGGATTTGCCAGAGAATGGGCAGCAGCGTTCTCTGTGCTTTTGTAACAACCGTACTGCGATCGCCAACCCGCCTGCCAAGCGTGGCGATTATGGCAATACCCCCCAAAATGTCATTGTGGCGACACTTGGGAGAGGCCTATGTCCAGCAGTGGACGTCTTTTGGGCTGAAATGATGAATGATGAATGATGATGTCATAGAACTAAAAATACGAAAACATGTGACATCTACCAACCCGCACTGGACCCGCGTGGTGGATTACAGTCAACTCTCTCATAGAGAGGAGGCCTGCGTCGCAGCAGTGGGCACATTATAGGCTGATGATGATGGCCACATAGGGTACAAAGGATTCCAACATTACTGGCGAAATGTGCTTCTACGAATGGTGCAGCCCTGCATAACCCTTGATATAGAAGTGATACTGATATGTTAAGCATGCACCAAAAATATTGTAATCGATATACGATCGCATTTCATCATAAAACATAATCAACTAAATATAAGTACTTTACTTACGTTCCATGAATTGGACCAAAACAATTTTCTTCGCAACAATTTTGTACCGTATAGCACCATTATTCGTGATTTATGTAATTTACTGGCCTAAATATTTACAATATTGTCACGAACGTCATTTATTCACGCAAAAATATACCATTGATTCGATTCGATTCGAATAAATAGATCGATTAATTGTGCAATCCCTGAAATTCCGGTTTCGAGTCTTTTGAACCGAGAAAACTTGCGTCAACAGATTAGTTTGAAGTCATAAAATGTGCTATGGTAGCCAAGGGTACGTAGCTAAAATCGTGTGTTTTCTTTTGTGCGTAATAAAATAAGCATGGTATTAGATAGTGTGTCAAGGGCCATTCCGATATACGCGCAATGCATATGGGTATTAACAATAAGGCCAAACTAGAGTTGCTGCCAATGTGTTTAGTAATTTTATCTTAGCAAGCCATGATGTTCAATCAAAATGTAATGAAATGCAAACCAATCATCTTTATTTCAAACGATATTTTACATTGAACTGCTTCTGGTGGTATTAATATGTCTAATTTGGAACTTGTTTTGATTCACTACTTTTATACCATATGGATAAGCAATCATTCTCATATTCAGAATCATTAAGCTCATTTGTGCATGTCAATGCACAGTGCATTGACATGAACAAACTTAATTTAGTGGTGTTTATTAATGAACCTTCGACTACAATTGACGTTAATTTATTCTAAATTGATTTCAATACCTACATTTAAACCAATAAACTTGTAACATCAAATCCAAGCTATAAGAGTACAATTTAATTTCAAGAAAAACAATTATTTCTATCGTAAAATTCAAATTGAAAATTAAACAAAAGAAATACGGAAGTTAGAACTCAAACAAGCTTTTGAATAGGTACAGCACACGAACAAGCAAATACTGTACAGATACTTTAATGAGAATACTTGTTTATTGGCAATAAAACAACTTCTAGCACATTCACCTGTCCGCGAAAATATTAACCGCCTATGTTAAAAAGCTACTTTGACAAATTAACTAAGAAACAAAATAGTCGCCTATAATACTTGGCTGCGTTATCCCAAATTATTTCGCTTACGTTTTATCTTACAGTGAGAGACAATTCAAGGCCTACAATAATCTTGGCAAACGTTAAACCGAGCGATAAAGTATTCGACCAATGAAAATAATCAAGACAGACAGCATACCGTTTGGTATTCGCTACTATTGACTCAAATGCTATAGACAACACGGTATGTGTAAGGAACGTAACCCTGACTTTGAAATTATAAACAGAAAACGGTAGTGCTCTTGTTGTAAAAGAAAAAATATAGTGCGTACACATTCTTACATTAATACTTTTGCGTATAGAGAAAGTTTTTTCAAATGTGCCTGCGTTGATTATAGCATTATCTACGGTCAATACTGAAGCAATAAACCTTCATCCAAATTCTGCAAGGTAGCCGTACCTACACTTATGAATTGGCAAGAACGAATTGTTTTATAATAGATACTACTGACTTTAAAACTCTTCTTCTCAAACGAACTTCCTTAAAAGAACTATTCATCATATTTTCAAATAACTATACAAATCAACAACGTGAATTTGTGTTACATGAAATAGGAATACAAAATCACAACAATATCAAATTAAAACATAATTCACAACACGGCATTCCCAAGTTCAGTTAGGTCCGAGAACGCATCCTTGTGGTATCCCACAATTTCTCAGAATTGACTCGGCGCTGTCCCAGGCATTCGATTCGCCTATGGATAAGAGATGACCTTTAGGGCGGGGGACTGGTCGGACCGCATGCTTCTGCACTCGGTCCCATGTGGAATTTATAACGCGTCGCCGAAGCCGGCTTGCCGTCATAAAAATTCAACGTTAAAATGTTTCTTTACGATTTTTAATTGAAATTCTCTTTGTTGCAAAGCAGCTTTAAAGTGTTTTGACTTCTTGTTGTTAATATTTGTGTTGTTTTTGGAATTCAAGGTTTTGTCAAAATTAACATTTCGGCAATTTGTATGATTTACATACATCATTAACAAAAAAAACACGCTGAACGTGCAATTACAACAAATAACCTTACTTCGAATGTTTTCTAAAAATCTTCGTTCCTTGTAGTAATTAAGAATGTCAAGTGATATAAACTGTTGAAACGATTCTCGATCACTATAAATATTCTAACTAACTCAGGTAAATAAGTACATTATCCGTAGATATGATTCATTTTAGGACATTCACATTTTAGTGAAGGGCATTTTAAGTTAAGCAGGTTTACTTAGAGCCACTTTGGTCGGAATTACTACTAACAACGTGGGACTACATTAATAATAGGTCTTGTTTACTTACAAGGATTTCCAGATAGATTGCAAGGTTCGGCTTAGTAATTATAACCTGGCGTAAAAATAATATCTACTGAGTTATTTTATATGTAGAGATTAAAATCTAGATATTATCAGGTACCTATTGTGTCAAGAAGTGTGGCATTAAAGAAAGGATGCCTATACTTGGCTATGGGTGGAACAAAGCCAATGATGACGAAGATGATAATGGTAGAATCTCAGGAGATTTCATATTAATGTCGGACTGCTGATAGCCCACAAATAATAAATTGATATTTCATCCCGACATTCTGGAATTCCTGGTGATAAAACATTAAAGCAACAGCTTTTAAAATTCTCCGTCGCGTTCTGGCAAAGTTAAAAGACAGCTGAATGCAAAATTCTTACTCCTCCAAGCACACACCTAAATGTAAAGAAAAGTATTCAACCATCCACAAATGACTCGAATACCGTCAATCAAGTTACATAGATATTTCTTTCTGTACAAGAAACTACTATAAAACTGTCTTGGAGCAGTATTAACTGTGAATAACATGAATATGAGCGTGGAAAGTTGAGCGATGACGTCAGGCTAATCTCATCATTTATGTGTGATGTATGAATATGTTATGAGGACATTGGCTTATGATGGCGACTTTTTTGCTTTAATGGAAACGCGGTTTATGTTTTATAAATTTGTAAATATAGCAGGCACGTGTCTAAAAGAGGTGAGCTTTTATTGTTAAAAAGGTGAAGCAAAGTTAGAAGTAAGTAAAACTCGTTTTGATGATGATGATGCAAAATATTCGACAGACAATAATGATGAAATTAAGCTCTAAAATGGCATTTATATAGTGGAGAAATTTAATGATGTTATCATCATGAAAACAAAAAATAACGAAAAAAGTAAGTTTTTGATTTGACCTATCAACAACCACAGCTAAACTGTTTTAAACATTATGTTTACTCCAAATATTAATAGCTTTGGACTATCTTCATCAATTGCCTCATTTATAAAACATCGAAAGTAAGAAGAAAGGCGATAGCCCTGTATGTAATTATATGCGTCTAAATCCAATGATTTGTAATAAAACTTCATACATCTTACATTACTAATTACATACTTTCTCCGCTTTTCTCCGCCAAGAGATTCGAACAAAAATGCAATCCACTATTAAAATGAATGATCGCTGTATTTCCTTCGAAATATTAAGAAACGCTCTCTCTTTTGTGTTATTAGCTTGTTCTGATATTGGCGTAGATTTTAATTGTTTGTGTATCTTGTTTATTCTCCAATAGGCTTAATGGCATCTTTATGGTTTCAGGTTAAAAATAATTATAATGTTTGTAGTGCTACGTTTATCCAGCGGAATTGATTTTTAGCGTGTTTTTAAATCCTGACATAAACATGAAGGGTGGGTGATTCTCGTATTTTTACGAACGGTCGTATTCTGTGAGTAACGTCTGTCAAAAAGTTAGTTAGGTACTTATATTTTACACACATTTTCGGCATTGATTGTCGCTGTGATAAATTTGCCACTAGAAATCAAACGCTTTTAAATACGGGTAATGGCCTTCTGGTACCTATGTGCCTATGATATTGACCTACTCTGCTTAGCTATAAAAGTAATTTTGTGGATCTCCACTATTCGAAACTAGTAAAAAGAAAGCTTACGTTTTACTTATAAATTCGCAGTTAATTGTAACAAACAGGCTTGGAATATATTTTCTGTTGTAATGTCCAATACGAACGATACTAATTCTAAACTTATTCCTTCATGAATATTAATGTCGGACTATTTACATTATTTTATAACATATGTTTATTTTATACGACAACTTTCGGAGTTTCGGTTCAATCCGCATTGTATACTGTTTTATTGATCTCTCTTTATTTTTTTGTGGGAATCACAGCATTTTCACATAATTTACTTTTGGCTGTGTCCGTTTACCACATCACGCGAAGACCATTGTTGTCTTAATATGCATTAAAATAATTATTAGTTTGGTTAACAATACTCTACGATAAGCCCAACAATGAATTACTTAACACCGTGTATTCACGTAGAGTATTGTTTTTGCGCCACAAAGAGTCGTTTAATTTAATGCAAAATTAATCTAATAATTATTGGAGCGACAGCATTATTTGTACAGTAATGTAAAAGTCGACAGAAAGTAAACACTTCCTGACTTTTCGACATGCCGATGACGGGCAGTTAATGTATTAGTTAGGAAGAACAAATACGACATTGGTGTTTCTGCATAATGCAAGTGAGTCAACAAAAAACAACATGGCCACAAAAACGTTACGTTCGAACGAAGTCATTGTTTCTACCTTGACTGCCAGTTACAACCACACCAGCCAGTTATCTGACTTAACTAACACCGTTTTGGTTAAGATTGGGTCAACGGCAGATCTGATAGCGATCCATTTAATTGAGGTAAACGAGTTACGAAACCTGCATGTATGTAAATGTATGTTCTTAAAGAGGTTCTGGCCAGTTAATGACTGAAATGACTTCGTCCGTAGACCGTACAGTTAAAAGTTACAAACAAAGCAATCTGCCAAGCAGTTTAGCAAATCAAACAGCCTGTTTCATCACATCAGAGTCACGACTGTGCCGAACTTAACGACACGACATTCAAATTCCAACTTTTGAATGCACCAAAAGGTCTAGGCTATACGGCATGGCACTCACCGTTGGTGCCAAAATAGTCATCCTTATCCGTTAAGTCATGCTGGAAACCATAAGCAGGGAGCCATGCATGGGAGCCCGGGGGCTCGGGCCAATCCGAAATCCGGACCTCCTCCATTTGGACATGAACACAACACTGCACTCCACCAGAAAGTTTACACTGTTAGCACGATCATGCATGGACTACCTCTTCGTTCGTCCATTAGTTGGTCATTTAGGGCGATAACGGTTGGTTGTGCGGCTGAGCACGGCCAGCACGGGCAGGTGTACTTGTCCTTTCACAGAGACGCGCGCGCGCGGCGGGGAACGGCGGCTGACTGGCGCGCGGCCGCCGTGGCGCGCGCGCTGCGATCTCTCCAACCGATATCTATTGCTGTAAAAAAAACGCCAGACGCCATCGTGCCGCGCCTCAGCTGTGCTTTTGCCTGCTGCCCCTTGAACGGAAACTGAATCGACAAACGTGAAACTAGATTTACGGACTGGGAACCAGTTGTATGCGTGCTTGGGTTCATTTGGTAACAATTAAGAGGACAGAGGACATTCTTGAGCCAAAACAGGCAACTTCGGAACCTGTCCAGACAGATGTTTTGTGGACTGCTTGCTTTGTTATACTCCTGTCGGTGCGTTTTAACACATTTTGGCTGCATGCCAATATCAACAATACAACTGCAATTCCAAGTTCCCTAATGACTTGATCACTTATTTGGTTTTTATTCGCATCCTCCAGGATCCAAGTATAATCCCGTCGCCCCGTGGCTGCTGTCTCAAGTCAATTTTTTTTTTTTTTTGGAATACCAACCCAGTTAGACCTATACCCGTGTATTACGAAGTCTTGGCGAAAGGTACAGATGTGCTTTTGGCACCCTTTTGTCATCATAATAGGAATATTAAGTAAGCCCAGCAGTCCTAAGTTGCTAAGTATTTTTACAATTCATGCTCCAATAGTACCTACCTACTATCTTTACCACATCTCTAGAGCCACTTAATTGTACAGTGTTTCTATTCTAATTACTTTTGGGACCTTCAGGACTCAAGGATGGCAAGATGAAGTGTCAATGAATATCATCATCATCATTCTCTTGCCCTTATCCCTATTTTTTTTGGAATCGGCGAACCTTGTCTTCCTTTTCCATACCTCTCCATGACTTATTATCTCATCAGATACCTCCTTTCTTGCCGTATCATCCTTCACACAGTCTCAATAAGTATCTTTACTGTTTATTATAACAAATCCTACTGAACAATATTTCTCGTGTTACATCAGCGTGTAATAACACCAAAGCCTGACCTTTGACCGCTATTCAGTCAGTATACAGTTACTCAAAACATTCTCTCCATTAACTGTATAAGTGCCGAATTAATCGCCAAACAGATCACGATTACCTTACTTACATTGAATTACGGCACGCCATAGTAAATATAGAGAAAGTATGGCGGGACACAGAAAAAGTGGTGCGTGAGTCTATGGTCAAATTTGAAATTAGAGTATTGTGAAAAAAAAAACAGAGCTGTAGACCACGTAGGACCGCTTTTACTTATAATATCAATTTCATACTTTTGATTGTACGATTTGAATCGTGAAATATTGTAATAGTTTCTAATATTTAGTTTCTTTTTTAAAGTAGGACTTCTTGTGAATGGATTTGCAAAAATACAGTGTTTAATATAATAGTTTTCTGGTGTATCATTTTGGCTGTTTAAATGTTTACCATTCACATTCATTCATGGCTTCTTAGTTATAATAAAATTTATCCCGTGCCGTTCCATATCATAACTTTCGAGCATTGAAAGTTTTCAAAACAAAAGACTGCTGATAGTTGTCTTTCTTCGTGAGCTCTATGCCACAGAACGTTTCTTCTGAGCCTTTTAGAAATTCATTCTCATATACATTATAATTCCCGATTGGATGCGTAGTCATTAGATGGACATTAAATGATTCCACAATCAGGTTGTGCGATTATAAAAATAGCATTTCCATTGTAAGAGTTAATGTAAAAATAATGTGTTGTGGAGGTTTCTTGCTTGTATTTTCTGTTCTTACCGGTAACGGCTCTTGAGCGATAAACTTACTACTTTTGACCTTTTAAGAAAGTTCATGGTTCTAATTCTTTGGGTTTGTGTTCAGAATTTTTTGGCTGACATTCTGAACTTATTCGTGCTAGTATGTAGAGCAAGCTCGGAGCAACATAATATATTTTAAAATTGGATCAAAAAATGAGCCAGTAATTCCATAAAGATACCAAAGTTATTGTCTTCCTTCTAAACTTAGCCATCGGTTCGTGCTAGCGACGGTACCTAATTAATTCTATGAATAGAATGTAACAAGGTACGATAAAGATAAAAAGTATTAGAATTATGATGTTTATGAGCCAAATGAGGAATTCACCGGCTTCAAACAGAAATATTAAAGGTTACTAGGACACGAATGACGAAGATAATAATTTGGATAACAATTGGTTGATTTTATCAAATCCTGTGAGCGGTTCCAGCGGACCCGCTACCGGTACATTAATTTCAAGAATACCGTAGATGTGAATAATAATAATAAAAAAATCTCTGACATGAAACTCATAGCAGCTCATATAAGCAGCTGGGTCTGAAACCATGTTCTGCACTAGAGTTCCTTATTTATCGAAGAGTGATGTCGTTAACATTCAGCCAATAAAAGTTTTTAAATAGAAATCGAAATTTTGTTAGAGGTTTCTTAGTTCAAGCTATTGCATAGTAGTTGTTTTTCTAAAAAAAACTCGAAATTCAACAAAAATAAAGAAAACAATTAATGAATGGCATTCAAAATTAGGCTTCAACAAGAAACAAAATGTCATCACAAAACTATGACATAGTAAGAAAAATATCAAAGCTCCAACAATTTCCCAACAACTCTTAATTAGGCACAAAGCTATGCATCCAGAATTCGAGCCCATTTTTCACAAGAACCATTACAATACATTTCGAAACACGGAACTCGGTCATCTACATCTTTTATCTTACGTAACGTTAATAGCTCCTTATATTCCCCTTTGCTGCGTAAAAAGTAGAATTTAAGATTACGAACAGCTTTCTGGCGAGACGCCAACTTTCTAATATATTGTCCTAGAATTTATTTTAGGGATTCCACTATCAATACTCAGGAACTAGAAGTTATCACCGGTGACTAAAAAGTTGTGTGATAATCTGTTCTTGTATAGTACGGACATGTGATGCAGAGGAATGTGACAAATATCGTGAGGAAAGTTTTTAGTATTAATGCGGATGGCTGTAAGAGTAGGGGAACACCAAAGAAACGATGGAGAAACTGTGGCATGATAAAGCTAGCTATTCTGTATGGTGTCGGACGTTAAGAATAGCACCATCCCATATGTTCCCGTGGGTGTCGTAAGAAGCCACTAAGGGACTTGCCAGAGAATGGGCAGCAGCGTTCTCTGTGCTTTTGTAACAACCGTACTGCGATCGCCAACCAAGCGTGGCGATTAT
This sequence comes from Cerastis rubricosa, assembly GCA_949152445.1. Classification (NCBI taxonomy): domain Eukaryota; kingdom Metazoa; phylum Arthropoda; class Insecta; order Lepidoptera; family Noctuidae; genus Cerastis; species Cerastis rubricosa. The sequence continues at coordinate 20,668,976 of OX424526.1, read as the reverse complement.
GGCAAAACTCCCCCTTTTGGGGGAGGACTATGTCCAGCAGGACGTCTTTCGTCTGAAATGATGATGATGATGATAAAGCTAGAAAGGGAATAAGTACTAAGATGACGAAAAATTGAAAACTATGTAAGAAGAAGACATGCTGCACCGACCATAAATAAATAAATAAATTCAAAATTAAAATTTAACATAAATAAATAAGGGATTAATTCGAATGAGGGGCAGGCGAATGATGACGATCCACATAAACTGACTTTTGTTCTAGCATTACGATATTTGTAAATTACATTCAGTTATTTTAGAATTCCTAGAGTCGGTTAGCATGTAAATCTGGCACTCGATCGTTGCGCGTCTGTTGTATTTATCTTTCGTATGATATATCTTTTGTATTTCAGTGAACTGTTTACGTTGGGACTGGCTGAAATAGACTGTCAGAGTATGATTGATCACCGCGGGAAACATTCGGGCTAAACTATTATTTGCTGCAATCACACGCCAATGACGTCCCAATGATGCGTCACTATTCTTATCTGTTTTCGACCAATCATAGTAAGTTATTTGTGGACTTCAGAGAGGATTTTACTAGCTTTAGTCTTTTTCTTTTTCTTGCTGGTAGGGTGTGCCAAAGTTCAGATTTTTGATAATTAGAGATTGCTTCTTGTGCCTGAAATTTGGGTTAGTTATATTACACGAACCTGATAGGGCTGCTGATTTAGCGAAATGGTATGTATAATGCGATAGATGCACCTCATTATCCTGACGATAAAATAGTACATACACTTTCCCAGAGTAAATTAGATGAAGATGAACTTACAATAATAAACGTACACATAATCCTAAAACAGTAACATTTTCCAACAGCAGGAAGTTAACTAAAAGCGAAACCACTAAACACTTATTAAATCAAAACGAAACATATTTACTAATGTTTCGGAAGCGATTTTGGAAAGAAACTAGCTATTACAATGATGCATTACGATCCCACAGAATGGCTACTGGCGCTACGCCAAAGAAACCGACAAAGTATTCTGTGGTGTTTGTTTTGAACCAATCTTAATACACATTCAACTAACTTCTCTGTTGCTATAGGTATAGGCAGAAAGCTACTTGAATGCAAAGTTATCATAACGGTATTTTGACTTGAAGTTGTAAACTTCATTCTGCGTAAAATTGTATTCAAAGAACTATGGACATTGGCTTCTGTGTTGATCATACGGTAAAAGATTTGTCTTCCAACGTACTTACTTTGTGACACTTATTTGAAGTAGGACTTTCCTTAATCTTACTGACATCGAATACTGCAACTTCATCATTATCATCAAATTCTGCAGCAGTGTCCGTGCCAAATGAATCAATATTTACTTCGACATCGACTGTCACGTTTTCCTTTGCCGTTTTATCAACTGTCATTACACATTATTTTATTTTGTTTGTAGCTACGAGTTCTTGCCATGCTGGGATAAGGTCCATAATTCTGCGTAAGTCAAAACGAGTTAGTACCACGGCGAGAAACTTTAAAGCTAACCCTACTTGACTGCCTCGCGGGATGCAACTACCTCTTAGATATTTAATATCACAATGCACCTTTTATTTGTTGTCATCTTGACTACATTATTGCAGAATGCGATGTTACCTCACTATTCGTTGGAAGCGAGTTAGTGTGTAAACCGCAGCTAGGAAATAACGTAGGCTTTGTCAATTAAGTCTTATTTATAAGATTGTGTTGCATGTAAGTTATGTTGCGTTTGTGACTGGTGAGTAATTTGTAGTTATAATTCAAATAGTTAGTTTGATTGTATTGATTAAATTTTGCAATTCTTTTCGCAGAATGTTTGGCATCATTTTAAATGTCTATGTGAACAAATAGATGGCGTCCATTTTCTAGTCATTGTTTGTCAAGATTCTTATTTCATGCTGCAGAAATGACAACTGATAATTTTGGATTTGTATAAACCTCAACTTTTCACGGATTTCTTTACCTTGGTCCATTATGTATATGCCTTTATTCCTATTATTACTTCTTGTTTGTGGTAAAATGTAATGATAATAGAATGATTAAGGCAGTATTGTTCTGGTGGCAACTGGAATAAACCCACAAATGTGCAGCATTACCGGTAAGCCTAGAAACGCTGTGGTCGCGAATCACGCGGGAAAGTCAGGCGTCCCTATTCTAGTGAGAGTTTATCGTGAAAATACAAAAAAAAAACAAAGAAGATACTGTTGCTGTTGTTTGTTGTGTCTGTTTACTTAGACATTACACATAGATATTTGAAAGGATACGATGAGTCAATGAAACCATGGTTGATGAAAAAGAAGAAGTACAAAGGTATTAATTAAAATGTATCATCATCAACATCCTACAGCAGTCCGTTACAGGACATAGATAGTCCTCTCCAATCACAATCAATTAAAATGTATGAATAACGGTAATTTTATGCAGAGATTATCATTACTTCGACAAAAAATAAAGTTTTCGTTTACAGCTCTACAACACGAACTGAACTGTCAATTAAGTCAAGTTCACAAATACAAAACAAAAATCTACAAGCAACAGTCAATTTTAAACCAATCATATTAAGTTACAACTCTCTCTAATCCTCTTCACACATTTCCCCTAATCCGTGAACAAATAGTTAACGTATCACTTATCGAGTTCGTGTGGAATGTAACACCCAGAATAAGTCTGCGACAGCATTATGTTATGTCGTAAGGTTTCCGACCGACACGGAAAAAACACGCAAGCTAACGGGAAAATGAGGAAACTAATCCACTTTCGTTACGAAATCTACGGCGAATCAGAATAAGTACGTTTTTAATTAGTAATTAAATAGACGCGTAGGTATGTCGGGCATGTATGTGTATCATTAAATGGGTGTTTAAGTGCGAACGCGTTCAATCGATCAGATTTTAACGACCACTTCTGTGGTTTTAAATACAGTTGTAAATGTGTAGGTACATAAACGGTTATCATTTCAACATTTTAAACCCATGGCAAAAATTTGGACATCAGCGAAAAAAAAAATCCACACATTTAACATTTAAACCTTACTTTTTCTAAGTCTCTTTACCTTTTTTATTTTCCAAAAGAAACTCCTTCAAGTGTATAAGTCCCGACAAACAAGGCCAAACAGCTGAAAATATTAGCAAATTCCTGGCGTATGGTTACCCTATGTGCATCAGAATGCAAAATGTATGTTATCGAAAATTGAATTACATGATACTTTATTAGAGTGCGCTAAACTGTTCAATAAAGAATTCGTCGGCTTTGCTTGAAGTGCTTGTACCTATAATTATGTTGCATCAGAACTAAGAAGAATCAAATTATGTCTTGTAAGTGACATTTTGTCAAGCTTTTAGAAATCACAGGCAATAAAACATTAAATTGGTATCTTTTATATCGGTTTATTATAAAGCCACAACAGTAATTTAAAATTAATAAGGTGAAAAGGTCACTCATGTTACCTGAAACAGCTGTGCAAATTATGAGTATCTATCATGATTAGATTAGACTACGAATACCACATTTCATTGAAATAATAAAATTTGATTGAAAAATATGTTGCTACACTTTCATATTTTGAAAATATACAAAAGATCAGGTGGCCTACAATGACATCTTGAATCATTATTGTTTTACTCTTATTCCAGTGTGGGAAAGAGACGGCGCTATACAGGATGTCCAGCGCCATCTCTTTCCCACACTGGAAAAGGAGTAAAACAATACTACTTTAAGACGTCATGGTACTAACAATAACACTAGTAACGGGATATTTACCATGTTTATTATTTGTTTAGTAGTACGGCACGCAAAAAAACGAGCAAGAAAGAGGGTAGACAAATTATTGTCTGCTCATAAACACCCACCCGCAATAATTTCAGTTTATCCGTGATCATGGCGCTTGTAACAGCGCCGAAATATCGGGAACTCAAAACAAATAATAAACATGGTAAATATCCCGTTACAAGTGTTATTGATAGTGTTAGTGACCATGTCAGTTTAAAAACTTATGACGTCATGGTAACCCAGCAGACCTGACACATTAAAAATTAGACACAACAAATTCATACACGCAGCTTGGAACTATATAGTTTCAGAAAATAAAAAGTATAACTTCAGACATTCGGATGATTTATCTCATCAATAAACATCTCACGTTCTCTTCGAAATATTTCACGTAAAAATAAAAGGAACCGTAAATCATTTTTTTTTTTTTTTTATGAATGGCATCTCGCAGTTCAACCTAAGAGGTTGTCGTCTGCTTAACCGGACTATCCTGTGGGTGCCTTAAGAGTAAGGCCTCCAGCCAGGGCATAAAAACTTACAAACTAAGCGACTATACGCTGAGGGCACCCCCTGTGGGGTACGAGCCTCGGCTCAGGGCGTCGCTGGGGGAGGACTGTATGGGGACAGGCTGGATCTGAATGATATCATTATTTAGGGGCTGATTTAAAACAACTGGCACAGCATCGCGGGCTAGCTCGAGCGAGGGTCGGGGAGGGCATGGACAGGGACGTCGCGACGGACCTCGACGGCGAGGTCGGAAAGACGGCGGTTTGTGTCTGTACTTATTAAGAGTGCTAGTCTCTTTACTACTTTCCTGGAGGAGGGTGATAGCATCATCGGGAGTGACGAGGGTATGCCGAGGACGGCGTACTGTACTAATGCGCGAGGGTTCGTAACGGGCGGCCGCTGCGATCAGGGGATTACGGTGTTTACTGGCGTTATCGAAGAAACGCTTCGAAAGACGTTTCATAAACTGAAGGACGGTGGGCATTCTAAGGTCTACGTGTAGACGGTCGTTACGGACATAAAAAGGGGCTCCCGTGACTCTACGTAAGAACCGGTTCTGCAAGGTTTGCATCCTATGGATGTATTTAGGCTTGGTGTGAGCGTACACGACGCAAGCGTACGTCATAATGGGGCGGATCACCGCGGTATAAAGGCGCAACTTGCACTTGAGTGACAATTTGCTTTTTGCCGAGATCATGAAATGACCGTAAATCATTTAATGTTGACAGTCTTTTATACTTTCTCATAGATAGACGTGATCCGAAAATTTATTTTGATAGATGTTAAGTAATTGTGAAACAATAGAAGAAAGGTAGTCACATCTGTCAGGCTTCTGCATGGCAGAAGTGAATGTTGGTTTGGGCAGCCATGCATTATATGTCAAAGATTGAAATCGTTAGATGTGTTTCCACTTATTTCGCGTGAAAAAGTAAGTATATGTATGTAAAGAAGGTCACTATACTAGTGTCCTTCTTCTTTATGGATTTATTATCTATAGCTTTCTAAGAGATGCGAGTGTCATGTTTGTGACATCAACTGTCGGTGTAGAAGTAATTTTAAATAAGATATAGTTATTTTTAATTTAGATACGTGGAACAGTCTTACTAGAAAGTAAAGGCTTTAAATGTTGTTTTTTTGTTATTACAGAAAAACGCAATTTCGCCTTTATTTAATATAAGAAGCATATTACTATTATAAAACAACATTTTCTGCGAATATTTCAAGAGATATGGAGAAGTTAAGATTTTTGTGTGAAAACAGCATCAGATGGAAAATCAAACATTATTTGCATAATCTCAATAGGAACACCTGATGGTCAAACTTTTGGCATACCGCCGGAATATCAACCTGCAAGTTTACACCAATTAATATTAAATACATCTAACTATGCCAAGATAAGAAGAACATTGAATAAAAGACATCAGACAAGGAAAATATGGATAACTTTAACTGATGAGATATCAAAGACATATTTAGATGAAGAACAAAATATACAGTTTAATGATTTTTACCTTGAAGAGATTATGGAAAACATAAATGATCAAAAATCTTTAACAGAAACATTGGAGAAACTATTAGAGAAATTACTAGAAGAAAAGGAAGAAAAATCTGAAACTCAAAATTTGGAAAAAAATTCAAAAGAATTTGTTATTGAGAAATTCACTGGTAGAAATGCAAATGCTCACCAATGGATTAAGGATTTTAACAAAGAATGTGAACATTTCCATATTGTTGAAGACAGGAAAAAAATTGAAATTTTAAAACAATTTTTAGAATATTCTAGTGTGAATTGGTACAGTTGTATGTTAATTAAATATACAATAGAATCAGAGTGGATTAAATGGGAAAAAAGCTTCTGTGAAACATTTGGGAACAAGGGTTGGTCGCCGATCAGATATGCTCTTGGATTTAAATATCAAACGGGTTCATTGCTTGAATATGCATTAAAAAAAGAAAAATTGCTATTAGAGGTTAGAAAGACAATTGATACTGGTACTCTTATAGACCTTATAGCCGCAGGCCTGCCTAATTACCTAAGTGATAAAATTGACCGAGAGACATTACAAGAAACTGAAGACCTCTACAATGAGATAGGCAAATTAGACATCTTGTTGGGAGGAACAAATATGAAAAGAAGAACTACACATACTCCGACATAAAAACAAAAAAAAATGAAGAAAAGAAACCATGCCAAATTTGTTTCACTGAGAGAAAAGGGAAACGTTTTCATCCTGAGGAAAACTGCTGGTTTAATGAGAAAAATCAAAAATCAGTTGTGAAAAGTGTGAATAACTCTGAATTAGAAATTGAACTAAATAAGGAGAATCCAAAAAACTAGAAGTATCACCATTAATAAAAGTAAAGATATTATTAAATGACAGTTTAAAAGTTACCGCAATTTATGATTCTGGTTCAAATGTGTCGTTAATTAATGCAAAATTATTGAAAATACATGAAAAAGAAGAAGACACATTTAATCAAGAAACAGCAAACTTGAAAACTATTAATGGTGAAAAGAAAACAAAAGGTATGGTAACATTAAAAATAAAAATATATAACATTGAAAGAAAAATGAATATTTTTGTGGTAGATAGTGAAAATTTTCACTATGATTTTCTCATTGGTTTGGATTGTATTAAAAAATTTAAATTAATCCAAAATGAAGAATTGAATATCATTCAATGTAATAATCCACAAACAGAGAATGAAATCCAAAATGAAGAGGATAACAAAAATAAAGACTCCGAAACGAATATTTTCAATTTAATTAATGTCGACATTCCTGATGTACTAGGTGACAAAAATGAACAAGATGTTTCTCTATACTCTGAATCACGGAAACAAGAAATAAACCATATAAATGGATGTGAAGTAAATTTCAATGAACATATTAATTTCAGTGAATTTGAAATTTCAGTAAACCACCTAGATTTATGTAAAAAAACTGAAATTGATAAATTAATACAAAAATACAAACCAGTCTTTGCTAAGGACAAATACGACGTTGGTACGGTACAAGATTATGAAGCTCACATAGACTTGATAGTAGATAAATATTGCTACAAGCGCCCATACAGATGCACAGCTGATGATAGAAAAGAAATTGAAAATCAAATATCAAAACTATTGAAGAACAACTTAATTGAGGAATCGTATAGCCCTTTTGCTGCTCCGGTTACCCTGGCGTATAAGAAAGAAGATGGGAAAAGATCAAGACTGTGTATAGATTTCCGGGAATTGAATAAAATTGTTGTCCCACAGTCGCAGCCATTCCCCTTGATTGAAGACTTGATGGTAAAGACTGTAAACTGTGAGTATTATTCTACCTTTGATATAAATTCAGCATTTTGGTCCATTCCGATGAAAATTGAAGATAGATATAAGACGGCATTCGTCACGCAAGAAGGCCATTTCCAGTGGACATGCCTCCCATTTGGTTTAAAAACAGCTCCGGCTATTTTCCAAAGAATATTGAGAAACATAATAAGAAAATATAAACTCTCAGATTTCGCAGTGAATTTCATCGACGATATCCTAGTTTTTTTCTAAAAGTTTCGAGGAACACATAATACATATCTCAAAACTACTTGAGGCAATACAAACAGAAGGATTTAGACTGAAATTCTCGAAATGCACTTTTGCAAACAATCATGCGAAGTATTTGGGACACATTATAGAAAATAATTCAGTTCGACCTTTAAAAGATTATTTAACAGCTGTTAGAAACTTCCCCATTCCAGAAACAAGGAAAAATATACGCCAGTTCCTTGGGAAAGTAAACTTTTATCATAAATTTATACCACACAATGCAATTATCCTGGAACCATTGCACAATTTATTACGGAAAGATGTAAAATTTATATGGACCAAAGAATGCCAGAAATCATTTGATAAAATAAAGGAATTACTATGCTCGAAACCAATTCTAAAAATATTAGACCCAGAACAACCAATAAAAATTTACACTGATGCCAGTATTAAAGGAGTGGGAGCTGTGCTAAAACAGGAAGATGAAAACGGAGTTAATAAACCTGTAGCATACTTTTCAAAAAAATTGACAGACACTCAAAAGAAAAAGAAGGCAATATATTTAGAATGCCTGGCAATTAAGGAAGCTGTAAAATATTGGCAACACTGGCTCATGAATAAAGAATTTATAGTGTATTCAGATCATAAACCATTGGAAAATCTGAATATCAAGTCTAGAACTGATGAGGAACTAGGTGATTTGACATATTATTTATCCCAATATAATTTTAAGATAAAATATAACCCGGGAAAGTCAAATCAAGAAGCAGACTGCTTAAGCAGAAATCCAGTCTTAGAACCTCATGACAATACTGAAGATTTTATAAAAGTTATAAACTTAATAAACATGGAAGATATAAAAAAGGACCAAGACACTAATCTACAAGATGAAAAATCAAAGTTTATACTGGAGAATAACATTTATTACAAAAAGAATAAAAGAAGAAAAAAAATTATACTATCAGAAGAATTTAGTAAAACACTAATTAGAGATGTCCACAATACTTACTGCCACATTGGGAGAACCCAGATGATAAATAAAATAACCCCTTTCTATACAGCAAAGAATATCATCACAAATATTAAGAAAATTTGTGATGAATGTGACGTTTGTATAAAAAACAAATCAAGAAGGAATCCAAAATTTGGTTTAATGTCGCATTTAGGCCCAGCAACACGCCCATTTGAAATAATATCAATTGATACAATTGGAGGCTTCGGAGGATCACGGTCTACAAAAAAATACTTACATCTCCTGGTTGATCATTTTACACGATATGCTTATATTTTGACATCAAAAAATCAAAACTCCAATGATTTTATAAAGTTGATAAAAAATGTGACACAAAGCAATCATATTGATATGGTATTAACAGACCAATACCCTGGCATAAATTCCAAAGAATTTAAAGACTTTTTGAAAAAGAAAAACATAACAATGGTATTCACTGCTGTGGACGCACCATTTTCAAATGGACTTAATGAAAGGTTAAACCAAACTCTAGTAAACAGGATAAGGTGTAAAATAAACGAAGGGGACAAGAAAACAGCATGGACAACTATTGCACAAAAATGTGTAGAAAAATATAACGAAACAGAACATACAGTCACTAAGTTCACCCCAAAATATCTTTTAGAAGGAGAGAAAATGGATATTTTGCCACAGGAATTGAAATCAAGATGCACGATAGAAGATCTTAAAAGAGACAGAGAACTAGCATTTGAAAATTCTATAAAATCTCACAACTATAATAAAAAAATATATGATCTACATAGACAAGAATATAAATTTGAAGTGGGTGATAGAGTATATGTAGAAAATGGAAACCGGTTAAATAGGAAGAAAATGGATGAATTAAGGATCGGACCATACAAAATCCTAAGAAAGATGTCAAATTCGATCTATGAAGTTGATGCTGGACATAAGAAGGTGGAGTCAAACTTCTACCATGTTACAAAGTTATCTCCAGTAAAGGTTAGCTGTTAATTGAACAATCATTTAGATTGATTCTCTCCGAGGGTGGGAGATGTAAAGAAGGTCACTATACTAGTGTCCTTCTTCTTTATGGATTTATTATCTATAGCTTTCTAAGAGATGCGAGTGTCATGTTTGTGACATCAACTGTCGGTGTAGAAGTAATTTTAAA